>OW679195.1:142661985-142955250 GCA_940337035.1 Agriotes lineatus | reverse complement strand
ATTGCCTAAAATGAGTTCGCGATGTTTTCTAGCATTATTCTGTGCTGAACAGCATGATGCAATATCATATTGGAACTTCTATTTGTTAAAATTAGTGTTTATAGATACAATAAAACATACAGAGTAATTTTCCTTTTATACTAAATTATATGGTTTTTTATCTAAGACACGTTTTTATTCAAATATATAAAATATGATACAAGCTTCATATATGTCAAAATCAAAGTCTACAGCAGTGCAGTTCAGGTATTCTGCTTCTAACCTCAAATGTGCTGTAAAATATTGCTTGCGAAAGAAACCAATTAAAATTTATTTGAAATATACATAATAATCAGGTTATTTGGCCACAGTTGTATAATGAAATACAAGTATATCATCTGAGACATCACATTACCAATAAAAGCCGAATTTCTAAATTAAAGTGACATAGCGATAGTCATTTATTTCCAGTCTAGCTTCTACAGCTTATTTTTACCTCCTGGAATTCTACAGTTGATGTCTCAATTCTCATTTCAAGCCAAAATAGAAAAACTGCGAGAAACCGCTGAAGCTAAATTCCGAGAAGCACTGTCATAAAATTAGATTCTTCCTGTTGGAAACCGCAGATACATTTTACACGTAATCCATCTTCACTAATCATCGAAAAATTTGACTCGCCTGGGTTAGGCGTTTACAAATGTTTCGGTATTTAAATATCTGAATTTTGACGTTTTTATGATGTGCTGACTAAGATAGTTACCGTTAAATTTCAAATGGCTACTTTACAAACCTCTTAATAATATAAATTTATAGACTTCAAAATTGAGACCAGTTACTAGGAGTATTGTAACGGCAAGGTAATTATTTTAATATTTAAAATTTTACACTTAAGAAATAGCTAATCAAAAACTATGACTGAAAGCAAGTGTAAAAATAAGAAAAAAAGTTAAAATGTTGCGATCATAAGCAAAATTTTTCTGTAGAAGCTAAATTCCACAAATTAAAACATCAATTTTGAAATTAACATCAAAACATTCGGCAACTCCCTTTGATGCAAACTTTATTCATCAAAAGTACTTAGGAATACGATCTAAAACTGAGTTGATTTTGAATTTTACTTTACCTTGTTAAAAGTTCCTTTTTATAAATTTTCTGTGTGAAGTTGCAATTACGAAGGTAAGATGTTGCTTTCCCTTTGTTGCTTGTTTTAAATTTCTATAGAGCTCAACGAAAATAATCGTCTCTTTCAAATGTATGCCTGTTGTATTTGCTCGGATAACGCCCTTTGGCTTTGTAATTATGTTTACAACAGTAAGCTACAAATTCAAAAGAACGCAGCGGGCTGTTAATTCCTTGCTCGTTTGTCTACATCGACGTTTTATAAAAAATCACACTGCATTTTTTCCGGATTAAACGTTATTGTAATTCTTCCAACAAAAAAAATCAGCACAGCAGCTACCCGTAGCATTAAGTAGTAATAAGACAACTAATATATACACTGGACAAGATGCATATAAAATATATTTATTGCATTCTCATATTGGAGAATAAGCTATTAAACTATATATGTTAAAAACGCCTTATTTATGCCAGCATAACATTAGATTATCTATAAATAAACAAAATAAAGTATTTGCTAAATACACATAAAAAATATATAAGGTTGCGAGGTAACTGGTCCTGGTTGCTGTTTTAAATGTCAGGATACGACACTTGCTGCTCCACAAAATGTAAGGTTCAGAAGAGGTCAGATCAGAATTAATAGTAAAATCCTAAAAAAAACATCTAAGAGTTCATTCCTAGCTTACCTTATATACAGCAAATCATTTCTAAATGAAATATTATTAAAAGTGCAGTCAGTGAAAAACTATAGAATGTAGGTACTTCAACAGCACCGGTTATCCATTCCTTTCTCATTTTTCCAGAACAAAATTTCAGTAGAATTGAATTTGCTGAGGCTACAAAGTGCAATCGGTTTCCTATTTGTGAAAATATCCTTATGTGGTTCCTTCAGAGACTTGAAATGGTTTGCTATATTAATACCAGGACACAATAGCCTTTTTTGTTCTTTCAATGTTCGAAACATAATTTAATAAACATAACTTACTATCTTGAAGTACTTCGCATCCCGCTCGGGTAAATTAATAAGACGTTGTTGGAACGCACGCAAAAAAATTTCCGGAAAGAAATAATGCCCTTATGAGATTATATGTGATAACTTAATCCGGCCTTCTGATTGGTTGAGATCGTTACGAAAAAAATTATAAAGGGTAGTATAATAAGTAGTAGGCTTATTATCGATGGTTTTATGATGAATATTATAATTTATAATCGCAAAGGTGAAAGTACAACGAGCTCGTAGGACGAGCTGTATTTTCTTCCATTTAGGAAGATAATATAATGATTTAAAATATATACCAGAGAGAGCGTAATGCTATTTTATTACGTAAGTATCCATGCTAATGATCAATGTTTATCCCAAACACACTTTTTGTTGCTTTTTATGTTTAAAACTCACGACCTAACCTAGAAAAATCAAATTACAATTCTAAATTGCTTCATTTGACACGTGAAACAAAACCAAGTTAGCTCGTACCAAATCGAAAATCAGGAGTCGCTATACTGTCAGTATGGTAGGAGGTCCTATTAGCCGATGTCATAAATTTAAGAAATGATGATTGGCTCAAAATTCAACGAATTATATTCTCACTACAATATCTGAATTTGGAAAAATTAAACTTACAATAGCAGACAATGAAGATGACTTGTAGCAACTACTATGTCAATTTAGTAGTGTTCAAAGATGTCATCTAAAAGTTTCCAATACTAAACCAAAATACTTGCTAATAGTTAGCCGTAAAGCCACTGCATTGTAAGTTGTAAGTTACAGACTCAAGTCACAATAATAGAACATGTCAATTTGGCATTTAAGAAACTCACGAAGAGATAAAAAAGAACAACCACGTAATAAGGATGCAAAATGATCAGATTGTAAAACGAACCAGAGACAGTTTATCAAGAGGCAGAATAAAAAGGAAAAGAAGAAGATATCTGTACAGTAATCATATTTGGAAAAATATACTTGTGAGATGTTGGTCGTTAACTTTTACCAAGAGAACTCTTCCTCAAAACAAGCTAGCCACCTTCCCGGCTTACGCACAAAAAGGGCTGCTAGTATAATCCAAACTTTACGGAATTAAACAAGCAACTAACCTGATATAACAGGAAGGAATATTAAACCTATGGACTTAGTGCCATCCGAAATGTAGGTATCAAACCACAAATTAATGAATTACCTAGACATCTAGACTGAATAAAGATCATGTTTTGGTCAACATGATATTGAAGCAAAACATGGGAGGGCATCGAATATTATGAACGGGCGCTTTAGAGCTCGACACGTACACGACTTGTTTTCTGTCCATAGTGTGTATTGAGGATTTGAAATATAACTTGGCCAACCATAAAACGGACATGCTCTCCATTAAAATCGATTTTTTACCTTTACTTTGAAAATTTGAAAAAGTCATAATAATTCATATAGTAGAATATACTAAATTAGATGGCAAGTTGAATTGTTTTTACATCAATGTTTTTTTTTCTGTAGTAATTTTTCGTTCACTTCACTTCACTAGAAGTAGAATACTTATCTACGTTATCTACCGCACGTGTAGTTTTCCCGATAAGGGACTTGATTGCTATGTAAATTTAAAGTATATATGTGGTTTTATCTGCCGCGTTTTAATTGCAGTTATGGAACCCTCGCATTCTCTCTTCTCGAGATATGTGATGTTTCCTGGTTGTTAGGCCGCTCTGAAAGTGTTATTTCGATTAATTAGCTCTAGAAATTTACATACATACAGGTTAAGTGTTTGCTTTGACGATTAGGGGTTAGATATATGGTAATATTCCTTTGGTGATTTTTGGTTTATGCTTTAAGAGTGGATGCTTGCAACAGGCCGTGTCTATTGTACCATTTTTGGAAATTTATTTTCAAGGTCATTCCGATCATTTATTGTTTGGCTTGTCTAATAGTATCTGCGTCTGGTACTGCCTTAGCTTTTCAAGCGTTTTCTATTAGATTTTGGCGTATTCTCTGCACTATTTTGCAATTTTATCGTATTTCCGTCGCGAGTCCTAAGGCAGTCGCTTAAAAATTTATTTCTACTGTCAGATATTCTAGGAATATTTCGTCCCACTGTGGTGGTGAAATCGCCTATCAGTTTGTTTTTAATCGAATGACTCCAGGCCCGACCTCGCCGAAAGAAAACAAATCATTGCATATCCCTTTATTTATTTATTTATTTATTTAATTTATTTATTTAATTCGCACTCAGCCAACAGCCGTCAGGCCAATTATAGGCGTCGCTGTGCAGTTATGAGGACTTCCAACCCCACTAACGACTGTCATGATGTTGTATGACCGCCGGGACCAACTTTTTTCCGTGATAGCCGTACCACGAGGCGCCGAGAGATGCAGCCGTGGAACTCCCATCCAAGTTCTGACCAGAGACAGCGTTGCTTAACTCTGCTGATCGAACGTGGACGCTTGTTCAAGCTACGCCACTCGGGACCGATCATGAAAAACCGATTATGAAAAATGTATAATTGAACGATTGCAGTTATGCCTCCAGCTCCGGCTCCGGCTCCGGCTCCGTAATTTTTTCAATCATCTATCGTTGGTTAGCTAAATATAAACTGGGCGAAACAACATTTGCTGGATTTACTAGAGTTAGCTGGCATTTATAGTGAGTTTCGTCGAGAAAAATATGCTGGCAACTTCGTCTTATGCATTTTTCATCACATTTTAGATGATTTTCGAAAAATCAGTACCTACTTAAAACGCTACTTAGGACTAAGCCGATGTTCACCTAAAGTGGGTTTTTTCGAATGGGTTCCACGTCTGTACGCTAATTGCGTCTTATTATTAAAGGGCTTTTGTTCGATTGGACTTTCTAGTTGCGATTTTTGCCTCTATTTAGACTTCGTTTTCGTAGGACACTGAATTCAATAGAAAAGCCACAACCTTGCTTCGTGAGCGCGTTTAGCTTACTTTCGAAATTAAAATACATACGCTATGCTATGAACGCTTAGTGTAGGATTCGCGGAGTTTGCTAAAATTACTTACGTACCTAAGCTATAGATATCATAGATCCAATATTTTACTTCGGTACAAGGAACTGATGTCTTACGTTATTTGTCGGCAATTATTGGAAATAAAAGGCACGTTGCATTTATGGCTTTTTCTTTATATACCAGGTTGCAGCTTATCAAAGAGTCTGCGTCCGATAAATAATTAAGTTGTGATTAACAGCTTAGCGAGGAATTTTCCAACTTAGATTCGTAAGTTGCTGAATAATCAAGTTGGTCGCATTTCCGTGTTAACCCACTCCTCCTCCGGAATAGCACAAGTATGGTCCATTGAACGCTATTTATTACGGACTATTTTGGGTATTCACAGTTCGCTAGCCTGTTTACACCGAAGTGTGGCAAGATTATCATTAGTTTTACTTTTGTACTTTCGCCTAATAGAGCGTTCAGTGGTCTCATGCTTTTGTTCAGAAGTACATTTAATTTTTTTTATATATCTACACAATAAAAATCTGACAATGCAATTACATATCTAGTTTTACATAATTTTCTATCCTTTCGTGACATTATGTATCTCTCTGGGTAGTTCTTCAGTCACTGCAAGACGTTATGCTGATGGTTTTTGTAGGTATGCTTCTGCCTATGCTGCGGTTCGAGCTCCAGCGTTGCAAGCAATTTCTGTAATGATACCTTTGCTTAGCCTTCTGTCCGGATGCTAAACTCAAATGAGACGTCTCGTACGCCTTAATATTTTAATAATTACTTGCCCTGTTTGTATACTTTGCTAGCTCTGTATGCATGGGACTCCTAAGTCCTAGTTGCGAATGGTCACTATTTGTCGAAAAACAAAAAGTTGGTCTGTAACTGGAATGTTCTTGGGCTGAAGCAAACTTTAAACATATGCACAGGAAAAGCCAATATATTACCTTTAAAAAACCTAAAAACAACACAAAGGACAGTAGATTAATACCTTGAAGAATTGACTATTTCTAAACAAAAATGTAAAATAAGATTTGACAACGTACGTGCGCTATAGCTTAGGGCTACTCGCATTTGGCTTTACACAAGGGCAGGAAAATTATATCTACCACACAGATATATTTACACGATATTAAAAATGCCCCAAAGAACTGTCTATAAAAACGCAAACGTTAAAGTGCGGTCCTGTACGCGATTGTATGCATGAAAACTCGACCCAATTCACGTACTATGTAAGCGCTATGCTCCCACAGCTGGAGAGTTCGCTTATCGCTGAAGCTCCAATCACTTCCTGGTATTGAAATTTGACGTTGATCCATTGTTGCTTAAAGTGGGATTGGATTTAATAATAAATGTAAATGAAGAACTTGAAGTCTCCCCCACAAATTTATTTGATATAAAAAGGTTAAACGGTTATAATGTGTGCGTGACTAGTTTCGTCAAATTGTCATCATCAGACGTAACATTTTTAAGGGCTAAAAATGATTAATGTTAGGACACACCTTAATAGTAGAGCGATCGACTTACCTAAGGGTAACAATAGTTAAGATAGATGAAGTTGCAAAATTTGGGGCCTGAAGGGCAAATTAAAGTTACAAACTTTCAGAAGGAAATCAATAAGAATGCAACAAATATCTGTAAAAGGTTAAAACTAGTTTAGCCCAGTCAAATGTTACACAAAAAATGCGTGAACTTACATTAAATGGGGTATTAATAATTTTTGGAGAGGTGTTTCGGACCACTACTGGGACTACAAATCCAGATTTGCAACCCTCAGAAACCTGTGCTCGCTGAATGGCGGTCGAAAAACAGCGACTTTTTCGGACTTTTTTCGGTTTTTTGACAAGATCTCCTAAACTATGCGTTTTTTGGAAAAATTCTACCATAGCTTTTTTAAAGTAAATTAAATTTTATACAAAATAAGATTAAAATAGTTTTTGTAAGTTATATAGTTACCGAGATACGGCTTTTCAAAGATTGACCTTTTTTCAAAAAGTGAAAATTTTAAGTTTTCTTCATGCTTCGAGTTGGGATACCGGCAAAATCACACGTCCTACAGAAAAGTCAAGAGCATCAAAGTTGTAGGAAATTTAATAAACTTTAATTTGAGCTAAGGCTTGTCCTTGTAAAGATGAAAAAATGCTTTTTTTGGTTGAAAGTTAAGTCACATCGTTTCGTTCACCAACACCTTAATTAATGTTTTTTTCATAACATGTTGGCAGAAAATGTATAACTAAGTTGAGAAAGTTTACAGTGGTTGTCATTGAAGAACTTTTGAAAAGGGCCAGCTCAGACGAAAGGAACTTGTAAAGAGGGAAAGACCCCAAGGTCAGCCGGAGTTTTATATTTCTTTTGTTTCCCCTTCCAGCCCAACCGAACCCGAGAAAAGTCTTTTTCGTACGATAGTTTAGTTGTTGAAACCGCCG
The DNA here is from genome assembly GCA_940337035.1 of Agriotes lineatus. Lineage (NCBI taxonomy): Eukaryota > Metazoa > Arthropoda > Insecta > Coleoptera > Elateridae > Agriotes > Agriotes lineatus. The sequence continues at coordinate 142,947,775 of OW679195.1, read as the reverse complement.
TGAAACTACGTAGAAGTTTATTTTATAATAAGGGGCTTATTAACACCCCAATTATCTTTCATGAATTCGCTCCACAGATCTGGACGTTGGTTTTTAAGACATTTCGTGTCAGTTAGTTACCTACTATGATATCATACTTGCATAGTTCGTTAAATCCAGAGCAAAGAAGTAGGGGACAAAAACTCGTAGTGAAGCAGTGTGCAATTCCCAGTTAGCTGACCGAACAGATCGTATGATCATAATCGTAGTGTTAACCATATGCATATATTCCATATGTTTTACCCAGTAAGGTTTGTGATATAGAATATCTTTTGCATAGGGTTTCCAGTCCCGGGATCCGGTCCCGGGACAGTCCCGGGATTCTACCACAAAAACCGAGTCCCGGGACCACAGCCAGTTCAGGCGAAGTCCCGGGACCATGTCAACATGCGTGCGTATACTCGATATCAGAGAATTAGGACGGATATTCACCGGCGTCTGACGTATTACTCATGCCTCTTGCACATCTGCATTATTTGCGTTTTGCGTAATCAGGAGAGGTATTATTTTCGGTAGGTTAGAATTAATCCTGTGTGTTGTTTCAGCCACATTTGCATATATTCTTCAATTTATGTATTTGTCTGTTTTTTTTTGTTGGATTTAAATATGTGCGAAGAAGCTGAATAATTTATATTTTTTGGGTTTTAAGTGTGGTCGTTATTTGTCTGCTAAAGCGTTACAATTAGAATAAATTCCGATTCGCAACCTACCTTCATTCTACATTAAAAAAAATAACGATTTGAAGTCAATATGGCAACAATTTTATATATTGAAGATGAAACAATTGGCGAAATGTAAAGTTGGTTCCTACAAAATTATCATAATCAGAGGCAGCTTGACGAAAGGATTACACAAGTACTTTGCAGTTCAAATAAAAGCAAAAGATGAAGAGCCACATACATTTTTAGTACCAGAAGAAAGCAATGAATTTGTAGACGAGCCCCAACGCAAATTATCAGCACAGAAATACTTTATTTAACTTAAATCACTAGTTTTTCTTTGGAAATTGCATTCGGAAATTTCACCTGAACACTATTTCCCTTTCGGGACCATTTTCGGGATTTTCGGGACTAGTCCCGGGACTTGAAATTTAGCTCGTAAGTCCCGAAAACACTTTTGGTCCCGGGACTTGGAAACCCTACTTTTGCATGAGGATCTCTTGGATTTGTACAATCACTAAATCGATTTTTTAGGGCTTCATTTTGTGACATTTCAATTACTTCTTTTAATTTCAGACCGACAGAGTTTGTTTTCACAGCAATTAATAGATTTCTTCTCTTTCATTCTTCCCGACAGAAAAAACATTTATTTTTGTCACTCGTACGGGTTTTTGATCTTGTGCAACCTACATTACTATCTTCATCAGCGGAACTAGAACAAGAAGGCTTATTCGTTTCCCGTTCAAATCATCTCTCAGTTCGGTCCATTTGGATTTTACGAGTACACTTCTTGTGGCAATCTGTATGCCATGATGCGTTTTCCTTTTACCAATTCTTCAACCTTCACATTTCTTAATCGAATATCAATTAACATGTGTTCACTATCATTCCATACTGCTCTCTTTCTTACACACTCTAATACTTTATCATAGTTAATAGGTTTAACCAATGGCGACTTCTTATTTTGGCATAAATACACAGCTCGTAATACTTGGAGATGAATTTGTGGTGTAGACATTGTGTCCAAAGTTAATTTTAAACTAATGAAAGTATTAAACTGCCCGGCTTGCGATTATCAATCCGTTTTTATCTGAAACAAAACACCTAAACGGTAAAAGATATCGATAAATTGCTAAGCTTCTTCTTTATAGAGAATTTCCTTGTAAATAAAAAGCGTTCAGTACACAATATTGATAGGATGACCCATATATATAATACACATATATTGCTGGTAGGGCCTGGAAACTTCAGAAAACATTACGGCGCCGACATAGTCTCACTTAGAGTATAACGCGTCTCGTGCGCATGCGTGAGAATTCGAACTCCGCCTTTAGAAGCGAATTTTAAACTTAACCACTTCCCCATTGGGCGGACGACACCGCCGCGCTTGCGCACAGCTCACCGTATACATGAAGGAGTTGGTTGTGTGTCTCACTTCATCGGTGAGTTTCCCACTCATAGCCGCTAGCAATATAGTAAGTATTAGATATATGGGATGACCCTATCAAGGGTTATAATCGAGAACTTCAGATGATGTCTGGGATGACGTTATATAGGTCGTCCGCCACAAATTCAAGAAAAGCACCTGATAAGGTATGATTATGGAGGGCATAAGGAATATATTAAAATTGATCCCACAATTTCATCATTAAAGCTCAAATTAAAGCTTATTAAATTCCCTACAACTTTTATGCTCTTGACTTGTCTGTAGGACGTGTCATTTTGCCGGTATCAATACTCGAAACATGAAGAAAACTTAAAATTTTCACTTTTTGGAAAAAAAGGTCAATCTTTGAAAAGCCGTTTCTCGGTAACTATATAACTTACCAAAACGATTTTGATCTTATTTTGTATAAAATTTAATTTACTTTAAAAAATCTATGGTAGAATTTTTCCAACAAACGCATAGTTTCGGAGATCTTGTCAAAAAAAAACGAAAAAAGTCCGAAAAAGTCGCTGTTCTTCGACCGCCATTCAGCGAGCACAGGTTTCTGAGGGTTGCAAATCTGGATTTTTAGTCCCATTAATGGTCCGAAACACCTCTCCAAGAATTATTAATACCCCATTTAATGTAAGTTAGGATGTAACATTTGACTGGGCTAAGTTACCAAATTATAATAAATAAGATTTAAGCTAAGCGATTAACCACATCTCTGGGAGACCATTCTATTTTTTTTATAATGGTCTCCTAGAGATGGAAAAATCTATAGAGAAATATATTAGAGAATCTGTACCTACTACAGGAGACGACTCTTTAACGCAATCATCCTACATTCGTAGGAAAAAGACGAGTTTCTAAAGAAACAAAAGTCAAAATATGAAGAAAGTAGCGAGGCCAATAATGTGATATGTAACTTGTAGCGTTATAACTTAGGCAAGCGAAACGTGGACAATATCAGATGAACAGAAGAGCATATTCCAAATCAAGAAAATGAGATACCTACTTAAAGAAAATCAAAGAGAAGGCAGAATAGGAAACATAATATACCAATAAATACTGAAAATTATTTCCATAAAACATAGTGTAGTGCTATGAGAAGGTGAATTTAGTTGGCTAGGATGTATTTATTTATTTCAGATAACACAGGGATGCAACAGAGCGAAGTCGACATGTGCATACACAAAAATACATTTTAGTAACAGTATTAGTATTGTAAACTACTTCTTAAAAATACAGAAAAGAAACTAATTATGTACTTAGAAAGATTAACAGGCAGCATTCAAATACGAAATAAAACATTTATGTATTAAAAAAACAAATACATACAACAATTAATTACTAGATGAAGAGTGTGATTTTAAATTATACTTCAATGATTAATTTTTTTTGAAAATTGTTAAGAAATAAAATCGGAGACGAAAGAGGCCTAGCAAGGGAAATGAGAAAGAGAAAAGTAGGCAGATCCACAAGAACATTACAAGAGCAAGTAAGAAAGTATCACAAAAAAGATAAATTCAGTTGAGTAAAATCAAAGAGTATTCAGAAGAAATATGGAAAATGCACCACGGCCAAGTTAACACAATAAATTTTACACCGAAAGGTAGATAAGCTTTAGGATTAAGCAAAAAACGATATGGCGAGGGACAGTCAAGTAGCCTATTTTATGAGTGCAGTATTCGGTCCCTTTGCCTAGTTCGCTTGTAAAGATACATACTATTAAAAAAATGTTAACACATGATTCCCCTTCTAGAAAAATATATTGTGGTTTTACCACTGGACGCCCATTCGCGTTGTCGCCCTGAGGGATCGGCTGACTTGGTGTCCGTAGCCAGCCCTGGTTCGCACAGTCTGCGAAAAGCATTGTGCTTGAAACTCGAGCCCCTAATCCGCAATGCGAGGCATAAAGAGCAAAAGAACAAGTACACAAACTGAATGCGAGTGTAATAAGACGCGATCTGTAACCCGATCACGCGACACGTATCCCCACACCTCTCACAAAAGCGCGGCATTAATCACAGCCGAAGAACCATTCATATTCAAATGTGTCCCAGTGCATGTGTCGGACGTTTTTAGCCTTGTGGCATTGACGTGTTTAATATTTGGACAAGCATTGGCAAGCACTTATCAACACTATATTATTTAAAGCGCGAGCGGCTCGTGTTGCAGCAGCTCATTTTGTTCCGTTCGGCGAGCTTTAGGCCCGCCGCACATTGAACGTAGGGCAGCACAGCGTAGCATAGCATAGCACAGCCGAGGTTTTTGTAACACATTGCTTTTAAATCAATATCCGCATATTGAAGATAGTGGAGGTGTAGCAAAGGCAGAGACCTGTGTCGAGCCTGTCTAATCTGTGGATGGTACACAGTTTCCTACGTCCTGTGTTGGTTGTGCTATTGCTTGTTCATAAAATTTAAAAATAATTAGCGAATATGGAACTACTAATTGAGTTTGTGGAAGGTGAAGATTAACATGAGAACGAAGTTAAAGGATGAAATTTGCCAAAAAATTTCCGAAGAACTCAACTATGCAAACGATTTTATAAATTATTTATTTACTCTACGTACGCCAGAGGTTCTTCTATACCTTCCCTTGCAAAAGAGTTTCGCCTCTGGTGTGGTTTACACGTTGAGTTACCGTGCTCTTTTGCTTTTTCCTTCTGATGAAGCCCCTTACGAAAGTGGGCGTTGACACGGTCCAATCGCGGCAGTCGTTTGTTACTTATCGCTTAGAAAACTATGGACAAAGGTGCAAGGTTAGACCAGGAAAGAAAACGGATTTTAGAAAGAAAAACCAAGAATATTGTGAAAAAAATGATGCTAGTTTGTACCAATTCTTGTTTTTATCTATGTACAACACTGCCAAAAATTTACCAGCTTAAAATAGAAAGGGTACTATTTGATGGAGTGCAGTGGGAAAAAAAATGATGCAATTTCCAAGTGTTTCATTACATCCATGTAATGCTGCACAAAGTTCCAATATATTGAAGGATGCAGTGATCCGTCATTAAAAAGTTATTTACAAAATTGCAATGCATAATAATAATAATAATAAACATTTTCGTGAAACATACTGCTAATTTTGCTATGGTTGCGCATTATATCGTTGCCTTTAATATGCCCTTCAATTAGTCCGCAAACTTCGCCACCTGGCTTTTGTTTAAAAAACGTATTTGTTTAAATGGCCATCTGTTAATTTGTTTAATAAGATACACTCGACATGAGTATTTCTTTTCTTCATAAATTTGCTCTTTCAAATTGACCTTTTTATCTCTTTAGAAGCACTGTTTAACACATAATATTGTTAAATTCTCTTCTGTCGACATCGTATTTTCCTTTCACCCTGCATGTAGAAAACTGCGTTAAATGTGCGGTTCGAATGCGAAGTGTAGGAGAGAAATAGTTTCCTATGCTATGCTGCGCTGTGCTGCCCTACGTTCAATGTGCGCCAGGCCTTAGTTTCCGTCGACGAGGAACAAAGGGTTGGGTGGAACGACGCCGAACTGCATTTGGTTATTTGACGACGACTGTCTCCTATTGCTTTTTATTTGCCAAATAAATCAGAGCCGCGTTTCCGCTTACCTATTAAAGTTGATGAACAAGCCAAGTCCTGAAACTACTGAACGCATTTAGATTTCTAGCAGGAACAACACATCATTTTAGTTAGCGAGACTTTTAATAGACTGAAATCTGTTACACGAGGAATAACTTACGTTTTTTGTTGCAGGTATGATGTCCAAGTAATGACGGAAAACTAACCACTGGAAGAATACCAACCGAGAAGTACAGGTATGACGTATTTTTGGATCTTGAATATACTTTTTCGAAAGTTTTAAATGTTATACTTAACAATATGAACCAAATGAAGCTCGATAAGAACATAATTTTGCATTTAATTTCCTAAATACATTCACCTCAGTTGTGAATCAACAAGCAGCTAAAAACTATTTTTGTAAGTTTCAATAATTAAACCTTTTTCAATATTTAATTTTTTGAATAAGAACAAAAGGAGAAGAAGAAGAATATAGTAGGTGGTAGTGATTTTTGAAGAATAAAAGCACAAGATAAGATGTTTCAGAAGACCATTGAAAGTAACACAGGTGGACAGAATGCAGAATAACAAATGAAGAAATATTAAAGAAGTCCAAAAAGTATATTACAACAATAGTTATAAAGCAAAGCGGAATCGACCTGTAGGCCACATCTGTACCGTGAGAGTGTTTTAAAGCAATTGCCGAAGGAAGGATGATAGACAACATACAAGAGAAAGCAGCGGTTAAGTTACTAGTATACTCTACAAATTGTAAATATATGAGGTTGCAACAAACCAATGCATGTAAGGATTACCGGAAAAAAGATGTTTTCTCAATTTCTCCCCAAAGTGAACCCGTGATATAACGAACGCTCGCTTATAACGTGCAAAATGAATACTCCAATCAAACCCTATGTTTTTTCGTATATACATATATTTAGATTACTTTATAACAAACACATTTAAAGCGAACGTCCAGTATAACGACCCAAATTACTACGAAAAATGACAAAGAGTTCGGTTATATATACCAAGTAGCTCAGAGATTATTACCATGATTAACGACACATGGAACAAATAAAACACCGGACGGTGACTCCCCGAATTTGTCTGGATAGAAATTAGCTGCTTCTAAAATTAGGTTTTTGCATTATGTACATGTGTAAACGAATATATACAAATACCGTAATCAAAATTGTTTAACAATCGAATACTACAATGTCGCATCACGGTTAGGGTTTCCAGTCCCAGGATCCGGTCCCGGGACAGTCCGGGATTCTACCACAAAAACCGAGTCCCGGGACCACAGCCAGTTCAGGCGAAGTCCCCGGGACCATGTCAACATGCGTGCGTATACTCGATATCAAAGTATTAGGACGGGTATTCACCGGCGTCCGACGTACTACTCATGCCTCTTGCACATTTTGCATTATTTGCGTTTTGCGTAGACAGGAGAGGTATTATTTTCGGTAGGTTAAAATTAAACCTATGTGTTTTTTCAGCCACATATCCATATATTCTTTGATTTATGTATTTGTATGTTTTTTTTTGTTGGATTTCGATATGTGCGAAGAAGCTGAATAATTTATATTTTTGAGTTTTAAGTGTGTTCGTTATGTGTCTGCTAAATCGTTACGACTAGAATTAATTCCGATTCTCGACCTATCTTCCTTCTACACTAAAAAAACGGTTTGACGTCAATATGGCGACAATTTTATATATTGAAGATAAAACAATTGGCGAAATGTAAAGTTGGTTCCTACAAAATTATCATAATCAGAGGCAGCTTGACGAAAGGATTACACAAACACTTTGCCGTTCAAACAAAAGCAAAAGATGAACAGCGACATACGTTTTTAGTACCAGAAGAAAGCAATGAAGTTGTAGACGAGCACCAATGCAAATGATCAGCACAGAAAAACATTATTTAACTTAAAACACTAGTTTATCTTTGGATACTGCATTCGGAAATTTCAACCTGAAAACTATTTCCTTTTCGGGACCATTTTCGGGATTTTCGGGACCAGTCCCGGGACTTGAAATTTAGCTCGTAAGTCCCGAAAACACTTTTGGTCCGGGACTTGGAAACCCTAATCACGGTGCTGTAGAAAAATATTATAGTTGAAGAAAAATTTTAAATTATCAAATAACAACAGTAAAATATTTAGGTAGCGAATTTGAACTATGAGTCGCTATAACTGGCCCAGAACAAATAAATAATTGGAGTGACAAACTTAAACGTGTCCAAAGTAAGAAAATAAAAAACCCAGTAAGGAAAGACGTGGACAGTGCTGTATTAAAAAGCTGTTTGGTTATCGAGGAAATCGAAATGTTGTTTGCAAATCCAAAGCAAAGTACAATACTTATTGTGTTTTGTACCGAGTGATTTTTTTAAACTCAATTGCAGCAGGCCCTGGATAGCCAGAATCAGTTGGCGATACTGAAATGTATTGTTGGTGACACTGTAAGTCTATGTCAAATTCGAGGTTAGTAGGTTAGGTTTTGCGTCAGTCTGTGTCAACAACAATTAGTCTAACAATTAGTTTGTAAGTACAAAAAGATGGGCAGATAGATTTCAAAAGGAAAATAATACGAGAAACGCGTAAGGAAGCTCGTGTATAACATTATATATTCCAGCTCTTCTTTTTTCGATATGCAGCACATCAACCATGTGGCTACATTACCAACGTTAGAAAATTTGATGGTATGTATTATGCAAATACTGTTTTCAACATTTTTATTTAAGATTTGTTTCGATCTCGTTCCCTACAAAAAAAGTATATCAAAACATACAACTGCAATTTTACATATTGTTGTTATTAGTTTGTTTGTTACGGAGGAGGTTTCTTGTTTTCTTTTTTTTTCAGTAACAAATTTGTGTAAATATGATGAAATAAATGCAATTAAAAACGTTCCCACTGTGCATATAGTCCAGAATAAAGGGTAGATATGTGCTTTTGCAGCCAAAACTGTTGGTAGCCATCTTTCAATTTCAATTCTTCATTTGTTGTTAGTTTTATCAGTTCTTCGTGTAATTGGGATATTCTTCCGTCTTAAGTAATGTTTCAAATGGGTCCAAAATCCAATCTGCTATCTTCATATTAAAAATATCTTAAAAGCGTTGATTGAAGAAAGAATGGAGAGCCCTAAGTGCTGACAATAAGTAAGCTAGTTTTTATCTAGTTTTTCTATTGTTGATAAATATACAAACTGGCTGAAGTCCCCACTTCATAAAATGCCTTTGTACAGAAGAAGTTTCGCCACAAACGTTAGGTAACAGTTTTTGTTTTAATTAAATTCTTCTCATCGCCTTGGAGTTGTAGATTTGTTTCTTTAATTTATAAAACAAGTCTTTCAAATAAGCTATGTCATACTTAGAATTAACTAGGTGGGCTCGTCAAGCCTTATCGTGATTTTCTAGGAACTCGAGCACATATTCAAAGAAATTATAAGACCGATTCAAAAAGGAACGTTTTCATAGCCAAAGAACTTCAGTATGAAGAATCAAATGATTGAAGTCTTCATCGTTGTCAGTACAAAGGTGTCTAGACAATCTACTCGTATCATTCAATGAATTTCTTCTGATTTTGTCGATTGCTTTAATGGCATAATTTAATTACCTATTTAGGCGTTCATTCAGAAGTGTTAACGATGCATTACACAGGGTGTTTTAAAATATCTTTTCTCCTTTTTTTATACTTTCACAGCCCTATATTTTTACTCAACGCCTCCCAATTGCGCCTGAGGCTACTACCGCCCCCCTCAATCATTCTAGCGCCCATAAGAGGGCGGTATCGTCCACTTTGGGAATCACTGCTTTATAGGAAATAACATTTACATTGATTTTAATTGCCGATATTTTTGATATTGTAGTTGTTTGATCTTTTTCATCGTCCTCTTCTTCTTCTTCCTCTTTTTCTTCTACCTCCTGTTCGACGATTCGTCTGTTAATTGACCATCCTCTAAACCTTAAGCCACCGCTCCATCGCCTCCTTAGATTTTCTACGTCGTTTTTAGCTGGTGAGATCGGTATCTTGCTTTTTATATTGTTATTCGTGCTGTTGATATATTGGTGTCGTTCATTTTTAGACGAAGGAAGTATTGTAATCACAAAAACAAATTAGCGCGTTACTAAATACAGCTGCGATGCAGAAATACGAGAGGTCGGTCCATCGTGGCGCAGGTTGAAATTGCTAGTTCCCTTACAAATCTCACAAAACGTTGCGGACCGCGTGTGCAGCCCACGCGGTCCGCCAGCCGTTCGAATTCGACCACCGGTAACGTTTTTTTTTATTTGAAAACTTATTTAATTTATTAGAAACGTGAAGATATTTTTACTCCTAACTTAATTTGATTTTTAAAATTATTTATTGTCACAATGTCGACGAGAAAAGTTCTGGGTAAAGCCTTTTACAGATTTTTTCTACTGTTTATCCGTGTTTCTTAATTCATCTAGCCGAGTTCTATTCACTATTTTTCTGTAGCCGTTTCGGTCGTTTCGGTTTTGACGTCTCGGGTCTCATTTCGGCATCGCATGACATGATTGGGAATACAACACTTTTATAGATTCTAGTGTTGGATCTATATCTAGATATTTGTTTTTCCAGTTTGGGTAATTAAGACATCCCGATATTCTGCTGACTTTTTGTGCCTGTTCTCTGACTTCGGCTTGTGTGTTTCTATAATTTATTATGGTAAGTAATTTATATTCACCACATTGTCGACTTGTTGCACCGTATTAGTTCATTTGCAATCACTATCGACTGGTGAAATTTCCATGTTGAATGATTCACCCGTTGCTCTGCACTTACATAGAAGAAGGTGCTCTATGATAGCATTCTTAAATTTAAATTTTGGAACTTGTTATTCTCAAAAATGGAAAAAAGTGTTTAGCCAAAGTAGGCCATTAATTATGCAAAATCACTAACAATTGAACAAAAAATGCAAAACAAACTCCACTTGGTTCTAAAAATTTCGCATGACAGAATTAGCACCAAACGTACTAAAACAATTGAAAACTATGTTTTTTAAATGGAATAATATGAGTTTCATGAACAATAACACTTATTTTTAAATCGTTTTACGTAATTTTGATTTTTAAAAGTTACTTCTAAACAAAATGGCAAATATGGTATACCGTTGGAAAGCCCTTTTATTGTAGTTTTCAACTGTTTAATAAAACTCATATTGTTCCATTTAAAAAACATAAAAATAGGAGGCCATGGCTTAATTTCGTTTAAGTTAATTTGTAGGTTGTATACTGGCATCTAAAGCAAAAGAAAGTTCTTTTCGATATCTCCATTATTAACGAAGTTACGCGCTGTCTAGCGATCTACAAACACCCTGTATATGCTTAATAGTTGATGCCCCTATAATTATAGATTAAATAATGATCTATTATCTGGTTTCTTGCGATCACCTTTCTTGAGTAATAGTTTTAAAATTCCTGTTCTCCACTCGTTAGGTATTTTTCTATTTTCGAGAAACTGTCGCATTTATTTGGTTATTTTTTATATTTATGGAAACTTGATGTAAATTTGCGCACGTTCTACTCGGTTAAGATAGGGTTGTGAACGTAGGTTTTTTTAGTAGAAGTAGCTAACCACTAAGTTAACCACGTGTCGATAATACAACTATAAATACCTGTGTTAAACGTATTAAAAGTCTCCTTGTTTTATTATATTTACCATAGTATTAGTGTTGCGTTTTTCAGCCATTCTCTAATAATTCACTTGCGATATCACGTACACCTGAGGACTTTCTGCCAGTGTTGAATTCAGAATGTTTACTCCGGGGGGGGGGGGGGGTTGTGAAACTTCTGGGGGGTAGTTTTACCTATTTCCTCGCAATTCACCCATTCTTTTATAAATAAAAAAAATATGAATATGATGTGGTAATTTTTCCCGGGGGGAATGCTGTACTGCCCGGGGGGGGGGGGGGATTTCCCTCCCGGTCACCCCCCCTGCATTCAACACTGCTTTCTGTTTTTAGTTTTTTAAGGACTTTAGTTACTTCGTCTTCATCCACTCTCAATTCCGTATAGTATAACTATATAATTATGACCTTCTCTGTTCTTAATTCTTTCATTTCCATTTTTTCAGTTTGTCCTAACTTCCTAGTATCTCTGTTTAATGCTCTTTATTTCAGAATTTATTCGATTTCTTATAATTTTATATTTTTCATACGCTGTAGGTGTAGGTGTCATCTGTGTCATGCATCTCGTTGTACGTTACTCATTTTTGTTGTGCAAATGTTTCTATTTATTCACAAAACCATGGCTTCTTGTTAGCTGTTGCTTGTTTATTTATATTTATTTTCTTTCCACCAACCACTTCATGTGCAGTTTTCTTAATGCTTAGTTTTAATTTTTTCCAATATAGTTGTCGATATGAATATCAAACGGAAGACGATATAGGATAGATCTTTACTATGCTCCTAAATTAGATAGGTACTTTTCATTTTCATTCTGCCGTTGTTTCTGTCCCTTGAAGGCTAATTATTAGAATATATCTGAACTAAAGTGATTGTGTTCATTTGTCTTTAGAACCAAACGCAACTATCAGTTTTGAAAAATGTAGATTGATGACTCGTAAAGTTAGTTGTGTAAATAATTTTAATGACTTCTTCACTGCACCAAACCAGAACACAGGACAAATGTGCTATAAGCAACTGACTATAGGCTGGTTAGCTTGTTCACATGAAGTACAGCAGATGAACATGGACAAGTAAAATAATACAACAGATATTTCTCGATCTCGTCTCGTCTCGTAATTCGATCTCGAATATTCGAGATGAGATGAACCAAACTTTCGATGTCGACAGTTTTTCAATGGTATTTTTAAAACCCTCATGAAACGAAGAAAAACCGGCCTTTCCTCTTAGAGAAGGTTACTAGACATTAAGACCTCACAATTGTCAGCGCCGGAGTGGGAAATTGCAGTGGGTTCGGCTCTGGATGTTTTGTGGGCGTTGGAGTCTGTTGAAATGGAACTAACATATTCTGGTCCAGGACCAGAGACTTTACCTCTGAGTCAGATCTATTGCTCCATTGCGCGGAGCACGTGCGATTATTTTGGGCGTTATGCAGTCACAACTGTCTCAATTCGTGTATGCACATATATATTATTCAAGAATCGAAATTCACGATTTAGAGATCCAGAATCGACATTCTTAAATTTTCTTTCGAGTTTGAGATCCAGAATCACTTTTCGATCATCTTCGAGATCTAGATCAAGATGGGTAAAATCTTGTCTAGCGGCAACACTAAACATGATGTGCAGATCTCACCTTGCTATTGAAACAGTACAAAAATAATGCATATTTTTTTTAATGAGAGCACTTCAAACAGCTTGAATCTTACAGCTCTTCTCGTTTTTCTAAACATGCAGAAGGACCAAGCATATAAACAAAAAATGGGGTTTATGATAGGGTTTTTTTTCAGTTTCGGGTAACTAACATTGTAGAAATAGGTTCTGGTTACTCCTGGAAGCTTTAGGTAGAAATAGCACATCAAAAACACTTTCATTATCTTCTAGTAACAAAACCTTGCTGTAGTCGGTACACGAAACTGGAAGCTAACGTGGTAAACACTAATTAACACTGCAGGCTCAGTGTATAGGTTTCACTTACGAGTTACAAACCAAAACAAAAATCAACTCCTTTCAGTATCACCCAGCGAGCAAACAGCAAACACTGTCAAGTCCAACCAATTTGCCCTCACGAAAATTCGTGCATGGGCATCCAAATCCGCAGGAAAGAGAAAGACGAACGGCATCCAACGAATTCGCCTGCTGCACATTTCATACGGGCATTTTCATGTCAATTTACTGTACTTTTGCATTCACATACCACGCCTCTGCAAGCGAGACGTTTTAATTACACTCAGGCGAGCCGATGTGAATAATAGAAGTGCTGCTTTCGACGATAATCGTTCGCGGGAATATTTAAGCCTCTATCAATTAGGGCCGTTTTTTTGCTAATGAGCACGTGGTAAAAACGGGTACCGCGCGCCATGGCACGTCGAAGTTTCATCAGCGAAATTAACAAGTTGTGTTCATGAAGCCTACCCGCCGATGCGTTAATTAATTTTATTACCAAGGTAATATATTTTTTGGTTTAACAACTTAATCCTGGCATATGCCGCGATGCTTTGTGAAAATACAATTGCGGGAAGCGTGTCGCGCTCGTTTGGAGATATGATAAACTCCCCTGCCAGACGTCGTTGAAAATGAAATTTACGATCTTAAACACGCTATAAAGGGACGGTCTTTGTTAGCGCTTTTTTTGTACTTATTGTGTTCGGTTAATGAAGTACCCATTTTTGATGAAGGCAAGCTACGGAGCAAGATTATTGCGTTTTCAATGGCCCACGAAAAATCAGAGCGCCTTTGCAAGGTAGACCAAATTACTTCGCGATTATGCTCTGGCTAGTGGAGGCTATTCACGTGAGAGGCTTCTCAATTAAATTGTGATAATGAGCTTGCACCGCAACAGTAGTACGTGGTATGTAATGTATTTATGCGATCAATTCAAGAACTACTCTACTAAGAGTGGAGAGCTCCTAAAAACTCGATTATAAAAACATTCAAAGGCGATATCGTACTTCATTCCTAATAAAGAGTGTAATCGAACACCGCTGGAACCATACAAGGTGTCCAAGATTTTATAGATGTTACACTCTCTCTGGCTCATTTAATTTCATTCTTTCTGCGCAGTAATTTAGCCTCTAATTTTCCAAATTTGTTTTTTGCGACGAAACTGTTTAAACAAGATGAAATAAAAGGATGTTAAACTGTCTATTTATAAATAATGCACCGGGTGACCATAAATGGTTGTGATTTTTTTTTAGGTTGGCGCTGTTTATGTTGGTGGCAAGTTTTGGCACAAACTCTGCTAACATCGAATTTGACATAGACTTACAGTGCCACAACATAAACAGTGCCAACCTAAGAAAAAAAATCACAACCATTTATGGTCACTCGGTAGAATTTCTTAAAAAACTATTACGGTCTAAAAAAGGCAATATATTTTCCATCTGAGTACGTAAGGTTACCAACAAGCGATCAACACAGATATACCACAAAAGTAATTAACTTAATCAAGATAATTCAAAATAGTTCTTCTTGAAGCTTTTTGTGGCAACCAAGACATAAATCCTTAGTACTGAAATATGCCAATACGGTTTTTTTATGGAATAATTTCTTCTTCTGGCAACTATCATAGAAATTATTTTCTAGTTTGAACGATATGTAGTAGACCATTATTTCAATTTCCTTTCTTAGCATCTCTGTCCTCCAACGTTTGTGTTTCAACATGTGACTGGGATACTGTGCTTTTCCTTTCTCTGCTATACTTACTTATTGGGATTGTTTCATATACCATTCATTTATTATTTTCTGGTTAGCATACGCAAATTACTCAAAAAGTAATCAATTACTAGATCTTTAATTACTCAAAAGAAATAGTAATTCAATTATCAATTACTTGGTAATTGTGATTGCACAACATAAATTACTTTTTCAATTACTTTCACTAGAAACTGTTGTCGCATATTTGTATTTAGTAGTATTTAGATAGCCATGTGCTAGTATTTCGTTTTATACAAGCAAATTGGAATTAATAAATATTTATTATAAACCAATATTGTAAAATGAAGCTATCTGTTGTCAATATTTATGCAAAAAAATAACTCTGCACTTACCGCAGACATCGCTTATTACACAATAATTATTAACAGGCTACAATGCTACATCCTGCACAGCCTACAACACAGAAGACACGAAACATGCACATCTCATATACAATAATACGCTCCTGCACTAAGTATATATTTACTCGTGCACAAAACCATAGGAAATCATAAATTATAATTATATTGCTCCAGGAATGCCCTATTGCCATTTGCTTAACATGCAACTTAATACAGCCTTATTTTTTGCGTTTTGGACTTTTAATACCAGAAAGTAATTCAATTGCCGCAAGTAATTTAAATTACCACAAGTAATTCAAATACATGCAAAGCAATTTAAATACCTTTGAGTAATTTAATTACTCAAAAGTAATTGAGTAATCGAATGTAGTAATTAATTACTTTCAAAAAGTACTTGTCAAGTATTTTTTAACAAAAATAGCAATTACCGCTTACAATTGCCGTACTTTAAAAAAGTAATTCAATTCCAAGGCAAATAAAAAAAGTGCTCTGCAGTGGTTAGTAATGCACGGTTTCCTTCGATTGCTACGGTGCTTCAGTACTTTTTTTTTATTGTCGACGTTTAGTAGTTATGTTGTAATGGTGCCCTTAGTTTATATTTCTATTTCTATAATGCAAAATTAACTATTTGTTTCAAAGAACATCTTACTTGGTCGTATAATATAATATCACTTACGACCACGTGGCGCAGTGGCTCGAATACATGGGCAGGCGGAGTTTCTCCAGCCCGTTGAATCGGTATCGGGGCCGTTCACCATCCGCCGTTGGGATACAATTAACAACGTTCTTCCCGGTAAAATGGTCTATGGGAAAAAGTAACCTGACCTAACACAACGCATGCTATACATACAATAGAGATTGATATGATAACCTAAACGTTGACCAAACTGCTTTGTTCGTAGACCCGGGTCTCATAGCCAAAATATGACATACGAACATTTGGATTTTAGTTTCTTTGAAAATGAATGGTCCATACAAGTCGTCCTCAGCCTTGCTTTAAACACCCACTCTATAAGGGTATTGCCCTTTCTTCTTTTAATGAAGTTTTAGGCATTAAGACCTCACTGTTGCAAAACCCGGATTGAGGTATCGCAATGGTCTCGTTACTAGATTTGTATGGCCATTGGAGTCCGTGGAAATCAGACCAAAATTGTTTAGTTTAGAACCAGAGGCTCTAACCTCTCATCCAACCTCCACTGCTTTCATATGTACCTATAATGTAATTATGTACCGCAGTCTAATTAGGTCAACAACCTTCTCTGGAAAAGATTTATAACACTTTCACCAATAAATGAAAAATAATTTATAAAAGCAAATGTATTGACCCAAGTTATATGAAATTATTTAAATTACAACTGAATGTCAATAACCATTAAAAACTACATACGTTTACATCTGTGTTCCATCTGCAAATAATAGGCAAATGCAACAAACATGTAAGAGTCCATAATTCCAAATGCTCAGTATTACATACAGGGTGCTACACTGGCAAATACAACATAAGAAATTCCATGATGATTACAAGCATTTAAATATTGACTTCCGTAATATTGTTCCTCTAATATTATTTTGATAATAGTTATTCAATTTACTTTCTGATCTTGGGAAATAAATAAAAGGTTATGGAAAAATTAAACATACGTATAACAAAATCAATTATAAGACAAAGTCAGCAACAATAAGCTAAAAGGTAGTCAAGTTTCGTGAAAGTGGTATTTACCGAGTCGCAACGTTGCTGCTACGTAACCACAACGTTATTGGAACGTAGCTGAACAAGTTCCAAGAACGTCGCCTTAACATTGCGGTCACCAAAAATCATTCCCCATTTTGATCGCGTGCACGTATGGGAACGTTCCTATAACGTGCCCGTGACTAGTGACAAAACATCAAGTTACTACAATGGTCGCCGATACGTTGCAGCGACTAATTGCGCTAGTTGAGAAACGGCCGATTGAAAGAAGAATTCGTACGTTGGATAGCGAAATAAAAAAAAATTCTCAAGCACCTGACATTGAAGTCATTTGTTATTTCAAACAGCCCTTTTCAACTAGGCTTATCAGTAATTTATCATTTTTTAATTGTCCCTGGTCAAGGCCGAATTGATATTTTATATAAAATTTCAAAATTTAGTTAATACAATTTTTAATGCCAATATTTGATTGCCTCGTAATTGCCATAGGATTTTCTACATTGCATTCTGCACCTTGTATACAACGTACCAGCCGTGTTTGCTGTTTGCAACGCCATACTATCATTAACAAAGGTGCTAATCAGAAAGTGTTTTTTTAATAATACACAAAATTAGCCACACAGAGACATAACCGCAATAGCCTTAAATAATAATTTATACTCTCAAAGGTGTAATAATCCCAACTTCGTACTTTTAATTTTTTTATTAATTTTGCTTATATTCTCATTACTTATAAAGGTATCATTATTTGCTATTGTACTTAACGTGGAAACATAACCAGCGTTTGTTGCTTGTTTATAATAATAATAATAATAATAATAATAATATGGCCTTATAAAACAAATTAAATTTGTATTTGCACATTGCAAGTTCGTAGGTTGTCGCTAAATTCAATTTATGGTTTCCCATGAATATTTATTACCCTTCCTTAGAATACAGCAAGGCAAAAGGGTCACATTTTGCGCTAAATATACAGGGTTATTCAATTTGAAGCTCACCATTGGGATTTTGAAAACCGTAAGGGATCTAACTTCGGTCAAAATGAGGCATAACTTTAGATAATAAAGCTGAATAGAATTCCAAAATCTTCGAGGTATTGATGTTAACCTTTTTCATTTTGAATACTCATCAAAGATAGCTATGTAGCTGTCGAGAAGGAATTATTTTCTTATTTGCATTAATCCAGGGAGTTCATCAAGTGTCGATCATGCTCTTGTTTAGTTAATAAAGCCACTAGTTTTGGCATTAACGAAACGTCAAGTATTCACAAATCAAAAGTAAGAGTGGAAAATTTGTATATGGGCATTAATTAATGCAAAATGCATAATTGGACCAATTAGCAGCGTGATTTTTGGGTTAACCCATTAAAAACAGTAATTTTTTCACAAGGTGCTCCGTCAGAATTCTAGTTCCTACATTGTTTCCTCGCGCAATAACATTCATTCTTGGGTTAGAAAAGGGCATACAAATGGTAATGTTCATGATAGAAGCCTAACAGGCGGACCGCGAACAACTAACAGAATTAGTATTTACGAATTGGTGAACACAAACAAAATAAGCCGTTGATTGGTCGTATTATTAATTTTGGATTAATTAATGCACATAAACAAATCTCTCACTTTTAATTTTGATGTTCAGATATTTGACATCTCACTATTGTCAAAACTACTTCTTGTATTAACAAAGTATAATCATCATAGACAACTGGAATTCCATCGCCGTGATTCAACGAATGAAAGTTGCAAATCGCACCTCGATTAAGTTTTAGTCCTACTGTAAAAATTGTTTTTGCGTCTGTTACTTGATTCGATAAAAGTTTCAGCACGCTAAGCCGTGATTTATAACAATTATAAGTGTTTATAAAAGGTTCTTTGGCAAACAATAGGGATACATTGTTGTATAATACAAAAAATCTTAGCAAATGTTAATTCAATTACAACAAATATCACAACTTGCATATAATTCATAATGATTATTTTAACTGTAGAGCATAAAATCTACCTCCCGTAAAATAATTTTGAAATGAGCATCCATTCCATTTTTAACATGTCGTGGTAATTTTTGAATGAGCAAACAACCAAATTGTGACAAAAAATTTCCATTTAATTTAGTAAAACCAAATTGAAACTTTCATTTGTTTTTTTTTATTAATCAATCACGTCTTACTACCAACAAATATGTCTCCTGCATTTAGGTTATTTTAGAAAATAAGTGTAACAAACCTTCTATCGGGTGACCGGTTTCAAACCGAACATAGCAAGTTTTTAATTTTTAGTAAACAAAGGATATGTCCAACGGAGTTGATGTTTAAGAACTTTCAGCCTCCCCCGTATATTTTAAAATTCCGAACTAGGCAATCTGATTTTTCAATTAAATTAGATGTTTCTAGTAACCTTGTAATATACCATGCTTTTGCTATGTTTTGCTATCAATGAATACAAGAAAATGAGACAGTTAATAGGAATACCTTAAAAATTATGAAAACAAATAAAAATATAAAACTAGGTTGGAGTTGTTCTTCAACAAGTGTTCCAATAATGTCAAGATAGATAATAATACTGGACGGAAACTCTTAAAATGTTCTTTTTTGGACATAACTCGAAAACTGAGTCGGCTTTGTCGAATTTATTTTTGTATAGGGCATTCAATAAACACAAAAACATTTTAATTTTTTTGAAGTTGGCATATGCATACAATCTTTGTACTAGGCATTCTTAATCTTGTTTTGCAAAGGTTTTCACACCTACATAAAGGCAGGTTTGAATTTAAAAATGACAGTCAATGACAATCAATATTTCAGTGTCAAAGTAGATATTTTTTTGGAAATTCTCCCCTGGACCTAAAATGTAATTAAAACACCTATTATTAAACGCCACATCAATAGTATCTAACACAGTATTTGCATAATATTCTTAAAAGTAATCATTTACAACATTTATGACAGTTGCTAGATAAATGTCACACCATTAACCTATTTGTTTTAGTAACTTTTTGTCAGTACATTCCTAGACAAAGATGAATTCTGAAGTACACTCATGAAATTTTAGAAATCAAAGGCCACTTTGTGTTTTTATGTTTACTGAACAGACTATATATTATTCATCATTCAAACCTGCATTTCTGACGCAAATTCCGAAATAAATATATAGGCTTCTTTCCATAGACATTGTAAATGTTACCAGCAACAGAAACTTTGCTGTTAAAAAGAACTAAGAAAATGTGCCCTTTTTGATATACATATTATTTCCGCATTTAAAATTGTATTCATAGATAGTGATTCACGTTTTATCTCGTTTGTTTTATAATGAAACCAAGACGGTGCTTAGTAGAATAGTTCTCATATATCTTAGTATTGCTTAATTTGTTATTGTGCTAACAATTTTAATTGGATATGATACAATTAATTGGTTATTTCTAAAATTATCAATATAACTTCGAGAGAGACAAGACTTCTAAGAAACCAGTCTGACTGACCGATCCATTATCTCAAGGCGGGATCATCTAAAACTTACGAAGAACCAATACTAACGGCTGTCTTAATGAACTAAAAAAAGTCAAATAACCCAGGAGCGTTAGATATTTTGTAATATTTGCACCTCCGAACGAAAGTTAAATCTCGTGAAGTTCGGCGCGAAGCGGAGTGCTCTAATAAAACCAAGCGCTGTAAAATGCTTAACGCACCGACAATTGAATTCAATTTTTTGGCTGACATATTTGTTTAACATTTTCTATAAACTTGTGATTTTCCTTTTAAATATCAAACTCAGCGTTGCCATCAAACCAGCTGCTTTCAGTTAATTTTGTAGTTGACGCTTCGAGCGGTCAAAAATTAAAGTCGCAAGTATCAATTTTCTTTACTTCTCCAAAACTTAACTGAACGAGGAATTACGCAACTAACGTTTCTGCGAGTACCCTTTATTACTACAAAGCAACTTTTTTGTTTAAGGGTCTTGAAGAGCTAAAAATGTTCTAGTCATTTTACCACACCGACAATGCCGGCATGCGTAATAGATATTAACGATACAAGTTTGATTATGAGCATCTTATCAAAACGAGTCTCGTTAAGTGCCATAAGCAAAATCAATAAATTCTGGTTCAATGTATTTTTTCTCATAAAAAGAGTGCGGTAATATCCACTACCGCACTCGATGCGGTAACGAAACTCTTAAAGATACTAAAATTAATTTGGTTAATAGTCTATAACAACACGGATGAAGATAATATATATTAATGATACATGTTTGATTATGACCATCTTAACGAAACGAGTTTGATTGCTAGAACGAGACGGTGAGCCGAGTTCTGCTGCATTCAAACGAGTTTCGTTAAGTGCCAAGCAAACGTGTATTGTCCAATATTTTATATTCATTCTGGTTCAATGTATTATTTGTTTCGTAAAAATGAAGGCGGTAATAAAGCTCTTAACGATACTCAAATTAATTTGGTAAATAGTTTATAACAACACCGATGAAGATAAAAAACACTGACGATCTGCAAAATAGCAGTTATGGTGGACGTTAACTGTATATGAATGTGTTGCTTACATGTCAGGAAGCCAAAATAGCTATTTATGAATGAGACATGAAAATTATGCAACGAATCCGAAGGCCGAGTTTCATAATTTTCATGTCTCGTGCATAAACGTCGACTTTTAGCACGCGTTGCATAGAATATTTTATCCACGACCTTAATTTTACTGTTATTAATCCATAAATATCGATTTAACAAAGGTTTGCATCTACGACACTTCTAGTTTAAGTCATAATAAACAGTAGGCTAGGCCGCGCGGGCGAATGTTTGCGAAGCCAGTGCTGTCAAGGTTAGTTACGAAATGATTATTAATACTCCACATCTGACTGTATTCATTACATAACGCTTTAATTATTTCAAAAACACTTTTACCTGTAACGCAAGAAGCAACTAGAATAACTTTACAACTTCACTTCCAGTTCGAAATTATAGTTTTATAACCTCACTTCACTTTTAGCACATGGACTAAAAGTAAACAGCTGATTTATTTAACCACGCTAAACTATAAAACGTCACTTTTAGTAAAACAAGCTAGCGCTAAAAGGCCTACTTTTAGTAGTGGTCGTAGATAATAGTTATTTACTATACAAGTGGGCTAACAGCATCATTAATATAAGTGTGTGTAAGTGACAAACGAGTGCGTAGCACGAGTTATGTAAGTACACAAGTATATTAATGATGCTGTTATCCCACTTGTATAGTGAATAACTATTATCTACGACCACTACTAAAAGTAGGCCTTTTAGCGCTAGCTTGTTTTACTAAAAGTGACGTTTTATAGTTTAGCGTGGTTAAATAAATCAGCTGTTTACTTTTAGCCCATGTGCTAAATCACACATGTATTGTACAAAATTTTATCTACGACTGCCTAAAATTGAGACAAGTGCGTTAAGGGAAATGTCAGATCTGTCATTTTCAAAAATATTTTAGTAGGCAAATGTCATTATGTCATTCATTTGACACTATTTCAGTTACGTAATAAAGTCATTACACAACTCAGTTGCGTAATGAAACCATTACATAACTGAGTGGTGTAATGAGCTTCATTACCTAACTGAAATAGTGTCAAATGAGTGACGCAATGCGTTACTTATCCCACTGGAGTAGATAACATAAATTACTAGATCATTGCTACTAAACGACACTGAGAGCGAGGCCATTATCTCTTGTTTTAGCATTACAGTACTGGCATTAGAACTGAACAAGTGAAACAGCTTTGCTTACCTTTCCACACTGCTTTAAAATACGATTCCATCATTAAATGTTAAAAACTAGCAATATAGACTAACGGGAACGGTCACTTTGAATTTCACTGGAGGAAATTATCTGAAAAAATCCAATTAAATGTGCAGACTATATGATATGATGAATGATTGTTCTCTGAATAATGTCATTTTTGGCAGTGCGGTATTATGATATGATTGAGTAGCTTCTATTTTAAGTTTTATTATCTCAACAGAAGCATGTAGAAGCAAAAACTAGATGCTAAGAGTTAAAATCAATGGAAGGTTTAGAAATTTGCCAACAGCAAGTTTTAAGATACATATTGGTGGAGCAGAATATTTATATCAATTTACTTCTCAACATCTTACCCCAAATAATAGAGGAAGATTGTAATGAAGTTAGTAAAATTGAAGGCATTTGTCGATTTAATACAAACTGTTAAGAACAGAAACCAACGTTTCTAAAGAAGATATACCTAATGCTGAGTAAAATTGTTGACAATTACTATAGTATGATCAAAATTATTTCATCTAGTATGACTAATTTATGAATGGAACTAAAATAAGACACTTAAAATCAAATGTTAAGTTTGACATTTAAGTATAAACTATTCCATAGCCATGCTAGATGAAAATTATTTTTGATCATACTTTCTATGCACATCATCATAATTCCTATTGTGCCTCTTTACTGTCAAACTAGTTTTTCAGTTCTCACTCTAGTTTTCCAAGTGTTGTCGTTTTGTTACTACACTAATAAACTGTGTAATATAAATGAGAGTTGTTTTATGCTGTGTTTCCACAATTGTTTTCATCTATCAAAATATGCAGATTCTTGTCTTATTGGAAGACATTAAGAACAATGGAATTCTAAAGCTGCTGAATTTAAAAGCGGTTTCCCGTTTCAAAATTGCTGTTCAATGAACCCCGTCCTCTCCCATTTCGAAAAAAAGGTCTTCCCTTGATAAATATCCTAGTGTTAAAGGAAAAAGAATCAATTTAAAATACGACTCGCCTATTTTCTAGCGCACGACTGACTGCTGATACTGACACGGCGAGATTTGCATCGTGACAGCGGCCTTTGAAGGTTTCTTAAAAATGCGCGACTTTTTGCCCTGACCGCCGTTTTGTATTCTAATTCGTCAGACGCCTTTTTCCTGCGAAACGTATTAAAGTATCACGGCGTGAAAGAGCCAACACCAAGGGTGTTTAATATAACAAATGATGATGGATGACCAGAAAGATTAACACGTTATATCAGTTTTTTATAAGCCGGGATTGTTGGGTGAAATTCATATATGGGGTTAGACGGCCATTAAATGTCAGTTGTTAAGCATTTTACATAATAGCGACTATAAATATTTATGAAATGCCAGCTCGCGATGATGAGGAAACAATAAATAGACAAGCGCACTACGAGAATCAAATTTTCGATTGTATCTTCATCAAGATTAACGACAGATCGTTACAAAGAAATTGCTTAAGATTTCCCATCTACATACGAAACGCTCGCCTTAAGGAACTCTCTGTGTAAGTGCCGTGCTTAAATGAATTGTCGATGCTTGAGCTTCGAAAAGCACGTATTTCCAGTAGCCAACTAACGATTTTGCTGCACGTAAGAGTGAAGAGCCTCTTCTGCAGGATATTTATTGCAGTTTTTAGCTCTTACAAATATCGTACATACTTTTTAAGCATTTAAAAGTTAGTAAGGGCTTCGTATTGTGTTCAATTGCATAAAACGTATTTAAGACAGTGTTTTGTTATCCGAATCTAGCCTTCAAAAGTATTTCACAGCTATTTTGTTATTCTGGAAAATACTGTAATTCTTTATATTATATTTTATAAATCAAACTCATGAACATTTGCTGAGAGGTTTTAACCTTTTAAGTATTCTGCATAGACACGTTCAGTTCTCGCAATATTCGCATTATCATGAAAAGTATAAATTCGTCATTACACTGCAGTGCTCAAAGCAACCACATCGAATGAGTGACACTCAAAATACATTTTTAAATTAAGCGTTGCATTTTGAAAAATGTTCAATCCTGTTTTGGTAAAACATCATAATATATTTATTATTAAGGGTAAGTTTTAATAAAGTTTTAATTTACATATAATAAATTGAATTCTGTGATATTACCTACTTGTTTGTTCCACCTTTAATTTAAAATTAGAAGTTCTCTTCACTGGTATTTACCTGCGCATAGATTGAAATAATTCACAAATAAAGACAAAAGTCAAAACATCTAGTTTTAGGGTAACTAAATCTGAACTAACTCTGAAAAGAACTTTACCAAGATCACCAAAATCCCTTGGCGTTGATCGTGTAATCTTGTTAGTTCGTTAGCTCAAGCGAGCGAAATTACTATTTCAGAATATTTAGAGATATATGATCTAATAATGAAATTTTGTTCACTGTTTATCACGTATCTGTTCTACACACTTCCTACACATCAGTGTGTCACAATTGTATAAATGTGAAATAACAGTGTAGAAGAATGTGAAAATATGATCATTATACACTCACCTTCTAAAGGTTGACATCTGAACACGAACAGGTATGAATATAAAGTTTGTAATGGTGCTTTTGTTAACCCCGTTGTTGTGTTTACTTTTTTATATTTATTTGACCTTTTGTTGCCAGATGGCTCAGTTTACATCAAGAGATTTCTGACCTTTTTATCGAAACCGAGGTAACGGGTACTTAATGCAACAAAGCTCGGGAAGTTCATCCCATATGGCGGAAACAATGAAAAGATCCTCCTAACTTCCACTCAAATAAAATCCAACCTGGTCACTTATCGCTAACTTACGCGCATTTATCAGAGAAAGAAGACTAGAATAATTATAACTGACATACGTTTATATATAAAAATCATAAAAAAAACAGAATAACTGTCTTATACACGACCACAAAACCGCATAAACGCCGATCCTTTATGACAGCCAGCCCTGCCCGCAGTATTTCGCCGAGTCTTGTGAGGTAATCGGATACTCCAGCGATGAGTTGACACTTAATGTCACAGGTCGCCACGATGTCTCTCGGCCGCGCCCGAAAACGCTGTGACAGACCTCCTCACGCAGCTTGAAGACGAGAATTACTCTAGAAGTTTTGCAGCTCC
The DNA here is from genome assembly GCA_940337035.1 of Agriotes lineatus. Taxonomy (NCBI): domain Eukaryota; kingdom Metazoa; phylum Arthropoda; class Insecta; order Coleoptera; family Elateridae; genus Agriotes; species Agriotes lineatus. Next base: position 142,921,834 of record OW679195.1, on the reverse strand, counting down.
TGGCTGGAGATACTGTCGACTTGTATCCACAACTAATTGTTATTCAAAGACTAGAAAATTACGCAGGTATCTTACTTGGAATACTTTTCTGGATGCCGCTTTTTCTGCACGCGCTTGTCGCCCTTGGTATATATTCCTCTTCTTTTACAATTGCTTCCAGAGAAGCTTACAAACTGTACACTAAGACCAGCTGTTTTCAGGGCCGGATTAAGGGGGGGGGGCTAAGGGGGCTGCAGCCCCGGGCCACCGAATTTCGGGGGCCTCGAAAAGATTCGAAGGTTATAATCTAGTGCGGTTTCTAATCATTTAAATCCCTTTGTAGCCAGCCGTATGTACCAGTATGCAGGAACAAGAGCTAACAAACATAAACAGTTTCGGGATGTAAAGAGTAACACAATATTGACTGATAAAGACGCTTTCAAAGTAGATACTTTTTATGTTACCTAAGACGCTGGTGTCAGCGTTAAAAAGGCGTAATGAATCATATTCATATTTAACAACAATATTTTTACCACTTACTAAATTGGTAAATCTGTCACAAGTAGAAATAAAAAGTTTTTCAAGAACGATTAGCGAAACCTACGAGACTGACATTACCTTATATTTAACCAAGGAGCTCGTATTTTTTTTTCTTTTGATTTATTGAAAACTTTTAACTTTCAATCAACTAATCCCCTTGATTATTATAAATTCATTGTAGAGAAAGAATTGTTAGACTCTTTTCCAAACGTTTACATTGTTTTCAAAATATATTTATGCATACCGATAGCAAACTGTGAATCAGAAGGTCTTTTTCAAAATTGTCAATTATTAAAAATAAATCGAGAAATAATATTAACCAAAACCGATTAACTGCGCTTACTTTAATGAGCATTAAAAGTGATGTGCTTCGGAAATTAGATTTCGATAACATAATTAAAGAATTGGTGGAATTAAAAATAAGAATTTTTTTTATATGTATGTTAAAACATTGTACTTTTTTCCTACATTGTATTAAAAACTTTCCTACCTATAATAAAATATTAATTTAATAAAATAATAAAGCGTGTTTGTAGAATATGCTCTTGACTTGGAGAATGGGGGCTCTAAAGAATTTTGCCCCGGGCCTCACATATCCTTGATCCGGCTCTGGCTGTTTTACAGATAATGTAAACTCTCGCACACTGGCGGCAGTTGAAGCTTAGCAAAATTTATATATACGTACCGATGGGGAGAACATTTTATATAACATCAATGAGATAACATCAACAAGAAAATAATATGCAATACTTGAGTAAGAAAGAGATAAACATACATGAGTATACAGTAGGCGTAACACTCACTTTAATTATAACATCTTAACTACATGTGTTAACTCATTTCCGTTATACATAAATAATTAGTATGGCCCTATCGGTATATTGAAAGATTATTAATTACTGTTACTGAGCTTAGGTGTAGCGGAGCCAAATACCGTTTCATATTTGAATATTAAGGTCTTGATCTGTTCTTGTTTTATAAATATTTAATTTTGGGCCTGGTCATGTTTTAGAGAAAACTAGTCTGAAGTTTCTTGAATCTCGAATCCCTTACATTTTATCGATCGTATCAATAGCAACAAATTATACATTGATACAAATAAGCGTCGGTTTGAAAATCTCGAAAATCCTAGAGAACAGATAATATAAAACAGGCAATGGCATTTCTTAATGTTGGAGGGTATTCAATTATTGCTACTGTGTTTGCAACTTGCCAGTTCTGAATAACTGGCCAATTTCAAGATTTTATAGTTGACGCATCATTTTCTTAGTTGTGGTATTTTACTTTTAAATGCCCATTTCGCTATCCACCGGATAATTATTTATATTTATTGTTTTGTTGATCCGTTATATTGGTGTAATCTCGTGATGGTTTGTATTTCAATAGTAAAAATTATTAAAAATTTGGAAGTGAACCTCTTTTATGCATTGTTTTGAATATGAATCTCACTAAATATACAAAATCTTAAACGTTTTCCGTGATCTAGTAAATATTTGTATAGTCGAGTAACACTCAAGTAAATCTCAAACGTACGTGGAGATCCATAGATATAACAGTGGGCTTCCAAATGACGATGTGGTGAAATTAAGTCACATGAAACTATGGACAATAAATTGCATAATGACCAATAAAATGTTGTTTCTTGGCTATTTCTCTACTAATTGGTTCTCATTGGTCTCCATCTTTTCATCTATCTCTATACTGAGCAACTCTCGCCTATCTAATTCCAGCTGTTTGTTTTATGTCGTCTACCCAACGCCTTGGAAGACGTCGTCCGGTCTTTCTTCTCCATCTGAGAATTCTATTAGAGCACGTTGTATCCTGATATCGAGTTTCACACCCGACTTAGTAGCGTCTTTTGTTCTGTATCAGAGATATGCTAAACTTTCAACTTCTTAATCAATTGTTTTGTGGCTGTTCATATTTGTGCTCGATATGTCAATACAGGTACCTAGTATATACTGGTCGAACAATCTTTTAGAAACACCTAGGAATGTTTTCACGTTTCAGTGCCACACTTTATTTATCAAATGTACTGCAAGCTATTCGCTTTCATTTCTTTTATTTTCTACAATCTGATTTTTGTAATACAATATATTTGACCGAAATCTAGACACTTGTTTAAAATTTCAAGTTCTGTATTTAATCTCCTAAAAGTTATTAAATTACAATTATTATTGGGTAAAAAACAATAGGTGACGTGAAATCGGGAAAAGTAACCCGCTTCTGCAGACGTCTTTATCTATATGTGAAAGAGAGCACACCGCACAGATAAAAGAAAACTGTCTTTTGTTCGTTATACTATATTCTAATACAGAACCTTATATGAAAACATCCTCAGAATAAATTGCAATGGTTTTACACAGTTATATTTCGTTCGGTGTGGTTTCAGCCTTCCAGTAAAAGTTATTGTATAATAAATTTTCTAGAATTTTCAAAGAAGAAGACTAAGCAAACGGCGAGGAAGTTCCTTATAAAACTGTATATTTAGCAACGTAATGAAAGTAAAGCTGCAAAATAATAGATAGCTCCTGGAATATTAAGACTAAGGAAAGTAAATTTATAACATTATTCATTCCCAGCCATTGTTATTAAGCCCGAGCATCCATCACCCACATTTAATTCCGTAAAATTAGCGTTACTAAAATCCAGAACAAATTGTAGTTAGAAGATATGAATATCCACTTATCAGTTGCCGTTGCGATTGCCTTCCCACGCTAATTAATTATGATAAACTTTCGCCTCGGTGGTGAAGCATTTCGAGCCCACACAATCGGGATGCACGCGTAATGGAAGTTGGAATAAATCCATACATCAGCCCTTCTAGCCGACAGGCTGCACAATCTCATCGATGTACGCTAACCAAGCCAAAGCTGCAACGTCAAACAAACAAGGCCGTTTTTGCGCAGATGTTCGCATATCGAGTAAATAATTTCATGAAATGAACCGCCGGTATGCGCTGGAACGCTTCCAACTTTTTTGCGGTTTTTCTTTAGTTGTCGCAGCCGTAGATCTCGGTGCTCCTTTGATCCAGAGGGAATGTAGGAGCATCGAGCATACCCTGTTCGCGGGTAATTTACTTCGAGTATGTGTTAATCACAATACCTTGATATATACCTTCCTCTCGACACGGGTTCGAGTATATGCACGCAGCCGTAAATTCCTTGCTGATATTCCTATGGTGCTAATTACCTTAGCGCTGCTTTTATGAAGGGATTTTGGGAATTATTCTGTCCCTGTTTGCCTATTGCAGCAAAAAGTGTTTGCTGCTGTGGTTGTACATACCGAGGATGAGGGTCTAGCCTCTAAGAGAAAACTGCTTTGTACATCAGGTGCATGCTCTCAGAAATAACTTGTGGTAGGACAGTTTCATTCAAAATGTATATTTTCACTAGCGATGGCTTCTCTTGTCTTCAAAAAAAAAGAGATTTCTTTCAAGTCTTGGTCTTGTTCTTGTATTGTCTTGCGAGAGCCTTGCAAGTTTCTAGTCTTCTAGCAAAATGAAGTCACATTTTTTGAAGTGCTATTATTTTATTTCAATTTTTCAAGAGCAAAACTCTTGTGAGACTCTGGCATACACATGAGGAACATCGTAGGGCAAATCCCTCCAAATCCTATTATCGAGGTAAACAAAACTCGACCTATGAAATGCTAAGTTGGGCGGCCAAGTATAAATTACCTCTAGACTTGATTAGTGATATAAATACATTTTTTCAGTATTTAAATAAATAAATAAATAAAAATTAACAATGACGAATTGGATTTAGTAGAAGCTGTAGTCAAATTCCTGAAGTTTTTAAAAGCACTAGCCAATATGTTTTCATGCCAAAAATATGGTACCAAATCAATAGCACTACTAGGAATTAATATTCATATTGATAAGCTGGAAAATCTTGACAGTACTTATAAAAATACTACAGAGGAGCAAATTGTAATTGCTTTAAATGCTAGGTTGGATAAAATATTGAAACTGCAAGAAAACGGAATTGGATGTTTTGCGTGTCACTGATTTTATCGATCCTAGACACAAGAAAGAAACTTTCTAGCTTACTTAATGAGGTAAAGAATTAGAAGAAACTTCAAATATGTATCGTTTTCTGGATCTTTAGGTACAGATCGGTATTTTACTTCAAAGAAAGTTAAGGAAAAAATCGACATATTATCTTGGTGGAAGATTCACGAGATTTCTTTTCCAACTTTATCCATAAATGGTACGAGACTTTTTACTATCATGTCAACATCAGACATTTTCCAGGGCAGCTCTTATTTTGAAAAAAAAACACAGAAATCGTTTCCATGCCGCATCAATGAGAAGTTTGGTATGCCTTATGTCGTGGCTTGGGTTAAGTGAAGCTTAAAAATATTTATGATTAAATTCGTTTTATAAAGTTATCAAGAATCAATGTTTTTTTACAAATGAGTTCATATATCGAGAGATCCAAAAAAACTGTTCCTCAGCGGGCTGTGGAAATTTAACGTATGAATAATATGTTGGTGACACTGTACGTCAATGTCAAATTCGAGGTTAGCAGGTTAGGATTTGCGTCATTTTGTGTCAAAACTGACGGAAAACCTAACCTGATAACCTCGAATTTGACATTGACGTACAGTGTCACCAACATATTATTCATACGTTGAATTTCCACAGCCCGCTGAGGAACCGTTTTTCTTGATCTCTCGATATTTAATTGTCCCTTAAATACAGTATCTACCTGTTCAATAGATATGCAAAATGTATGACCCTTAGATTGTGTACCTTTAAACGTTATCACTTTTTACCTTCCCAAGATTTCTTGTTTTTCCAAGATTTCTTGTCTTGCCTTGGAAGACTTTTTTCAAAAATGTCTTGTCTTGCAATTGGAATCACTAGGTCTTATCTTGGTTCTGTCTTGTCTTGTCTTCCGACCAAGATAAATAAAAAAAGCCAAATAAGAGTGCCACCACTAGTTTTTACAACAAAGTGGACATCATTTTTAGTAAGGAGGTGATATGTAGCTTCCAGTAAAATGCAAAAGGAATATTGTTTTGGCTTGATAACTTTACAGATCACTAATTTGTGCAACCCCTGAGAACAGAGCATGTTACAATAGGGAGGTAATTTGCGATGTTATGAGCAGCTTTTGCTCCAACTTTGTAACCCGAATTCGGGGCAAGTTGAGCATTGCACCGCCAGACGCAAGCGTATCAAGCACCAGCCTCTACAGCGCTAGGTATAATAAGGTTGCCAAAAATACGTAATACATGAGCAGCGTTTACTTGTGACATTACCTTTGTCGTATATCTATAATAATCTACCTATCTCTTTCTATAGCAAACTCTCCTAGTAGAAAACAACCAGACCAATATATTCAATAGCTAGTAAACACCCTAAAATAGCGTGGAGTTTCTAAAAAGCACTCAAAGCGACAATAGATTGGGTTAAATGACCACAGAAAAATGGGTGGAACTGCATTTTAATGTTTCTAACAATCTACTAATATAAAAATTATGATCACGCCATATTATTCAAATTTGGAATTGTTCTAAAATAAAAAACAGATAAATGTAGCCGTAGTAAAAGAAAATATTTTGTTGCGATACTATAGAAGCTCTCATTACATGGTCGACATTTCGCGCATCACTGTTATATTATTTACCATATTTGAACAGTTCGCTGTATTTCCCAGCTTATTTCCTTTAAGTCTAAGTTTAAGTTAAAATTATATTAAAAAACATAAAACTTTAGCGAAGGCTTTAGTTACCACCGTTACCTATTTCCTCACAAGTGACTACATTTTTTGATATTTTAATTTGATCTAATCTGTTTGATATGGTGATTCGCAGCTATCCATCGTCTGGACGAAATGGGTAGTTTAAAATGAGAAACACTATCGCCAAGGGCATTGAATATCACAAAGCCTCGAATATTTTGCTTTTGTCGAAAAACAAATCACATTGAAAAGGCTGGAGAAAAAGTCTCTCTACTGCGAAGAACTTTTAAATGTAAATTTGAGAGCCAAGTCTTTTTTTCAGGTTAAAATTGATGAAAGAAATATTTTTTGATGACTCTTATACCTTCTTATTCCAAGTTTTGCTTTCGAATGCCATCGGCTCTACGAAATTGTTATATAGACTTCTATTCCATTCATTATATTTTCAGACAACTTTCTTGCTATTCAAGGGTTACAAATGCTAATAATTTATTCACGATTACAAAATTCCTATACAGTGTATTATGGAAATGAGTGCAAATATTTTGACCCGTAATAGAACTAACTAAACTGAACAATTTCTCCATTTAACATTTTTTCGAAAACGCCCTCAAAACTGAGTTAAAATTAAAAACAATTTTACTCTAAAATGCATACCCGCCTATGGAATAATATTTTAATTTAATGGCAAAAACACAAAAAAACATTTCTTTAATATGCAAACCAACCAAAACTGCATAGGTACTGATAAAACCTTTAGTTCACATCTGGTCACCATCGTACTATATCAACTGAGGTAGGTAAGTTATTGACCGCGTGTTTTTTTTGTGTAAGAACTTTGCAGTTTTAATATACTTGTGTTGTTCACCTTTAACTCAGATTTGCTTACCAAGCAGCTCGTCAAAGTTAGGGGAGATAAATGATTGAAAAAATATGCGGTTAAATGAAAAAGGATAAATAGAAAAGTTGTTCATCTTGGTGAGCTCTATCACTGGTTAAAATATTTGCACTCATTTCCATAACACCCTGTATAATTGGAATAAACTATATGGAAATAAATACTCGAAACAATATCAAGCTTAGTAAAAGGCATATTATATTTCGTAAATTTTTTAAAGAAGATAGTTTTTATTATCGTAGGATATCCCTCAAATTTTTTGGCATTCAAATAAACATCATCATATAGGGTGAAGGGATCAATGAATAAACGGTTAAGACGCATTCACGTTCTGGATATCCATAACAAAGGAAAGGATTGATGATCTTTTTTTATCTGGCCAAGAAGTGAAGGAATTAGTTTAAAAAATACTCAGATTTAGGCAGATCTTGACCCAAACTATTCTTTTTAATTGCAAAATTCAAATCTATCTTTTACAAGTAAATGAACAAATTAAACTATTGAATGAAATAGAGACATTCCAGTAAATGAACAGTGCTTTTTAATCGTTTGTTTAATTAAGTATCTCGATAATAATGAAACTCATACAAATGGTGGAAATGGCAACTTTATTTCAAAACTATCCGTAAAAATTAAAAAAATAACTTTCCTATTTAAATAAATAGCTTTTTCAACATACTCATTAAATACAAATTTACGAATTTTGGAGAATAAATTGAAACTTTCAGCAAAAATAAACATTATTAAATTTTCTTACGCAACAATCACATTTTTATAGCAATTATTAAATGAAATTGTGCGGAGATAAAAGTAAATAGAAATTGTCATAGTAAATCAAAATAAATAATTTTCTCGTCAGTTTTATTTGAGGTTTCATTATTCATCTTTTCTTCTGTTTTATTCTGCTTCTACTGTGTTAGCATTTCCAGCCTATTTTTTATAACTTAGATAGATAAGTATTATTATTCACTGTGTTATTCGTCATGACTGTGTCATCATTCGCAATACCTTGATTAACTTGATTTACATTTTTATTATCTTCAGGCCTATGATTTCTTTTTATCTTGATAAGCTTGCATAACTTTACCACCTTTATAATAATTCTCGAAACTTTAGTATATATCACTATTAGTGACTGTGTTATACGCCGTGACAAATTGATCATTTATAGTCTCATTGTCAACTTTTTTCCATTTTCACTAGGTTCCTCTAAGTCTTCGTGATAATCTTCTATAACGTTATCATATTTAGAACGTTGGTAACAACTATTATTCTCCAAGTTTTGAGATATTTGAGGTCGATCTGGTAGATTGGTAGTAAAATCATATATAGCAATTTATCTCATTTTATATATGACTTATCTAAAGAGATTTCTTCATTGTTTGAAGAGACAGTTTCGTACATCTCTACTTTTGAAAAATTCTCACTTGTTAGTTGATAACAATCTGAATGAATATCTTCATTATCATTATGCATTTGTGATTTATTAAAGCTCCTTAGCCAGACATCAGAAAGTCTGGTTTTAGACTGTTTACAATTTTCCTTCCACACTCCTGGAATTGATTGGGTTTTGTTCTATAATATTGACGCATTCTATCACAGTTTTGGTAATTTTGTGATCTTCACGGGACGGACTTTGGGATGAATTTTTAACTGCTATCTTCTTGTCGTCAAACATTTGGAATAATGGACAATGTCCGCTGAAAATGGAAAAAGGCCACAAATCTGGAACCCGTTTTTTACTGTTTCAGATTTGATAGCTTCAAACGCCTTTTTGAACACTGCTACATTTTGTTATGGTCTTGTTCGTTTCTTTGTGTGTGATCTCGTCGCCTGATTCCAAGATACTTTAAGAGGATGAAATATAGAAACGTCACACGGCTGCACTAAATGCTTGTAATTAGCTAGAAGTCACACAATTCTAACCTTCGACGGGATTTATGGCCGTTGCTGATACCGTCCAACCACTGTTTGGTATTCCCAGTGCCCAGCTATCGGGTACCAAACTAGCATTATGAATTGAAATTCTTCTCTATAGAAAAATAACCAACAAAGGCAAAACTTTCTCTTTGTGCAAAACACGGTGATAAATTTATTTTCCTGTCCGTTAGCTGGTTCATAAAAGCTTCTGTAGCCCTTGGGCCTTAGTTTTCGAACACGTTTTCATACTCGTTTTGTCAACATTTAGGATGGTTCCACCATCTTCAAGAATATCTAGACAATTTTCCTGCTTGAGGAACGCATCTAACCATAACCTTATCTCTTCAACTACAGCGGCTTGTACTTTGGATAGAATTTCGGCCTTTTGCTATGTATTTGAACATGCATATAATATCTCATAAATATCCTTTCCGAAAAAAGTTATATTTCGTTTATTTTGTCAATTCTGATGAACAATATGCTATTATCGAGAAAGATCTGGAGGTTTAGAGCTCTATTGTATGGTATGATATTGCTCTTCTTTCAACAGCAAAGATGCCATACTCGGTGAAATGTGAAAACTGTAGTGTCAGATATTAAGTTGTGATAAGAGTATTCACTTTTATCTTTCGCTTCTCCTTGCAATCATAAGTACATATCGGTTAAAACTCTTGCAATTTTAATATGTTTCAATTCAAATAGTATGTGAGAGACCAAATGGGACCACCGAGCTTGAATCAGCTATGATATAAAAAATCAACAAGGTGCTGAAAACCGATGTTTCTTATTTTTCCACATACCATTTTAAAGTTTCCAAAATTTGCTTGGCTGAAGAAACACTAAGTACTGATAAATTCTTCGTTACTTCCTCTTTTTTGCGCTATGATAGGTCTAACGTTCAAACACAATGTGTAATTCTCTGAGCTTTCTTCAGGGGCAGCCTGGACAGCTGGCCAGCCTAAACCCTAAATCGTTAAATCGTCAAGGAAGGATACCTTTTCACAACCATGACTACTAACGCTGTTTTCATGATGTTCGAAGGACGTACAATAAACTAGCTTTTCTTGAAGACTTTATTTCCGCATTCGCTTTTACTTCTTGCTGAACTCCTTTTGTTTGTAAGTACATATTTATTTCCTATTTTCAACTTAATGAGAAGGTGCTGAATTCTTTAAAACAAAGACCTCTGAAACATATACTGCGTTAATTTTAATATAACTAATGCGAATCTAACCTGAATAAGGCTAGAAACTGCTACCCCAAACAAATTAAATTATAAGTATGTACCACCTCTGTTCACCGTTCCATGTTCATTCACAACCCCCTGTCGCTTGTGCAGCAAATATTATAATGCATCTTTCAACTCAGCGAACAAGTTATTCGAATCCCCAACATCAACCAGGCCAGGTCAGCTTATGGCCGAGAAATATGAACACATAAAGCCCCCTTCCCGACCATGAAGAATCGCGGATAAATTCAATTTACCCCTGGAACTATGAGGGAAACAACGAGAACCGCAAGCCGGGCCTATTTTTCACAACACACGCCGCGCTTATGATAAATGTAGCCACAGTCAATTATAAAGTCAGAATGCGGAGCTCATTGCGGTAGCCTCATGTGAATGATGGCGGAGGTTAGGAAGTAAATGAGGCGCGAAACTAAGAGCAGTCGCGGCAGCTGTCGCTGGAAGATCCTCCGTAGAAGGGGGCAGACGAGCAGACAAACACGTCTCGTTGCAGGGACTCGATCCTACAGGAACTCCGATACACGTGCTTATCCTGCTGGGATCACGGGCTTTGCTGACGCTACTTGCTCGTTGCCCTTGCTTACCACTTGTTGTGTTCAATGGGCAGGATTACACGAACGGCAATTTCCAGAAATAGGAGTAGTAGATATCGGCAGTTTGTTCAATGCTACTTTGAGAAAGTAGGCTGGAACAGAATTGGATCAGAAACTAGGCTATTGATTGACAAATGTAGCGAAATTGGCCGAGTTTTGTGACTATTCAGCCTTTTGCTTTTCCATATTATGGAATAGAGTGTGTTTGACAGCATGTGCATATAGGGAAACGACAATGGCAAATTCAGCTAAGAATCAACTAGTCCTGTCCAACGCAGCGACACAATTACCAGATCGGTCATTTTGCCAATATAAAATGTTTTCAATTCTATCGTTCTACTCAAGTTAATTATCAATGTAGATTACTCTATTCTCCGTAAGTGTTTCGTTTTCGTTGATGTTAGTTTATCATCCTGTTTCTTTTGACTAAGCCAGATTTCGCTTGCATATGCATAGAGCATTGTGTCCTGTATCAGTTCTCTTTTCCATAAATTGTTTTATTTAATGAGAAATATTATAATGGTTCACTGCCGATAGCAATGCTGATTGCCTAATTAAGTAAATGAATAAGGTCAACATGAGCACAGAATTAAATATTTTATCTATTGCAAGATAATCAACACTTTACATTAATAAGTGCACTTGATGTGAGCAGCAATAACGAATAATTTGAGGGGTAAAAGTTAGCATGAAATAAAGCAGGTTTCAGAAGGGTTACATTCAGAGTTTCAGATATGATAAATGTTCGGAAGGGCTAATTTAATTTGTAACTGACGGATTTGAGCTTATTAATCAGACATAATGTGAATAAAATAAGTTAAAAACAGAAAGAATATGAGCGTTATGTATTAAAAGTGTATAAGCCAGCAAAAGGCAAATTAGCTGAAAGGTAAACGAAACATTACTAGCAACATAATTATTGCAAAGAGCAATGAAAATGAAAGGCAGCCATTCGAAAGACAGTTAGTGAGATGCTGAAGGTACTGTGTATCGGTACATTATAAACAAAAGTGATTTAAAAGCAAAGCAAGTGTAGTGACATTTATTCCAAGAAAAAGACAATTTTAGTAGTTAGGTAAAGATATGACATCAAAACTGTAGTCCATAAGGTTAAACATGTTATCAATCCCAATTTCATTTATAAAAATTGAAAATCTAGTTGCTAAGATACATGACAGTCTTTTGTTAATAAAAACCAAACAAGCCTGTAAAAGTTGTGTTGGGGCAGTTTGAGCTCCTCAAATTATAGCATAAAATTACAAATAAAAAAGTCATTTTTAATACGATTTGTGCATAAAGTAGGAGCCGTAACTAGGTATAGGCCGAGTAGGCCCCCGCCTACAGGCGCAAGCGGCAAGGGGCGCCAAAATTGCACTGAAAAAAATAATTTCTTCCACGCAAATAAAAAAACAAATATTTTTGAAAAATTGTACATAAAAAATTACAAAAGAAAATGTTTACGTCTTTAATACAGAAAGAACGCTGTAAGAAAAACAACTTTTGCTGTATTAAATTATGGTTGAAGTCTTCAAAATGATCTACAAAATAGGTACAAATTCCTTAATGTGGCTAATAATGCTGAAACATTTAGCAATGCAAATCACATGAATTTGGAAATTAAGAAAAACGTTGCAGCCAGTGGGATGCGAACTCGCGTTCACTAATAAATGCATATGCTTACCGTTGAGTTATAAATGATGCAGTAGTGTTTCGGTTTTTGGAAAAAATGCGATGCCGATGAAATGGCTACGCAGAGACGCAGGTTCACCACATATATACGGATTTGTAAAATGTTCTAATGACTACATAATACTGTGTACTTTTTTAAATTACAATGGTGTTTTATCATTTTGTTTTTTTTATCTTATTTTGTTTGTATTGTATTATTTTTACATTTAGTTGTTTATTTTTAAAACTTTTGAATTAAAAATGTTGTAGATATTTTTGAATATCCGAAGATAAATGTAAAAGTCGTACAGTAACATCAGTATTTTTTGTCACATATATCATTAGTGTACTGAGGGGCGCAAAAAAGTTGGCTTGTATACAATACAAGTTTGCCTGGTTACGCCCCTGCCTAAAGTTATTAACCAGTATACAGGACTTCTGTGGATGTAGTTTGCCAGTTGTTGAGAGGTCCAGGTGAAGCAGATTAGCCAGCAGAAAATTTATTCCAAGTGCGATTGACTTCGGGGGCCCATTTCCTTAAGCAAGCAGCTTCGCCCAGCAAAAATAGTGCCTGCTACGTGTAGAGGGGACCTTCAGAAACAAGTACGTGCAAAAATCCCAACCAACAAACTATTCCCAAGTGCATAATTTCCGTGGCGTCATTGAGGAGCGTATCCAGCGTCCGAGAGGTCTCCGATAAAGATAGAATTTCACAGAGAAAGCGTTAGAGTAAGTCCATTATTTTTGGATCTCATCAAGATCAGACTGTCTACGGGGTGTAACGCCAAGTTCCTGTGGTCCAGAGCCGTCCAGCTTCTAGTAATTTAGGTAGCGATCCTTGGAAATGCGGGATGACGCGGCTATTTTCGCTTTTGGCCGGATATACAACAAAAAACGATCACGCGTGGGTTGCGACCTCACACTAGAAACAAAACGAGTATATCAGTTGCTACGTCACACTATTAATATTTACCTGATGCCTCTTTGCCATTTTGGTGTTTTAAAATTCAATTTAGCTACCTCGGTGGTTGAGTGGTCTTGTTGTCTGCTTAGCAACCAGGTGGACATGGGTTCAACTCTGGCCGTAACCGAGAATTTTCTCGGAGCGGCAGTGGATTTGAATCCATTAGTTAAGTTAGATGTAAGTTGTTGTGTATGTGGTATGTAAGTCGCGTGCGGCGCATTACCTCCGTTGCACTTCCCGAGAGGTATAAATGGTCCTCGACACCGAAAGGTAAAAGAGGCTATAGATTATGAATGAATGATGAAAATTCAATTTAACACTGTTTTTGCACTAGCAGATCATCGTGTTTACTGAGTAAAATGTAGAGGTTAGCTGTACGTCAAATGGAAATTGTGCTTTTTCCCGAAATATTTGAGAGTATTTGTTATACAAGAAGTTATTTGTCATACAGAGTTTTTCTAAATTTATGAACCTACAGTCTGGACCAAGTTTGTCTCATTCTCTACGGAGTTATTACCGAATTTATTGCGGATAGATAAGATAAGAAAAGGGCAATAAACTATTTATTTGTTGTAATTATTATTACACTCTTTTAATTTGCCCTGAGTTTGACAGGCAGGTTCATAATTGAATCTAACACAATTTATAAAGTGTAGTTTCCCTTGCCATAAATTATTTTATTAAAAAACTATTATATGGTACCTTTCTTCGTGAGGTGAGGAACTATTGCAATATATTAATTTTAAATTTATTACTCCATCCTCTATTAATATACTTCCCAGGTATTCATAGCAGGGTCCTTGTACGATTGTAGTTCCTTTGCAAAATATGCTGCTTTTGTCATTATTTTTCCCTATTTCCTCTTTTCAGTTCTCAATCCTCATTATTTTTATTTTAGTTATGTTTATCTCCATTTTTAGTTTATCTATTTCTTCCGTCTATATGTTCAGTTCCATTTGCGCCTTGTTGTTCGCATTATCTGTCTGGATACAGAAAGTTATCAATTTTTATTTGGTTTAGGTGTTTGTATTCCACTATGGTTTTACGTGTTTTTTAATAGCCTGTGCATCACTGTCATAAGCAGCGGCGAGCTCAGATTATTTCCCTGGTTCATTCTCTTTAAGACTTCAAATAACTTAGCTCGTTTTCCATCTATTTTCATTGCACCATAGACCTTTAAATATATAATTAGTATCACTTTTATTAGTTATTTATGAATATTTAGCTTAATTGTTTGCCCGTTCTGATTATGCAGATGACAATCTTGATATCTTGCATTTTGTCTGCTTTCCATCAATCATGCCGTATTTATTTCCCATTTTATCCATTTACATTTAATTTTGTTTCTCCTGTTGCCTTTTCCAGATCTTTAAATTATTCTTTTAGCCATTTCTCTGATCTATGAACGTTTATGTTTAAAATCCCTTTTATCTACGACAGTGTGTAAAATTGACTTTTAGTTGGTAGTTTTGAGTTTTCAAACGACTGTTTAATAAGATGATTTAATTAGTTTGCGTATTCAGTAGCAACGGGTTTAAAAGATTTCATTAGTCACGTCGTCAATAGCAACGTGTTGTTGTTATATTTACTGTGTTTTCTAGATTCTATCGTATAGATAAAATATTGTACGATACACATGCGTAAAGCATCTTTAGTCACTCGCTCACTCGTCTTTTAACTCTGCCCCACTCGTGGCTAAAGACTAGCTAGCTTTACGCATTTGTATCATAAATTACTAGTTATGCATCCTATAACATTTTCCCAGACGAGGTTAACTGATTAAACTGCCGATAGCATATCCCTTAGTTTTAGCCCATATTTACACTAAACCTATCTTACGTTTCATCTTTGTTTTGCTGACCAATTCGGATCCTCCCACTTCTATCACTTCTCGTTAGTTTCTCAGAATGTTATGCTTCGACTTGATCAAATAAAAAAAACGATTCTTATTAAAGATAAATTTATCTATTCTTTTCACTGTTTCTAATAGTAAAGCATTTTACTAAGTCAAAGACAAAATCTGTTATTTTCAGAAAGGTTTTTATAAAAAAACAAATGTAGTGATAAATGAAGTTTATAAAACTTCATTTGATTCCTCATATATTTGTTTCTCTATGTGGTCCAGTCCTGAAAGCCTTATTATTGATTTTGTAGTCATGGCAATAAACTAAACTATTATATATTTTGAAAAACTATCTGTTAGCGCTTTTATGTTTGAATTATAGTTAACAGTTACTGCTGAGACATCTTTTATCCGTTTAGACTTTGAATATTAATGTGATTGTTGCGAAAGCAAAGCCATTAAAGCCTCTAAATTATTTATAAGCTACTTTACTGTTTTAAGAGCAAATAAAAGCAGACATCTTTTTGACTCGAAGGCAATAGTATACCTTCACTCTAATTAATGGCTGCATTTTATAGCCGTCTTAGTGTTTACAGTATTATTTTTTATCATCCACTAGATCTGCTTTAATACATCGATATTCTAATAACTACAGTCGTTTATCAAGTAGTATATGCATTGTGAATTACATTAATTTGGAAATTAACAAACATTGCAGGAGATAGGATACGAAATTTCAGCGCATCCTAAAGGATTTCAATGTTTGACAGCAGCCTGCGCGCAACCCACCTTTTAATCCCGTCACGAAGGAATGCCTGCGCTTATCGTTGCTTATTTTTACCTCTTTTACAACATTTGTCCTGTATTTGTTAGGTATTATTTTTATCAAGCGTAATGCCTGAGCTATGTGCACATTATTGCTTTTATCTATTTCTCAGTTGAAGCAAAAGTAGACAATATTTTACTTTTTAATGTAGTCACACTATATATCTTTGACCGAAAGTATAGTCGGTTGCGTGACAGGTAAACATATAATCCGCAGGCAAAATATCTACTTCCTTCAGCAAATAGTTTTTGAACTATACCGCCAACAGATGGACAGACAGACGGACACGCAGACAGACAGGCAGACGGTCTAGGGACCCTGAAACGTAAAGGCTGAAGAAATCTCAGAAGGTGTTTTTTTCACGATTACTGTACTTCCTTCGCCTTTAGACGAGGGAAGTAACAAAAGGTACAATAATCGCAACATATCGCATTCTATTCATTTATTTCGCAGTTTAAAAAGCAATTCAATGCTAGGTAATTGGTTTACTTCTTGTAGGTATCAAAATAATGCAAGTAAAAACAATTGACTACTGACTCGTATTATTAGTATGTATATACTTTTTTGTAGTAGAAATATTTATTTTTAGTATAACTGCAAATAATTCATATTTAGCACGTGCCCGCCACTGTTGAAGTATCACAAAAATATTACCTGCAATTTAGACATGACAGTAATTTAATTTGCAGAAAATATTTGCAAATTTCCCTAAAAATACATAAATCATTTAGTAGCTAACGTAAATTTTAATTGTTATTGTTATTAACGGTTGAAACCGGTCTGAATTTACTATAGCCAATAATTATAACATATAGGAATTGGATCGCAATACCGAAGTTGTTACTGAGGCTGAGGCTATTACAATTAACATGGTAATTAAACTTGCATGAACACTGTCCCGTTGCAAAGAATATTGTAATAATTAGTACAGAACATGGAAATTACAGTAATCCAAGTACCAGCTGCCAACTGCAAATGCGTACCTTACAAATTTCCTACTTTGGCGTAAGCTAAGAGTTATATAAAAGCATGATTATGTTTCTATTTACTGTAATAACATAAATAAATCCAGTGTCTTAGAATGAGTAACAGTGCAATTTTTAAATATAGAAGCTGACAACTTAATGATTATATTACTAACGTCGTTCATTGATTTAAACCTCTATTTTGTGGTTGCTAGTTTGCTTAATCAGTAGTACGTAGTTGTGTGTGCTGTATAATGGTTTATCATATTACATTAGCTTTTACTAATAAAATTTCAATTGTTTCTCTATACTTTTAAAATTCCGAATTTATTTTGATATTTTAGTGGGTTTTAATGTTAAGTTCTTTAGAACAAGCTATATAAATATAGTAGTAGAGGCACTGGCTACATTATTAAATAAATCTAACCAATGCTGTTCGAAATAAACCGTATCTGTGTTATTACGTGCTACACTCACCGCTAAGTATTAAAACTTAATTACCTAGAGCTGTCGTCGCCGTTGGTTGATCAATCCTTAAAGGGTTTATGTTTCGTTTCCTTATTCTCTCTCGTCACGTTGTTCGCTTGCAAAGCTAATAAATATTTTCCGTTTTGCTGCTTCAGAACATTTGCCCTCTTGAATTTTTCAACTTCCTTGAAGCTTAAAGGAGCATTGTATCAACACAACAGCTTGACTTTGGTTCGTATTTACGATTTCTTCATTTACGCTACATGAAAACTTGTACATATAAACGTGCACGCATTAAAATCATAATATCTATTACATAAGCAAACTGGCAGCCTTAAAACCGAAGAAAAGCCTCTGTTAGAGCCAAGGGCGTATCCAGGGGAGGGCAAGGGAGGGCAGCTGCCCCCCCCCCCTTCCAAGGTGGATAAAATTTTAAATTAAATAGAAAAAAATATAACAAAATCGAAGAAGAATGTGTAGCCTTTGTAGAGCATGAAGGACTTAATTTCATAAGTAATTCCCAAAGCCATTGAAGATTTTGTGACAAACTTAAAACACTTGACCCTGAAGAGTGCTAGGGGTTAGGCTTCGACGGATGTTCCACCATGTCTAGGAAAGAAATGTCTGCAGGCGCTTCTGAGGCAAAAGCACAAAAAAGCCTTGTACTTCCATTGCTCCTCGCACAAGCTAAACCTTCTCGTGAACGACTTAAACGTTATCCCAGAAATTCGACCTGTGATGGAACTTATCAAGAAGGTAATCATATTTTTTTGCGAGTCCGTTTTACAACGCAAGCGTATTGTTAACATTCCTAATTTATGTGAAACAAGGTGATCAGAGAAGTACACGAGCATCCCTGTTTTTAAGGATCACTTCATTGATATTGTTGATGCAGTAAAGACATTAGCTGAACAGGGAAATGAAGCAACAAGAAAAAATGCATATCAAATGCATGCAGTGTCATGCATATCTCAATTTGTTGTGTCAGTAGCATTAATTGCGAAGTATTCCGCTATACTGCAATTTGTAGCAAATACACTTCAATTGAAAATACTTAACATAGTCAGAGGCACCCAGCACATTGAAACTACTCTCGACGTGCTAAGAGATCATCGGAAAGATACGGAGAATGTCACAGCTTCCATTTTGAAAGAAGCAGGCGCCATTGCAAAGCATTTGAATGTTGATATAACCGACACTCTTGCTACTGGTCGACAAAAGTATAGAAGCAACCCTTCAGCCGAAAATCCATCTGACTTTTGGAGGTCTCTAATAATTCCTTACTTGGATTCCATCATATAATCTTTAGAAGTCAGATTTTCTGCAGACAAATTGCCTGCATTTTTATTGACACGTTTCCATCCGAGTAACATGAGAGATGTTTCTTTGGAGGAATGGTATGAAAGTACGTCTTGTACCTACAACTTTTTACAATTTGGAAAGGCGCTATTGATATTGCTTTCATAACCCTGCACAAGTACTATAGAGCGTTCATTTAGCTCCCTTGCCAAATAAGAGCATCGCTAAGAAGCACTATTGGTGCAAATAGGTTAAATGGGTTTGCCATGCTAAGTATTATCGTCATTGTGTTTTCGCAAACAAGGTGCAATTAGTGGAAACTGTAGTTTGAAGAAAATGTGCATCTAATCCTCGCAAACTATTGTTCAAAAACTATTTTTTTTAAATGAATGGTGTTGACCGTTCTTCTTTTTGTTGATTGTGTATTATTGCATGGCAACTCCCCCCCCCCCTCCCATGGACCCCCCATAGACCCACCTCCCCATAGACCCCCTACCCATAGACCTCCCTCTCCATAGACCCCCCTCTCCATAGATCCCCCTCTCCCATGAAAGAGGTTGAATTCAGAAAGTTGCCCCCCTTCCGTTTTGAGCTGGATACGCCCCTGGTTAGAGCTAACAAGCGCTTTCTAGTCAACGGTGTGTTATATAGCAAATATTGCTTTTTTAAAATCGGCAGTGACGAACGTGGTTATCGTAGTTTAATACGAGAAATCGGCAGTGAAGTAATCCATTGTTTTAAAACTGTAGGTAGCTGGGCGTCAGGTAAACGTCAACCGACGTCAACAACATAACCTAAATGTTGTAATTTCCCGACTTCTCGATTAAAAAAAAACATAATGTACCCCTCGGCACTGAAGTTCCTTTTTATCACTGATGTGGTTTATTAGCTAAAGTAAACTATAGCTACACTTCAGTGTCTTGGTATACAAATTACTAGTTACATTGCAGTTCATCAAAATTCGGTCTTATCGCAACCACGTGTGCGTACTTAAATTGACTTTTTTCCAGTGACCATCAATCAATTTAAGCCATTAATTTTTTTTTTTTTTAGTTTGTTATTAATTGTTGACCTATAGTTTATTATGCAGTTGTTCTGTTTGATGTCTGCTAACTACCCTTTAATTTAATGACCATACTTATAAATCACCCTGTTTAAGTTATTTCACAGAGTAAACCCTGTTTTTTATATCGAATGTAGTTAGAGCTTCAATTTTGGTTTTATATAGCTATAACATTTTAGTCTCAAACTGTGGCCTTTTTCTTGCTTTTTTATTAAAAGTTCTTCAGTTTTTCGTCCATATCTGTAAATAGTTGTCCAGTTATGTATCACCGTGGAAAAAACATAATCTCCATATAAATTTAGGAAGATCGCGGAAAAGATGCATTACCTTCTGACTCCTTTATTTACTTGGGGTGGTTCTGATACTTGTATAAGAACAACCTTGCAACTGCTTAAGTAAAATCGTAATACTTCAAAGAATGCCAATATCCGGGAACTAGGACCTCGCAAATAGATTGCGTTGACCCTTGAAGGATGTCGAATCAGTGACCGGCCATTTTCTGAGAAAGAAAACGGGTTTACGAAGTTAGGTTCACCCTCAATGCAGTTCATCGGCAGTTGCGTAGCGTTATTTTGGTTGTTCGTCATTCTTAAATTAATGTTTGTTATTTACTTTCTCATCTTATTTATTTACGTGTTAATGAAATATCAAGCTAAAAATCTGTTACCAATTTTTTCCGTACTTTGTCGTCATATACGTTTTATATCAACAGTTGAAGGATATTGAAGAATGTCCATCTCAGTTAAATATGGCCACAGGTGTTTCAATTCATGGCTTTGATTTTTGTATTAAACCAGAAATTATGGCCAGTATATGCTCACATTTAAAGTCACTTCAATTTAGCAAATATCAAAGTTCCATTAGTGATGCAAAAAATTGTAATAATATCTTTATGCACTTTTTTCAATAAATTTATGTTACTTAGAACCACAAATATGCGATTTATTCTGTTTTTGATAAGTTTAAACTTGATATCAAATTTTATTACAAGCGAATTAATTCCTTTCCCGGTATTACAAAAGAATTTAATTTTATTGAAAACTTTCTGATTAGAAGTTTTCAGACCATATTGGCACCCCATAATCAAAGCTGCCGTTAACTAAAGTTACCCTTAACTCACATGACAACGGCAAATCTTTTTTTAAATATTGGAATTTACATAAAACCATCTTTAAACTTTAAACATGAAAAAAAGGCGGGCTTTTGTATTTATTTCAACTGCTGAAACAGATGGTTAAAGTTTGCTGGAGTTCTGAATTACCTTGTATAATATTAAAATTGGCGGTTTTTAACCTACGAATTCCAATAGAACGTAACATCGACAGCCAAAGAAATAACAATTTAGTTTTTATTATGTTACATCCTCGTTTGTTCCGAAAGTGGGTCTTTTAGGGCGATTTTGCTGTATATAGATTAATTTATAATACAGCCAGGCTGCAATATGCGTCCCTTGAGGCGTAGCGATTCGATATTTTCGTGAACTTTGGCAATATTAATCAATCAAAACACACCTTATCGCACTTATTGACCTAGAAAGTGACAAATCAATCTGACCTGCTTACCGGCACCATTTATAATTTTTAATCACGGCGTTGTTCATACAGTATTACGTAACACAGGGGAAAATTAATGATGGCGGTGCGTGCCCCACACGCTCGAGCTCGAATTTTTTCCCGGAAGTTATTGAGAAATATGTTGGGAAATTTATTATTGCCGATTCCTAATTCCGTAATCCAGTTCGACGACCAAATAACATCCATCTGTTCGTAGGCCCCACATAAGTAATTCCGCAAACGTTTTTTGCCACGAGCTCTGATTTTAGATTGGCGCGATATTCATGGTGGCGAGAACGGGTGGTTTTATGCGATTACCCGGGCGATAATTTTTATTGTCAAAAGTTTATAGGGCCGCTCGTAATTAAACATCGTAAACTAGTGATTTATAGCGCGTGGCTTTCATTTTTGGGGCCGAGCAAATATTTCCACGGGCTTTGCTTCACCTCCTGGAGCGCAGTTGCCTTGGCACGAACGTTGTCCTGATTTGCATCTAGTTCACGTATTACCAACATCAAAAGGCGAATTTAACCGACTATTCGGCAAGATATTTAATTTCCCAAGTTTGATTGATGCAGGCAAGAAAAGCGACTCGTCGCAGCTTTCTGGCGTTCGGATACCGGCTCGGGCCCATATTAATATGAAAGATCTGCAGGAGCAACTCAACGGTCACTTCATCACAGTGATAAAAGTAGTTCGTGCAACAAATGATGGCCATTTTTCAAACGCGCGATAAAAAACCCACTTTTTACAGCTGCTCTAAGAAAAACAAAGATGAGGAGTTCATAATTGATTTCTCAGCCATACATCAGAAGAAAAGCGAGATAACTGGCTTCGTTGATTAATTTTAATAATTCATTTGATGGCAGCTCTCGCCAACCCTTGCCAGAAATCTGCAATTTTGTACGTGTATACTCATTTATCAGAAACTGTGTGCAAGTATTCATTTGCCAAAGTTTTTTAGTTTTCTTACTACTCCGAACTTTTAGAGACAATATTCGTTCGATCTCATTCTTATAGTTTTCGCCTGTCTGAATTTAAACTTGGCTTAAAGTTTTGTCAAATGAAGAAATTTCATTTATTTAATAATAGCAAAATATATTGCAAAAGGTATATCGCTTAAGCTATTTCTTATTGAAAATTATTTACTAAGTACGCAACGTAATCAAATATGCGTATGATGGTTTACCCCCATTGTTTACTTAGATACTCTAAATGGCTAAAAAAAGAATTTATACCTTAAGCTAGACGATTTGTTGGTTCTACAAAACAGAGGATGGTTACATTCACAGTTAAAAAATCTAAGAATCTACTCTATAGCATCTCCTAATCCAACTTGGAACATAGGTCTTCTCTAAAGTTTTTCCGTTTTTCTCTATTTTGCACTGTTCTCATCCACCTGAGTCCTACAGTTCTTTTACTGGCATCGAGCCTGCGTAGCCGTCGTCTTCCTCTACCTACTGCTCTTGCGGTATCAGTCTCCATTTATTTACTATGCTGTTCCATATACTATCACTGTATTTCTTGTTGATCCTGCCCTTCTCCACTTCTATACGTTGGTAACATCCAGGGCCGTAACTAGGCAAACTTTTATTGTAGGCAAGCCAACATTTTTGCGCCCTTCAGTATACTAACGTAATATGTGACAAAAATACTAATGTTCCTGTATGCATTCTACATTTATTACCTACGGATATATGATGTAATGAATTAAATGTAAAAATAACAAAATAAAACAAATAAAATAAGAACAGAAAACAAGATCATAAAACACAATTCAAATTAAAAAAAGTACATATTATTATATAATCAGTAGAACTTTTATAAATCCCTATATATATATAAACGTGTGGTGTACCTGCGTCTATACGTCATCTTTTCATCGGCACCGATCCGGCGCCTCTGCGTCATTTATAACGCAACGATAAGCATACGCATTTATCAGTGAACGCGAGTTTGAATCCCACTGGCTGAAATTTTTTTAATTTTCCAAATTCACGTAATTCGCATTAATACTAAGTGTTTCAGTATTATTGGCAGCATTAACGTATTTTTTACCTATTTTGTAGATAATTTTGAAGACTTAACCATAATTCGATCTAGCAAAAATTGGTGTTCTTGCAGCGTCCTTTCTGTATTAAAGACATTGAAAAAAATTTCTTTTATAATTCTTTTATGTACAATTCAATTTTAAAAATGCAATAAAATACTTTAATTAGAATAAGACCACTTTATGTGGTGCGCTCAAAAGATAGTAAAGACATGTTAATATGTTAAAATAATACAATATGAACAAATATTTGCATTATGCGTAGTGACATATGAACATAGAAG
The DNA here is from genome assembly GCA_940337035.1 of Agriotes lineatus. NCBI lineage: Eukaryota > Metazoa > Arthropoda > Insecta > Coleoptera > Elateridae > Agriotes > Agriotes lineatus. The sequence goes on along the minus strand of OW679195.1, from coordinate 142,897,985 downwards.
GTTCTATACTCGCAGCCACACTGTCACCCCGTCTTGTAGTAATCAATATATTTAATAGGCGAAGCTTTTTCTATCGGCATTTAGTATAAGCCTTGCATCAAGCCGATTTCTATAATTCTTTTTTTAATAATAATCTGCCACCGTGTAGGGTCGCAGAAGTGTCTTAAATTGGACAAATTCTAGCGGAAAAGTGATTGTAGCGAAAAATGCTATAGTAGTGGAACAAGTAAGCTCTCGAAATCGGTCTGTGGTGTTCTGCTGTGGGTTGCAATGGGCCACTATACCAGCGATGAGCCCAAAGCAGTGAATGTGCAATCAGTGGACCCACTCTAACAGTTTTTAGAAATGTAAGTTTGTTTCTCGTTACTGCTGCATTACATTCAGTTTTAAAAATAAAAAAACTATGTACTACGAGTAATTAAAATAAAGCCACCTATGCGGCGGGCTAAAAGCTAGTGTACTTTTAATGATTTGATTGATATAGGTGAGCGTGAGAAAGTGCACTAATTACAAATTAATGTGTTTGTAAAATTGTCCAATTGTTTATTGTTTTACCCCATTAGTACGAAAACAATATTTTTTTCAGTGCCATTTTGGCGCCCCTTTCCGGTTGCGCCTGTAGGCAGGGGCCTACTCGGCCTATACCTAGTTACGGCCCTGGTAACATCGGCGACTTTTATTTTGTTCCTTATATATTCGATTCGTTTCTTCTACACGTCTAGATACTAACATATTAACTGTATAATTTGAAATTAAAGATTTCGTTTTTCAACGTATTGAAACTCCAATACATTTTGTTGACAGCTATTAAGGATAGTGTGAGGTTTGTTAAAAGCTCACGAAAGATATTTATTTCCATATAGATATCAGTAATATGGTTATAACAACGAACATTGGAAACAATTGATAATATGCCGCTAGTATGTTTCTAAAATGTTACTAAAGAAGTAAAAACCAGATTATAGCAATATCATAATAAGGTAGTTCCGGGTTTTATGCCATTTTTGTTCATATCCACTCACTTCTAGAACTCGCATATCCACATGATTCGATAGTATGATATACTAAAACCACAAACTGTAGACAGCAATTGCCGATCGTATAGCTTTTACTGGCGCCGCTTCTTCGTCTCCAGTTTCCAAATTCTTCTATTGAAACATTCTTCTCAGTTAAGCTCAATAGTCATTGCCTCAATGACATTGAAGCAAGCCGTATTGTTTGTTTTGCCCTCCCCCCGTCGGCACTTTAGTTAAATTTAGATGAAACTTCTTGTACACCTGAGTAACTTTACAACGTATTTTCCCTTTTGTTTACTTAGCTAGCTCAGTGTGTATGAAACCTTTTTAAATATCCAGTGTTTACAATCACCATTTGCCAAAAACAGCAAGCTGGTTTACACCTATAGTGTTCTCGGGCTGAAATTGGCCTTAAACAACATACACAAAAAACAATTGGCTTACACAAATATATTGAGTTAAAACACATAAAATCATATAAAAAACACAGGAAACTAGGAATGAAGCGATATAGCTTGCTACTCGCATTTACCTACACACATTCATAAAGCAATATTAAAATAGCTGTCCTTAAAAGCGCAAATGTTGAAATGCCGGAAGACGGCCCCTGTCTGAAGCTGGCTTCGTACTCGATTGGATGCATGCAAACCTGGCACAAATTACATACGTAAGCGCATTCCTTTTAGCCCAATTTTCACACAGCTAAAACGACCGCTTATCGCTGGAGCTACAATCACTTTCTGTAGGTATCAAATTAACTAACAATTGAGACCTAAAAATGATGTGTCATCAAATCTTGAATGGCCTGAAGCGTGGAATATTATCTCACACGATGCGGAGAAATTTCCCTAACTGCCAGCTGGTGTCGCAATGGCAGCTGACGTAATGTATCTACAAAGGACGTTACGAATATATGGGGCTGCTTCTCAATTTCTGTACTCAGCCGGTACAAGATGAGAACGGGCATTGTAACAACTTCATCACGGCAAAGGCTTCCTAAGCCGCTTCTATGTATTTCGCGATAGGCGATTTCGCACTATATACTGGGAGCCGTGCACCTACATGTAGCTTGGGGCAAGGCCCGCTGGGTAATGCTTTGCTCCATGCGAACCCTTGAAGTTCGAAGAACCCTAATGTGTCGGTGAACACACACAAATTTAAGCGATGCACGCACATGGATTGGCGTTGAGACAAGACGAGATGAACAAGATTCTACCCATTTTCATCTCGGTATCAAAAATAAAGTTCAATCTCGATCTCGAACTCGAGAATCCCGATTCGCGAATATTATATATGTGGGTAGTACGTAGTTGCGACTGGCTAACCCTGAAAATTATGACTTGCTTCAGGTGAAATTATAATGGGGGGGGGGGGGGGGACTAACCAATCCTAGGTCCAGGCAGTTGGCACAGCAGCAAAACATTGCAAGTACCGGAGCAGAATAATGCAAAATGCTACGGGTTGACTCGGCTATAATCTACCATAATCACAACATATCTGGAAATATATGCAAACTAAGGATGATGATTTTAGGACCAGCATCCTTGTTTACTGAGCTTAATTTTAGTCGTGTTATCTTTATAATACAGTTTTATCACCCTAACAGGATATCAATTGATCTCTAGACTTTCCATTTCTCTCCATAAATTTGATATTGAGACGTATAGTTATTTTCTTATTTCTCTTATGTATACTTTTCTCTCAAACCAGCTTATGGGTAATGATCTATCGTAGACCAAGCTTCTCGAAAATGTGTCTGTTTTTCAGATTGTTTGATAATAACATCTAATTCTTTAGTATTTTTCAAAAGTGTGGAATAGATTCTCCCCACCGTAGGTACAATAGCGATACCTCTGTAGTTTTTGGGGTTTTCTTTAGATGTATTAGCATTATCCCAATACATCTAAAGTACTTGTATCCTGAAAATGTTAACTGTTATTACTTTGGTGCATCAGTAATCAATCAGTAATTAGCTCTCTAAGGGTAAGTAAAGTCGGTAATCATTATTTTAACAGAACATCTATAGCATACGCAGACTAACCTTCTAGGAGCATGACATTTTAATAACTCCGCTTAATATTTTACTATATAAAGCTATAATATTTAATTTTATATCTTAATATTACCATGTAGAACCATTTGTCTTGTGGTCTCCGATATTATGAAATTTTCCTAATAATAACTGCTTTTTATTAAATCGGCAGTGAAGAACGTCGAAATCGTCATTAAAATACAAGAAATCGGCATTGTTTTACTACATTTTGTAGGCGGCGGGGCGATAGGTATACGTCGATCGACGTCAACATAACCTACAAAAGTTGGTTAAAATGTTGTAATGTTGTAATTAATGAAAACATAATGTACCCCTCGGCACTAAAATTCCTTTTTCCTACGACTGCTTCTAAAATCAAGCTTTCCGCCTTGTTGACGTACGTCAAAAATTTATTGTTTTGAATCAGTTCATCGCGGCAACCGTCATAAGTAAGTATATAATCGTGAATCGTAATACATAGCAACATACATAAATTTTATATAAGCATTCATGATTATATACCTAAGTTGGCTAGTGGTCAGCTATTTGAAAACGTCAAAGTTGGCAGCTGTCACTGTGAATTCGATTTAAACCTTTTTTCACGATTTAAAGTTACTTGTGCTTTATTTTGTGTATTGTCGGTGTTTAAGTGTCAAGAAAAATAAGAAATGGGCGATAAAATATCCAATTCTGATGTAAAAATTTGCACGTCGCTGGAAATTTTAGAAATGGCAAAAAACACCAGTTTAAACCTATTTTCGAAAATTTTACAGTCGTAGGAAAAAATTTTTATGAAACACGAGCGAAAAATGCATTAGGCGTTCGTTCGAACTCACGCCTAATGCATGATTTTTCGCTCTAGGTACATAAATAACTATTTACCCCTCATGTTGTTTATTTGCATTGGACCTACGGGCCTCGGCAACTAAATCCACATTCGTCATAAAAGGCTAAACTTCAGTGCCTTGGTATACAATAGTATATTGTCGTATTAGGATGAAAAGTCTCACTTTGTTTGACAAGCAACTATGTTTGCAAGTTAAACAGAATCACTTTTAATCCGAATAATACATACTATTTTTTCCGAAACCAAGAAAAGTACAAAATATTCAAATTTTGAGATAATTGATTACTTTTGACGTTTCTCATTTAAAAATCATTATGAAACGAGAGACCAAATAGAAGTTACTTTTAATTCCATGGAAGTAAAAGTACTTTTTCCCGCTGCTGATCATGTAAGTCAGCGATACAGCCTTAGTAACAAAACGTGTAAGTCGGTGATTATATTTGTTTGCTGCTTTCCGTTGACAACGCAACTTAATATTATTATTAAGTTCCTAGGAAAATAAAATTAGCAAGGCAAAATGCAGACTTAGATGTTTTGTTTATAATTGCAAGTGTTTATGTGACATGTGACACCAAACGATTTTTTCAAAAATCTAGGAAAATTTCGATAAGCAGCTGGAAAATATAATAAGATAACTCGAAATGTATCTCCTATTAACATTTTCAGCAGGCAACAAGCCGCGGCTTTGCCTTGGCTGGTACTTGCCTACCTCAAATTTTAATAAGTTCTTACATTTCTTGTTACTTAAATAGCTATTAATCCTAGGAACTAAAAGTGTTGCATAGCATCATACACTTATTGAGTCAGTAAGAGAAACGTCCACTTCAATGACAGATTTTGGTCTTAAAAAACGGAAAAACTATTATTATTAAACAGAATGGAATTCGGCATGAAAAACCTTAGAAAGTGTGACTCAACTAGGATGCTAAAAATACTTACAGTTATTAATTTCTGACGCCCTGCTTGTGGTCAAAATTTGCAAATTTTAAACTGGACGTATCAATTTGGTTGATAAAGAACTTGTCATTATATATAACAATTATTTAAATCAGAAAAATTAATTTTATTTACTATCAAATTATAATCTATTGCTTTGTGTTTCTCAATTATTATTTATTTAAGGCGCAATATGTGCAATAATGATAACGCCCGCTCATTATGGACTCCTTTTCTAGGTTTTCAAGCTCTTCAATTTATTTACATATTCAAAGTGGAAAATAAAACTTTATATGCACCAAGGGTATTATTTGATGGTCACGCCCTTCGAGCATAAACATCTTCCTAATGCTCTTGGTGCATAATAACTACTTGACATATTTCTGGGTTCAAGAAGAATGCATGGCAAAATATCTTCCTGCTTGATTATTTTTGAAACTCAGAATAGTATATTGCAAGTGTGGAAGTGGAAAATGCATGTGAAAGATGTACTAACGAGTCAACGAGTGTTCCATTCACATAAGTTTTCTATGGCCTTCCCACACGTGTGTTATATACTATTTCTTCTACGACGGCTTCGCACTCGATAAGAAATTTAATTGTTTAGTTTGACATTTCTACGTACCCAATTTTGCAGAATAGTAGTTTATTTTTTTAAATAAGGGAATAGCTGAAAATGTTTAGCAACCTAGCCTTGAATTGTATATACCTAGCAGTTCGCTAATAACGCGGTCAGACCTTTACAGTGCTAAAAAATGTCTCAAATATAATAAAAGTGGGGCCAAAACGTTCAGTAATCTCGTTCCAAAGTGCGACATTACTTATATGATTTCCCTGGAGTAAGAGTGGCTCAATTTTCCCGGACAATAGCGGAACTGGCAGGTCGTTGTCGTGTTATTTTGTTATTTGATATTTCGAAACAGATTGCGTATGAAGAAATTCTGCTTGCCAGATGCAATCTGCTCCCCTTCTTAATAAATTTATGGGACCTTAAGTTATGTTCTGGTATCTTTATGTACTACTTTCGTGCTGAATATTTCGAGTGCCTCGGCGTTGCAATAAATTCTTCCGTCTCGAATATCGCACCTTAAAGCAATGCAATCTCGACACAATGATGGTGGATGCTAAATTCGGAAAAGGAAAATGGGCGTGCGGGGACTATGCACTCCATTCGAAAGCTTATGCAAAAATGGAACACGAAACTGTCACATCTATGAATTATTTATGACTTTCATTTCCATATTTAGCAGTGTCGCAGCATTGGGTATCAAAACTCCGACATATCTGTTTATATGCAAAGCAAATATCGTGGCAGTTGCCTTTTGTCTTCCGCCGCATCTTCCAGATGGAAAGCTTCACGTTTAAGTCAGCATTTTAAAATCCTCCGGACCGGTTTACTACAATATCTCAATTAGCAAGTAAACGTCTATTCCAGTATTGTAAATTAGCGTAAAGCTCAAATTGAAAGTTAACCCTAGCATAAAAACCGGCTCGGTTTTCGCAAACCGTGAAATCGATTACTTTGCAATTATCTTAATTACGTTTTTACGGGCCTAACTTTTGTTTTGTTGTCAAAAATAAGTTGGGCGTCGGTGCGTAATTATGAAATTAATGCTGAAACGCCTTCAGCCTGGTACAGTGCGTGAGCGTAACTGATTAATTAGAGACATTTGTATTGTTATATTTACATACTTAGTATGGGGCATTAATTCCGTTTAGTGCAGCTGAAGAGACAAAAAAGCGAGCAAGCTGTAAACCTGAAAGAACTCCCAAGTTCTACGGAAATCTTTGATCATTTGAAGTTCAAATTACACCCTTAGTTTTTGGACCACCTACATCAGCTCCGCCGAATCTGCAGAGGTTTCCGTAGCATTTTTACAAGTACATAATTTGTTAGACACAAAGGCGCGCTTCAGATAAAGGTATCCGCTTAAACGCAAATCCGAAACAGCTTCGAACTAACTTGTTTCGCACTTCAAAGAAGTGGATTTGTTAAGTTTTACGCGAGCTCTTGTATAAATAAAGTTAAGCGACTGCGTTGCTACAAAGGACACTTTAACAGAAAATGCAATTAATTGCACTCATTAGCTCAGTTGGTTCTTTACTCCAGGGGCGGCTCGTTACAAAGAACCACAAAGCCATTGTACGAACTAAGAAGTTGCAGTTTAGTTAATAATCCTTCAGTAGCACTAAATGATGATTTAGTTGGCTTGTTACTATAAAAAATGTTATATTATAGAGTTTTAAACGTTAAAATTAATATATTGTAATACGCGTGCGAAAGGGGCTTTATTGCAAAATGAGTATAAAAAACTTTTCTATTAAAAATTAACAGCAATTTTCCAGTACAAGACAACACTTTAAGTTATAATAATATTGTTTATTTATTGATTATATATTGTAATGGTTTACTCGCCACAGCAATTCTAGTTGCCTAAGTAACTAAATGAATAAACTCAAAATGAGCACAGAACTAAATATTTTATTTATTGCAAGATAATCAGTATTTTACATTAATAAATGCACTTGATTGTGCTAATAATTTGAGGGATAACATTTTGCACGAGATAAGGCAGGTTTCAGAAGGGTTACGTTCAGAGTTTCAGATATAATAAATGTTCGGAAGCGCCATTCAATTTCATTTGTAACTGAAGGATTTGAACTTAGTAACGTCAAACATAACGTGAATAAAATGATACAAAACCTATTTGTTAAGTACAAAAATTGTATGAGCGTTATGTATCTATTAAACGTTTATAAGCCAGCAATCGCAAGTTGACTGAAAGGTAAGCGAAAAAACAGTGCGAGCAAAATAATTATTGCAAAGAGCAATGGAAAGATTAAGGCAACCGACCGAAAAGCAATTAGTGAGATGCTAAATGAACTCATGTGTATCAGTGCATTATAAATCAAAATAAAAATTAAAAGCAGAGCAAAGTGTAGTGACACTTATTGCAAGAAAAAGACAATTTTAGTAGTTAGGCAAAGACATGACATCAAAAACTGTAGTCCATTAGTTGAAACATGTAATCAAACCTAATTTATTTTAAAAATATGAAAATCTAGCTGCTAAATTATGAGACAGTCATTGTGGTAATTAATAAAACAAGCCGAAAATTTTCATGTTGGGTGCAAGTTAGCTCCACTATTTGTACAGAAATAAATAATAAAAAAGTCATTTTGTTGAGTCAAATTTGTGTTGGAGTTTTTACCAGTGTTGCTGGGCATCGGTGGGTGTAGTTTTCAAAAGTATAGGAGTTCCAAAGATAGTGCAATTAGGCCAACAAGTTTCCAGCTGGTGCAGCGTTGAATGTGAGCCAACTTCGGCGATGATTTTGATGCAGTTTCACACATCGGAAGGCAGATCTTTTTGGTGCTACGTGGAGAGAAAAACTTGAGCAATCCGTGAGTAAAAGAATTAGGACCAGCAACCCATTTCCAAGCCAGTATTTTGCCGTGGCGTTCTTCCAATGTGCCAACCAACAGAGGAATACCTCGTCAAAAAGGTAAAATTTCACAGCAAGAAGTTCGTACAGCTTCGTATAAACTGAGGTTAGGAATAGACCTTTGCTGAAAAGTTCAACGTGTTTCCAGAATCTCAGGTCCACTTAGCTTTGAATAATTTAGATAGCGTCCCTAGAAAGTGCGAATTGACGCGGAATTTGCAGTGTTTGCCAGAAGTAGGACGAAAGCACGTCGAAGCGTGGGTTTTGACGTCATCCTGAAACAAAAAGGAGTTAGCCGTTGCTACGTCACAGAATGAATCATATTCACCTGATGCATTCTTGCCATTTTGGTGTTTGAAGATTCAATTGTACACTATTTTGCACTGACGGATCATTTGTGGATTGCACTAAATTTAGAGGTTATTTGACTGTTAGTTGGGGAATGGTGCATTTGCCCTATTAATTGAGAGTAATTGTGAAAGGTTGTAGATAAAAATTTATTAGATAACTGAAACCAATAGTAAGCTCTGAAAACAAAAACAATGCCACTATCGTTTAACAAATATTGAACGTCAAAAATTATAAGTGTTGTTTGAATGAATTGCCATAGTTAGTGAGAAAGTACCATGGAAAATCTTACAGAAAAAGAGAGAATAGAGATTCTCATGATGATAGTGTATGGTGATAGAAGACGTAGTTATTCAGAAGTATGTAAATTCTTTTATCTTCATCAGTGGTGTTATAGACTCTTAACCAAATTAATTCTAGTATCGTTAAGAGCTTCATTACCGCACTGAATGCGGTAATGGATATTACCGCACTCAGTGCGGTAATGGATATTACCGCACTCAGTGCGGTAATGGATAGATATTACCGCACTCAGTGCGGTAATGAATATTACCGCACTCTTTTTGTATAAAGAATACATTGAACCAGAGTTTATTGATGAAGAGAAAATATTGAACAACACACACGTTTGCTTATGGCACTTAACGAGACTTATTTGATTGGCGCAAAACTCGGCTCACCGCCTCGTTTTTGGCAATCAAACTCGTATCGTTAAGGATGCTCATAATCAAACTTGTATCGTTAATATCTAATACAATGGTTAAATGGGTATTCTTCATAAATGTACTGTTTAAGTTGAAAAACAAAACAAGCATTCACCGCCAACTAAATTTTAGCATATCTAGCAAGCCGTTGAAAGTAATATTCTCAAAGTTTAATTTGGTATAGTGAAGTTATTTTTCAAAACTGCCATATTAAGTGCTACATCGTTGGATTCTACAAAAAAACAGCTTTCTAATGATGGTACTTTCAACCCCCATTTCAATTAAAAAAAAATAATCAAGTTGGCAGAGTTGCAGTCGTAACTATCGATAAAAAATTGGAACCACGAAGATTAGTAGAAAATCATATGTTTTACTTCTATACCAAATTTCAGAGTTCTATCTATGGCCGTATTCAAATAATACCACCGTTTCCATACTTAATTTACGCACTGTATAAACCGTTCAATAATTATTTTCCCGATAGAAGGCCCTGTTAGGGTAAATTAATTTCACCCTGTAAATATGCTGTCAGTCATTAACAAAAGTTAAGTTATGCTCATTTTATACAAAATGATATTTTATGTCAATGTACAAAACGTGGTTGCTAGATTTGGTTTTGGATTTTGTGCCACTTTTATTCTTGATGGTTAAGATAAATTTCATAAAAGACAACTCGCTGTTGCTGAATACGTTTTATACCTTATTGAGAAGGTATAATGAAAGTCGTTTTTTAATGTAATTATACATTGTATAAAAAATATTTAAATATTACAATTTATATTTTTTTCAGTATGTAGTACATAATAACTTATTTATAATTATGTAATAAATGCATAGTAATACTAGGTTGCAGACGGTGGTGTAAATCTCTATAAACTAACGCTTCCACATTTAATTAAATGCAAATGTAAGAAATACGAGACTGCGAATGAGATTCCTTGTTGGAATGGGATGCCGGTATGCTGGTCTAAAATTCGAACGGCTTTAGATTTTCATACGAGAAACGGCTTGAGCTTGGTTTACCCTGGGGCTGGATCATCTTTGGAAGTTGCATGGTCTGGATTCTCAGAAGATAGCCACTCATTTTGTATGCCATAAACAAGAATTTTTATTTATTTATTTATTTATTTATTTAGATAATAATTGCCCAACAGCAACAGCCAATAATAGGACAATACAAAACAAAAATACTGGAACAAACAAACAAATCTACTTACAAAATAGAAACGATGTGTTGCGCATCATGTCAATGCCAAAAATAATTAACAATTCCAAATTCAAAAGTAAAGATAACACAAAGTTAATTATAATTATAATTGTTACGCTCAGACACCGATCCCAAAATACATGACAATGTGTTACAGTTCAAGTCAGTAAAGTTACATACAGTGTTATAATTGCTACACATTACATAAATGGGAGATCTTAAAGTTAAATTTGTACGCGCTGAGGGAAGATAAAACATCGAAACTTGCCTACTATGTAGTCGTGGTACATGAAAAGATAGTTTTTCATGTAAAAACGAGCAATCAATTTTGTTATGCAATAGATCGTATAAAAATTTAACACTAATATTAACCCTGCGACTCCAGCTCGACTCAAATTGAAATGTATTCAGTAAAAAGTTATGGTCAAAGCCTTGCGGCGGATAAACATGATATGTTTTGAACCACAGAAACTTTAAGAATTTTCTTTGAACATTTTCAATTGCGTTTTTGTGGCAATCATAGTACGGAAACCAAACAAGACAACAATATTCTAACTTGGATCTAACAAAAGAAAAATATAGCACCTTCAGAGCAATAAATATCAGTGAAATCCTTGCAATTACGCAATATGAAACCCAAAGCCTTATAAGCAGAAGCAACTGTTTCATTAATATGAGTAACAAATGAAAAATCTGACTCAAATATTACACCGAGATCCTTCGTAGAAGTGCATCGTGATAATATTTCAGAGGAAATCAAATAATCAAACACAACTGGAGAGCTCCTGCGTGTGAAGGTCAATATTTTACATTTCTTAACATTAACGGTTAGTTTATTTGATTCGCACCATTTAATCATGCTGTCAAGATCAGCCTGCAGCTTCACACAATCCTCACTGCCAGTAACAGAAGAAAACATTTTAACATCATCGGCAAACATCAATATCTGGCTTTGTATAATAGCACTCAGATCATGATAAATAGTAAAAAGAACAAGGGCCCAAGATTTGATCCTTGAGGAACTCCAGAGGTGACAGTGTAATATAGTGAGTTGTAGCCATTATAAGTAACATACTGAGGTCTACTTTCTAATATGACTTGAACAAAGAAGCATATGATAGACTAAAACCGAAACTAAAAAGCTTAGCAATTAAAATATCGTGGGAGATTTTGTCAAAGGCTTTTGATAAATCTGTATAGATCACATCAACTTGACCATGATCTTCCAGAACTTCGGATACAAATTGTGAAAAACTACATAAGTTTGTGACAGTTGAACGACTCGGAACAAATCCGTGTTGATGAGGAGAAATGTAACATTTAACATTATTATAAATGTGACTGTAAAGTACCATTTCAAACACCTTAGCAAAATTACATAGGATCGCTATTGGTCTATAGTTAGTAATAACAGATGAGTCTCCGCTTTTAAATACAGGACAAACACGGGAAATTTTCCAAGTATATGGAAAAACAGACGTTTTTAGACTTAAGTTAAACAGTATTAAAAGAGGATAAATTAGAACTTCTCTACAATCCTTAACAACATAACTAGGAATTTGATCAAAACCGGCAGAGGGTTTGTTCTTCAAGCGATTAATGCCAGTCTCACTTCATTTTCAGAAACAGAATTAAGGTTTATACAGGGTAGATTAATTGAACTGTTCCTAAACATCGAGCTATCAAGATCGATGATTTCAGCAGGATGATAAACACTCTTGAAAAAATTTCCAAAACCATTAACAATTTCTTGGGAAGTAGAGTATCTAGTGTCTGAATTATGAATAATACCGGGTATTCTAGTAACATTTTTCTTATTATGAACAAATTTCCAGAACTCCTTGGGGATTACTACACTGAACCAAAATTAAGCGTAATCAAACGAATAAGTTCGTTGTGTAGGTGAAATACTTCATTGAAATTGGTCCAACGAACGAATTTATCAAATCAACGAAAAACGTTTCATCGATTAATAATAGCATTTGTTAAACGATAAACAGTTCATCGTATTAATGAAAACGAATTCATTGAAAACAAATATTCGTTCCATTTATTTAACGAAATATGTCATTGCCGTAACGAACCCGTTTACTTTTCAATAACTACAATAAATTGTTTCAATAATTTTAGGTTATTGATTTTACGGATATATTTCATAGTTTTACTAATGCCAGTAATAGATGAAATGAATAAAATTATTAATGCAATGATTTCATTCGTTGGTTCAGTAATCGTTATATACTGATCTGGTGTATATGGTTCATTAATGTTACGAAATTTAGTGCTTGTTGGAGCGAATGACGTAGTAAATACTATGAACTATGTTCGTCAATATAAAGAATTTTAGTAATGGTAAAAATGAATGTAGTGATTGTTGAAATGAACAACGTTGTGAATACTAGGAATTATATTCGTAGATATACCTATAGAATTTTAGAAATTGTTAAAATGAATCTAGTGATTGTTGGAACGAATAACATGGTGAATAGTATGAATTACGCTCGTAGATATAAAGAATTTTAGAAATTATTAAAATCAATAATTTTATTAATATAATGAACTTCCATAATTAATGCAACGATTACCAATTATTGAACATTATTGATATTATGAATGTTACTTCCTGAAATTCCTTTTGAGTTTTTGACGATAGAAGAAGAATAATAAACAGTATGATTGGTTTAATTTTTATTTTTTAAATCAATGAATTCAAACACATACGGGGTAGGGTGTTTATGCATGGTTTTAGCAAAATTTCAGGGGTTGTATTCGGCATTACCGTTAACTTGACATGGGTGCTCGCAGAACTCAAATTGATTTTCTGGGCAGCCCGCTTAAAATCTGAAAATTAGTCATTCATAAACACCCTGTATAGCTAGATGTCTACACCAAAACTAAATTAAACTTAAATCTATAATTACATTGTTTCCTCTTGTTCTTCAGTTTAAATATTCTGAAAGCATAAAAACTTGTAAATATGTTGCCAGATACAGAAAAGATTCCTGTAAATCTTTGATAGTATAGCGGGTTACTGTTTTCTTTGCAGGCCCCATAATAAGCATGCAGTTTGCGAATCTGAAAAGAAGGTATACATATTAGTTTTGCTTGTTCACATTCGTCAGCACAGAAACTAATAGGTAAGATCAATCTATCAATTCGGGCTGGGCTTGAAAATTGATTCTTGAAATTATGAAACGGGATAAATTGAAAAAAGCAAAGATATCTATAGTAGCAAAATGCGGTTTATACATTTTTTACCAGACCTAATCATAGTAACATTACAAGTTATAGGCAGTACCTATTAATATATCTAAACTTTAGGTAATAATAGAGGTGTAGGTATAGTACTAACTTTCAGAAATGTTATTATTATTTTTAAGGTTGTGTAGTACTGCTTTTATATTTTTATCCTTCACATGGTGCTCTTCGCCTAAAAATTTTAGCAACTTCTGGAAGTGCCTACTCCAATTCTTTAATAGCCCATCTGAGTTAGTAAAGGCCACACTATAATCCATGTCGATCTGTAAGTAAAAAAATTAATAAGATACTTAAATGTAAAAGTTAAATAAAAACATACCAATCGAAAGCCTGTCGGATTTCTGTAAAAATGCCATTTCTCCATTATTTCATCAGTAGAGCCAAAGTTTTTTAAATCGTTAAGGCGATACTGACTGCAGGCCTTCCACTTGGAGTCGAATTGCTCAGCAGTTAAATTATCAAATTTTAATGCCCTGAGGCAAGCTTCAGCGTCATCTTCTGGTTCTAAAAAACAATACTCTACATATACTGTGTGCACAAAACAAAATTTTGATTTTGATTCAAAGTAATTAATAAACATTGAATCATATGGGTATAAGTACCATGCAATTTTAGTTTGCTTACCAAAATTTTTCTGGAGTGTACATTTTGTTTCACACTGTTCTTTTTGTTTTTTATTGACATGCTGGGCGACGGCAGATTTAAACGATGTTTTCAAATTGCAAAATTTATTATAAATTCTACCTCTCTTGTTGAACGATAATATTCCTGAAATGAACAGAGAATAGTTTATGACGACATTGTTCAGTATAAAACAATCAAAATTCTTACCAATCTTTCAGTAGCTTTGTTATGAACATCGTTGTTGGATTCCGCACGTTCATTTTCATTTTCATTTTCTAAATTATCCTTATTTATATGTTTTCGGTTCATATGCTTTTTGAAACTACTTAGGCTTTGAAAACTTTGACCACAGTTAGCTTCAAAACATCTAAACAGTGAATTAGGTCGTAAGGTCGTGATTTCGCTTAAAATGCAATATCAATAATTTAAAAAAATTAAATTTTCTTTTGCAAATAAAGCATGTCATTGTTTTTATTTAAGTAGTTTTTGAATTTTGAAGAATCCTAAACTTAGATTAGTTTTACTACGTTTGCTATAAATTATACATACAATAAATATAATTAAATTGATCAAAATTACATTTATTAATGGTACTACATTCTTACCTTTATATCTTTTCCAGAAGCACTTCTTGTACAAGTGGTCGGCACTATCAAATAAATGTCAGTAACGCTCGATACTTCAACAAGAAGTGAGCAGATACTGAACTCTTTACCTGTACAAGTGTACATAGATGAAGCAAGTACAGTTAGGAAATATTTGAGCAAACAACCCTAAACGAGATTACAAATTTCTAGGAAAAATAGACAAATGGCTAGTTGCTCAGGAAAAGAGATAAACATACAAACTTCTGGTAGCAGATAAACGATAGTCGCCCATAACCGTAATAATGCAGATGTACAGACCGCACCATTTGCGAAACTCGTCTGCAGTTTCTGCTAGACGTTTAAGTAAAATAAAAGCTATTGCTGACAATACAACAATTTTGCTGCAACGTATCCTAAAAATTCCTTAAAAGTAATGCAACTTATACGTTGTGACAATCAAAGCATTTCTTTGGTTCAGTTGTACGTCTATACAATGAAAATTTTCATAAATATAATGAATGTCGTGTTTGGAATGATTTTTGATCATTAGAACCACAGAACCAAGTTCGCTGAGTTAGCAAATCCGTTCGTTAATATAATAAATCTCTTTCGTTAATCGATGTATAGTGAACATTAATACAATTATTTGTGATCATTATGACAAATATTATGCTTCAAAAGTTTGAAGAATGCATTCGTTACTGCAACGTATACTTTTAACAAGTGATGTTATGTTTCGTTTGGACAATACACCATATCACATTAAGCGATGGACAGATTATCATTTAATACTTTGCGACGTTATTATAACGAAACACTTTTATGAAACGTGTTCGTAAACATTAATAACTGTATTCATGTTTTCAATAAAATTGTTTATTGGACTTGCGAATTTTTGTTTGTTAAAATGAATATTGTACATTACCTAATGTAAAATTGTTTTTTAATAAAATGAATACAAGTTCAATTCAATAATGAACCTCACCATTATTTAGCCAACAACTGTACACAACATTTCTTTATATTAATGAAAGAAATCGTTGTCGTAGTGAAATGTAAGTCAATAAACAGAAATTATTGATAACATGAACAATATTTTTTTCAGTGTAGTCACAGAATGTTGAACACTTTGTAGATAAATATCGTAAGCAACTCTGATTTGACTTTTTATAAGACTTCGAAGACGTTTAAATTTTAAATAGTATGTATTTGAGTGTGTTTTGACGTATTTCTTGTGGTACGCGTTTTTTGATTTAATGTTATGAATAATATCTTTCGTAAACCATTTAGGATATTTCGGAGATTTGCTCTTAATCAATGGCACATGATTATCAAATATCGAATACAGAATTTTATAGAATTCATCACAAGCTTCATTCACGTCTGCATAGTTATTAAGAACTGACCAATTGGTTGCGAGAAGTGCATCATATAATGACGGAAAATTCGCTTTTTTTTAAATTATAGGCTTTGTTGCAAGTATTAACAAGGAAGTTGGGATGCTGATGTAGTTTTAAGCTTAATGTTACTTTCAAGGCAGGATGAAACAAATCTTCTGCAACAATGGCTAATTCATCGTGAATTATTTTACAATCCATGTTAGAAAAAACGAGATCTAATAATCTTCCTTGGTAATTTCTTACATTGTTGAATTGAAGCAAGTTTAGCAGACTGGTAAAGTTACCCAGCAAACGAGTTAAAGTGTCAACTGATTCCTCGTTACTATAATTAGGCATATTAAAATCACCAATAATTAACAAGCGTTTGGTATCCAAATAAAATTGAACAAAATAATCTAATAACGTTTCTAAAGTTGCAATTGTTGGAGTATGGGATATATGCCAAAAACCCCCTATTACACTTCCATTATTTCATTGGTAGTATTTGAATCATCATCAATACCTGATTTTGACTCATATTGGGAAGCTGGGAATATATATGCTTGTTATAGTAAGTTTTAAAGAACCCCCATGCCATTTCAATAGAATTTTATTGGCAATGGTACGGAGGTATTTTAAGAACCCCATGACCATCTTTTTCAAAAATTCGTCAGTCACGTAACATTTGTTATTATCTTTCCTAAGGTTGAATTAAACTTCAAAGATGTTTTTTTTGCCTTCAATTTTGACATTGTGTTTAATCAACCAACCCTGCATGTGATCCTTATTCCAATTAAGTGAGGGTAACTTTTCTAACTGCACCGAATGATACGATGCATTGTCCAAGATTACCACACCTTTACCAGGAATTTAGTCAGAGCAGGAAGTAATTGATTAATCACCCAATTTTGAAAAATCTCCCCGTTCATGGTTTTGTGATAATCCCTATCGTTATTATTTGAAGTTAATAGTACATCAAACCCTTCCAAATACCCAAATTTAGTTTCCGCATGCAAAACAGTGAATTGCTTTAATTTCAAAATCGAGTACCTATTGTCGCACGCTAGATAAATTTTGATAAATCCAGGTTTCGTCCAGGTACACGAATGTTATATTTTCAACAGTGCGATTATTTAATAGCAACAAAGATTCGTGAATCTAGTTAAAATTATCCAAAAATTATTACCACGAATGTAATTCGGCGTGATTATTTTTTAAACAGTTTAATTTGTAGATAGGGTTTGATGGAGCTTCCAGATGAGTGTCCTGTTATTTTTAACAACTGCTGCTTACCTACTCCACTTTTAGCTAGTTGTGTTACAGCAGAAGAACGACTTGAATGGTTTGTGAAAAAATAGTCGCTGTAATTTGCTACTAGCAAATAGTCAGTGTAATTTTGATGCTATTCGTCGATTTTAAATGTTTTCTCATTACTATTGGCTGATAGGAATGTTTAAAAAATAATCAGTAATAATAGGACGAGAGGTCAAAATATTGCCGACAATAATTTTTGCGATTCAGATACGAGTTTCTGCAGCGACGAAAATAGCGACGAGTGCTCGCACGAGTCGTTATTTTCTAAAGCAACAGAAACGAGACAATCTGAAGAGCAAAAATTGTCTGCAATATTTCGACCTAGAGTCCTATTCGTCTTGACAATTCAACTTTTCACTAAAAAATAGTTACAGAAAAAATTGTCGCTGAAATAAAGCTCCTCGAAATATTGTCACTACAATAATTGTTACAGAAAACATTGTCGCTGAAATAAAGTTCCTCGAATTATTGTCGCTGAAATAAAGCTCCTCGAATTATTGTCACTAAAATAATCATTCGATTGAAAGTTTATTTTTAAATTGAAGAATGCCATTGGTTGACAATGACACCAGTTAAATTGTCACTAGAATTTTGGTATTGCAAGAATTTCCTCAAATAAGTACGAGGATTGTTCAATATAAACACTTTTGGAGGCTGTAGCATAATTTTTATCAAATCTATTTAAAAATTTCTTTATTAACATTAAAGCATAAATCCCATTGTTGTACCAATCTATAAATTCTTTGCTGGTAACATTCTTGCGGCTGTTATGGAAACCATTCTTCAACGTCAATCTGCATTTTTGCTTCCGAAGTGAGTCGCTGTCTCTTTAGCCATCGTTTTAATGCATCAAAGACATGACCATTGTGATAGTAAGAGTATTAATAAAGGAACGAAAACTGCCTATACTGATAATCACCATTTCAGAAAATGTATTGCCTTTAATGTGTCTATTTGCATGTAAAGCAGTTTCCCGATGCATCACATTTTTATCTGAAGTTGCAATACGAACATATCCTGGACGAGCCACGAAACTTGTCCCGCCCAATAATACTTCTAATAGTTTTTTCAGTTACCTAAAACCTCATCACTACAAAAAAATTAAACCAACAGTTAGGTTTTATGCATAAATACTTACATCTTAAATGTCACTATGCCGGGCAAAGATTTCCGTTTCGCTGAGGTCTGGCCTGTCGGCTTTATAATGCCTGTAGGCCTTTATAATTTCTAATTTTATGTCAGGTTTAAAAACATTTGGCATATTTGCTTTAGTATAAATTACAATTCATTGACAGATAGGTATCCATGACGCCGATGTCCATAAATATTAACCTCAAAATGTCAAATTAGACACCTTCTTAAGCCTCCTGTACATGACAGGTGATTCTGACAAAGTGTCAGAAAGGGATTCTAGGGTGTTTTAATTTTATTAAACATAAAAACAAAATTCCATGTCTACCTACCGGAAAAATAACTACTGAACTGTGTATAAAACTAGTTGATCAAACGGATATATTTCTATAATGCTTTGTTTTCTATGACATTGGGACATTGGTAATTGCGCAATGAATTTTGAATATGCCAACGTAGACAACGTAGTAAATTTCAGCTCTGTCATGTTAAACTGCATTTACAATTTTACCTCAACGAAATAATCAGCAATCAGGCATGTAGTATTAGGGGCACGTATAAAACATCATTATAGCCGATATATTTAGAACATATGTCCATTCCGAGCCGTTTGCAATAATCTACATATTGGGTCGGCGTGTTACGACCTCGAAAGTATCCGGGTTTCCTGAGAATATCGCGCCGCGGATATACTTCAGTAAAACGTACGTGTTTCTGATATAAACTGCGGTTCAAATATATCTATATCCGAAAATCTTTCCTGCATTGCCTTAAACGTATATCGGGGTTACTTTGAACTCTTCGATTTTCTGTTTTCTCTTTGATGTTCCTTGTTTGTGGTGATGGTTGATATTCCCAGCTCTTTTATATTTTTAATCCTCTAAGCGACTGCAGCGCTATAGAGGAAAATCAAATCCCAGTCTGCTCCCGTGGGAGTCCGCAAAATGTGGTTGAACTCATTATTAACCCGTTTCGATTACTTTGGCAAGCCCCAGTAGCAGATTCCATTAACTAACTTCACGGACGTCTTACGACACTTCTCTGGGGCTTATCAAGTGATAAAAGCCACCGGAATTTACCACGAAGTATCGTCTGGGCGACGAGCCACTAAAATTATCATAAAATGCACTTTACGAAAGTGAAATGTAATTAACTGAATCGGTTTTCAAATTTTGTCGATTCGATTGAATAGGTAATTTGATTGTTCAAACTTACTTCCAGCACATTTTTCTAAAGCTAGCCAATTACTTTCATTTATTTAAAGACAAAGAGGTTGTCAAGTAATTACCTACTGCCGACGTGGATTTTGTACGTACTTCGAATAATGAGAGTTAATTTTCCTTAATTTACTTAATAACCCTAAATTGTCTTCGAGTTCTTTGTGCTTGTTATCCCGCCAGTTGGAAATATGCAAGGCGATTTACAAAAAGAGAATATATGGGATACTAGGTCAGTGACTCCACTTTATCTTTGCTTCAATGGAATAAAATAACTATAAAAGCTTTTTTTTTCTGTATTATTTCTTTAGTTTCCTATCTTTACAAACACCTAATTTTAACTACATTTTAAAATTGAAATCATGAAGTATTGATTAGATTAGAAATGCTCACTATTTTTGGAATTATAATACCTATCTAAGACTTAAATAGTTCATTTACCTTGGAACCTGCAGAATTCAATATTTGCTCCACTGGTGTTACCTTCAGGCATTGATTCAAATTTACAAAAACCTGTCGATGTTGCGCTATCCCTTGGATTTACCAAAAACTTTGCGAAAAGTTGTATGCTCTTAAAAACTTTTGACAAGAACTTCGAGATGTCAAAGGTAGCTTCGAACAAAGCAACAGCAAAAAAGTGAGAAAAAATATGTAGTTCCCTGGTCTCTAACTTACTCTTTTTGTTTAGAGGATTTTTATATACAGCTACAGCTTAACTTACAAAAGTTTCGATTCTTTTAATAGGGTTCAAATTATTAAAACCTTTTACGTAGTGTTACGGCTAGTGACATACAAAATTTGAATTTGAATTTATTTATTTCATAATAATTCATATGTAATGGTATTAACACAATAAACGATATCTACGTCTTATCTCTGTAATATTTTAGATTTCATTTTGAAATATTTTTCTAGGTTTCTTATACAACTTCTAAAATGTCGTTAAACCATTCGTAATTTTAACACTATAAAATAATGAGAAAGAAGGTTTAACACTCCTATATTAAAAACTAAACCTGATTTTACTAAACGTAACTATAAGAGTTTTGAATAACTGACAATATTGCTACAAATTATATGATGACTGCGAATCATAACGAAGGTCGATCTGAAAAAGGCGAAAATGATTATCTTATGATCTCCTCGTTAGTTGCGTAGCTGTTCTCTAGCACAAGAGCATAATTAATTATATTACTAAAGTTAATGCCTATATTATTCTTAATTGCAAAACAATATTTGTGTTACTGTCAAAACGTAACACTGATTTTTTGCGTTTAATTTGCTTTACATCGTTAATAAAGGATACCTTGTAGTGGACACGTGGCCACGTGCAGCGTCGATAAATTACCACGCAAATCAGCCTACAAAGCAGCGCAAGAAATGACAGAAATATAAACCAATTAGTGGATCAATCAACGGAATAACTAGTGTCGCGAGTGACGAACAATATCCGCAATTGCAATGTAATCTCCCACAATTAGAAACTCAAATATTGGCTAGCGAATCTATCTACGAATAGTGGGGGCTAGGAGAATAAGCTGTAGGTAGTTGCTAAGCCGTCTTGGAACCATATAAATTGGCTGCTCAAAAATTAGGAAAACCCTATTAACCGCCCACAGAAAAAGAGAAGAGTAATAAAAACTCACTGGCTGACGCAAAACGCTCGGGCAATGGCGACTTCACACTTTCGCTGACAGTGTCCTTGCTTCGGTAAGACGGTAATAAAGCAGTTTGTTAGCTATATTTATTTATATTTTCCTTTACCTACCTTTAGGTCATCGCTATATCTCTTAGTTAACAATCGATCACTATAAGAGTATATTTGAGGCCCGTCTCTAGCATCAGTGAAGACGTCGCGGATTCTAGTTTATGATGTTGATAATTGGCGCCAACAAGTTAAACTCAAATATACTGATATAAGCCAAGAAACTTGTAACTTCACTTTCTATCAACTAATAATAATACGATTATTGAACTCCCTATCAAAATGAAATAAAGCAATACTTGTAGCTAGTTTTATTACTACTAGAACATTATTACCATCGATCAGACAATTAGCATCTTTAATATTACAACCTAACGCAGGGTACCCCAAATAGCTTAACTTAAACCGCTCGTAAGTTTAATGGTTACACAGGTTTTATATGCAAAAATATCATCAGATTCTAGCTAAAACACTTATCTTTGTGCCGATATACTCGCAGACATTTAATACGTCCCGTTACTCCTATCACATGTCAGCTTGACAGGCCCCAACCTCGGCTGTCATTCGCTACACATCGACCCCCAAGACTGCGGTTGATTCTCCGTAGATTATCTTTCCAAGATTTTCCGCCTAATAGTTGTTGCTATAAATCGAATTTCCAGGTAACAAAAGGCAAATGCCACATTAAACTACATACCCTGTTCACAGGCAATAAACTTCGCAATCGTTGAATTCGTGTTTCCCAAATCGCTTCACAGCTTGAATATAATATTCATTGGAAAAATGACATCCGCTTAATGATCTCCCTTACAGGAACGGTTGGCCAGTAACCCAATTCTTTACTATCACCAAACCATATTAAATGGCGAGATTGTCATTTACACCCCACAAAAACTCTTGCCTTTTTTAGAAGCTGATATACAAATTTTCTCTCAAACAAACAACCGTTGTTTTTATATCTTCTCTAGCAACGAACAAAGCCAATCTGATATTAATTTTATCGCGTCACTCTCGCTAGATTCCTCATTCAACACTAGTATTAATATCAAATGCTTTTGACACGTAACAAGTTATCCGGTTTATAAATCGGTCACTTTTCCAAACAAACGAAAGTTATAAGCAGCCACCAGAAACAGTTACCCTCCGCACTGATACAATTGGTTTATAATTCTATAAGTCGTCTAGCACGTTTCGGAGTCGCGTCAGTAATCACATTTTCATTCACAGATCCCTGTCGAAGTACCAGGGGTCGTTAGGACAAATAGTTGTCTAATCGCGCACTATGTAGTGGTGTATTAGAGCCGGCTCGCACCGGCTCGACGAGCCGGTACATGTTTTTGCCAGACGGCTCGCGAGCCGGCTTTAGAGTGATTTCTGAATTCGTAAATTGTAGGAGATTCGTTTTTATATGCACAGTTTTATCTGCATGGACACCACTACTCTTCATTGAATTCCAAAAAATAAAACAATCTGAGCAACTGTAAACAGCTCTCAGCAGGTGATTTGCACGTTATCGCCTAACTACCTGCTTGGGGTTGATTGGCCGTTTTGTAGCCGGGCCGGTTGGTCCAGATAGGCATTCACGAAGAAAGTATTGTAATCGCGAAAAAATCACCTTCTGAGATTCCTTTAGATCTTCACGTTTCAGAGTGCCTAGATGACGAAAAACAGGTTTTCTCAATTCCGTCTCTCTGTCTGTCTGTCTGCCTTTTGGCAGTATAGCTGAAAAAGTATTTGTCGAGGGAAGACGATATTTTGCATACATATTATTTATGTACCTGGAATAAAACCGGTACAATTTCATACAAATATATACAGGTCACCACCTTAAAAATAAAATTTTGTTTATATTTGCGTTAAGTGGAAAATAGATTAAAGTAAAATTCAAAAAATTTCCACAATAACACCCTTCGCTTAAATACACCCGCACGTCGGACACATCAGCTAGCCTGCATAGCGCAGTTAAATCTATCTGACTATCGACGATTGTATCCGCAGATGAAGTTGATCGAATCCCTCCCCGGTAATTTTTAAATTTGATAATTGCTTTAATTTGCATAAGCAAGTGTTAAGATATTGTTACCTCTATTTTCCTTTGATTTTTAGGTCGCCTGCCGCATAAAAGCGTAAATTCCAAACCTTGAAATAGACGGAAAACGCATATTTGGGCAAGGCATGGATGTATATCGTAAAAACTATTGCACATAAATATATATATACAGGGTTCGGCAATAGAATCTGACGGATTTCAACGGGCTGTTGCGAATTTAAGCTAACAGTTCTTGGAATGAAACTAATGAATAAATAATGTATAAATAATGCAATTTATTAACAATCAATTACTTTTTGAATATTACATCAAATAAATGTCATCCGCGGCGTACAGCCAATTCTTCTAATCTTTTACGAAAGTCATCCATTACACGCTGTAATAAATTTTGATCTCGATTAATTTCTTCGATTTCTTGACTTATTCGATTTTTTAATTCTTGAATAATGTGTGGCCTGGATCAAAACACTTTTTCTTTGAGTTTTCCCCATAGAAAATAATCTGACGCCGTTACATCTGGAGATCGGGGAGGCCAAGGGATATCGCCATATCGTGAAATTAAATGATTGTGGAAAACGTTTCTCAAAAGATTTAATGTTTCTCGGGCCGTATGGGCAGTTGCTCCGTCCTGTTGAAACCAAGTATCATTAATGTTGATACCTGATCTCCGCAATTCCGGAATAAAAAAATTTTGCAACATCTCTCGATGGCGTTCACCATTTATGGTTTCAATATATGTAGTTACGGCAAACACGCGGAAATTCACTGGTCAGTTGTCCATGGTAACTAAAACTGCATGCATGGAGGTATACATTTCTGCAACTGTCAGATTCCTACTTCATTTGTTATATAAACTAGCACGCCTCCTAATTCGTCAGATTCTATTGCCGAACCCTGTATATACATCCTGCGTATACGTTTAAAAATAAATAAAGAAATGTTTAGTGAAAGAATTATCTGCATTGGTTTATTGATGTAAAAAATATAATTAATTTTCTTAAGACATTCCCGGCGTGAAGGTTAAGCCAGCTGAAACCCGACGATACCAACAGTTCTCCGTAGAGTAGTAAGGAATTGGTCAGTATCATTTGTTCGCAGTCGCAAGCGCCGCGGTTCAAATCCCTACGGTAACGAATTTTTTTATTTGAAAATTTATTAGTTTATTACAACGTTAAGGTATTTTTACTCCTAACTTAATATCATTTTAAAAATTATTTAGTGTCACAATGTCGACTAGGGAAGTTCTGGGTAAAGCCTTTTACAGTTTCTTTATAGGTAGCTATTAAAGAAGGTCCCTTTGTAATGAGTTGCGAAAGAAAGCAAACGTCGTTGAAGTCTTACTTTTTAAAACGAGTGAAGCTGGTAGATGATAATGATAGCAATGAAACGGACCATAGGCCAATGAAGTTTCTGAAAGTGCATCACCGCCAGCTACAAAGTTTGACTATTTTGTGGAAGTTTCGAATGATGTGAAGACATCTACGGAAATCAAAGAAAATGCTGCTAAATCTTCTTGACCAATATATGGATGACTGAAATGTGAGAGAGCAAGAAACGTACTTACCCGTGGATTGTCAGCAAAGATATTTGACTATGTTGACTATGTAAAAACGTTTATTAAAATTATGGGGGGGGGGGTCGTCGTCACATAAGCGAACCGGTACCTAAGTTTTTACCAATACACCACTGGCACTATGTATCTGTATATGTCTAGTTTCCTACATGTATATATTTATGTGTGTGATCATATTAAATCTTGTTAAAATAAACAAATAGTTGTTGTTTTCCAATAAGTATTATCATTTCTAAATACTTCGGCTATCGACAGTCTCACCTGTGGACCAGTGGCAACTTCAACCTTAAATGATAATATTTTTGCTAATTTCGTGTATATGAATAGTATTTTACATTCAATTAGTAGAAGGTAAAAGAAGCTTTCTAAACACAAGTTGAGTCACTTATACTATTTTACTTACATTAGAAAAGCAGTTATAGTGTAATTTTGACTATCATGATAGCTACTGTTATGTTATTGGCAGCAGCTCTAAAAAATTAAGGGGTTGCAAACAAATCATTCCCCATCCAATGCATTCATCTCCTACAAACTTCCTTTGCGTTTTATTTTTCCTTGCAAGTATTTGTAAGCGGTTATTCTTCCTATTTGTCCATTGTTAAATTTGATTTGACTTTTTGAGTTTTAGAAATGATCATAAATTTTGAGTTTGTATTCATTTTACGTCCATAGTGGTTAGAGCATGTTTTTGCCCGTTCTAGTAACTGTTGCAACTCAATGATATTATCTGTGAGTATCATTACAGTATCGCCTGCAAATCTTTATTATTGACTGTTTCCCATTCATAATTAGTTACATCTAAATGTGCGGTTAATAAGGTTTGCCTTATATACTATATACCTAAATTAAATAATAGGGAAGAGAGTAAGCTTCCCTGCCTTACCCCATTTTGATTTCTATTTCCTTCGTAGTTTAGCCCTCAACTCTTACTGTCACACGTTGTTTCCAATATAGAGAAACCATAACGCGCAAGTATCAATTGTCTACGTTTTTTTTCTAAAAGTTTTCCATAGCATACTCTATCGCCGTCGATAAAACAAACTTATAGTTGTTGGTTCACGTCTAGACATCTCTAAGGTAGTACGTTAACAACAAACAATACTATTCTTATACCAGACCTTTTCTGAATCCGAAATGTGTGTCGTTGATATTTTCTTCTAATTTTCTGTGAAGCCTACCATGAATCACTCTCAGAAATATCTTGAATGTATGGTTGATTAAAGATATCATTATATATTGTAAACAGTTCCTTGAATTTCCAGATTTTGATAGTATAGCATGATACTCTTCTTTTTCTTGATATTTTTCAGCTAACCAGATTTATTTCTCTTCCTTTATTTTGGTATACTTTATAATTTTTCTTCTACTTATTTCTATTTCTGAACTTCTGTATCTTTCTTTCATTAATTCTAAAATTTTGACAATCATATATTGCTATCTCATTTCCTTCTTCATTGTTGTTAGTGTAACTTCTGTACCTGCTGATGTGTTTCCGTTGTTCGTTTACATTTTCGGTTAGGTTTGTTCCTATAATGCTTTCAAGGTTGGAATTGACTTGTTCTCCGAAATTTTGATGTATATTTGGTTCTTTTAACATTTATCGTAACAATCTTGAGTTGTTTGTCTTTTAGTACTCTTCTTTAATTGAACCTACATTCTGACTACCAGTGTCGGCTCCAAGATGCGGGTTCTCAGCATTAATAGCATTTTTTACCTTGGTTTGATTAAGGTGTAATCGATTGGGTTTTCCACTACTCGGTTTTTCGTATGCTGGTGATAGTTTGCGTTTACTTAATTTTTTACAACAAAATGTTTATTTTACTAAAATTCTCTCAATCGGTCGCTTCTTTTATTTCTTTCCGCTCAGCAAAATTACATACACCAACTTTTCCTCAACTACTACTTTACCATAAGAGTATCTCATTATACTTGTTGTTCCCTTATTTTGTTGTTTTTAAGACTTTAGTTAAATCCTTCTAAGAATATTCAATTACACTATCATTTTACTCATATTTGTTTATATCCGAACCATTGTTACTCCAAATAGGAAATAAACGTGAAAGCCAACCTATTTATTTTATAAAACAAACAATACCTGTTATACAGATGAAGGTTTCCCTACATATTGTTCTAAAATATATCTTCTTCGCTAATATTTTCTTCCTCAAAACTACGCATAAGTTGATATCTTCTTCTATAGTAATTAAATTAATTGTGAAGCCAGAAGAAACATTTGCTGATTCAAGCTGTTGTTATAACAAAAAAAGATTCACCAAAGGGGGCCACGACAGGAAAAGATAGACACATATAAGCTGTATGTGTAGTATTAATTCAGAAAATATGTAATTTTAATCAGTATAACTGTCACTTTATGTCAGCTTGATTTGACAAGCCCCAATCTGGTTTTCAGACAAGACCTTTAATGTCATGGTTTTCACTGATCATCAACAAGCACTCGGAAGAATTCTTGACTCAGCATGGACACTTATTCTATGTAGGCGTACGATTGCGTGTCATAATACCCGAACGGGGTTTTCAGTTGAATGCTGAATTATCGATACAACGGTTACTATAGCTGTAAACGACTGACTTTTCTACCCCTGGTGTTATCAGTAAAACCTTGATTTGCCTTCCAGTGACGGTGTCGGTTGTATCAAGGGCACACAATTCTTGACGTTGATTCGCAGCCCACGGGGTTGTTACCGCTTCCTGTTGTAGATTACTGTATCTCGAGGATGTTTACCCAAAATTGCACTTCCAAGGCTTCGCGTGGCGTCCCTTTTTGCTTGGGCGACACACACGGTTCGCTTGTTGTTGAGCTACTCACTCACCGCGTCCCTCTAGCTGGCACCGCTTCTTTGTTTTATTTTGAGACGCACGCAACACTGTCCCAGCTGATTCCCACGCACCATCTCACGCGTGCCATTCATATGTTTTAAATGGACAATGCGGTATAATCTAATTACTATAATATAGAAATACAGTGTAGTTTTATTCCTAGCAAAATAATGGTTAAACACCAAAGTTATTAAAACACCAAGGTGACACGAATCGGACCGTTACAAATTTCTAATACTAATTAGCGCTCTCAAGTAAGTGAATAAATGTAGTCCGCAGTGTTTAATTCAAGATAATAATATTTATTATATAAATACCGTTATTCAATGGGCTTACTGTGATTTTTACTAATTATTACTTTTTGGACAAAGCAAAGAAAAAATGTTATTAATAGTCAGAAATATTGTACGTCATTTTCACAGACACACTGTATGCAGTTATACGGCCTGCCTAAATAACTTCGGTACTAGGGATGCACCGATACGGGTTTTTTGGCCGATACCGATATATCGGCCGATACCGATATAATCGAGGCCGATACGCCGATATATCGGCCGATATATTCTCATTGCTCTCTCCACTACTTTTTGACTACATGCAAGCACGTGTGCGCCGCTGCTTGCTAGATTCG
Source organism: Agriotes lineatus (assembly GCA_940337035.1). NCBI lineage: Eukaryota > Metazoa > Arthropoda > Insecta > Coleoptera > Elateridae > Agriotes > Agriotes lineatus. The sequence continues at coordinate 142,869,142 of OW679195.1, read as the reverse complement.
GGCGGGATAATCCCCCTAAATACGAACCCTAGCTTAGGTTTGCTTATGGAGGTGTCTTCTTGTCATTTCGTTTTAATGACGCAAATTAACACAATTTTTTTTTCTTGACCTCTTAGTTAGTATTGTTAACAATTTCTGATGATGCAAGACCTTGAAATGGCATCGCCTGACCGAATGTTTTTGCTGATGGACCGAACTCTGTGGACTAGTGGTTACCGCGTCTGCTTAACATTCGGGAGGTGGTGGGTTCGATTCCCTTGGCCGTCTACTTTGATTCTGGTTTTTAGGTGGCTTTCCTGAGTCAACAGAGTACCTTCTCTGAAGCGAATGTCGGGGCAGTACTTCTCCACCTTTCCTGGCCTCTCTTGCATTCTCCACCCATTCTGAAATTCCCGTTATTGGCTGAAGAGGGACGCAAGGGGCCCCCAGCTGGGGGAATTTAAATGACCCTGAACCTTTACCTGATTCCGTTTTGCTGATGCAGTGCATTCCAGAAGCTGGAAGATATTTCGCTGCATGGTGCAACACACTTGAAGGAGAGCCTAATATTTTTACATAATAATTTACAAAAAATTAATTTTCAATATTAGATAGTAGTTATATTTTATACTCCACGTTGATTATTTACATTATATTGTTCATTTCTTATAATAAATATTAAAATATTAAATATTGAAAGGAAACTCACTTTTGCCGATATATCGGCTAAAAGGAAGGCCGATATGACCGATACCGATATATCCCTAATTCGGCCGATATGGCCGATATACCGATACCGAGTATCGGTATCGGTGCATCCCTATTCGGTACTAGATTATTTTTTTTAAATCCTGCTTTTAACTTGTATCACAAGTATAAAAACATGAGAAGAATGATACGTTCTGGCGTTTAATGTAAATATAATCGAACTGTAAATTTAGAGATGGCTCTCATAGGACGTAACTAAAAATAGAGCACTCTCTTCATGCACAATATCATATTACGTAGTTCCTGAATCCTTATATACTAGTCCTACAAATACGCCACTTGCACGATTTCCCAAGAGAGTTCCTGTTTCTAATACAATATCTGCCATAAAAGTAAGCGGCTTAACTATTTTTAAGGATAGCGACCAAAGAAAATATTAAAACAGGAATTGTAAAACACGGCATGCGTGCTCTATCTACACATAAAATTTTAGTTTAATGGCGAGTACTGGTTATAAATTAAACCTACATATGGTTTCAGAAAGACAACTAAAATAAATTTTACAATTCCTCAAATTGCAAATTGTTATAAATGGGATGTTAAACAATCTCACGAGCTCGTCTCATCAGCTCATTCACTGTTTAACGCTCATTAAACTCCGACATCATGATTCAAACTTAAATTACCAAATATAATCTCTATCATAAACAAACAGCATATGCGGTTGTCATTGTACGAGAACGGGGATGATCCCAAAGTTATTCCCCACTCAAACAAGTTCAAGCCGCTCTGGGAAATGAGAAAATACACGTCTGTCATCAAACTTAACAACTGCTGAATACATTTTCGCCTTGCTTTCTGTTTCTACTTTTCATTGAAAGGGCAACTTTTTAACTCGATACTTATTTTGCCTCGAATAATGACTCGTCCAGTGCGGTTTTTATTAAAAACAGGAGGCGGTAAAATTGCAAATACGGGGGACCCCCATAAAGTATTTGAAATTGAAATTGGTCCGAACGATCGTCTTATCAAAGAAAAATTAAGTTCGAAAACAGCACTAGCTTGTTGGTATACGTAAACACGATTTGCTTCGAACATTTGGCGAATGTCTTCGTATTCCGTTCTTTGCTTGGATTAACACTGCGGGTTTATGCCAGAAAGTTTCCGTTGTCTGCTGAATAATTTAACGGCCCGAAATACTTGTACAACTCTTGCTTGCATTTAGGAATAATGCCAAGCATATTTCTAGGGTTTCACGGTGATCCCTTCAGAATTCCATGGAATTTACCCGAAATTTGCGGGTAATTTATTTAAATTTTAGTTAAACCGGTAATCTTCGCTATTACCGCCGCAATTTAGACATCATAGGAGGCCGTTCTGTGGCGTCAGCGCGCTTCGACGAATCTCTTTAAGATGGTAATCGAAAAAATCTCGATAGCAGTAGGTGTAACTCGAATAGCTCACTCGATGTTAGATGTTTCTATTGGATTTAGATTGTATCGCATTATTTAAAATTCAAGTAGGCGATCTCATCTGATAACTCTAGGAGAGAAATTGCGCAAGGCTGTTTTATGCCTTATTTCGCTCCCCTTTATGAACCAATTTCGACAACAAATCTTCACCGTTCGCGTGCGTCCATTACGTTTGTGTTTCAATTAAGGTCGAAGTTTTTATCTTGTAAAATTGGTTCGCCGTTAAAGATCATCCAGAAGAGCGAAATTATTCTAATTTGCCCCGTTACACCCAAAATATGCACAATTGCCTCCCTAATCCGGCCATATCTCGCCTTTAAACGATCCGAATTCCAAATGAAATTGAGTGTATGAAGATAATCCCATTAAGGATGGCCATTATCAGTGCGCCTAATACGTCCCAATATTATTGAGTACGCAGGTACCATACATCATCCTACAACTCTATAAGCCTACTAAGGGAACCAATTACTGACAGGACGACGTTGGTTTTGTAACACAATGGACGTATCAGCCATATATTACCAATATCGGCTGCATAATATTACGTATATTACTGCTGCTAATATGTTTTATCTCATGTAATGCCTGCTGAGGGAACTAGAGACCATTCGTATACGATCATTACGTTGTGATATATCGACACTCTAATCCGTAAGCGGTTGCGTATCGGGTTAACGAGGGTTTGTGCACGTGTCTAGTGCACAGGGTAACCCTAAAATTTCCTCATAGAAAACTTAGTTTATGTTAAAAAGCTACACCTAGTAAGCTACCCCAAACCATTATTGAATTCAGAGTGGGGGAAACACATGGGTTATACTAGTAAAACGTGTACTTGTTCATTATAAATGTGTCTCCTACTTACAATAAATGTGTTATTGCTACAGCAGTCCGTCTTATTATACAAGGTATCGAGAAAGTGAACATCACAGATAAAATTGTATTATACAGTGTGGTCCATTAAGTGTGCAACAAATGGAACATTTTTTTATTAGTTGTAAAACCGAAATTTAAATACGGTCACGAGTTAGTGCATGTTCGATAACCATATCAGATGCCCTTAGAATGGCTTCAAGTCAAACAATATACAGGGCAGGACAAAAAATATGTAATTCGTTCAAGAATAAAGTTACCTTATTTCAAAAAATATAGCAAAATTTTATTGAGAAAAGTTGTTTAGAATAAAAAGTTATGCTCAAATACAAAGTCACGGCCTCCTATTCGAATTTTGATTCTTTTTTTGTAAAATTTTGTATTATCCCCGTATGATATATATTTTTATTATTCTGATTTTATTAAGACTTTTTCATATGTAAATTATTATTAGTAAAGCATTTGCCTTGTTAAAAAGAATATTTGCGAAATTCTAAAGTTCTGTTAAATATCGTTGCAACAAACATGAAGTGGACGCTTACCTAAAAAAATATAAATCCAAGTAAATTTTACAAATACGCTTCAAGTTGCTAAAAGTTATTTAAAAGGGATGTGGTAGTGGCTACTTTAAATACATATAAAATCAAAATAATAAAAATATGTATCATACGGAGGTAATACAAAATTTTCCAAAAAAGAATCAAAATTCGAATAGGAGGCCGTGACTTTGTATTTGAGCATAACTTTTGATTCTAAACAACTTTTCTCAATAAAATTTTGCTATATTTTTTGAAATAAGGTAACTTTGTTCTTTAACGAATTTCATATTTTTTGTCCTGCCCTGTATATTGTTTGACTTGAAGCCATTCTAAGGGCATCTGATATGGTTATCGAACATGCACTAACTTTTGGCAATATTTAAATTTCGATTGTACAACTAATAAAAAAAATTCCCATTTGTTGCACACTTAATGGACCACACTGTATAGCGCAACACCAGAAAAAAATGTTTGGATGGACATCGAACAGCAGACGTTATTTTTCCAAGATATGACTAAATAAAGATTAGAAAAGTTGAAGAATAAAATCAGTCTATAATATAAACGTGATAAAAGTGTTGTCACCATTATTAATTTGAAGTTTTATCTAAATATGAAGTTACAATATAGTATGCAAACATCCATTTCCATTCTAGAGAACAAAGACGTAACTTTTGTCATTGGAAAGCACACCCTTCATGATGTAACCAATGATAATAATGCTTAAACATATAATATTATCATCGCCTTAAAGGCACTTTGTTTGAATACAAAGACAATCACAAGGTGACATAGATATAGCCAGATGGTAACACTGCTAGCCAGATCGATCATATCCTGATCGACTTAGGACATGCGACTATAACCTACTAGATGTCAAAGACCTCAGAGGAGCAGACCACTTTCCTATTAAAACTAAAATAAAGAAAAATACATGAAACATGGGCGTGCCTTTAATTAAAATGTAAAAAGTTAAAACAAGATGAATGAAGAGAGACATATAAAGTAGCCATCGACAATATTTATCACACACTGGCTGACCCGGCAAACGTTGTTTTGGATTATGACATGATGGGGATAACCCTTCAAATCATTAAGCACGGAATCATAAAAGTATGACTGCAAGTAGAAAGTCGTTCAGTGTATAGAAAAACACACATTCGTTATTTTCCAATTTTCCGACTTTGAATTTTTCCAAATTTTCTTTTTTGCTCAACCACCTCGAGAGTAAGACACAACAAAAAAAATCATCCAAATCGGTCAAGTCGTTCTCGACTTTTTGCGTTACTAACACACTAACACACGGCGATTGATTTTTATATATACAGATTGAGGAACCACCATCGGAGACCCAAAATACGGTTGGAGAAAAATGAAAGAGAATTAAAACGGCAATAAATGAGGCTGCACCTGGTTCGATGACGAATGCAAAGCAGCAGTTAAAAAAGGGCAAAAAGCAAAACGATTCAAAGACTAACAAGAAACACAATGGCAAATTATAATGAGAAAAGTAGGAAAAGCAATAAAATCTGCAGGACAAAAAAACCTTCATAGAGAAGAGAATCGAAGACTTGGAACAGTACCACGTGTAAAATAACTTTAGAACCCTATATAAATCAGCTCGTACAATCTAAAAACGTTTGCAACAAAAAAATATCATATGCAGAAACAAAAGAGGGGAATTGGTATGCTATCAAATGAAAATATTAGAGATTTGGGAGAGCACTTTGAAAACCACTTCAATGGACCACAAGACCAGGAAAATAATCCTGAACCGAAAGAGAGGGCTGAAGAGGAAGGAAATGTAAGTGGAAACCCGGATACACCAGAAAAACAACAGAACGAAGTGGCAATTCCAACGCTAGAAGAAGTAATGGAAGCAATTGCAAAGCTAAGAAATGAGTCTGCCTGCAACTACTCCGCCAATGGTGCGGACTTACATGTCCAAAAATTTGCTTCTATACCGAAAACACCCCAAAAAAGCACACGCAGACTAACTCCCCCATCGGATTATAGAACGCAAAACTGTGCAAGCTCATTGCTTCGCTGCAGAAATTAGAAGGAAGTTGATAATATCATGCGAGTATCACCCAAAAAAGATGATTGCCAAACGCACGAAATGCTACTAGCGCTAACTGAATGTCGGCACTAAAGGTCCGTTCACATAGTACCCAACGCTAAAATAGCATTTACACCGTAATATAAATATCTAGAAAGAAGAAGTTATACAAGAATAATAGAAAGTGGGGAACATAAGTGAATGTGTGGGAATTATAGGGATATATGCCTATAAGTTGTGACATATAATATTAGGACGCACATATTAAACAAAGGCATCACCCCAATGACGAATAGAACTAACAATACAAGAAATCAAAAGTAAATGCAAGATCGATCTAGAAATGCCGCGAGATTTAAAAATACAAAGAGAGCGACAATGCGACGTATTACGACCAATCAAATTTAATCTAGTCACTTATTGGAAAGTTTAATACGTGGGTTAGAGATAAATCGAAGAGGAACTATTTATAACCGACAATAGTAGCGTATACTGACTATGTAGCGGTATTAGGTAGAAACAGAAGGGAACATTAAACCACTTAAAGGTGGTCGACGAATTGGGCTAAGAATAAACGAAACGAAAACCAAATCTTAATAACCAGTAAAAATGCCTTATATGAGCACTCAGCAATATAATACATGCAATTTGAAAAGGTGAACGAGTTCAAGTACCTTGGAGTCAGTATAAATAGCACAAACAATAGTGAACAAGGAATAACATCAAGAATAATGACTGGAAACCGATGTATATACTCGTTGAATGAAATAGTTAAGTAGCTCATCATCGAAACGCTGCAAAGTATGTTCGTATAATGATACCATAAATCGTCTGCTATGGATGTAAGGCGCGGACACTAAGCAAAAACATGGAAAAACTCCTTATCAGATTCAAACGAAAAGTATTAAGAAGATTTTACGGGCCCATATATGACAATCAGTTGGAAGAATGGAGAGCCAGAATGAACTATGAACTTGGAAGACTATGCGACAAACTTTACCTGGAAGGATGGATAAAGATACAGCGTATAAGATCGTTGGGACACCTGCGCAGAATGTTGGAACCAGAATCAGCAAGAAAGGCAGTAATACAAGCTCCAACAGGAAAAAGCACAGAAGAAAGGACAATGTAACCAATAATCTAAAAACCTTGAGGATACGAGAATCTTCTAACATAGCCCAAAATATAACTGCAGTTTCCCGAAGAAGTGGAGGAGTTTCTTCAATATGATCTGACAATTTAAGTGCACCCCATGCAAGTCTATCCCCATCGATTTTTCAATCAGTACATGACAACTAAAACAACAGAAATATGTTAAAATATACGAAAAACATGAAACATAGAGCGCACGCCTCAAACTAAAAATTTGACAACAGGAACCAGTACTAAAATAATGTTAGAAATTAAAAATAAAATGTTAAATTTTAGGCAATGAGAAGTATGAAAACAATTAAAAAATGGTGTACACTTAAATTATAAGTTATCGCAGTCATTCAAAAGATTTCACAGCCGTCTATTGATATATTTTTGGTAGTTATATGTCTTCTTCATCTTCTAAATGCCACAACAAAACTAGTTATCTTCTATATTACTCTTCTCTAAACTCACAATGTATTTTGTCATGTACATACAACCACATTTTCTTTTGCTTTATCAATACTCAATTTTAATTCTATTTAATGACCAACTTTTATTCCCCCTTTTGTCAAGTGTCACAGTTATATATTTCAAAACAAAATTCAGGGTGCTATCTAAACAATTCGCCAACTGTCTCACTTTACTACGTTTGACTATATTATAACGCCCCGCGGTTCGTTATAAGACACAGTGTTAATCGGTAGCGAAATATAACATATAACTTTTACAACACATCTTTGTTTCTAACCGCTGTTCATCAATATCAATAATATTCTCTCTCTATTTTTATATATAACAACCTACCATAGCAACTCATAACCTATTCTCAATATTCCCTTCACTTCCTTTTTGACAACTCGGTTCGTCCCGAGCAGTCTTCATATGGATAACATACGCGATTTTCATTTTTACTTTTGACTAACTCATAATTCTATATATCACGTCGTTGATTTCTTTCACCACTTTGTATAGTTTGTCCCAACTATTCATTAAATTCTCTGCAAAGTCCTTTTTTCTTCTTGGATTATTATAACCATACTAGGTCGTTTACCTTGAAACTTCTCGCATTTTCTTCTAATCGTATCTTATCTACTCTAGAATGTCTTCTCAATTCAGCACCTTGCCAATAAATGAAGAAATTCAAATGTCTTTCGTACTTCTTGCACAAACTCCATCTTTGTTTTTTCTTGAATTGGGTGAGGTACCAACTACATAGTAAATCATGAAGTCAACGCATTTTATTTCCGAACATCAGTTTTGCTGGTGAAATTGCGGTAGTGGCGTGTATCAAGTCTCTGTAGGCCATCACCAAATACATTCAATGAGTATTCCAATCTCGTTGATGATTCTCGGCTACTTCTACTTTATATTATTCCAAGGTTCTATTAAATCGTTCAATCCTCCCATCGAATTTGGAGCTTAGAAGGGTCATTCTCGTTTTCTTTTCGGGGTCGTTTCGGTAAGCAGAGCATACTTTGAACTTCTTTTTTCTTTGCTAATGGAATTTGGCTTGGAGCTATTTTAAAGGGTTTTGTAGTCTATATCAATATTGTAATACGGCAGGTTAGTTCTGCCGTTTTCACTAAATTTGGTAGCAAAGACATCCAAATATTATTTGGCAAAGTCTTCAACCGTTTGAATGCGGCTAGGTTCCAGTACCATCTTACAATTGGAAAATGGCATTTCAGTTTCATAATTATCCTTAACTTTGCTTTCTGTTTTCACATTGGTTCGAAAAGCACCTACTATTCTTCCTTCCTTAACAAGTATCTTCGTAGTGAATGTATTCGTAAACAAAGTGGATGAAGTGGTACCTATATTAGCTGACAGGAATGTATAACCAAATCTTCCCGGTCTGATAAATCGTTTCTCCACGTATTTTTTTTTTAAATACAGCTGCGTTGCTATCAAAGATAATAATAACATACTGGATTTATCAGCTTGATTCCAGAAATGAATTTTTGGCATTGTCTCAGATTGGCGTTTGTAAATATTCCTTCCATACATTTTATCGTTAGACGTTGTAACTTACAGTTTAATTTCGATTTTTCAGTGGCCGAATTTGACATTTCGGTCTCTCACCGTGGAATATTGCTTTTTTAATTTCCCACACTGGATATTCGTTATTTACGTTATCTATTTGTATGTGTAGCGACTTTTTAATTTTATCAACATTTATGGATACACATTCTATCTTTGTCTAATGAAACCTGTCCTTCTGTTAATAGCTTTCGATTCTTCTAAATTGCATTGAGTATCATGTACCTTGTTCCTTTTTTTCTTGCTCTTCGCTGTGTTGTTTATTCTCTTCCTGCAGTTTTTATCCTCTTCTATTTGTTTATTTTTCTTCTTGGAACTCTTGCATTAATGCTTCTACTTCAGTAATGTCCATTCTATTTTTCCTTCGTGTTTTCATACAAAAATTTCTTTCGTCGAGTCTTTCAATACGAAATTATCCCACTTTTCACCAATTGGAGCGCCCCGAAGTTCGTTACAAAGCAGACTGTTTGTAAAAATCAATAATAGTCTCTCCATGTTTATACATAACAACCTACCACAGCAACTTCATAACCCTCTCTCTACATTCTCTTCAATATCATGTACTATACTAAATTTAAAATAAGGATGCAGTAGGTGGCGTTCTAACCTCAAACTCAGTTTTACACTAAGAAAATGTAAGTGCAATAAAACCTTTATCAAAACGTCTATGGATCATACTTCTATTGCACTTCTTGTCAGAGTCCACTATTTATCGGTTTCCTTTTATATTTATAGAAAGATTAATATCGAATGCCAAACTGACAAGTTTGAAAAAATATTTGATTTTCAGGCGGTTATAATGGTTACTTTGTTTTGACCAATCACGGCCATAGTTATGATTACTACTTAGTTCGAAGTACTGCATGCTTAATTGAAATTTAGTATGCCGGATATTTTCCTTTCAATAAAAAAAGTTGCATTTCCCTCCTTACAATAATTTACTGCATGGTGTTAGTTTACTATTCTGCAGTTAAGATGGTTTATTAAAAATTAGAAAGGAAACTCTGTTTTAGCACTACTAGTCTCAGAACGCACCGTTATTGGCCTATCTTTAGGTCGTGAAGTTGATTTTCTCTACCACGGGAGAGAAAGTAAAATAAACAATTTTCACCGTGGTAACTAATAAATTGCTAAGTTACTAAATGCGACTATTTTAATTTTGACGTTTTAAAGAGCTGTATTGTCAGGTTGACAGTTAAAATATTTTCGAAATTTGTTGGAAATTTAGGTATTAAGCCGTTTGGTAGTGCAAAAAATAGTATATACACCACGGTAGCGAATCGTCTTATAACCTTATAATCGCTCAGGTTATAATACTGGGCTTCGCTACCTTGATGTATAATATACTATTTGTATAAGACAATGTGAAAAAATACTACAGGGTTTCCTTTTCTGTTTTTAAAATTTGTAAATAATGATAACAATGAGGATTAGTAACCAATCTAGTTAAAATATTGAAACGTCTATAAATCCGAAGTTTGCTTAAAATGCATGGCTGTGGTAGTATGAGTGTGGCATGGTAATATAAATTCTTTAAGTAAAAAAAATACACAAAGATACGCAAAACACATTTTATTTTCTTCTAACAGATCCACATTTCTTACTTCAATATACAGCTACTCTTCTCTGTTAAATTTTGCCCACGATACACTTATCCGGTATGCTGACTTTGTGACTAAAATTCGTTCATTCGCGCGCATGACGTCACGTACGACATAGAACACGAAGGAAGTCAGGCTGGATGCGTTAGTTCTGCAGTAGTAACGTGGTCGTGCACAGTTTTAAAGTGATTTTGTAATTGTTTTACGTTACATTTAGCCATAATGCCTAATTGTGCCGTTGCTACTTGCAAGAATTATACCCAAAAGACAAAGAGAACTTACATTAAATACTTCAGGTTTCCGAAAAACGCTGATTTGGCAAAGCAATGGATTGTTTCATGCCGTCGTCAAGATGAAATAAATTTGAAAAATGGTACGTGAACTACAATTATTATTCAAACCACTTATTTCAATGCGTATTACCAAAAATTTTAAATTTTTTCAGCATGTATCTGTTCCAATCATTTCGAATCCAGCTGTCTCCAAATACCTTTAAAGCAACGGTTACTAAATTACAACCCAAAAAACAGCAGAAATTTAAAGGCTGATGCCATGCCTACATTAAATATTCCTAAATCTGGTCAAACTATATACAAAGAAGAAAGGTCTCTTCGATTAGAAAAAAGAACACGACGATGTGCAGTACATGAAATATTACTTTCTGCTGAATCCACTGCAATATTGGATGAATCTGTGTCTGAAAAACAACAGGACAAATCAGAGGTTGTTAGTATGGAGGTCGATGTCGTTAGTCAGACAGACAAGTGTTTAAATAGTTATTTATCCAACGAGTTTCTAAAGTCAGATACGAGTTTTATACATACTTTGTTCGACTACCACATAATTATACTAAAAGAGATTAAGAAACGTCAACACGATTTCAAATTGAGAACTAAAATCAGGTCAGGCTGCTTTCATTGCTTTAAATTGAAAACGCACAAAATTTTAAAAAATGGCAGTCGAAAATAGTACATTATGTAACGAGCGTTGTAACTACATTTGATTACTACACCTGATTCATCCTAACGAAGAATTGTTAGAAGTCGCACTTAAGCTTGAATCAGAATTTTACGCCATGCATGGAACTTTCTTATGCAACGAGAAAAACATTTTCCGAAATTTGGCTGACCGAACTATTTCAAAATTGAAAGGAAACATTCCATTTGAAGCAGTTCTTTGTCTAAGTAGAATGCGAATGTATATAAGATTGCGGGACCTCAATAAAAAAATTAGTTTTAATAATTGCAGAAGAAAACTAGAACAAAAAAATGTCAAAATTTACGAACTATAAAAAATAAATATTAGGGTGCAATTATTTCGTAAAAACTTTTTGTATTCCGGTATCGTAAACGCCAAATTAAAAAATTTAAATCATTATTGTTCATTAAAAAACTGACAAATACAACATGCTGTCTTTTCCTGTACTCGGATGTCTCTTTTGATAGTAAAATAAAAAAGTTTTATTCAGTTTGCGAACAAATATGCATGCAACAAAAAGGTTGGTGGCCCATTTATTTTGCACCTGAGTGTAATAATGTTATAAATATACGATGTTTGTATTTTTCTCATCTTTTATTTAATAAATACTTTAATTAAGACATAATTTTATTCAAAAAGCGGGAGTGCGAAAGTATCTATCCCTATCTGACAATTGCGAATTGCGACCATTCCTCGAACAATTCGTTCAACAGAAAAATGTTGTCAATTTATAAATAAACCTTGAATATCATAAATGATGGCAAAACTACATGGATTTGGATTTACACCATATATTACATCATGAAAAATATAGAAAAGGCCATAAAATTAAGCTAATTTAATTTGTTAAAGCGCCCCAATATGTATTAGAATCTATTGCGAACGCTGGAACTTCTGTCGCAGGTGACGTCACGTACAATTCTGAGATGCGCACGAGCATACCGGTATAAGTGTATCGTGATTTTGCCTATGTTTTCAACATTCTGTATATTTTTAACTTTCTTACGATTATTCATAATCGTCTTTCAAAAATAATCTGTGCACATTTTTGTCTTTTTTTTCTAAAAATCTAAAAAAATCGCTTTGAACCATTATGACAAAGGTACATACGCGAATATTATTTTAAACATGCAACGTTTTTTTGAAATAAAGCCAAACGTACAGCGCTATATAACACATTAGAGCCAGAAAAACAAACATCGCTTAATGCAGCTAATCAGTTAATCATTTCAAACGTACGTTGCTCAGGCTGAAATTCAAACCCAACATATTTTAAATTTCAGGGGAACATTAATGCGGCATGCATTTTTTATGCGATTGAAATTCTTCCAGTGAATACCGTATAATTGAGAAATAACGTAACTGCTCCATTTAGTTCAGTAATGACTTTGGTATAAAAAGTAGTAGTTCACTGCACTTTGAGCGGAGTTGCAGGTTTGAAAAAACTTTTGATTATGGTAATATGGCCGTAACACTGACAGTGTGCAACTCAATTTGGTTTACGTTTAAATGTGGTAATTTATCTGACGGATTTCTAATAAAAAGTTTTACTGAAAACAACTTAAAATTCTTATTCCGGACCTTACAATCCCCAAATTTAGTCGTAATGTTGATGTAAGGAAATGTGACACGACATGTGTTACACTTTCAGTGTGTATTTGAATTACTAAGTTTAATAGATATTATTTAGAACCTTAAAAGTCCCAAGTGATACGGCATCCGGACTATTTTGTCGATATTGCTATAAATCATAGTGTCTCCGTATGATTTATGGAATAATTACTATAAGCACTTTATGAATAAAGTTAGACATTTTAGAAAAACATATATGATGCGTTACTTTATATAATATTTTCAGCTTTTTTATTTAATTAATCAATAGTTACTACTATCGAGTACTAATATGTCAAAGTAATCAAAAACAATTTTTAATTAAACAATAGGGTTCTTAGTAGCACTTTTGAAATATAAAATCTTTTTAGATTTATGAAGGATGCATATAATGTGTTTGCTAATCTCTAACTGTTTATACTACGATTTGATTCCATCCCTTATTTATTTTAAATTTGGAAAAATGTTTTTTATTTCTTATATTTACAAAACTTCACACACACGTAAAACAGAGGAATTTATAATGACTTTGCTATTAATATGGTTTGATTAGCTAGAAAAATTTACCAAATTGCTATCACCCTATTTCGTATTCAGTTAATAATGGGGATAATGCAGTTTAGCTATTTATATTTTCTACAGAAGCGCTTTTCAAGGGACAATAGCAATACATTTATGTATAATCACCGTGCAGGTTTCATAAGTCTATTATTTTGTTTATTGTGTGTTCTATTAGTTATCGGCATCTACAATAAAGTCTTAATAATAGCAGACAGCTAAATAAATTTACTACATACAGTAATTCTAGAACACGTTCCCTGAATCTCTGAGTAAGCCCCTTGCTCAAATAATAATGCGTATTACATCACTTTCATTGTAAAATTCTAGTTGGATTCTTTGAGAAATTCTTCCATAACCGAATTTTAAATATTGTGTGATTGTCCTGTATTAATACTAATATTTTGACCAGCTATCTACAAAAATATTTTACTTATTCCGAAAATACTAAATTCAGGAGCTGCGATTTGGATATTATGTTTTATATAGGCAATTTTTATAACATTTTACTGCAAAATCATATTAAAAGCAGTAAGATATGTTATTATTGTCCTATCCATATCCGTACAACATGTAATAGATATGTATTTACATAACATGTACATAATGTAGGACTTTATTTGCCGAGTCTCTTTAAAGCTGAGCGAGTTTTGCGAGCGAAGTTAATAAAGAAGACGAGTCTTTAAAGTCATATTGTGTACGAGTTGTAGACAAAGCTTTATGTTCGACTGCTGAAATTGAATGCAGTAATACATTAAATTTATTTAATTTTTAAGCTACGTACCATTGGCTGTGGTGATTACAGGATTTCATAATTGTAATCAGTTAATTTCATTATGCCTTTTGATTGATTTTTTCACTTCGAAGAACTCTTGCATTGTTACATACTTCTATATGTGATACGTTCAGCATATCGTTTATATTTTCTGATTTCCTCTGCAGTTTCACACACACGCACACATAAGGAAAGTTGGAAAAAATAAACTAATAGAAATGAACACGAGGAATGTATATTTATTAGAATCTTAAATAAGTATCGACACGATTTCTTTTAATTTCTCGAAAAGCGAATTTCGGAAGTCAATCTAAATAATTTCAAATTGTATTGTTTTGTCTTTTTATTTAGCCACGAAATATACTTGTAAATCACATTTCAAAGTCAACAAGCGTAATTTATGTTTAGTTTTTCTCCACAATTGTCACCAAATATTTTCTGCGTAGTAAATGGGGCTTCAGTGGAATTAATATATAATATATTAATTTTGTCAGTTTTGCCACAATGTGCCACGAAGAAATGTAACAAGAAAGAAACTAGGAAACTGGTCAAGTTTCTATTTATTTATATTTATTAATGGACAAGATCTGGACAAAATTACCACGTACTTTCTGTGACAACTGTTAATATTGTAGCAGACAATTTTCTTGACTTTTGCAAGACTAAGTGTTACTTGTAAGTATCCATTTTCTTGTATTTGAATTTTTACAAACAAGTGTTAATCAAAAATAGAGCTGCAGCTATATTTAAAAACTGTTTGCTGCTGTCATGAGTACATAAAAATAATACTACTTAGGTAGCAAATTGTTGATTCCGTATTTTTTGTCCGGAGTACTTGGTAGTCCAACAATCATGAATTCGATCTTCGACTATTAATTTGTTCAGTGTTGTACCAGACCTCTGCAGTGTTAACACAAACCTCCTGATGCGAGACCACTCGGTAGTTCCACCAGGAATTTCTAGATGAGGGCCCAAGATACAGTCATACTTTGTGCTCCGAATGAATATTAATAACAATTAATTCCTGACATCATGATCTCGACTCTCCATCGCTGACTGATAGGAAATGGATTAATAAATTCCTAATATTATTCTCATTAGTTTTCTTTCAGCATGTAAATAAATCGACAAACAGGAGCCAGCTGACGTTAGATAATTTCGATTAAGCGTCCCTGATAAGCGTTGTGCAACTGAAGTAAGAGCTGCCGCAGCGCGTTTCTGATATAAAAAAATGTCGCGAGACGTTTGATTTGTACATCCCACAGTCACATCTGCATACGTTAACATGTTGTTGACTCGCCATAAAAATCGTATGCTAATTTATTCGGGGAATAATTGATATTTCTTTGTTCCAGGTATGCACATGTCCATCGACGATGGGTATCGCCATTACTTGATTGTGATCGAGAAATCAATCAGCGTGGCATCAGCATAAGAATGCCTCGGGTCCGCCAGACCCTAACATATTCTAAGCGACAACGTGGTAAGACTGAAACGTACCTGTCGTCCAGCTCTTCCAACGTTTAACCAATTTCGATATTATCGACCGTACTTCGATTACTCGCCGAATTATCCCCAAGCAGTCAAAGCGGCCGCCGGCGCTTTTTATGGGCGAAATTTAATACGCGATTAGAGCTTAAATATGTGATATAAAAGGCTAAAAAGAGCAGGAACGAATCCAATAGACGCCATATCGGGGCATTTGGGGCTTCTTCAGTAGCGCGGTTCGTAGGAACCCTCGTCAGAAAGTATTGTGTCGTCCATCATCCAGAATCGCTGGGACGACCGCCTCATTTGCACACAATGCGACGAGATATCTCTAATTAGGGGGTACAGTTAACAGTTAATGATGTGCTCGGCCCTTCTTGCAACGGATACTTTATGAACTGGTTTGTAATACGTCCACCGTTTTTTGCTCGGGCCAAATTTCTTAAGGGCGCGCTTTCTGCGATTACTCGACATTTTAACGTCTGCTCTTTTGCACCACGAAAAGCAAAGAAAATAGGTCGTGTGTTTGATAAAAGTACAGAAGCTGCATTTCATTATATTAAGCGAAACGAAAGCTAGGACGACAATACGTCTTGTAACATTTTTAAAAATTAATATTCAGATTGCGATATTGTCTAATAAGTATGTGAACAGAAAACTATCTTAAACTAATTGCTATTCCCTAATTACAAATACTATAAGCTTTGAAGGCACTAACATAACTGTAGGAATTAGACAGATTAATATTGACATGTAGCGACATTATAATTTTTCCTGCATACAATTACTGTTGTTTTCATTAATGCATTGTGCCCCTTAAATTGAAGGGACGTCTAGCAATGTATTATGACGATATAGTAATAATCACTCAAGTATGAGCAAAAAGAAAGTTAATCGGGGATTCCTTTGGAATGTCGAAGTAATGTGTATTAACACCCGAAAATATGAAGCTCTCATCTGACATTTGCTACAAGGTGAGGCTACGATCTTTTTCTTGTTCTACAGCACGCTTTGGAAATATTTCCGTTGCATTCATTAGGAGAAATCCTGACCTAACCATGGTAACGTTGCGATATTAGCCACTATCACCCACTGCCTAAAATGTCAGTGACAAGCATTAGGTGTAATTTTCTGGTATTATAATAGACATGACTTCAAAATCCCAAAGACATCTTTGATGATCTTTATTTTTGCTCATACTATAGATGGTGCTTTAACATAAATGCAGATAAATAAATGTGATGCAAAAATCTTTACGCGCCGCAGACCTACAGACCCTCCAAAATTAATTATTAATAATATTTCAATACGGTGGAATCCAAAAAACAGCGCGGTTTGCTATCTCGGTATCTATTTAGATAGAAGATTAAGTTGGGGCATCCACATAAGTAAAAACTTATCCGAATCGTACGAAATAACGCGATAATGCTGTACCCGATTAAACAAAAAATAGTAAAGTTCAGGGCGCTTCATTCCACACATAGGTATATGGTATCTGGCACACCGTTAACGGCGTACTGGGTGATGTGGTTAGCATCACGCCTTCGACAACTGCCTTCCTTTTCCTACTTCCACAACCGTGGTTTCGGTACCCAATTTTTAAAGGGACTGGGTGGGCCGCCCGTAAATTACCAGTTGTGGGGATTGACCCCCGTACCGTACCACTGCAGCCACGCTCCCTCACCGCTCGGCCACGCTGGCGCCCAAAAATAAGTCTCTCCAAATTAAATATTTAACTCTAATTTGCAAAGATATAATAAGGCCAATATTCACATATGGATTTTGTGCATGGAGTGCAGCATCAAATACCAACTTGAATAAACTTCAAGTACCTATTGCTAAATAAAGTCAAACGTATTAAAACAAAAGGTGAATATTTTATCAGAAGTACCTCTACACAGCTATACAAAGAGGCAGATATTCCAACAATAAAACAGTATATCACAAAAAAAAACAAAATGCATTTTATGATCATTTAATGTGCAGGTGCAAGATGCTACGGTATAGGTTGAAGATCATTGCACATTAGGTTAAAAGGCAACTGTCAATTGGCCTAATAAACAGTGAATCCCAATATACTAACCCATAATGATTTCAATTAAAATGTGCGGAATATACTTCAATTCTCACAAGTTAACAAACGATAGACAACAGTGGCCAGTGAATTACACCCTAAAAAACTCAAAAATGATCTCTGTTTTGAATAATTAGCACCATATGGTGAACTGGCAAAATAAATGAAGAAGAAAAAAACGTTCCTTTTTTATAATTTCTCCGATTCAGGTACATTGTGTGTTATAACAGATACGTCTAGATAAATCTGTAAGTACCATTTTACAATAAATTATTCACCATGGATCTAGAATTATACCGGGTGGCCATAAATATCTGAGATCCCGGTAGCCATGGAATTAGCTACTTATAAATGTTGGTTAGCATTATATTGCAATTACAATAAGTATTGCTAACTATGTAATGTAATAAAATGCAATAAGAGAAGGGGAATGTGCCCCGGATTCTACAGTTTAGCCTACGACTCGATTAGAAAAATCTCCTGTTCTAACTCCATTACTTATTGCAATCTGTAATAATGTTTGACAGATAAGAATTTTAGGTGTGATGACATTAATGACATTTAGTTTAGTTGGATTCATCACTTTAATAAAGCGGTGTTGATTTCAAAGGTAATGTGATATCAGATATTTATGGCCGCCCGGTACAACACCAGCAACGCTGAATGAGTAAATAGCGATTTATGAATATCTGCTAATTATTTTCCGACATGTTTTTAGAAATAAACTAGCATATGCATTATAGTTTTGGTCCTAGGCTTCAGAATACAATGTTAACTGTTATCTACTTCATACCAGGGGTTGCCACCTTTTTAAAAGTGAAAAGCGGGATTCGAAACTGAGTGGGGGCCCGGGGATTCGCCTCCGGTTGAAAATGTTTACAATTTAATCCTTATAACTGGAATTTTTAGGCCATCTTGAACTTCTGGATGTGATGGATAAAATAAGATACATTTGTAAACTATAACCATAATCTATGTTTTCTTCTATTAATATTAAACTAAACCTGGCCCTCCCCAAAAAATATTACCTTTCATACAGTAAATGCACAGTTATGTTGTCCGTGTTTCCGTGTATCCAAAATATCCTAAGAGAAGTTTCTTTCGGTCTAAGTGAGAAGAAATAACAGAAAGTGATCCACTATAGGATGAGAAATATTGGACTAAAGAAAATCGAGATAATTTTATATTTCAAACGAGTGAATGATATTCTCTATCAACTGAAGGAAAATAAAGTAACTACCGAAGGATCAAATTTTGAGGAATTGGAAACAGTAAGCATATCATGTTAGTGCAAGAAACACGAAATAAAAAATTCTGGTTCCACAACCTATAATGTTTTCTAATTACTACAAAAAAGAAATGGGATGCACCAAAAATAATGCTGAGGGCCTATATTTGGATATCGTTTTGATGTTTTCGTGGTCAATGCTTTGTGAAAAAAATACAAAATTACTGATTTTTAGAAGAAACCTGCCAATATCGTTTCTCTAAACTTAAAATACTACAATCTATCCAAGACAGAGTTTCAACTCGTACTATACACTATAAGATATGCTATCCGTCATTGGGCATTTTTAGAAAAAAAAAGAAGTTTGTACTTATGTCAAAAATGTCAAGTTAGATTTCACCCAAAAATATGCATTTTATTAGAAGAAAACTAATTACTAGTTGTGTTGATAAATGGCCCGAAAAAATATGCTAAAACATTTTCAATTGTAGGAAAATTGGTTTTCAATTTAAATTCATGCAAGACGACACAAAAGTGGTTACTATATGTTTATTTTTTAATTATAGTGCAGATTATTAGCAATGAAAACGAATATCTACAAAGATAAAGTATACACTTAACTTTTATAGTGCAATTTTCTGCCATTAATGGCATATTTACATTAATTTTAAGTGTTGGTCTTACCTTCTGGGTGGTGGAACTTTAAGCAAGGGTTCGATGCACTCGTTGGAGTGTATCTCTGTTTTTGTGAATATTTAACTGCACTGTTAGTAGTTTCTACGCTTACAAGACCTGTCCTGAGGGTGTTCTGTAGAGTTTTGTTGCAGACGTATCATGTGACATCGCTTGGAATCGCTGGATGATAGTGACGTTCGATTTACTGGAATCGTTGCAAAGTTTTAACGTACATGTACATACAGGTTTCATAATAACTTTAAATTTCAATATTTTCTATTGCAGTACGAGCAGAAGCTTTCTGCCGTACAGCAAATACATTTTCGTTATTTTAAGTCCCATCTACTTCTGCCTTTTCTGTTATATGAAATATTTCTTAATTTATGCTAAACGATCGGAACAATCAATTTATTAATAGACAAGCTAACAACGAAATACTATTTACATGTTTGAAATATTTACAACCAACAATAGTGTTCTCATAACATTTATATTATAGGAATTAATATGTTTAAGTAAAAAAGCATCAGTTTTTTTGTTTGTAATGGACAAGGTCTAGACATGCGGAGTACCAGGTACCTTAAACACCAACTGCTATGGTCATATGGTCAAAATCCTACTTATAATTTTGCCAAGACTACATGCTACACATCACTTTCGAATGATGGCATTTTGCATCTGCACTTTTTTATTTTTAAAAACCTCACCTGGAAATTATCAGCTTTGATGTAATAACTGCAGCAGTTTTAAAAATAATATAGATACGTACCATTCTATATATTCCCACAGATTAAGTTTGTTTACAAATATTTCAACTTTTCTTAATTGGAACTTGCTTCTTATCAATATTGTGTTAACTAGGGAATTTCTACAAAAGTATATTCTTCAATTATTCGTAACTTTAATATTTTCGCCATGATGATCGTCGAAAATAATAATTAACAACAAGTAATTTTACTTATTTTAAGTTTTTATGTAGTGCTTGCTAATTTTACTATTTTTAGGTGCGTGCAGTTACTTAACGTAGGGGTAGGGAACGTTCAACAAACAACCTTTGTACAAGATCATATTGCGAAAGAGTACTGAAGCTTTGTTTTGTTAATCGTGGACAGCTAGTACACAATGTGAGGTGTCGTAAAGATATTGGGAAGTACAAGGCCTTATGAGCTAAAACTTACATGTGAATGTCAGCATTCGCACTACGTTTTTGCCTGGTTTTCATGTACGGTTGGGAGACGTGCTCGTGTAAGAAATTGCGAAGAATATAGAACACCAATTTATTGTCTAGTCAGGTTATTTGCATTCCAGTTTGTTTAAAAAAAATAGAATAAAATCATCGTTAGGAATTATTTCATATACAACTAAAATGAAACCTTCAGATAAAATGACAACAGTACAAATATATTAATAGTAATTTACGATGCAAGTAACGTTATCAAGCTTTTCACATTACGAGAGAATAGTTTGAATGAACGAGCGACGTAAGCTTTAAAATTCTCGAGTAATGTAAAAAGCAGATAACGTTGCTTATATCGTAACACAGTTTATTTTATCCTAAAATACTCATATTTAAAAAAAAAACAGGAAAAATTGTTTTTAATGATCCGTACGACAGAGAGGCATATATCTGATATGGCTATGGTGGTATCACTAGTAAGATAAAAACCATGTCACTCAATACTGTTGGTAGCCCTGCCAGGTTATGTTAACCCTAGAACGCATACATCTAAGAAAGTTACATTAACGCATATGTGGCGTCGTATACGACACCACACCTTTTTTTGTTTAATGAGGCACTTTAAATTTACTATACGCCTTTTTTAATATCTGGAAGTTAATTTTGACTGCATAGATGCATATTAAAGGGCAAAACGGAAGTTAAAGTTGTTAAAATATTTATTTATGGGTGTGACAGTTTTGACAAATAACTACAGTGTGATTTTTTTAAAACTCAATTGCAGCAGGCCCTGGACTGCTTGGATCAGCTGGCAGTACTGAAGTGTATTGTTGGTGACACTGTCTGTGTCAAAACTGACGCAAAACCTAACCTGCTAACCTCGAATTTGACATAGACTCACAGTGCCACCAACATATTATTCATACGTTTGAATTTTCACAGCCAGCAGAGGATCTTCTTTTTTATCTCTCGATATTTGCATCATAACCTCAAAAAGGTATTTAATGTCAATTGAAATTAGTTCTAATTATAAGGGTCGCCATCTTTGTTCCTTTTAGTAATTATAATTAAAATATTATCGAGTGCCCTTTGTAATATAGTATTTTGGTTGCCTGCTCCACTCTATCTGTTCGGTGGCTCAAGTATAATAGCTAACTGGCAATCCTATAAAGACAGTAGTGATAAATATTTAACAAATTCCACTTCGCATTACGTTACTATGAAAATTATGTACGTAAACTGACAGATGGCAAGTTGTTACCGATCAGCACCTATCGAGAAACCTTGTTACGTGATTGCATAGATGGCGTCATATGCGACACCAAGTAACTAAAAAACTAATTATAAAGCTTGTAACAATTTTTGGAAATAAAAAATGAAAGAGATATAACAACGATAATCTTTTGAAAGGTACTAAAAATATGAATATGATAACATAACAGCAAAGCACTAAAAACTAGATAGTTAAATACCTGGTGTCTCATACGACGCCACCTATGCGTTCTAGGGTTAAATTCGAGATTATCAGGTTGTTTTGCGCCAGTCTGTGTCAAATAACAAACAAAGCCTAGCCTACTAACATTGAATTTAACATAGACTGACAGCAGAGCTGTGCGGTACTCGAGTACAAGTACTCAGTAACTGTACTCTGAGTACTTTTAGTGTACTCGGTACTCAGTCCTCGAGTACATTTTTTAAAATGTACTTGTATTTGTATTTGGCGCATTTACGTGTACTCGAGTACATTTTTGGGTACTCGAATACATTTTCCGGTACTCGAATACATTTAAATATACTCGAATGCATTTACGTGTAATGGAGTACATATCTGTGGTAAGTACTCGAATACATTTTCGGGTAGTCTAATACATTTTCGGGTACTTGAGTACATTGCACTGCTCACTAAGTACCTACATTTTTATCTAATTTCAGACATGTTGTCGCCAGTCGCCATAAAAAGCTTAATTGCTGTTTTGTAATCCTTGCAGTCGTGCAGTGTTCAGGTTTCCGGTTAGTTCGTTAGTTGATTGTTTAATAAGTAACTGACTACAGTGATTACCGATTAGTGACGTGAGATATTAAAAGTAATAGGTAAGTTAGCAGGTACCTACCTAAATTAATGATATGTTCTTAATTACTAGATCTTAGGTAGAAAAAGCATCATTAACGAAGTTCTGCGCAGTATTCAGAACACCACAATGCTAAGTGCATTTGAGTTTATAAAAAGTATAGCATTGACATTAATTTTGGATGATATGCATTATGATATAGTATATTAAGTATTAAGAACGGTAAGGACATTTTATTGATCGAAGGCAATTGTTTGGAAAAGGAGCAAAGCGACGACTCCCATTATTGTCTGAGATCGGCAATTCCTTAACGTTCGTAATGCTTATGACGTCTTTTGCAATCTAGAAATGTATTTTTCTTCAAACGTCAGTAGAATGGGACATTATACCACAGAATAATATATTGGTGGCGCTGTAAGTCTATGTCAAGTTTTGACACAAACTGACGCAAAGCCTAACCTGCTAACCTCGAATTTTTACTTACCGTTCTTGAACGGTAAACATAACTTACTGATTTGGTAACAAACGCGCTAACTAAGTAAAATCGTTCCATCGTGCAAAAAATATATTAAATTACTTTAATTTTTTATTTTATGTTTTTTAATGTACAGTTTTCGATGCACAGGAAGAAAACGTGATCTTTTTATACAATATTATAGAAAAGTTCTTTCATTTTATTTAGTACCTGCGTTTTTAAATTCTAGTCTCTTTTCTTAAAATGCATTGAAAAACTATTTGATTTTGTTTCATATATTGAACAAACATATTTACAGGCTAGACATAATATAGTATATTATTATATGAGCGATTATGACAGCCATAATTCACGAAGTTGACATTTGAGCCACAAGCCGAAGGCGCGTGGTGCAAGTCACCTGAGTGAATAATGGCCATGATCACGAATGTAATACGATATTGTATCTACTCCTATTCAATAGGAGTTTTGTGTTCATATTTCCGAATTATGACATTTGTGACAACTGCTAACTGCAAAAGTCATTTAATAATAAGAATGAATTTTGTGATTGGCTAAAACCTATTGAATAATGAAAATAGAATTTTCTGATTGGTTGCAACTTGCAAACTAGTGAATTATGAAAATAGAATTATGAAACATAACTCATGGCCATTATATAGTAGGAGTAGATAATAGCTATTTATGCAACAAGTGCTAAAAGTTGATGTTTATGCACGAGACATGAAAATTATGAAACGAAGCCGAAGGCTCAGTTTCATAACATGTCGAGTGCAATAACACTTTTAGCACGAGTTTGCATACAATATTTTTTCTAGTACTTTAAATTTTCTGTTATTAATCCATAAG
This sequence comes from Agriotes lineatus, assembly GCA_940337035.1. NCBI lineage: Eukaryota > Metazoa > Arthropoda > Insecta > Coleoptera > Elateridae > Agriotes > Agriotes lineatus. The sequence continues at coordinate 142,844,777 of OW679195.1, read as the reverse complement.
TGTCGATTTAACAAACGTTTGCATTTATGGCAGTTATAATTTGTCATAATAAAGAAATGGCCTTGACGCGCAGGTGAATGTTTCCGGAGCCAGTACTCTCAAAGTCAGTTATCAAAGGTAATTATAATAGTACACATCTGACTTTATTCATTACATAACGCTTTAATTAACACTTTACCTCTAACGCAAGAAGTAACTAGAATAACTTTACAACCTCACTTCCAGTTCGAAATTGTAGTTTTACAACCTCACTTCACTTTTAGCACATGGGCTAAAAGTAAACAGCTGATCTCATTTTAAACACGCTAAATTATAAAACGTCACTTTTAGTGAAAAAAGCTAGCTCTAAAAGGCCTACTTTTAGTGGTGGTCGTAGAAAAACATTCTAATATACCTACATCACCTGATCAGCCTGGCCTAAACAATACATTAAATATAGGGTTCGGCAAAAATTAAGGAGAGGAAGATATTTCTATAATTATAATATTTGCTTATATAAAAGTTGTTGATACAAAGGTAGTGCACGTTATTAAAATATTTTTGATTAGACGAGACCACTGTAAAAAGTGTTGCGAACCTAACTTACTTATTTTAACAGAACGCCATATATTTAGATTGCTTAATAAAAGTATTACGTCGAGAGGTTAATATTTTTAACATAAAATTGTGTGTCTAAAGTTAACTATTTTGGAGATATTAAGGATTTGATCATTTTATCAGCTAAACTGCTGCTGGAAATATATTTCTGAAAATTCCGATGGATGTGACAGCATCGCCAAAGATCAGGATCTAGAATATGATGGATATTTTTATTTTGATGAATATAATAATGATGTACCCGGACCTTCATCTCTTCATCGAAAGAATCACGTATTCTAGATAAAAAGAAGTCCAATATTAAACTTGAACTTCTACATTACTTTCAAGATAAACGGACCAATTTGTCAATGCTGGATGATTATCCGAATCTGAAAAAACTTTTCATGCTCTATAGTACATGCTTTCCATAATCGGCTGCAGTAGAAAGATTACTTTCATTCGCGACACTAGTCGTTGCCATGCCCTGTCACTTGTTATTTTTAAAACCAATAAAATAGAACTTTAAAAAAATGTTGTGTTTTGTTTTTACCATTGTTTCTCCATTGCATTCCTCTGTACTCGGTACTCTGTACTTGTATAGGTATTCGAATACTTTCATTGTGTACTTGTACTCGGTATTCGATTACATTTTAAGTAAAGTATTTGTACTCGGTACTCGAGTACTTTTTGTCTGTATTCGGAACAGCTCTGACTGACAGTGCCACCAACAATACACGTCAGTACTGCCAACATGTGATTAACTGCTAATAAAGTATCGGTATGTTATTTTTCTTAACAACACTAGTGCTGTTAAATGCATCTTAACGCAACTTGTTGCTAAGGAGTTATTATCATAGTAACATAATAGGATAATTAGTATATTATGATATTAGGAGTAAAAGTTATATTTTATGTGGCGTGGCTGGACGGTTTATCTGCCGATTTTTTCTTCAAACGTTTATAAGAAAATCCGAAAAAAATTACTCTATCTCGTCGAGCGTCAGATAAAGTCGTCAGCGGCAGATAATAACTTTATCTGCCGGTCGTCAGCGGCAGATAATATTATCTGCCGCATGGCAATAAAGTGACAGTTTAGCATCATCAGTTCAGCAGTATAATGCCACATTTTACTGCCGTTTGAAGAAAAAATAAAATATATAACATTATCGATTTATACCTTTGATAATTCTCTTGGCATTTCCCTTTTGCCCTCGTTTAACATGTGCGTTAACATATTATGTCATGTTTTGGAGCTGATTGTAAGTAGTGTAAATAAACATTGGGTTACAGCAATTAACGATTTTTATTGGTTGATTTATGAAAACATTTATGTGGTTTAGGGTTAGCTGTAAAAGGGTCTCGCAGTTCTCATAAAATGCTTTGCGTATAATACATAACAATTATTTGTCTCTGCTGCTTTACCATTTCCAAAATTTTATAGGTCACATAAAATGCATCTGCCTTTTTAATGGAATTTGAGGGATTTTCAAGAAGGAATTCGATGTGTGAATTTAACGAAAAGTCGAAATGAGGACCAATTACGTATATCAAAATATTCTTGATATGGATATTTTAGTAATTCAATGCGTCATGTTCGAGTGTGTGCTATAGGCCCCTATCAATAGTTTAGTTTCGTTTTTACAATTTTAAGAAATTTCTAAAATTAGTAAGATATAATAGATATAAATAAAGTTAAATAATGAACTTGTACTTGCATTAGAAATTTGTGCCAAATCTTTTGTTGCATACATTATTTCGCAATGTTCTTCTCTGCTTAAGACGTTAGTAAACTCTGAATATTTAGAGGTAGAAACTGTTTCCACACCTACATAAACATTAAAACAATAATCACTTCAGGAGTCCAACTGAGAATCTTTATGAACCTGTAGACAAAAATAGCCAGGCGTGTTAAAAACCTTTATTAAAGAAACAAATAAATATTTTAGGTATGAGATCATAAAATATTAAAATGGTAATAAACTTGTCCATGGAACTCGAAGGCTTATTCATTTAAATATTTAAATGAGAATTAGAAAATCACTAAAAGTGGACGAGCATAAATAGCAGAGCCTGAGAGACTATAAAACTTAATTTGTAGAAAATAGGAAACTGTAAATTAGACAATGACAAATTTCAAAGGTTTTTATAGAACTTAATAATTTATAAGCAGCGCTTAATAGCCGCTCGTTAATTAATCAACAGGGACTTTTTTATGCGAACAATAATTTAAAAGCGTTGTGTGCCAAAGAATCTGCCTTTTCTGAAAATAGCGATGGGCGTTAAAAATAACAATGTTTGTCTTGTTTTCTATAAATGCCTTGTATAGTCGAAAATGAATACTCGCAAACAAGGTTATTTTGCTTATAAATGCAGAATTTATATTTCAGAGCATTTAGGCTAAATTTGTGATGACTATATTATTGTGTTTTCAGAAATTAAATGGATGAAAACAATAGTATTCAATCTCATTGGCAGCAGTAAACAAATTTAGCAATTGGAAATCGAACATCCATTACATTCATAAAAAGTTTAATGCCACTCACATTCAAATACTGCAAAGGGTTCGATTAATAAACTGAATAAGACCCTACAATGTGATTGTCAGTGCCGATAAAAAATTTCTCATGAACTTCCAGGTCATGTATTACCCTCTCGCCACTGAAAAAAACAGAGGGGTTATTATTGGGCTTCTCATTTTGTAACAATATATTTCTATTTTTGTTTTCTCTTGAAGTGACCTCCTTAATCCTTTATCTAATAGACCTGTCTGTCCGTCCGTCCGTCCGGGACGCTGTTTCAGCAGCCAAACCGTAAGAGATAGAGAAAAAAGTTATGAAAGTTATATGTTTGGAATGGTCATGTCAGGTCAGGAACCGAATTTCAGTCTCTAACACTAATTATTATCGTAATTATCCTAATCCGAACTTTTTAGGTTAGATTCTAGGCAAATTTTATTAAGGCGAATGCGACTGGTAGTTTGCTACCAACAATGACGTCATATACGTACGTGTGGTGAATACGCGTTCTATTTGCAAAACGGTCTTTTTTGTTTTATTAAATGAGACATTTGTCTCACTGGACTGCTAGTAAGTAATAATAAAGAATTAACTGCCTTCGAGTTCTGCTTAAATTTAAAAATTATAATTACACAATAGCTTTTATTCTCAATATTAACCTTACGCATAACTTTGCTAAACTAACCTGCATTGCTGAAGCAGTGCGAAAATGCTTGAGATTCTAAAAATAGTTCTGTCCAGAAACAACGCCAATTTTCTACGAAAATGTGCCCAGTGTGCGAGTGCGTCCAGCGCAAACATTTTATCTGCCTTAAAAGCATTTTCTCGAACATCCCTGAACATTTGGGTCGCATTCCCTGCTAGATGGAAGCCGCTTATTGTCCCTAATTTACAAACACTTTTAGAAGTTCATTCGTTCTTGCGTATGTTTTACTTGCCAAATCTTGATTAAACTTCTCGGGTTACTCGGTTTTCCATCTGGCTTGAATCTGGAGTCCCAGATAAATTTGGACCGTACTGGCTCTTAAACAAATAAGCTGCAAAATATGTGACGTACTGCAATATTATATCCTGGCACTGGAGGGTATCATATTAAATTGAATAAGAATGAAGAGATTATTTATCCTGGAACTTTTAAATGTATTTAGACGCATTTTCCATTACTTTTTCATTCATATAACTCATTTCAAAATAACCTCCAAACTTCAGACTTCATTTTTCGTTATTATAATGTGTAGAAATGAGATCTTATCTACATTGATCTTTTTAAATGTTGTAGCTATTTCAAACAGCATATTTATTTTGTTAATCGATGTTAATTTATAAATATCTAAACCATGAGAAGATAAAATAGCATACAAAATATGCATTCCTCCGAACAAAACAAACTTGAAATATGGGCAATGGGCGTATACTATAATACCGAAAAGTCATTATTCGCTTTTACATTCTTTATTTATCCTGTGTTGCAGTTAAAAAAATTAAATGGAAAGACGATTGTGACTAACGTTGCGGCAATTAAGGATGTGATTCCATGAACAATTTCGTGATGATGTGTAATGAACCGTCTTCAACGTCTCAGTTGCCTAAATACAGCGTGTACAAGTATTCAAGCCATGTTTGCTTATAGTACTTCTTACGGAGAAACCCCGTTTACGAAGCCATTAAAGATGCTCGAGTCAACTCAGTGGAATGGAGGCGGGTTGTAGAATGGAAAAAAGGCCCGCTTGCAATAATCAAAACAAAAGCGCATCTTGAAGCTACGGGAATAAATACGTATAATTTATGTGAGCGTCACTTGTGTCAGTGTATCTGCGGGAGATGGATGCGAATCTTAGTTTAAGAATACGCGTAACTGCATTTCACTTTACAAATACGTGAGGCAACATTACATTTAAGTATAGTTAACTATATTAAAATTACATTAAGATAACTGTAACAAACGATGCTAACCAAAACAATCCTTAAGAATTTTACCTGCTCGTGACACCATATTGCTCGATACGAAAACCTCTAGCAGGTGTTTTGTCGTGGTACAACTCTACAGAAAACCCAATGTTGATAACTTGTTAGTTTAAGGCACACTTTACTCCTACAACGGACAAACTCAAAGCTTAGATACGCAGAAGTGCTTAATCCTTCACTATTTCACAACATGCATCGCTTAACTGAATATAACATATTTAAATTAGGGGCAATTCGCAACATGCATTGCTTAACTAATAAAATAGGTTCAACTTATCCAAATTCAGTAATTAACTTGGGACAATAGATGCAAGAACCAAGAAAGTCACACTCGGCTGATGTGAAGTAGGACGGGCAGCTGAAGCCAGCGATCGCGATTTGTCGGGCCACCTTGGGCTCATCGAATAAAGAATAAACAGTTTCAGTCTCTGAAAGTTTTTCAGGCCGTAGTCGGCGTAGCTGTCGCTATACAAGATGTTTGCAGGACATTTGATGTTCATCGAGTATTCGAAATTTGAATTCCAAAATTAATCAGTTTAAAGTGACTGGTTAATGATTTGCCATCAAGAAGTGAAGGTGGGCTTAATAGAATCTGTAGGAGCTACATAGTTGAGATATAAGAACTAATTTTGATTTAGATTTATAAATCAACTTTCAGAAATGTCTTCCTAATAATAAACAATAAAAGAATACCTATCAGTGATACCTTGGTAACATTCAAAAACTCGTTATTTCAACAATAATCAACTTTTTTCAGACACCAGCCACTCACATAACTCTTCGGAAGTTAGAAACATTAAGGTGTTCTTCGGCCATTACAAAGCAGCTCGGGAAATTATATTAAAATGAAGGCCAACTTTATGGCTGATAGCCACGTTAATGACATTAATGTCTTAATCTAGGAGACCAGGACGCGTACTGGCTGTCGGCCAACAAGTCAAAGTAACTCATTAGCATTTCTATTACAGCGCTCGATTATGTCTTTTTTATTGTCCAACTAAAAACCAATTAATATGCAAGAAATAGCCGCAAAATCAGTCACAAGCGTGTTGTGCTTAGACGCCAGTCGAATACTAATATTAAAAAATGGCTTTTAAATCAGGACCTGTCTAAATTTTAATCCTCTCAATTAAAGGCTTACCGCCATATTTTTTCTAATTTTAATTTAAGAGCTGCCCCAAAGCAGATAAGTAGAGACGAAAACCACCGCGGCCGCCAGCGGTCATTACTTTCGAAGTAATCCCTCCTTAATTATGACGAAATTTTCCCGAGCATTAAAGCATTAGAAAAATCGACTTCCATGGACAGCTCGAGCCTGCCGTTTGTCCGCGTGGGCGACCACAAATAACGAATTGCTTCCTCTAATCTCGTAATAGCATTATTTGTATGAAATCGACGCAATATTTATTATTCGGGGAGGGCTGAAGTTGCATTGCAGGAAGCGGAAGCTATCTTTTACGATTTTCACTTCCGCGTCCTAATATAATGTTGTTTTGATTACGTGAGCGTGATTTGTATCATAATTTCTTGCAGTCATCCCTTATTAATGTAAATTTATGTGTCCAGCTTTATCTTCCCTTCATTGTTTTTGCTGCTCTCCGATATTCATGAGGGGCTTAAATCCGGACGGGCATCTGTCAATTGCTATTTAGAGAAGTTTTTCTAACTGGTTCCCGTCACCGATATCGACAATATCATCTCAGAAGGCCGTGTTCAGTGGCGGCTTAACCAGGTCGCCGGGTTCCCATATAAAAACTGACGACACGCAGGTGCTTCACACAAGCGTTGACTTACTTGTTAGTATTCCAACAATTAAACCCCGTAGCTATATTAGTCTTGGTTTAAAACAAGGTTGGCCAAAAACCCAAGGTTTTATAAAATAGCTTTTTGTACTAAATGGTTATAAAAATTTAATGTATCTCAGAACGTTTGAAAGAATTTTGAACCAAAAATTGTTAATGTACATTGTATTTATCAGAACTATGTCATGTGTAGAATTGCTACTTTTAGCTTCTAAAAGTGAAATAGGATATCTCTTATTGTTACATTCAAAATTAATACATTAAGAAGAGAGAGACTCCAATAGCGCAGTGGTAGAGTGCTAGACTTACAAGAACCTAGGGGTACTCGATTTGAATATGCGAATAGCATGAACTTTTTCCGCAGTGCGCTGGAAAAATTAACTGAATATTAGAAATGGGTCACTAAAAAGAGTAGTAAACGGTAAACACATTAATTAAATTGAATAGAGAAAGCGAAATATTAATGAAACTGTCTTAGTAGTATATCAAGCATACCGCTGAGATATAGCATACTTTTATTCGGGAGGTACTAGGTGTGTATTTAGTCACTCAAAGTCATAGAAATGTAAACCAGCTTTTATTATAAGGTTTTACCCGAGAATGAGTTTAAACACTGTACTAGACTAAGAAATAAAGAATATAAAGTGAAAAACTTAGCTTAAAACCAAAATTAAAGTCTGAAATTATATCAGATCATTTAATTAAATAAAAGTTAAAGTAGATCTCCAAAAGTATATGTGTCAGTTTTACACTAAAAGTTATCGATATCCATATACAATAGGAGACTTGGTACAATAAAGTTGAATATTCACATTTTAAAAAAATAGACAAAAATTATAAATTAATCATCTTAAAATCAAACTGCTCGACTGTATACACGCTTCAATTTTAATATCATAGTAATCTTGCAACAATACGTTGGTTGAGCACTTCCGTCAGGACGTTGCAATTAAAGGAGAGGTTTCGTACACCTTAGTAATTTAAAAATTATTTGCCCTGTTTGTTTACCTTACTAGCTCAGTGTATATGAAACTCTCTTAATACCCCAGTAGTGGTTACGAGCGATCACTATTTGCCATAACCAGGAAGCTGACCTGCACCTGTGGCGTTCTCGGACTGAAATTGACTTCAAACAACCTACACTAGGCAAGCTAATTTATTTACACAAATATATTGACTTCAAAACAAACACACAAACAATAAATAACGCAAAAGAAAATAGCATAAAATCTTGATATCGATGAATATTGTTGACACACCCAGAGTTAATGAATACCACCAAAACTACGAGCGAAATAGCTTGTTTCTGCGCGCATTTACAAATAAGTCAACTATTTGATTTATGACAAATATACATTAAACAATATGGAAACAAAAATAGTAAAATAACTGTCTATACAAAAACGAATGTTAAAATGTCTGATGCCGGTACTGTTTGAAGCCGACCTTGTCTATGCTTACATGCAAGAAAACCTGGTACAATTCACGTATGTAAGCGCATTCCTTATTAACGGCATCCAATCCCGCACTGGACGCGACCACCTATTGCTGAAGCTACGATCACTTTCCATAGGTATAAAATTATTTATGAATACTTAAGACTGTAAACTGCTGGGTCACATATTGGGTTTGCCCTCAAATTGCATTACCCAAACCTTGAACGGCGTGACGTGTGAAATTTTACCGCACGCTATGCTGGGAACCCCTGGATGCTATCTGGCGCCTCAATGTCAGTCGACACCATGTACCCGCAATGAACAAATGCGTCTGCTTTGCAATTTGTGAACTTATCCGATATACGATAAAAATATCGTTTACTGGACACGCAAACACGGTTCACTACATCCAAACGTAAGCAGCAGCTTCAATATTGCAATGCTTTTTAAGCCGCTTTTATTTAATTCGCCATAGACGACTATGCACAATACACTGGGATCTGTTCAACAACATGCAGCTCGGAGAAAGACCTGCTGGATAATGATCTGTTCCCCGCGAAAGATGCTTTAAATGGAAATCTCCGCGAACGCCGCTAAACACATACAAATTTAGGCGCTACATGCACAGGAGCGGATCTACGCACATTGACTATGCTAAATTAGAAAATTTAAGCCTAATTAACAATAAAATATGGTGGAAATACAAATTGGCTATGAATATAAATACAAAAACAAACCATACAGGCATGAGAACTAGATTCCCGTTGCATGCATTAAACGTTCTTTTTAAACGCGTAAACATCTCGAATAAACGAAAACAGATACTCTTAATGGTTAATTTTTGCGTACAGCTACATATCACACAATAGCAAATCAAGGAAATTTTTATTGATTAAAAATTTCCATATGAGAAGAAAAGTGTGTTATGAAACACTTGCACGGCATAGCCACAACAACTTTTATATTTTGTCACATTTTTTGGCACATTTTTTAATAAACTTTTAAATAATAAATCATATTTTCAGCTGTGTTTAAAGTCTTCAATCTATTTATACAAAATGTTTCAAATTTTTTACAGTCACAAGAGCATTTCCCTCAACCTTTAAAACTACGAGGACGGTTCAATAGAAGGAAGTTTAGGACTTAAAAAATGTATATAAACAGACTATTTCAAATAAAATCATTTTGGCATGAAGACGCAACTCCCATCGCTTCACTAAGTTGTAGATCCCATTTTTGAAAAATGTTGTAAAGTGCTAGCGCAGTCATTATTGAAGAGCTGATACCAAATTTAAAGCTAAAATCAAATCATTGTAACTATTTGAGGACCTGTTAGTTAACAATGAAAACGGCGGACAGTTCAGTATAAAACACAACACCAATGTGTCTTTATGCAACAAATATGCTCGGACACTAGAACTCATAAACTCAAAGCTTCACCAAAGTCGCAATAGTCTGAAATGCAACACAGATATTTTAACTAGATAACTCAGTTTGCAGTAACGAAAATACACATAATTATAGCCAAAATGTATAAAAGTTATTAATATGGTACTTGAATATTAATGTTAAATACGCCGCGTGCACCCAATAAACATATGATCTAACATAACAGTACTAGTCTAAATATCTCAGATCTTCCACGCTCAGCTAGTCAACGGGATCATATATACAGCTACAATTAAACATATAAATGCAATTGAACTTACTTTAAATAAACAAACTTTATAGATTGTTAAAGTTTAAAAGAGAATAGCATTACTAAGACTATTTACTGAAGTCTTAAGTGAAACTCATCGGAGGCGCTGGCTCTAAGCACAACGCAAGATGCAACATACAAAGCCAAAGTCAAATTATCACACAATAAGTAAAGGTGAAATCCGAGAAACTTTGAAGAGATTCCTACTTTGTTCTTAATGTCATCAAGCCAACGTCGTTGTGGTCTGCCTTATTCGTGACGTAATGACCTACGGAATGGAAACTGCCACACTCACCAATAAATCAACCAACAGATTTAGAACAGCACAAAAGGCATTGAACGAATGATATTGGGGATAAGTCTCAGAGATCACGTCAATTAAAGTGTAGGTATCTATTGTTATCGTTTATTTTCATATGACTCCCCTCTTTGGACGTACCTTTTTGTAGACAAAAGTCAAAATTGCTTTGAACTACTTATGTCATTGTTATAACTACTTACATATAATGGCTTTTCTAGCATAATTTCAAATTAAAAAAATTCATTTATTCAAAATAATTAAGAAAATTTTATACACTGTGGATTGGAATTTCTAAATGCACAATTGTTTGGTCTTAGGGTTAACAGTGTTATACAATTTATAAAATAACATATCAAAAATGTGTTCTGTAGTTTTGTATTGCAAACCATTGGTTAGCCGTCAAATGTCAAGGTACTTGAAACATATTCGTTTATAAACATTGAGCATATATCAAGTACTACCTCTTCTTTCTCGTTCTTCATGAATGCCTATTGACATTTCTTTAATGGTAAGATTGCTGTAATTTTCCAAGTGCAAATTCGATTTTACCGATTGTTTTAATATATGTTACTTGTTATCTGAGTCTTTAATCAGTTTCCTTCTCTTCTTTCAGCCTTTCCCCTTAATGTTGAGTAACTTTATTGCGCTTAACCCAGCAAACCTTAGCACTTGCCAGGTTGATATATTGAATTGTGATTTGAAATTTTTTTCTAATAATCTACCATCGTTTTCTTATTAACACACTATGCTTTAGTATTTGTTTATACATATTTTTAGTTCTTCCGATATTCACCCATCTTTCAGAAGAGCAGCAAGTAATACATTTTGTAGAAAATAAGCAAATGTTTTTATTTTATAAACGTAACTGATATATTACAAGTGGAAAAAAAACAATTTAGTAAATGGTGAAAATATATATCAGAGTTTCTTAATCCTAAAGGAGAGAATCAAATATTGTTACTAAAATATACTGAATCTTCTTCATGTGTACAATCGCGTATAAAAAATAAATTCATATGTTGTTGGATCTCATTTCAAAATACTGGAATGAAAAATTGTATATCCAGTATGAAAGTAAATTAGTTAAAAATAGTAAGAGTACATTCCTTAGTAGAAAAGACAAACAATAACATACGTGAAGGAAAAAGCAGGAAGGAATATTTCATTAAATTCAGCATAATATCTAGTATCCTTTGATCAGAAAACAAAACCGGCATACTATTTATGATTATAAAACTAGTAAAGTACGTTTTTTTCCTATAAAAATTTTCAAGGTCAAGATAAAATTGGCAAAACTGCCTTTTAAAAATTATTAGAAAATTTAGTTTCGTCAGGTTTTTCTGTAAACGACTTGAGTCATTTTGACATTTAAAATTAAATTGTCAGCTTTTCTTTTTGAAAACATGGATATATATCCATGTTTGAAAATGAATATGCGTAAGAAACGGAATCTTTTAAAATTAAATGTAAAAAAAGCAATTCTGAAGTGTACAGAGGAACTGTTGGATCTACAGCCTAACATGCCAGAAGAAGAAGTTTACGAAAGATTACCTAAAAACAAAACTCCTTTAATGCCAGGTTTTAAATTTCCCACCAATTTTTAGTTCTAAAAAGTTACTAAAACAAATTCTACCAACATATATTTTTAAAAGTAATCCAAGTAATGCCAACATAAACCCTAAATTCTTTAACCTTCAAAATTTTTATAGAAAAAAAACGTACTTTAGTCGTGTGTTGTATATTATGTTTCTTTTCCAAACTGCTATAAAAGTAACCAGGACGCCACTGGTCTTCCTGTAATTCTTAAGGTAAGGCCGCCTCTAAAATAGATGCTTAATTAACTAATTTACCCCGCGGTCGTTTTTGCCCAAACACTATTTAAATTAGATTTATATTATCTGTGATAAGCTAAGTATCGCCGGATTGGTTCTAAAAGCCTCCTAATGAAAAATTTTAGAATCTGTCTTAGGAGCTGGCAGCCGGCTCACGGTGAGTGACAATTCGGTCGCCAGATGCGATAAAAACTTTGGATGCTACATGACAGCCTGACAGCTTACATCAAACCCAACATAAACATCTCGGTGCTGCGCTAATGTGTTGATCTTCCCTCTGTTGTCAGGACTACTTAGTTCCAAATAATGCCTGTTTATACGTCGGCCATACCCTGTCGTCCGCCAAAAGTGTACTCTTTTGGGGATTTCTTGTTATAAATAATGAAACATGTCTCAGATACACCTTACATGCATTAATGGGAGTCCTGAAATATTCAGTCAACCCTGCTCGCGCTTTGCCTACCACAGGCTTTCCAAACAATCCCGAAATAAAACGGCGACGTCTTTTGCCACCACAACAGCTATTTTTAGCCGTAGTGCCACGATATTTTCAAAATATGCTGGCGGAAACTATAAAATTTACATGAATCCTTCTACTAAAGCACAGGATTTTACAGAGGGATGAGCTACAAGGCATTTTTGTAAAAAAGAAAAACTAGAAGAAACTACACTTGCTAAATATTATTATTTAAATTTACAAATGGTTCAATAATTTGAAATCGTAAATAGTAAAACTGGACTAAAATTATTAATCAATATCAAACTACTTCTTCACACCGTTTTATTAATTTTTCGTTTTCATAAAAAATATTTTTTTAATGAATACTGGAAACCTAATAAAAATAGTTCCGTAAAACTTAAAATTGAATGTATCTAAATCTAAGGTATATCTATTAACGTAGTAGTAGATTTTTACAATCGAATATAGGGAAATATCACTGCATTGAAACCTGAGCAGTAATTAATTACTTTGAAATTAAATTACTAACTAAATTCCTTTTTGTTGATTTGTCTTGAAATTGAATTTTCAAAATAGGGTAAATGTAATTGGAAATTGCCATTTTTGCTATAAAGTACTTGACAATTACTTTTTCAACGTACTGAATTACTACATTAAATTACTTTTGAGTAATTAAATTACTCTAAAGTATTTACATTAATTGTGGTAACTGAAATTACACGCGGTAATAGAACTACATTCTGGTGATTCAATTACTAAATTACTGGCTTCGATTGGGTTTTAAATTTTCAGAAAGCGGAAAATAAGATGAGACCTTATTAAGTTACATGTTAAGCAAATGCCAATAGGGCATTCCGGAAGCATTATAAGTATAATTTGTGATTTCCTACGACTAGTTGAATAACAGCCAGTTTTGTGCACGAGCAAAGAGATATTTGGTATAGGCGTGTACTATGTTTGTAGATGAGATGTGAATGTGTTGTGTCTTGTGTAGCGTAGGCTGTGCAGGGTGTAGCATTGTAGCTTACTAATAATTATTGTGTAAGAAGCGAAAAATATGTCTGCGGTAAGTTTAGATTACAACGTAAAGTACGGTAAAAAAAAATTTAATAGCAATTGACAACAAATAGCGTCATTATACAGTATTGGTTCATAATAATTATTTCTTTATTTAAATTTGCTTGTACAATGTATTAGCAGCTGGCTTTCTCAATACTACTAATACAAATAGGTATACAACAACTTCTAGTGAAAGGAATTGGAAAAGTAATTTATGTTGTGCAATTACAATTACCAAGTAATTGATAATTGAATTACTATTTCATTTGAGTCATTGAAAACTTGGTAATTCAATTATTTCATTGAATGGTAATTAGTAGTTAAGTACTTTTTCAAAGTAATTTGCCCAACTCTGACTGCATTTTACATTCTCAAATATTACTGCTCCCTAGTATTACTGACAAGGACCTTTTTTATTATTTTTGTCGGCAAGATACTTGTGGTATTATGTTGTTTTTGTTTATTTGTTTTTTTGTTATAAAACCTTTGAATGCGTAGTGTTGTTACTTACTAATTGTGTTTCAGGATTCTTATTTTTGTTTAAACGTAATAGAAAAGTTTAAGTATCACTTCCTTATGTATTGACAATTATGATCATTTTAGACGCGAGGAAGGCCCGTGTTCGTCCAAAAACCTTGCAAATACATAATTTGCACTAACAGCTGTAAAACAAAATTTAACGTCTAAAGAAGTTGACAATTAAGTTAGAAATATCTAGCAACTATACGCACTAAAGTAATTACTTAATTATATTTTCACATTTGCTTTAAAACTGCTCCTAGGCGCTACTCGAACTCCAGCTAATGCTTGCTTGATTTCAAAATGCGCGAAATGCACTACGTTTTATAAAATAAAATCGCAAAGTCGCTTTTAAGGACTCTATTAAGATAACATTTATAACATATTTAAGCGAGACAAAACATGGTCTAAATAATTCTACCTATTTCTTGTGACGTCATGTCACCCATAAGCAAAAGTATCAGACAGATCCCGAAGGGTAAAGCAGTGTCTATAAAGCGGTGCCCAGCGCTGAAGGCGTTACTGCACTGCTAACTGATATATGCTCAAAAACTTATTTCACAAAATGCAACTTACTTGTCAAAATACATAAAATTTTAAACTAACACATTATGATTTAGCGGTAAATGACATGCAATTAGATGATAAACATAAAATCGACTGAAATGTAGTTCAATCGCCGAAAAATGCGAAAATCAAACAAAGTCACCGAGTTCGAGCGTTGCATAAAATCTTGACCGACCTTGCTAAATCTCTGGCCGCCAAAGTTAAGCGAAATTTGGGGGCTCAAAGACAGAAGCAAAGTTAACTACGATGGATAATTAATTTACCTCAGTACCTTTGGCAAATGACTTATTAGTACATCACAAGCTAACTGTTGTGGGGAACTCTTCTCAAGATTAAACCACAAACACCGGCTGAATTATTGCAAACTATGATCTGACCTATAAATAGTAGTATTTTTGATTATGGTGAAAAGTCAAACAATTGTCTCTTGTCGTCCTACATTCCTAAAAACAAAAACGTTTTAATGTTCTCTACACTACTCGATGCGATGGTCAGATTGATGAATCTACAAATAATACTCAAAAACCAGAGATGATTACCTTTTATAACCTAACAAAAGGGGGTGTAGATGTTGTAGATAGAATGAAAGGAGAATATTCCGTAACAAGAGTTAGCAACCGCTGGCCACTCACAATATTTTATAGTTTACTAAATATTGCAACCTTAAATACTGAGATAATATATAGAAGCAACAGTCACAAATTATTTTCATCTAGTATAGCTATGGAACAGTTCCTAATTTATTAATGCAACTATAAGCCACTCAAAACTCAAATGTTAAATTTGACATTTAAGTATAAACGTAGTTGCATTCATTAATTAGGAAATCTTCCATAATCATACGAGATGAAAATATATTTTTATCATACTTTAAAAAAGACAAAAGAAAGATCAACTAATGGTGTGATCAATCGGCATGCTAAAATGTTTGCCTTCTGGATCGCTGCATGTCTGTGGTTATTATCATTATCGATTTAACAATTGGTGGTTTTTCTGTAACCGTATATTTGCCCATATTTACCACAATTATGAAAATTCTATATCTAAGCGTAATAAATGAATCACAATTGCAACAAACTGTCGTAAGTGACATTTGTTTCGTACAAAGTCGCAAGCCAAAAGGCAAACGTTTTAACGTGTCGGTAATCACAGCACTAGTTCTTCCTTCTTTCCTTTCTTCGTTTTCATTTTGATCCATAGTTGGACGAAGGCCTCTTTCATTCACTACCCATTGGTTCTGTTTTGTGCTTCCTGTATCCATTTCAACCCAACCACTTTTTTTATATCATTGCGCCACCTATTTGGCGGTCTTCCTTTGTTTCTCCATTGCCCTTTATGTGATTATCAATTTGTGCAAATGAGATTTTGTTAGAGTCCAGTTTTCGCTTCCGTGAGTTGTTATGGGTAGGATGCATTTATCAAAAACTTTTGTTCTAAGGTATTTTAGCCTTGTGTTATCCCTATAGTACATATTTCTGTGGACACACACATAAAATGAGGTATATTAGCATATTACTGAATATTTGGTTGTTAGGTCTTCAAATAAATAAAGATAATGGTGATGTAATAATTGCCAAAAACGCAAAAGTTTAAATGATTGACCTTGAAGCTGTTCAAGGTGAAATCGCGTGCGGGTGATCTTAAAGGCCAGGAAGAAGGATTTTAAGGTTAATTTCCATTTACGCGTGTATGCATCGACGCTTTGTTTTCACAGTCGAAAAGTGCCGCGTACAGGAATTTGTATGCTTTGGGTGAATGGAATTTAAATTGAAGGTTTGCGCAAACGGACCATTTATTAACCGTTCGTTGCACAATGCAGCAGCCAATAGGCACTGCAGGTGAAATTAACACTTCGTTAGACGTCAAATAATATCGCGATTTCAGTCCAGTTAGCAATATAAAAGCGTGGAACGCAATAAATAACCAGCATCCCATGCATTATCGTGGTATTCAATTTGAATTCTTTTGTTTAGCAAAGATAAGTATCAGCTCTCTGTGTGTACTGACAGTACGGCTATATTTATAGCCATCCACTGGACAATGGACTGACCGTACTGTACTGGTGTATGTGCATGCATACGAGGCACTAAAATAGGGTTAAATAATAACCAGTTCTACATGTGTATAGACTTTAGAACGCAAACTGCTTGTATTGTTGCTCTGAAGGGGATTAAGTGCATAGTATGAATATGGCCAGGAGCGCGTACTTGAATCCTCGATTTTTACTAATTCGACTTCAGCAATTTATTGCTCGAATTATATCCAACAAAAGCAACAAGATGGCAACCATCCAGTGTCCAACCCCATCATAGGGGACGTTCTCGACAAGCTATTGTTTTGTCAACAATAAATAATTGATTGCGTTTATCTTCCGATTTGCATTCTGAATTAAAGTGATTATTTTGTGAAGTAATTACGAATTTCATATCGCCACATCCAGATGTAAACAGCCGTTATGAATCCAATTAATTTTTGATTTTGTACTTGGAAAGGATTTCTGCTGCACAATTTGTTGTGTATTCAAACAGATTTTAAATTAAACATTAATATATGTGTAAAACTACAACTGTAATCAGAACTCTGTTTTACCACTTTTTAGTTGAATAACCACATTAGTTCAGGTTTCAAGCGATGAACATAAAATAATTACAAACTACTCAAAAAATTTATTTTGCAAGAGCACTCGTCTAAACTCATTTCCACTAGTTTTCCAGCTCGTTTCGACGTTTCTTTCAGTTTCCAATTTAAAAATGGGGTGCCACTTGGCCGACGTGCCTTATGTACATATAAATTAGTATTGCGACCATAAAACTCGCCCTAAACTTTCACGAGCCTTTTATTATACAAGGAGCCATTCTTTCTATGTTCCTTTTTGTGTAATGACACTCAAGCCATACAATTTGATGGGTATTTCTGTGCAACTGCAGGATAAATTTTGCGGGAAATGCGCATCGAATTATGTATTATTCCATTCTGCTCGCAATACTAAATAATAAACTAGATAGACCTTACTTGGTGAATCGAATATCGAGATGGCGAATGCCAAAATACGATTATGGAGGGTCGTTATTTCTAAATTGTTCTTTTCCTAACTTCCCGAATTATGGATATGCGATATGGCATCTATATTTTAACAAATCTTGAACAAATTTAAATATTGATCTGCAAAAGCTGCAAAAAGACTTAAACTTTCCATAGTTATCTCATTCCAGTTAGAAGGGCTGAAGGCGTTGCAAATACCTAAGTAAGCAAAAACTGTTTCTTCTTGTTCTAAATTTTCAACCGCCTGGGAAGTGTACGTGTGTCCATCCATTACAAATTTAACAACAGAAATTGAGGAAAATGTATGTCACCTGAACTGTTGAATATCACCTCATTTTGGAGAAGGTCTTATTTAAACTACAGATATCTCATCTGATGCGTGTAAAACTACTTTTTAATTTAATATTCACCCTTTTTGGACTACGCAATTTAAATTCGTTCGCATTTTAATTTTCACCCATCACTAACTGTGGTAACGTATCATCGATGGATAAACCTTTTATCAATGGTCCTAAAACTCCTTGGAAAACCAATAATAAAGGACTAAATAAAATACTTCAATAGAAAAATAGCTACCTGAACAACAGTTTAAATTAAGATGTCACCACTCAGTTCTTCAACCCCCCAGCAATGTCATAGGGATGTATTTAGATGTCACCACTCAGTTCTTCAACCCTCCAACAATCTCATGGGGTGGTATTTGCTGTATACAATGTCTTCAAAAGAATAAAGGTTCTGTTCGTCGCCCTGTACATAAAGCAGGCCCTTCCTATAGAACGCTAAAGTCAGAAACACCAGAAATGGTACTCTTAACACTTTTGAGATTTCAAGTATGAGCCCAATGGGTGCGATATTACAATCAGACTTAGCTGTAACTCCAAATACTGCAATCGAAACTAATATAGCAAATGCAGTACAATAACTCCTGGATCACAAAATTGGTTAGACAAAGAAGAATAAAATAGTTATTTATGTATCAAGGCCATAAACTCTAAATACGCAAGAGGTGCATACAGTATTTTACTAACAGACCTGAATATTCACAATTAAAGCCAAATTTATAATTTTTTATCAATTTTGGCTGAGCGGGCCGTAAACTAATTTAAGGCCCACTTAGTGTCGCTTAAAGAGTCATCAAGTGCTTTATGGCCCTTGGGTTGTAAAGTAACACATTACGTCCTGAAAGATAGGTTATAAAGTGACCAATTTCGCCCGGTCGTACATAAACGAATTAAAGTACATTAATGTACGCAAAGTGTTTCCAAACCGTGTAAGACAATTTTGGATGGAAAATCTACAAACTAAAATAAGTTAATTTAGCTAGACGATGCTTTCAACAACAAAGGGAACACATTTTTTTATCTTACGACGTACAAGTAAAAATTATTGTTCAAGATAATGTTTTTTTCACTTTCCATTTAATTGAAAGTGCATATTTTTTTGTTTTTCAAATAGTACTATGCATATTTTTACATTTTTCAATACTTCATCTATTTATATTTACGTATGTATAAACTTTGAATGAAGTTATTGAAAACAGCGAAAGTTGCCACTAAATGATGATAAGTGGTCAAGACGCCACCCAGCGAAAAATAGATTGCAATTGAAAACACACACTGTATTATTTAAAGCGTTTTTCATCTTTCTAAATTGTAGTTACTACGTACGTACAAAATTGTATTGGTATTGTATAAAGAAATTTCTAAAAAACATTACAAAAGCAGAATTGTTATTTTATACTGCATGATTCTGGTATGATACTGTTATTATTGAACAACAAGGGATAACAATATAAAAAAGTAGGAGTTGCTACGACAACAAGAAATAATAGACGGTAATAACGTTTTGACCTAGGCCGAAAAAACGTAAAGTAACGTTACGATAAAGTTAGTAATTTTTATGTTTATTCCGATCGAGGAAAAAATATAGTAAGAGTGCGTAACTCATAGGAAGAGTGGATTTCCTGGCGTCCTATTGTTAGTTGACTCGGTTTACGCCTCATCTGCAATTTTCACGTTTACTTATACTAGATTGTTTCCTTAAAGAGATCTAGTCGCTTAAAAGGGACGAGCCCAAGTATTTTTCTTTGTTATACAGGGTTATTTTATTTCGGGACTCGCCATTAGGATTTCGATAATGGCAAGAGATACAAAGTCGGTTAAATTGGGAAAAAATTGTAGATTCTAATGCTGAATGATATACTCAAACTGAATTAGACCTAGTACCCTTAGTTTTCCAATTACACCAATACCGTCTGAAGAACAAGCAGCACTGCTCATTGGCATAACTAGGAATTTTGGCTGCGGAGGGCCAGCCCTCCACCTCCAACCAACCATCGTCAATATCTATACCTATAAAGACCTAAATTTGCATACATTGAGTGTACGAAGTGTACAACAATAGAATCAATTTGGTATGCAAGAGGGCTATTTTGCAAACACAAAACCCGATACGAATTATGATTTAAAATTGATCTAATAATACCAAAAAAACTCAAATTGCTTGTTTCTTGCATTTCTATTTCTAATTATGGCGCCATCTACGGGGTTGATAATTAGCACTAGGGAGCTTATCGGTTGATAATCATCCATAGGGCGCTTATCAGGTAATCAGTTCGGGATTGGTCAATTTTCAAAAAATCCATGGTTTTCATTGGATGATATCACTCATGTGATGTAATAATCATTTTCATATTCACCTATCCAACATAAGGTATTTATACTATGATGCATGCAGATAAGAGGCAATCATTGGCGAATTTGGCCTTCTTGTGCTGACGTCACGCCGGGACGCTGCAGTCGTGTTCTTCTCTTCGTCTTGTTCTACTCAAATAAAAAAAAAATTGCGTTTTTTTCTTTATAAGTCACTTATTAAGCTACTGAGAAAAAAGCTCTCGTGGAGAACTAAAATATAATTTTAGATATACATTTATTTTCATAATTTTCGAGAAATTAATACCATCCTTCTTATTTTAAATGCTCATCAAAGATGACTATGACACCATTAAGAAAAACTCGTTTTTCTTTTTGCGTTAATGTAGGGTCTGCTATGTGTCATTTTATAAATGATGGATGTAAGTGGAACATATATCTTTTATAGTAAACCTTGTGTTACTAATCGAAAAAAATGAAAGTTTCAATTTTCCGTTCTATCAAATTTTTTACGTTTCATAAAAAGATTATTTACGTACCTACATGATTTAATGGTATTAAAGTTTTCGTATAGATAACTGCAATAATTTGAAAAATTCTTAACGACTAACATAATAATATGGGAAACAACGAAATTCAAACATTTTTTTGCACATAGCTCGAAAGCTAAGACTGCTAGGTCCCCCATAATTCAGCATTAGAAACTTTGTGGCAATTTAATCGACCTTATATCTCATACCGTTTCCGAAATCCCAAAGGTGAGCCTCGAAATTGAATAACCCTATATATTAACACAAAGTTGGGTTAGACACTTGAAGTTTGGTATATAGACTTTGTTAACTATGCGTGTTATCCTTTCCATTTTGGGAAAATAATGACACTATATGATATTTTATTTTAACTTCAATTTAATACATATTTAGAATCTACTGTTGAAGATACTGGCGGTTTTCGAGAAAAAATTATCAAGTATATTTGGTATAAAGGTGCATTCTTATTTATGATCATTTAAACTAACATTTCATATATGGGCAAGTCCTCAACAGTTTAACAGCAAATGTTAATAATAATAAATTTCTATGAACAAAGTTATCACTGTTTAGATAGTAATGGTTTTGAATACAATTTAAATGATTAGTTAGTTTGTTTGTTATGGAAAAGGTCTGGGCATGCGAAGTACCAGGTACCTTAGACACCGAAAACTGTGGTCATATGGTCAAAGTCCTACTTAGAATCTTGCCGAGACAATCGAGCTCCAACCCTAACAAAGGCTCCTTTATATGCTACACATGGTAGTAACATGGGACGCACGGCTTTACATCACTAGCAAATGATGGCATTCTGTAGAGGCCTTCAACAGCATTTTTTTTAAACCTTACCAGCACCTGGGATCGAACTCACGATCCTTGGATCAGCAGTCAGATAAATGATTAGTATTTTCCTATACAGAAGAAGACAATATATGATTTTTATTTTAACTATTTTTCTGTAAAACGGTTATTGGTTTCAAAAATAAGAAAGAGGCCAAAATAGTTTATTTTAAACCTAAAATTAAAGAAGATAAAGAATTCAAATTAATAGAAAATAAAATAATAAAAGTTACGCTACTTTGCTGTAGCAGTATTTGGTGATAATATTTCCACCAATACAAATTATGGGAACATAAAACGCATAATTAACCAAGCCCGTTTAGCAAATTCGAATTTAAATCAATTTCCTCTATCAACAAAATCAGTCTAGGCCCCTTTTAAGAGCTGTATCTCCGCGGCTGAGTAACTTGATGGATTAGTACCTGGTAATAACTTGTATATTCTGTTATTTCGTATTTGTAAAACATTTAATTTTCAATAACTAACACATGTAAACACTTCAACACGTTTTCTGTAAGATAATATTACATTTTCTTTACGAAACAGTTTTCAAAATTCAAGATCACTAAATAATGAATGGTAAGGTATGACATACTCCTTTGAATTGCTTTCTCCCAACAAAATTATAAACCTCTTCTGGTATTTACATGGCTTCATGTCTTCATTTTACAAAAATCTATAAAATAGATGGGTTGGATTTAGTATTCCAGCCGATGTTATGGAAAACTATTAACCTGACTTTTATTACGTCATAAATAAATTTAACGAGGGACTTTCTTATATAATAACACACTTTCTCGCATAGTCACAGTGTTATAGCTTCAAATATGTGTTTAAATGTGGTTGGATTCGTTTACTTCTAATTGTAACATCCTACCGACAGCGTCTGAAAAGAAGATAACAAATTCTTGTTACTCACAATAGAACAAGATAATTACAGACTTGCAGTAACATTATTCTAGGTTTTTGTATTTTTATAGTACGAATGTCCAAGACCAGATGTTTAATTACACAACTAATTAGTTAAATTAGTAATAAATTAGTAATAAAAGAAAGAACAGAGTTTGACAATATTTAAAAACGATTCTTCAAATTGAAGACACGGGGAATAGCAAATCGTTATCCTACGATTAGTGAACGGAAATCTCTAGACGTAAACAAGTTGACCGACAAACGTGAAAATACTGACGATGTGACCCTTAAGGAGGACGCCGCCACCGCGACGAAACTGAGAACATTAAATAAGATTAAACGTCCTACACAAGTAATAGCATATATCTAACGCCTGTCACAAACATCAACTCTCAGGAACGTTTGAAAGTTTAGATACAACAGCCCTTTAGCGAAGGCGACAAAGGAGAAACTTAATCTTCTTGTCTCGATTCTCTGCTGCCTGTTTGGAACCAAAAATATTAGTTTGTAAAACTTCACAGGTTACAAACATAATGTATGTGACATTAACTTGACTTCGAGATATATTAAATACAACACCAATTTTATATTATTAACACACAAAACTTTCCAAACAAAAAATACAGCGACTGCCTACTAATGGAAGGCATTTTTGCTTATTTTTTAAATTTTTTAATATGTAAAAGAAAATGGTGTTTAGTTTTATTTTCTACTACTCCAACATGACTTACACATTTATAGTGCCCAATTTTTTTGTAATTATTGATAAAATGGCTACAAGAAACTAAAAAGAAAGTATCAGAAGCAGAAAGGGTTGAAACGAGCGAAAAGAGGGGCGACTGAAGTGATATTTCTCGGTCCATGCTAATGCGCATTCTTCGTCTTGCGAAGGTCACATTTTTAAGACTTATAGATCGATGCGATGCATTATATGTGGGTAGCATACAGTCTTTTCGCAGCTTTTTCTTCACCTTCAATTTATTGGTTTGGTTTTGACAAACTTTAATTTTGTTTCTCAAATTAATACTGCTAATAAAAACATATTAAAAATGGAACGAATTATAGTAAAGTACGTTTCTGATTCAAATGTGTTTTTATTTGAGTAATAATCAAACGTTTAACTCCGACAAACTCTGGCAAATCATTTATAAATATTAAAAATAACACTGGCCCCAGATTCAAGCCTTGTGGAACTCCTAAATTTGTTTTGAATTTACCAAATGTATTTCCATCGTTCTCTATAACAAAGTGCCTATTTTTAAAGTATGATATTAGATATTAGGTAATAAATATTTTTTCTCTTTAATACGTCGATGTAAATTCAACGGCATCCCCTCTGTAATGTGGTGTAAGAAGTGTCGTCCATTGACTTAATTCAATTTCTGTTTAACATATATTAGTTAGTCTACCTTTCTAATGGGTTAAAAACTGAAGTTTCAGTTTGATATGATATCTTCCAGTCTATGAACCGATGTGAATAGTTGCATTACACTCTTTGGGGCAAATTTGTTGTTTAATTTGATTTTATTATATAAGCTGCATTTGATAGAGCTTCGAACTTGAATGGAAGCTCGCCGCGTCGTAAGCAAGGAAAAGTGTATCATTGCAATTTTTGAAAATAATGGTAATTGGAGGTATTCCTGAAATGGTAAATGCATTAGCATTACGGAAGTATACATGCGGATATAGAGAATATAAATGTACCTTTCAGTTGCTTTCTTGTTCAAGCCAAAAATGTTTATATTAAATTATCTATAACTTTCGCTAGTGCTCTGCTGCAGGCTGTTTTTTCAAATAAATTTAAAAAATGATGAATAGGATATGGAAATTCTACGATGCAGGAAGTTGATTTATTGTAGAGCCGTCTGTCGTAGGCTTATTTACCATTTTCTGTTATAAACATTCAGCATAATGCACCTACAAGAGACAGAAAAAGTTATATTTAGAGAACCAATCGAATAAAGACATTTCAGCTGCGACGACCATCAATCGAGAAGTTCCGTTTAAGTTAATATAAACTTTTTGCCGTTTTTGTGAACTGCGAGGGTTATTGGGTATCGCCGATTTATGTATTGTAATAAACTGCCTTTCTGAGCACCAAATGTTACAAATATTTCTCGAGAACAGAATACATCTCCATTGTTCAGATTCTTTCTGAAGTGGCGAAATGATCAGGTAGAGAACAGCTGGTCGCCATTGTGCTGCATCATTTCAGTATAATAGTTTCTGAAACAGCAGAATGATGTCATAATTAATGATTCAGCTTGATTTTGCCAGATTTGGGCAATTTAAATTACTCCTAAAAATTATATTTATTAAAACCGTAGCAAATGGCAAGCTATGAATATTTTAATTAAAAATCTTATATTTTTATTTATACAGGGAGGGCAAACAATTATTAAAATAATTTTATCAGGAATGCGTCCTCTAGAATAGAACATTACTATCTTCATTTTATTATTAATGCAAGATAACTGACATCACCTTCTATGATTTTTTTTAAATTACACTACAACTAGAGATTGATGTCAATGAATAGGATTTTTCTTCTTTTTACATATGCTCAATTGTTTTATACCCTTACTTGAAAAAAAAATTCAAACTTTTCTTGTGGTGAATACGTAAACGACATTATGAATTTTCAAAACGATCTGCTTGTTTCAATAATGCAAAGGACAATCGATAATGCGAAACTGTCTTTGACAACAGTAAAAAATATGCAATTATCACATTGTTCGATCATTTTACGTAAAATCATGGGCGACCAATATTTCTCTGCTTTATTACATATTCTTGGGGTTTCCTCAAAAAAATTGTGATGTAAGAGCCAAAAAATATCTGTAAAGAGAATACAATTTTCTATTGATTGAGATCAACTATTAGATACAGTTGTTAGCAAAATTTAGATTAAAGTTTCAAAACCGTAAAGTGACTAATTCTCACGAGCACGAGACTACCAGGACACAATCGCTGATTCAGTGGAGACGACTAAATTCGAAAGCAAGACTTAAATATAATTATAATTGTTAAGGGCGCCAACAAGTTTTGATTCGCGACTATTGTGCCCCGATAGCATCCAGAAAACTCAAATAGCGTAAGCATATGCACAACACTCCTGCAGGAAAAAGAACAGGTTGCAGCAACGAAATAAGATCTACGAAAACAGTAACAGTATAAAACATTTAATTGCTGTAAATACACACAATAGCCGGTATAGTAGTGCCTACAAATAATGTTACGTAAGGTGCACAGACTTAGACTATACAAAGAACAAATAGGTGTATGCAGTAAAATTAAACTTACATTAATGGGTCGAAGTATAATACAATTGAACGTTAGATGATGATGCATTAACGGCATACCATTTCAGCAAAGAAGACACTCGAGAGGTTCTGACGGAACCAACAAGCAGTCACAAAACGTTCCAACGTACACAACCGAATGGTATCACAGAATTATTACAGCGGCCTTAATAAAAAGCTCGTATTACAGTGACCTTGATCAAGAAATACTTAGCTGAACCGTAACCAAGAACACCTACAGGTATGTGGGCCAAGCTTGTTTCCGACGAAGAATTCCATCACTCGAGATTAGGGCAAATCAGGAACCACACGAAACTTCCAGCGGCAAGAGAGACTCGACAGGAACCAACGTGAACTAATCCAGATGCCCAAAACTTGATAAGGGCCAAGGAATCGAACCACTCAACCGCCACGAAATGGCGGCTGACAGGTGCAATTGAATTATTTAGAAAAGCCACTGTACATACGGGAACAGCTGGTAGGTACAGCATACGTTCACCCAAGAGCGGACAAAGAAACATTTCAAAATAACTCACTCCAAGAATATGGACCATGTGTTCAGAAATTCCCAGGAGCCTGGTTGCAATTGTTCCGTCAATGGCGCGCACTTACATGTCCAATAATTCTATTCCAAACCCAAAATCCGCCAACAGCGTGGGGTACTCAAAGACTCAAATACAGACTAACTCCCCCATTGAATTATAGAAAGCGAAACTGTACAAGCTGCTTACTTCGCTGCAAAATTTAGAAGGACGCTCAAAATGCCATGCGGTCACCACCAAAAAGGTGATCTCATGAATTTCGAGAAGTGTAAGGGTAATTTAAAAAGTCATAGATGGCTTTGTCAGTTATTTTTCATTAATAAGAAAATGAAAATAATTGTTTTATGCTCTACATTAGTGGTCTCCAAAGTTGAGGTAATACTTGTAGGTACACCAAGTGAAAAAAAATAAGAAAATGGATTAAAGACAAAAAATATTAAGTTGCAGTTTTTAATCACACTATCATGAACGTTAAATAGCGGCGAGTTGTTAGCGGCGACAATATCTTATACTTCTAAAAAGGACACACAGCAAGTCGTTATAGGTAAATGTGGAGGCATTTAAGGCTGCCAACCCACGATATTTTTACCTAATGTACATGTATTACGGGTACGCACTATTAATTTTTCTGTCTTAGAGGTACCTATGCGAACAAAAAAGTTTGGAGACCACTGTCCTAGAAGGCGCCTTCCTGATCAAATGATTTTAATGGTTTTGCTCTATCTGTAACAGTTTTTATTTTAAGCCGCCCGAAATAAGTGTCTGACCACACTGTAGATATGCATTTTATGTAATTTTTAAAAACAATTTTCTATATGTAGACGATAACATACATATTTCAATGCTCAGAATTTAATTGTATTCTTCTGTCTTGGGCGCTCAGATTTGACAATAACGAATGGCAGTTACGCATTAATGGAAAGGCTTGATATGCTATCACTAGCTATCAAGTACTAGGGAAGGTATTTTTTTATATATTATCTACAACTCTATTGTGTAATATATTGTCACGATCAAACTATAGTTATGGTATTAATTACTATTAATTCCATTAGTCTTTATCCGATCTTTAAATCGTCTACGTCTGGGAATGATTATGCAAAAATTGCGAAGTTGAAGCTTATTGCCAAAAAGTCTAACTATAATATTCTCTTAATCACTAATAGCGTTTAAAAAATGCAGCAACAACAAAAACAGAAAAACTCTATAATTTATATTCAAGGATACTACCACAAGTAGTGGATATATTGTTGATAAATGTTTTGCCTTCGGCTTCTGACATTGTTGATGTGATTTTGTTTAGTGAAATTTAAACGCAATAATTTACATGGAAACAGCAAAACATTTAAATATACAGGGTGTTTCAAAAAGGTGTTGCCAAATTTGGGGAGGCTTTAGAAGACATTGCGGTAATTTTTTTTGCATATAAACCCCTAGTCGAAAATGAGTCGTTATGAGTATGCTATCTTGTTGACAGAAAGGACTTCAATATTTAGTTAATTTTTATTACATCAAGCCCTTCGTCTATGAAACCCCTGTAGCCACACAAGAGGAACTGTTAGGAAGAGTGATGGCAGCCTGTCTGTTTGTGCAGAAAGATCCGCATATGTTACAACGGGTGCGCGATTCCATGAATCGACGGGCACATTTATGTAACTAGGTTAAGGGTCGCCATTTTGAACCATTGTTATAAATTTATTTTCGCGTTATCTTTAATAAAAATTAACTAAATATCGAAGTCTTTTTCTATCAACAAGATAGTATTACATTTTTGAACAAAAATTGCTCCAGGGCCAAAACGGTTCATTTTCGACTAGGGGTTTTTACCGCAATGTCTTCTATAAACCTCCCCAAGTTTGGCAACACCTTTTTGAAACACCCTGTATATATATATATATATTGAAATGGTATGATGCCTTGTATTAATAAAGGGTTTAATGCAAATATTAAATAATTAAATAAGGGCAAATCACCACAATGCTCAGGGTATTTTTATTGTATTAAACTTTGCCTGTCAGTATTTTAGGCTTATTAAAATGAAATGTACCTATTTATTACTTTTCAAATAAAATGGTTAATTGCCCCTTTCTAAATATATTTTATTGAACTGCAAAACACAAAACTCCTCTCAGGTGGGTTCAGATCCGAGTTTTTGAAATTATGTTTAGAAAATTTGGCTCAAAGTAGCTCACATGGGCGATTTTAGGACCATCTCTACTAGATTCGGAGTTCTCATAACCTTACAAATTTGATATTAAATAGAGAACATCGTAAGTGCAGACCAGCGTTTATTTGCATATTTAAAAGTGAAATTCTGCGAGGAAACCTCATGTAAATTGAATTAAACTCCCGCATAGCAACAACTGACTCGATTTTGTTTTAGCCGTGACGTGAAGGACGCTAGTTGTCTTTTGTTCTTTGCTTCCTGTGATGGCATCAAATTCTTGCAAATTCTACTGACGCCATGGAAATTATTCAAACTGGGACAGTACTGGACGCTTGGAAATGCGATGAATCTCTTCCAGAATGTGTATTCTTCAAGTTTAATAGCTTTCCCAGCTCTCAAATACTCAAATAACATGCGAAATCCTACCTCAGATCTGGCCGATGTGGGCACGGAGATGGTTCAAGGTGACGCCGATCGTTTTCTTCGCTTGAAGCCGCTTTCCTGGACCCAAATCTTGTTCAGGATGCTCATGCACACCTCCCTGGGCCGTTGGAATAGAGAACCCTGGCTTTGGCAGCTCAACTGGAACGGTATCGAAGTTGGAAATTCTCAGGTGTCCGCTGCCGTTTCACAGCCGAAGTCGATTTGGTAAATTTATAATTTTATGTCGTGGAAACTGCCACAAACAATACCACAGCTGCCTGGACACTACAGTAAAATGGTACACTTTTTTATTTAGTAAAACACCGTTTATTATATTAAAACATAAATTTTATAGAGCTCAAGCTTTCAATTTTACAGCAATTGTTCTCTATTGACAAAAAAGAATCGCGTTGCTAGGTTACAGCGATATCATATTGTTTATAGGAAATTAGTTTTGGTTATTAATTTACATAAACGGAATAAAATTTTATAACATTTTTCTAAAATCTAAAAATTGCTTAAATCTCAAAATTTTCTTTCTTTCTTATATCTAACAATTGTTGTTATTCGTCACACAAACGATTTTTAATCACTACTCTGCGTCACTTATTTTTAAAATGCACTGAACTTGAGTTCAATTTTACACACGTCACTGTTTGTCTTCAATTCAGTTGCCCTTGTTCTCTATTGCTCTTTGCAATTTCTATTTTATTGTGCTTCGATTTCATTTATCTTTCAGCTTGCTTGCTTTCCCTGGCCCGTACTTTTATTAATAACTCTACGTTCATTCCGTATGCACATAACCAACCTTTTGTGTTGTTTTATTTCATTTGGTCTGGCTTTAAATATGCTCAAACCTATCATATTACTTATATTAGTTATTTTACTCAAAATTCAAATTCAAATCCTCTGAAATATTTTTTTGCTTCTGCGTGCCTTTATTCCTCTAATTATGCTTCTCGTTACCAATGCATTTAATAACTTCAATTACTATTTTAAATTGCAATTAAATACAATATTTTAACTCTGTGCCTTAATTGACTTTGTTCAATATTTCTCCCTGCATTCGGAGCCAAATTGTGAGCTTAAAACCATCTCAATATATCCACTTCGAACGGTGTTTGGGACGACTATTTAACAATATTAGTATATTGCAATTAACTTCATTGAGAAAAAATAATCCAACAAGTAAGTAATATAATTATTTAAATTTTTTAATTTATAAATTTTATAATTATTAAACCAATAAATGCCATGTTGCATATGTTGACTTGTAAGTACATTCACTGTATATTTTTGTTTAAAATTATTTATTTGATAAATACATTAACTATGTAAATAATATGACATGTATTAGATATTACTATTTTTTATAACTATCGAACAATGTAATTAGGCGTTTAGAATGATTTGTTCGTCAAATAAATAAATAAATAATTAGAAAAATATAATTTTTAGTTATTAAAGTAGTAATTATTAATGGGACATTAAAAAATGTTTAACGCAAGCCAGACTTTGTTTACACAGTTTGTATATATTTATTTTCCGGTAGCCTATCGACATCACTAAAATGAATATCATTTGCAACAAAGGTACTTAATTTTTGAGTACCTACATCTTTTTTTTTTTTGCACAGTGGCCAATATTCCGTGATGACGGTTTCTATTGGTTAAAAAAGTAAATCTCTGCAATACTATTGGGTTATATATTATAGAGTTCAATAGTCACTTATATTAATTAGATTTAGATATCTGAATTTAAATATTTCGGATAAACAGCTAGGAAGAAGCAGAACGTGCTCCATAGTTGAAATATTAACCTGAATCTATTATTCCTTCTTCAAAATTACTGAACTTTTAAAATATTTAGATATTATTAGTGTTTACGATATTCACCTAGGAAGAAGAAGAAAGAACTCGACGAAGGCAGAACCTCAGTCAATTATTATCTAGTCTTCTTAAAATTTCTACCTAACTTTAATGGGCAAGTTTAACGTTTGTATAATTTCAATTGAATTTAAATTCTCGACTATACTCACTAATTGCAATTGAAAAAGCAGAAAGAAATCGACAATTAAAAAATAAATTGGAATCTGTTATTCCCTCCTACGTAACTATACGTAACTGTAAACAATGGTTCTATTTCTTTTTACTGAAGCTCTAATACTTATACCACTTACACCTCATTCCGTTAGACAGTTGTAATTTTTCCAGTAATTAGGTGGCATTTAGATACCTGGAGTACTTAAAGATGTAACTAGAAAGACACCGAAGCAGCTACAAACATAAATGTAGCGTAAATCTATGTCCTGTTTTTCTACATTCTAATTCGCAGTCTTCCTTTCACATTATTTAGAAAGCATTTAATTGTTATCATGTTTAAGGTCTGCAACTAGACAGATGAGAAAAGAAAATATAAACGTAATTATATTATTTCGTTTTTCAAGTAGATACATTTTCACCTCAATATCTGCTATTAATGGTGTAATGTATATAACATTTCTATCATTTATATTTCGTTTACGTATTAAATGGATTTAACCCGTAAGCCTTGACGTACGATTATTAAGATATCGACACGGACATGTCATCTGTGACACTGGTTCTCAGCGTTGCTATTTAGTGGCCCCCTCAAAGACTTACTGATTAGTGTGTTCCCTCTTCTTCACCAGCAGTATATTCAAAAGGTATACTTAGGCCGTAGTCCTAAATATTTCTTCCAAGAAATATTTACATGAGTCAATGCTCTCGAAGGATTCCGTTTCCATTCGCCGGATTCTTTTCACCGGAATTGATCACGCCGGCATCCGTCACGCCGGAATTCGATTCGCCGGAAGTCTTTTGACCGGAATGCATTTCACCGAATATCAAGATTTTTTAATATTAAATATTATGTCCGGCGAAAAAATCCTGCGAATGGGAAGGCAATGTTGTGGGACAGTTAATTAAAAAAAACTATCAAAGTCTGCAAATAACCCAACCAAGCTAGACAAATAGCGCACGCTACAATCCGGTGAAACGGAATCCGACGAATAGCTTTCCGGTGAAGTAATTATCCGGCGAAACTAATTCCGGCGAGTCAAAATCCGGCGAATGGGAAGGACTGCTCTCGAAGTAGTGTATGTACACAACACACGTTCTATTTATTTTAAAGTTTTCGTTGATGCAGCCTCCCCCCCCCCCTTTTTTTTTATTTTTCCTGGGGTTCACCACAGACTCTCCTTAGCCAACATCACCTAATTATAGGCTTAGGCTTGCTGACGTCACCGGCTTATGAAGTAAGCTAAAGGAGGCTAATATGGCCGTCGACGTAAGGTATAAGTAGAGATCTGAGGTTAGTTGAAATTATCAATTATGATTGAGCTATTTTAATAGACAAGTGTTCGTTAGTATTTGGTGGTTCGTGTATGCGTGTTAATAATTTGCCATCAACTATTGTACAAAGAAATACGTAAATATCCGTTACATGTGATGTGAAATAAATACATTATCACCATCTGCGGATTAGCTAGCATTCAAGACAGTTGCCGGTGAATAAAGTTAATAGTAGAGTATCTAGGAAACTACACAAACGTTGTGGTGTATGTGATTAGTTTCCGTAACAACGCTTCCTTATGCAAAAAGTAGGGATGTCGGCGGGTACCCGGGTACCCGGGTCGACCCGGGTAATGGTCAACCCGGGTATATTTTCAGGACCCGGGTACCCGGCAGTCTTTTTCGGAGAAGATGATAAAAACTTAAAAACAATAGAAATGAGCTTTAGAAAAACATGACCATCCAGTAATAACCAGAATCACCCCATCCCATACCGCATAATGTTTCTTGTTTGATCTAATAAATCCACTTCACAGAAATATTCAACCCATCAATAGTACCATTAAATCGCGTCAGTATGGGATAAAGTAACATACACATCCTCTGTGTGATTTTGATGCTGTTGCGAAAATTTCGAATAAAGTTACGTACATACTTGAATTTGATAACACTTGGAAGTGTGAAAATATTTACAAATAACAGACGACTTGCAATTTGAATTGGGGAGTAGATACTATTTCAATTTAGTTCAGTTTAAAACTCGCGGCGTAAAGAAAGAAATTGTAGCTACCTCAGATGTTCCGATGAACGTTAACATTTTTGTTATATATTTCGGGTACCCGAGGGTACCCGGGTACTGTTTTCGGGTACCCGGGTTTGATTTTAGACCGGGTACGACATCCCTAGCAAAAAGTAGACTACTGCTGTACCAAATGCAGACTTAACTCCAACTGAACACACCAAGGTATGGAAATTACATTTTCTTAAAGGAAATGTTATATGGACTATAACGGAGTAATTTGGTTTAAATAAATCTAAATTAGCGGGACGCAACCGGAAAAGTATTTAGTTGATTTCTTTGGATGCCATTATCATAAGGAAGAAAATATAGCCAATAGTAACTCTACAACCAATACTTTGATTCAAAATTGTTATGATAAAATGATTAATAATCGATTGAGCAAAGAAAGTAAGGGTAGAAGACTAAGTACGTTAACAAATATTTAAACTAAATTTGCAGTTTTATATTTTGTACCCATATTAGAAAGTAACCTAGAGATGACTAGAGCGAATTTATGCAAACACGGTCGGCCTTCTTGTGCTGACGTCACGCCTAGGACACTAGATACAACTTAGTAGTCTTGTTTATTTGGTTATATTGTTTACATAGCAATAGGACAGCTTAGTGTTCCGGGGCACTCGACGTAACCGTTTTCATACAAATAATAATTCAGGGCACCTGCTTATCGTAATATCATCGGTTCTATTTGCTAAATGTTATTAAATAACTACTACCCTAATAATTAGATGCAAATGTTGATTTGCATTAGATGGGCTATACAACCTTAAATTCAGAAACCATTGTTTGTACCTATCATGTATGTATTGAGATGGTTTTAAGCTCACAATTTAGCTCTGTATACAGTGAGAAATATTGAATAAAGTCAATTAAAGCACAGAGTTGAAATATATTATTTAAATGCAATCTGAACAGTAATTGAAGTTATTAAATGCATTAGAAATGAGATGCAAGAGGGATAAAGGCAAGCATAAGCAAAGCAGATTGCAGAGGGATTGAATTTGAAGTTTAAGTAAAAGAAAGATTTAAGATGGCTAATATAATATAAGTCGGATCAAATGAAATTAAATGATACAAAGGGTTGGTTATGAGCATAATATGAGCGTAGAGTTATTAATACACGTACAGGTCAGTGAAAAGCAAGCAATCTGAAATGTAGATGGAAATCGAAGCAAGATAAGATAAAATGTGCAAAGAGCAATAGAGAACGAGGGCAACTGAATTGAAGAAAATCCAGTGACGTGTTTAAAATTGAACTCAAGTGCCAGTGCATTGTAAAAACTAAGTGATTAAAGCAGAGCAGTGATTATAAAAACGTTTATGTGACGAGAAAGAACAATTTTTAGGTATAAGAAATAAAGACAATTTAAGAAACATGTTATCAAATTTGATTCCTTGATGTAAAATCGTAACTAAAACTAATTTCCTATAAACGCGGTTACTAAGCAACGCGATGCTGTTTTGTCAAACAATAAAAACAATTGCTGTAAATTGACTAGTTTGGGGCAAAATTGTGCTCCAGTAAATTAAGGTTTTAATACAATAAAAAGTGTTTTACCAAGTTAAAAAGTTTACCATTTTATTATACCAGTTATCAGGCATCTGTGGTAGTGTTTGCAGAAGTTTCTGCGACGTAAAATTATAAATTTACCAAATCGACTTCGGCTGTGAAACGGCACCGACACCTGAGAATTCCGAACGTCGACAACGGACCATTTGAGCTGCAGAAGCCAGGTTTCGCAATTTTAACGGTCCAGGGAGGTGTGAACGAGCATCCTGAACAAGATTTGCTGCCAGGGAAGCGACTTCAAGCGAGTTAGCACCTCGGCGTTACCTACAACCATCTCCGTGGCGAAAATCGGCAGATTTGAAAGGTAGGAGTTGTCATGTTCTGATTGTTTGGAAGCCGGGAAAGCTAGTGAACTGCTAGATTACACCTTGTGAAAGAGGTCCATCGTATTTCCAAGCGTCCAGATTCGTCTCAGTTTGAGTAATTTGAATGGCGTCAGTAGAAATTGCGGTTTTTGCAAGAATTTGAGGCCATCATAGGAAGCCAAGAACAAAAGACAACTACCGTCGTTTGACCTCATACCTGAAACAAAATCAAATTAGTTGTTGCTAGGCGGGAGTTTGCTTCAATTTACCTGACTTTCCTTGCAGAATTTCACTTTTGAATCTTTAAATACACGCTATATGCACTAACGACTTTCTGTAGTAAATGTCAAGTTTGTGAGGTTATGAGTAACCGAATCTAGTAGAGCTGTTGTACTAAAATTGCGCATATGAGCTACGCTGAGTCAAATATTCTAAACAAAATTTCAAATAAAACTCAGATTTAAACCCAACCTGAGAGAGTAGTTTTGTGTTCTTGCCGAAGCTAGTCCAGAATATTATTGCAATTCGATAACATATAGAAAGGGGCAGTTAACCATTTTTATTGATGTATAATAAATACATTTCATTTTGATTAGCCTAAAATACTAACAGGTAAAGTTTTACACAATAAAAGTACCCTGAGCATTGTGGTGATTTGCCCAAATTAAGTTATTCATTTTATCCCATAAAACATAAAGACAGCCAGTCACTTCAGTATATCCATAATTGCGTCAAGATATTTATAAACGTAATTCGCCAAATAGCCATATACAAATCAAATTTATTCATTGATAAAAAATCTATTTTTGCCTATTTAACCCATTTCCATCTCCTACTTAGTTGAAGTGGATTATTCGTTAAACCTCTTGTTCCCTCTCGGTTCTGCTTGCATGGCCTACTTATCTATTTAGCAGTATAGGTTTCGCCCAATCTAGTCCACAAATTGGCTTCCCTTTGGCCTGCTCATATTTCAGGGCCTCGGCGGGCTCGTTGGGCTGAATTCGTTCCTCCTCGAATAATCCTGTAATTTTCACGTGTTAAGCGCCATCCCTTCCAAAGCACTTTGAATGAAATATCTGGAATTCCGTTGATTGCCTAGATGTGCACAACGAGTTTTGCACGTTTATGCTTAACAATTTCACGGTCTCTTTACAGTTATAGTCGACATAACAATGTATCGTTATTGCAGGGAAGCGTGGGCTTGACCGCGGGCTATCGCGCCTTCACGCATCTCTATAACGCCAACGCGAATAAAACACAAAATAATTGCTTATTCTCGTGCGCGAGAATTATTTGTAATGAGGAAGTTCGTGTTAATCTGCGGGGGGCTCATTTGCCCGGGCCCACGAAATCTTCGCATTGCAACTGGAACAGGAGAATTGATAGGACGGGGTTGTGCTGAACTCGTCGCTCCCATTTAATAGGGTTGCATTAGTCAACCTGGCCGATTAATTTTTAAGCAAACCCAACACTAGAACACTACCTTCCCGATCTCGACCGACTCTTTCTTAAATTAAGCGAGACCCATTATCCAGAAAGGTTACACAAAAAATTCTAAAAGACAAAACGTAAACAGAACATTGTCATTTTTAGTGCTAAAGAAATATTCGGACAAATTCCAATTCGCATTGCAAATTGCCTTCGGACCGGTCAGTTTGCATCAATTTTAGAAACATATTAATTTGGTAATTTGAATTAGTTTGGTTATTTTTACCTGAAGTTTCAACCTGCAATTTTATTTTACTTGTATTTACTACACAGGATCACCACAGTCATCTAAAATTTATAATAATCGTTTACGACACTTTGCACCTTAATATTGTCACAACTTAGATGCGCGAATATTCGTCAAGTAATCGAATGGTCCATTTAAAAAAAACATAATTTTAAATGGAAACAATAAAAATATCAATGTTTTGAGTTTTAAGCTACCTATCGTTGTTTATTGTATTTATCTCGTGTGCTCCTCAATTGTCATGATTCTACCACACAATAATTGGAAAGCAGAAAAATTATAAATATTTTTACTTAGGTACGTTGTTTTTTGAAAAGTATGATAATTAAATGTTTAAAAATAGTAGATAAGCATATTCTCCCAGTGTCCCTGTAGTTGCTTCCGCTTCCCATGTAAGTGATGTAAGCCAGCTGAATATTTACTGACAAAACTACCTGTGCTCATGATTAACATGTTTGAACTTGTTTTAAATTTGTAGTTCTTTTATAATGTATTGACATTTTCTTGCTGTACATTTTGACGAAGAGAAACGTTATATTAGATATGGAATTTCTCTACAGCTGGAATGTATTTTTCGTTAATACGTCAATAAAATCTGTGTAACCACAATACCCTTCTTTTTTCTGACATGTTCATAACTCATTAAAGGGGACGGTACAAAGAAACGGTCCTGCACTCTTATAACATTCTTACTGTAACATTCAACAGACGAAAAATTTTTTTTATAGTAGTAGTATAGCCTTCACACTTCAAATTCATAAGCAAGCACTTCGAAAAAATGTTGGTTGTTGCTGGTTCATGAGTGAGGATGTTAATACCCGAAATATTTGGAAATTATAATACTTATTGGAAATCAACAATTTATTTACTTTTACACTATTTAATATGATCACTCACATAAACATGATTATACAGAAATACACTGATATTTCGACAAGGCTCTGTATACGAAAATACGGTTATTAGTGACGCGAACTCCGCAACGTGCTAGACAACTTGTAGACACGGAATGCCGAATATCGTAAACCGAATGAATGGCACTGAATTGAATAGTCAGGACTCGAATGACTCAATCTATAGGCATGTCTCGGTGCTTCCCTGTCTGTCCTTATAAAGCCTCTCGTATATTTCGTCAGTGCGGAGGGCAATTGCTTCTGGTAGCTGCTTGAAACTTTCGCTTTTTTGGAAAAATGCCATTAGGCATTGTATCTGGTTTCTAAGCCGGATAGTTGCTTTATTACCATCTTGCCGAAACCGGACCGGTTAGGTTGCCATTGTACGAGCGTCATACGCCAGCCAGGTGGTCTTATTACCCGCCTCCTTTTCTACAAGCTATCAATGAGATTCCCTCTATTCTTGATCAACCCGCCTCTATTGTCACAAAATTGTTTAACGACTACTTGTAATGTATTCTCGAAACCTTTTTATTTTAATTGCATGTTTTAACATTGCATTTGCAGATGCAATTCATCACTCGCAACACTAATTATTCAGTTTATGATATTAACCACTAAGTCGCGCGTAGTGTTACGTCCGAAATTAGTCACCCGCTGATTCACTCTGGACAGATCAACGATCTGAAGTTTTCACTTTTATGATTTGCTGCGCTGATTTATAGGTCGTGTGTTAATTTATAGAAGCTCCACGTGTTCAGGTATCCGCTACATCATCAGCCATTTTAAGGCGTAAACGCCATCAAGTTTTTATGTTTTCTTTGTAACTCTAAAATTACACTCATTTGGATAAAAGTAATCTGGTATAGACAAAACGCAATATATCCTTTCAAAACGTTTGCTATGTGTATTTAAACATCTGGGCCAAATCGGCTGAAGCCGTAAATGTAAAATATGGACTCATATGTCTTAAAATGAAGTGGCAAATTTTATATGAAGTAAAATATAATAGCCCTGATAGCATCTTTTTTTGTAAACGTTTTGAACATACGATATTTTCTTATGAACTTTTTAATTCTTCTTTTATAAATCATTAGGTCTGTAGGATAAGTTTCTTCACATTTTTTTAAGAAGAAACGCTTCTAATCGTTACGAGCATTTACTTCTGATTTATCCAACTTTGTTGAGAAAGTACTTTATGTAATAATATTTATAGCTAACAACTAACTAGGGAACATCTTTTTGAATATTCTGAGGGGCAATATAATAAGTAGTACGCCTACTATCGCTGATTTTTAAATGAATATTATGAGTTACAATCTTTGTGTACGAAAATAATGGTAGTACTGTATGAATAATGTATACGAAAGTGAATTAAAAGATTGATCTAAAAACTGGGTTTGGTTTAAACATAACCTAAAAATTGTTTGTTTTACCCAAATTAATGATTTGGTAATGTTTATAATTTCTCCAGAGTAGTTGTGGTTAGGTCGATAGAAGGTTTAGGCCTTTTGCCATTCAATGCTAGCGTATGTGGTTTGAAAAGGGGAAGAATATAGATATACAAGGTGTCCCAAAAAGAATGGGACACCGATCAGTCATAGATTAAACCTAATATACCTTAGTACAAACTCCCTTCAGTAGGAAGTTATAGGGCCTTGAAGTTCAATTTTTTATTTCTTATTTTTTTGTTAATTTCTACAAATGTAGAAATACCGATTTGAATTTTGGTATACATACTTACTATTATATACTGCACTAACAAGAAAATTTGTATACATGAGAATTGACTGTAAGGGGCACTTTACCTATCTTTCAAAACTTTTTTTAGCGCTAAGTTCGTTATCTGTAACAGTTTTTAAAATTTTATGTTATCTGAAATATAATTAAAATACACAAAAATAATGTACTTGAAACGATAAAGAAGCTGACCTGCGGTTAATTAATTGAAATAAACAATGATAGTGAAAAATCGCAGATTAACCCCCTTAAAGTTAGTACTACACGGAAGCTCTAAAAATCTTCACTTACCACGATGGCCGAGCTAACTCAAATTCGGCGATATGGCCCTGGGTTCAAACCACCAGCTGTGTACCCTGCAAAGTCTTCAAAAGAAAGGATATGGGCGCCAGAAATCAGATGATTTCGAATAATTCAAATAAACTACAAATGACTAGCGTTTATTTAATAACTACCCAATAATCTGTAGTATGGTAATTCAATAATAAATAATCAAAACAATTTGATCACAAATAATGTCATAGTAGAGCTGTGCAAGTTAAATGAAGGTTGCGACACGCACCAAGAAACCATTTTTTGGGTTATTCAATTAATTGTCACCACAAATAAATCGAGTGGTATGCATACCGCTGTCATTTAAAAAAAAACCTTTCTGTTCAGGCTATTGAAAGCAAAACGCGTGAATGCTCCTTTTACAAAGGTTCAATTACACACATAAATTGTAGCTTTAAATATTAATCGTAATTAAATATACGCATTAAGCTTCAAGTATTAAAATAGATTGACTGAATGAGATTAAACTTTATATGTTAATAACAACGGAAAATACAAATTTAAACTTGCCGAATCTGCTTAAAAGCAGGAAGACCGTCCACTTTTAAAGTAGTATGATATAGCACCAAGAATCACTAACCTCCGACGCCCAAGGCTTCGATTAACCAAAGGCTGGCCAGGAGTTGCTATACCCGGGGGAGAAAGCGCCGGGGATGCTTCCGTAATTGCAGAAAAGCCATTCCCAAGCCGCAGGAGCTAGGCAAAACGTTAGCAGGTGTTAAAATTAAATCGGATGGCAACCTTACTTCCAAGATTAAATTCTCGGGTAAAACTGTCGATTAAGAGCTAAAGAAATGCAATTAATAGGAGAATAACAAACAGAAAAACGCCATTGTACCTGATTATAGTCATCCCTTCAAAATTAATCGTCGTGGCGTAATAAAGCACAAACGGGACCTTTTTAGAAGCAAGTTACTTCGTCGAGGTGCAGGAAAAAAATCCTCGCGCATTCGGCCAACTAACAAAGACAGCTGAACGCTGCGACCTCGCGATAAGCCAGCGAATGTTTTTGGGGATTTTCATAATTGGTACGAAAATAGTGCACTGATAAATTGAAATATTTCGAAACACAATTGATTATTATGCGAAGACAATATACAGGCTGGTCCTGAAATAATTGGTATGTGGAGAAAACATTCGAGCGAAGCCGAAAAATGGTTTCATACTCCTAGTTCATCAGCGTAAGAACAACCGTTTACCTTAAAATGCCTATCAAAGGTTTTTGGTTGTCATTAACACGTGCAATTATCAAGTAGCCATGATCACAAAAACAATGGTCATCTAGTAAAAAGCAATGATAAATTAATTAATGACATTAGTGACATAAGAATTTGTTCTTTTATGTTTAAGAAAATGCCGCTACATAACGAATTCTCCAATGCTGAAAGGTTTGTTATGTCGCAGCATTTTCGAAAGCACAAAAGACAAAAAACTGATGTCACTACTACTAAATTACAATCATAACCCGTTGTTTTTGTGTACATAGCTACTTGATAATTGCACGTCTTAATGACAACCAAAAACCTTTGATAGGCATTTTAAGGTAAACGGTTGCTCTTACATTTATGAACTAAGAGTACATTATTTTTGTGTATTTTAAGTCTCTTTCAGATAATAACATAAAATTTTTAAAAATGTTACAGATAACGAAGTTAGAGCTGAAGAAAGTTTTAAAAGAAAGGTGAAGTGCCCCTTACAGTCAAGTCTAGTTTATGAAATGTGTATTAGTGCAGTACATAACAGTAAGCATGTATACCAAAATTCAAATCGATATCTCTATATTTGTGGAAATTAATAAAAAAATAAAAAATAAAAAATTGAACTTCAAGGCCCCGGAACTTCTTACTGAAGAGACTTTATACTAGGGTATATTAGGTTTAATCGATTTATTATGATGTAAGGATCTATGACTAATGGGTGTCCCATTCTTTTTGGGACACCCTGTATACATAAATGATGGACTAGAGAAAATCTGAATTACATGGACTAGGGCCAAAGTAATATTATTGTACAAGAAATACCACATCTGAAAATTGGAAAACTATCGACCAATAAGCATATTATCACACATGTATAAATTACTAACAAAATTAATCAGCAGCCGAAGGACCTAGATGAATATCAACCCGATTAGGTATCGTATTCTACGGCAGGCCATATTGTGGCAACAAAAATATTGAGTCAAAAACAGCGTATATAACATTCCCGTATATACTAGATTCGTAAACTACGAGAAGGTTTTCAAACTATACAACGAACTCTGAAAAGTTGCAGAATATAGGGCAGATACAACCAGCTACTGTAAGCCGTAGCAAACAATGTAACTGCTACATGCTGTCTTGATTTCGAAACGAATGAAATCCCTTTAAACGAGACGTTTGGTAATAGGATCTGCGCTTCATCAGATGTCTTCACAAAGTGAGAATGATCTGAAAAATATATATGTTATTAGACCATTCCTAAATCATTGAAGGTAGCAAAAAGTTCACAAAAATGGCAAGAATTGTTAATTGAACTGCATAAAGAATCCAAAAAGCTTAGCCTAAGAATTAACAAATGTAATGTTTAATGATAGAGACATAATACCTAATATAAGTTGAAGAGTGTATGTATTTGGATCAGAGGAAGAGTAATGCCACGTGGAAAAACTGAGAAAGTAGAAAGCCATGGGTAGCTTTTGGTAAACTCTGCTATAATCTGAAAAGCATCCCACTTTATTTAAAATATAAAGTGTTTCACATGTGGAGTGAGCACACTGCCTGTCGTTACTATGCAACTGACAAGGGGACAACGACAAAGAAGAATAAGAATAACCTACAGACAACTTGCAATAAAAGGTACAATACGCTGGGCATGTGGCAAGAAGTGACAAACTCCTGGAATAAGGGATGGTTTCTTCTTCTTCCATTGGTCCCTGTCTCGCGCTATTTGGATCCAATTTGGACCTGTAGTTTTTTATGTCATCCAAACAACCTTAAACTTAGTCTTCCTTTCTTTTTCTTTCCCTCCCATGGTCGCCACTGTCTGACCTTTTTCGTCCATCCTAGCACATCCTAGCCATGCTCCCTTCATCTCCATTTCTGCTCCGCTATTCTTGATCCGATGTGTGCCGCTCTT
This sequence comes from Agriotes lineatus, assembly GCA_940337035.1. NCBI lineage: Eukaryota > Metazoa > Arthropoda > Insecta > Coleoptera > Elateridae > Agriotes > Agriotes lineatus. The sequence continues at coordinate 142,801,827 of OW679195.1, read as the reverse complement.
GTCTTTTGTCTTATCCAAGTGTTGCTGTTGTATCTCCCCTTCAATTAACAAATTAATGCTTATGTCGTCTTCTCCAGGAGCTCCACGGTTTTTCAGGAATGTCCTCGAAGTGAACATTTATCAGTTTTCTTCCTGTAACTAGTCGAATCCTTTCGTATTTGTCGTTGGATGTCTATAGGGATTAATAGAACTTTTCTGCGGTTTCAGTAATCTCATCTACGTTTTCAGTTATTTTTTCTTGTTGATATTTTAGTTTTACGTTCATCTCTTTCCGTGGGAGAGTTTTCTTCTTAGTACTTCTATTTATTAATTGTTTAATTTCTTCTCTTATTTTTTGTATTTGTCATTTGAGGTCTGCTTTGGTTAGTTTGGTTCCTACGTTTTTAATAACCTCTGTTATGTTATTATTTAGTTAATTTATAGATTTTCCTTCTAAATTATCTGTAAAATTCGTTTCTTTATCTTATATTTTGTCTTATTAATTTTTGAGCTTAGTTGTGTCTATCTGTTTTATATTATCCATCTTGAGTTTTTGCCTTTCTGCTTTTACATTTATTATCAACTTGCTTCTGACCAGTCAATGATCGCTGTTAGTTGTGAACGTATTCAATACGTCCATCGGGGCTTGTCCAAGTCCAACTTCTTTCAGGTTTCTTACAGAAGAAGGTATTGATTGCGTAGATTTTACAGCAAGAAACTTTAGTAACATGTCTCCTAACGCGAAGTGCCTATTGGCCAACTTATTTTTTATCGGAATATTGTCTTTCGCCCAACTTTGCGTTGAAGACGCCTATTAGAATTTTAAAGGAACAGTTTCTTTTTTTCAGGCAGGTGGTCATATCGCCATAGAGTTCCCATCATTATGATCTGTAGTGGGTACATACAATGTGCTCATTTAGAAAACCACGAGAACGCTCTTCTATGAGTTGGCCAGACGATTTAAAATTAACGTCTGGTTTCAGTCGGATTCATATGGATGCCAACAGAGAAGGTCGGAAGGGAGATGCTAAAGAATTATACAAATGCATTTGAAGAAGGCTGTGAAAAGCTAAACGAAAAGGAAAAAAATAGTTGAACCAGGATTGCTTTGAAGAAAATTATTTAATGCAAGTACGATAAAACTGGTACACTGAGCGTTATACAGTTGCATTCAGTTGCAAAAACTAAGAATTTAAGCTAATTGGATACAGAAAAATTAACAGCAACAAAGTAAATACAGCAATTAAGTGATGAATACTACTAAATATTTGCCTCTCTGATCCATAGAATATTTTACATATCTTAATATTGCATTCAATTGTCATTTATGAGATATATTTCATTAACAAGCCTATCCTCTTCTTCTTCAGCTTTCATTGTTCTTAAGGGTTCCTAATAAGACTTCCTATGGACCCGGCATTCTTTGTTATTTCTGCAGAATATCAACTTTTTTTAAATGTGTATGAATGCGGAGCGATGCAACAATGAATTTAATTAATTAACTAATAGATCGCGAACAACAAATAATAAAATACACAAAAATAATAAATTGTCTTGACTAACCAATTTGATGATAACAGCAGGAGCGGGATGGACGGAATTATGTATATCAATAATCGTCTTTATCAAATATCGACTGCTGTTTCACACAGGGAAACATGCTTGCCGAGCGCGGAATTACACGTAAAAGCGTCGTGTTCTTTCAAAAATTTGAGCAACAGTGGTGCGTTTTCCGGAAGGGACCAGGTAGAAGGGATGGTTACAAATTCAGGCAACAAATTTGAAAATAGCAACATTATTTGCAAATGCGGAAATAATTAAATTATAAATAATAACTATACTAAAGCTATACTAACCTAACAGTGTATTACGCTCATGGTTCCCTAGTTCAACAAAAAACCGAATTCTTCTACTATTTTGTTTCTGAGCTAATTTTTTAAACACTTTTCACATTTTAACGTTGTACTTTAAGTCAGATTTGAAAACTACGAAGATATCGAAAATGAAGCGACAATTATCTCGTTCTTTCTTAGAACTGTTTCTGTTTTTCCAAAATCACAATCTGAGTCTAGGCAAGAGCCTCTTATGGCTGGAAATTTATATTCTATTGCTATCTGAAGTCTTCCAGAACCCTTAGATGCGGTCTGAGTCTTCTAGGGATTTTGTAATCCCTCCAATCATCTAATAATCCTTAAGAAGTGATTCAGAGAAGATAGTTTATGATAACAAGGAGGGTCAGATTACTCTGTCTGGTAAATACTGAAGGAACTGTTAGGGTTGAAATAGTCTTTGTGAGCAGCAAGGCCAAAACAAACCTCTCTTTTAAAACAACTGTAGCCTAGTAATGTAATAATAAATTTATGTTATAAGGCCGGAAATGACTTATTAAAGTACGAGTTTAGATGTTTACGGACGAGACGAGGAACGAGCCGAGTCTGGAATTTCTAAACGAGTAATTTAATAATATTTTACGGCCGTGTATTGTACAATGTTTTATTTCATACTGTTTTATACATGTTCATTGAAAATGTGAAAATTTAAACGTATGAATATGTTGGTGGCACTGTAAGTCTGTCAAATTCGATGTTAGCAGGTTAGGTTTTATGTCAGTCTGTGTCAAAACTGACGGAAAACCTAACCTGATAACCTGGAATTTGACATAGACTTACAGTGTCACCAACTTATTATTCAGCAGTTGCCTAGCAACACTTTCCGGCCTTGTGATGTAATGTTCCACTTTCCGGACTCAAATTAATGACGTAAAGTCGTATTTTCCGGACAGTATGAAATAAATAAGCATTTATCAGTTTTTTCGTTTCGTAATCCGAAGTCACAAGTGCCAATTCGAGGCAACACGGCTTGTATGTATTTTTTACTTAATATGTTTGGAATTTGTATCTCCGAGTGAGAAATTGTAAACTTTTTTAATTAAGTCTAGTTTTTGTATTTTATTTCATAGAATAAACACTTCTCTTTCGTATTCATTATTTAAGTGTTATAGGCTGGTGAAAAATAGGGTGCCTTCATTTCAGACCCATTCACTTTAGAGCTACTTCGCACTATGCACCCCAAAGAGAAGAAATGCACAGTTTGAAGGGAAGAAGGTGTAATGTTTACAAAGCGCTTTAGTTCACCATCGATAGCGTCTAACTGATTACACATAACACTTTCATCCACTGTTAACGCTGAAGAGTGCAGTATTGTGTCTCAGATATTATTACCTTCTTCCACTATTTTTAAATATGTAACACAACACTTTCATCTACTCGTCTCTTCAATCGGTAGAAAATATTATCTATCGATGAGAAAAACTCGAATAAAAAAGCAAAATAATTTATGCCACGAATTGCACAACAGGCCAGAAACGGCTGCAATGCCATGAAATTGAATTCATTTCTCCAATCCTGATTTGGACTTTGCTTCTTCGAGATTTTGTGGCCAACCTCTGCATGCATATGGGTCATGCAATAGGTGTTACGTTGCAAAAGGAATATCGCTGCAGCCGATGAAAGGGGAGATTACGCGCGTCCGGTGTAAATTCCTAAGATCTCGAATATCTGATTATAGACTCTTCACACCCTTGTGGCACATGGACAATGCCGCTTTGTTAACAAAGGGAGATTTAGGCGATTACCGGTACTAGAGTTCGCATCTTGCGGCTTGTTTAGGTAAAGATCAAGTACGCCGATGTGTTGTACTTGAGGAGCTTTAATAATTCAGCACTTAATAGTCCCTAAGCCTTTCAGAATAGGGACAGTGTTAATGCTGCACTCCTTAAGCATGCCCTTCTAATGGACATTTTAAAATTTTATCTCACCTCTTCTCGAAAGGGAAACCAAATAATGCCCTTCGAGTGCTTGTCATGTATTGTTAAGCCTTTTGAATTTGGTGCTTGCATTAGGACTCGCAAAGAAGGCCGCTTGCCGAAATGGGTCCGTCGATATTATTTCTTCCACGACCTCCATTTGGGGCTTTTTGCTAAACTGAGTTATTATCTTGTTGTCGAGTTAGGTATCGATAAATTACAACAATTGTAATTCACTATCGGTCGCACACGAACACGGAGCAATATAAAACACAAAACGCGCGATCAGCAATATTCCCGTTCCTTTCCCGCATAGACAGCGCACTTTTCCCTCGGGATAATTGCAATTAGCGAGTCACGTTTACTCAAAAAATCATAAATTAGAAAAGCAATTAATTCCGAACCGAATTTCTGCGTAATTAATTTTAAATGCCCTTTCATCTCGAGTCCACGGTTTAAATTAAGGAAGTGGTATTTCATTTTGTCCACCGCCCCAACTACTTAAAATCGCTCTCGTAATATTTTTGATTATCGGAATAAAATGCGCCCGTAAAATGTTCCTGAAAGAGTGACAAGAAAATTTTATATCGCGTGGTGTGCGTTGCTTTACGGCCTCGTAAAAATGACGATTTTTGATTGGGTCCCAACTCTTTACGGTTTTCGGGTGTACACATATGCTTGCTTTACATAATCTCGAAGACGAGTCTATTCTGCTTCAGCAGAAATTTCGCCAATGGAAAACAAGATAAGAGTTTACGAAATCTGTACATTTAGACTACCTATTTGGAATTTTCCTCCAGTTTTTAGAATTGTAAATCTAAAATTTTATGTTGGTTCAACCACAGTACATACAGGATAAAATTCAACATTTCCACATACTTAATTATTCTAAAATTCTAAACCTGCATGAAGAGCCAATGTTGGAGATTTTAGGTAATAACTGAATCAAATGGCTGTGATATTTAATATTGTAACATTGCTTTGAGTAATATCTCACTTCGCAATATTATTGTGAGGTCATTACCTTCTCATGCCCCTTAAAGCTGATGCAAGCCAGGTTTTTGCAGTTTCAACATTCAACCTTTATTATTTATTTCTAATATATTAATCAAGTTGAGCAATTAATTAAGACGAGAATTAAAGGCCAACCTACTTATAGTTGAAAAAGATGTTCCAATATACTAACAGTCTAGAATGTTTCCAGTTATTTGTATAAATACGGCTTTAGATGTTTGTTTGTATCTTTGAATTTTCGCTGAAGGAAGAAAAGAACTGTAACGAGACACACAAAAAATACCAATCTGTTTTATTTGATAATGCTTTCTAATATGTAGGCAAACCTTTATAAGCATTATTGATAAACACTTTGACTATAATGCCGACTATTAGTATTGAATATATATTAATGAACAGTAACTTTTTGGGGAAAAAAATGTTTAGTATACGTATTATTATATTTTGTGCCAAAACAACTTCATCCTCCAATATCGTTAATAGTTAAATGGACAAGACACCCTTGCATCTTTAAAACACGATGTGAACTTAAAAAATAGCCATAAAAACATGGCCTATTATTCTCAATTTAGTAAAAAAAGCAAAGATTTACTATCCCTCACATGAGCCTGTAACGTTTAGAGGACGCGTCTCCAGGTGGTGGCTAAGAGAAATAAGGGGTACCCGAAATAAGAGATATGGACGGTAGCAGACAAATATAATACCTCCCACGAACCAACAGGCAAGAAACATCTGCCTCAGAGTGAGACGCTACAAGCAATGTCTGTTCTCAAAATGGGCGGTTGAAGGAAAGCTCACTAACACACCCATATATGGGAGAGATAACTTTCACAAAATAGAAAACACAATTAAGAAAGCAAAAATCGAAAATTTGTCGTGGCAACATACAACATAAAAAAAATAGGAACAGATGAACGCTTGGAAGACCTGAAGCAGAAACTAAGAGTCACGTGAGACATCTTTGGACTATAATCCTTTACTAACAAAACTTAGACACAAAATGTGACAACAACGAACTGATGTTTGTGATAAACCGGAAAATTCAACTTCTAATTACTAAATTTTGCGCAATATCTGAAGGAAAGTTCTACTTAATCGTCAAGTAGAATAAACATTATAGCCTGCAAGTGATTAATGTCTATGCACCAAAAAGCAACTCAAGAGATGAAGAAGTGGAACAACTGTATGAAACCATATCACAAATTAGACAACAAGAAAAAATTTATTATACCTGCGATTTCAATGAGAAGCTGGGGGAAACTAATTAGCGAAAACAAATGTATGGGAAACTTCAGCTAGGGGTTAGAAATTGCAAAGGCGACATGCTGTCCAATTATAGTAACAGTGAAAAGCTATACAGGTTAACAAGCCTACGTCTATGCTCAGCGGTAGGGTTACTGCAATGGCGTCGGCGTCAGAAGGGGTGGTTGGGCGTTACCCTCAGCTAGACACTGGATTTGATTGGAACAAAGTTTATTATATTTACACATACAAATAAGCTTATAACTAGGTAACATTTATATATAGAAAAAGAAAAGAAAATGGCGGATTGGCATCCGCGATTGGAAGCGGGTGTGGTCCTTCGGAGGCGGGGCCGGCGGCTTCCTCCTGCGGTTGCAGCGGCGGCGGTGGCGACTGGCGACGGGGCGGCGAGCTGAGAGCAGCGGCGGCGGCAACGTCGGCGGCAGTGCGGATCTCCTTGGCGGAGGCGGCGGCTGGCGGCTTCCTTCGGCGGTTGCAGCGGCGGCGGTGGCGACTGGCGACGGGGCGGCGGGCTGTGAGCAGCGGCGGCGGCAACGTCGGCGGCAGTGCGGATCTCCTGGGCGGAGGCGGCGGCTGGAGGCTTCCTTCTGCGGTGGCAGCGGCGGCGGTGGCGACTGGCGACGGGGCGGCGGGCTGTGAGCAGCGGCGGCGGCAACGTCGGCGGCAGTGCGGATCTCCTGGGCGGAGGCGGCGGTTGGCGGCTTCCTTCTGCGGTGGCAGCGGCGGCGGTGGCGACTGGCGACGGGGCGGCGGACTGTGGGCAGCGGCGGCGGCAACGTCGGCGGCAGTGCTGATCTCCTCGGCGGAGGCGGCGGCTGGCGAAAGTGGCTTTCCAAAAACGGCAGGCAGCAGAGTCCAATGCGTAGGATTGGCTCTAAGTCCACGAGGGTGATAGGCTCTGGAGAGGCTGGAGCTGCTAGCTGGTCCTGGAAGCTGAAGTGGCTCGAATCCCAAGTCCCACGAAGACGGCAGACAGCTAAGTCCAGTGAAATGGATCGGCTCTAAGTCCACGAAGATGCGGCAGACAGCTAAGTCCAGTGAAATGGATCGGCTCTAAGTAAACGAAGATGCGGCAGACAGCTAAGTCCAGTAGATGAAACGGCTGGTGGTCCTGGAGCTGAAGTGGCTGCTGGTGGACTCTCCTTGGCTGAGTCGGCGATGGAAGGCTGAATGGTTCCTGGTAGCGAAAGTGGCTCGAACTCCAAGTCCCACGAAGGCGGCAGACAGCTAAGTCCAGTGAAACGGCTGTTGGTCCTGGAGCTGAAGTGGCTGCTGGTAGTCCTGGAAGCTGAAGTGGCTGCTGGTAGTCCTGGAAGCTGAAGTGGCGGCTGGTGGACTCTCCTTGGCTGAGTGATTTCTTACTGCCAGCGTCTGACTATTTAAAGGAGCCAGTCCTTTGTCCAACGCGATCTCGACGCTCATTGGTCGAAGTAGAAGGGATGTTTTGCCCGATTTCGATATATTTTGAAATTATAGCATTTAATTGAGCGGCGTGATCAATTATCGACTTGGTTTGAGTCGCAATCAATAGTTGATGAAATGCCGATTCTAACGACACCCAATTTGCTATGTTTTGAGTAAAAATTAGCTCAACTTGGAATTTTTAATGCAATGTTCCGCGTAAAGCTTAATTAAGTATTATTCTTATGGCGTGTGTTAAAAAGTTTATTATGCTTTGATCGGTTGCGCGCTATTTTTATAAGATTTTTGAGACCAATTTCGCTTTTCTGGGACGCTTCCTTCCGTTAATTAAAATTTAATTTGTAATCTGCATCTTTGCCCGCTGTACTCGGTCGTGGCCCCTGATTTCTTCGTTACAATATGCCTTTCCTCGGGCCGCTGAACTCTCGGCCGCTCTCCCGGGCGCGTGTTTGGCTGCCTGATGGAAAAATTGCTTTTTCTCCACCTGTATATGTGCTAGCGCTCTGTGGTTTGTTTTAATAAGTAGCGGTTAATTTTTCCTATCTTCTGGTATCCTTTATGTGTGATTAAAACAGAGCGCACTCTGTTTTAAGGGCGTTTTAGTGAAAAATTCTTAATTTAATCTGCAAACATTCGTGAGGCGTATTTCGCTGGCTGTCACCTTTCTTGGCCGGCCGGCTCCAATAAAGTTTATGGTTGCAATCTTGCTGCACTTTAGAAATTCGTTGTAAGGACACTTATTTTTATGATTTTAGGGTTTTGAAAGATACTTCTGCGTAGGATCGCGGCGGTTTGTTAAACAGATGTAATATTCTTTGTTCTTCGGGCGCCTTTCGGGCGGCGTACGTTTCCTTTGTTTTTATTCGATCTGTTTAACGGTTCATATCAATTCCCCCCTCCTTTGGCGTCCGCGATCCGGGCAAAAAAGATTAGGGAGAGAAGGGGCGGAGTTGGTCTGCGTGAATTTTTCTCCTCGACAACGTCTAACTGGCTTAGCGGCGGATTCCTTGGTGGTACTGCGAGATATGAGTGGCCGGTTATCCGTAGATGCCCTTGTGAATCCTCACATGGTGATGATTGGTTGCGAGTCGCATGATCCCCTGTAGCAGGTTCTTGAAACCGGAGGGGATCTTTCCTTTGCTGGTTCGCTGGCCGTCATACATCTTTGGACTAAGCGGTCTCTGAATCCCTGTGGAATGATGCGCTGCTCGGTGGAGGTATCTCGATGAGCGAGATGTTGGGCCGTTGAAGGTCGTTGTTGGGGCCTTGGCGGCGGTGAGAAGCGTTCCGATGGAAGGTGTCGTCAGCCGGGACTCGTGGGGGCGGTTGTCGGCCTGGGGTGTTAGAAACTTCGGTCAGGACTCCTGGTACCTGGGGCTCGTGTCCAAGCGAAGTCCCTTGGAGCGTGGGCTTTTTCACGTTCTGGAGCAGATCTGTGGCTGGGCGTACTTCGCCAGTACACGGCTGGTGCGGGCGGAAGCTTGGGGGTCCAGGCGCGGCCAGATCGGTCCTCGGTGACATAAGCGCGATGCTAGGAGTTCGGGGTCTTGAAGTGCGTGCTTAGGCGGAGTCCTCTCCTTGACGCGGAGTTCCTATCCTTCTAGGTGACCCGACTTGCTGACGCGGAGGCGGCTGAGGTGGGACACCTTGTTCGGGGGCTGCTAGGGCTAATCAGACGTGTTGACGTTTGGGGGAGAAGCCAGGTGGATCCTCGTCGTAGAAGGTGCCGTGCTTGATATTCCGGAAGTGGGAGCGCGTGACCAGGCGAAGTATGGCGGCGTTGCGGCAGTCCTCACGTGCTGAGCCAATCTGCGGAAGGATACACCTCGGCGGCACGCGGTGGGTGCGGGCGGAGGCTTGGGGCATCCTTGGCGCGGACAGATTGACCTTCGGTGGTGGAGGTGGCAAGTCCTAGCTTCGGGGACCTGGGGCGCCTGTTCCGGCGGAGGCGTGAGCTTCGGCCTTCTAGTGAGCGTGCTTCTCTGTTGCGCTTCTCGGCGAATTTGCGCTGCGTGCCGGTGCTGGAGCTTCTGCAGAGAGTTGGCGGCGAGCTTCTGGCAGCATATGTGAAGTGTTGGCCAGAGAGCTGGTGCTGAGCTTCTGGTAGCACATTGGCAGTGCAGGCCAGAAAGCTGGTGATGAGGGATCCTTGAGATTGCTGTGACTCGTTGTGGATCATGGTTGTTGGTGGTGATGTTGAAATTTGATTTGGGCGCCACTGGGTGTTTACTACCACTCCCAGATGTGGTGTTGGTCCTCTTCATTCATCTTGGTTTTCCCTGGGTTGAGACACTGTGGTGGTGTCCTCTGTCCACATGGAAACGGGGATGCGCTGTCTTCTGTGACTTCCGAGCGATGCGGGCTGCCATTTTGTTGCGGTGTCGGCTGAGGTTCCTTGTTGGTCCTCGGCGGAGTTGCGTCCATCCTTCTTCGTCGACTTCACCATTGTAGTGGGCGTGGCTTCCCTCTGATATCCACCAAAGGCTGGCCCCACGTTCCGGGCGACAATTAACAAGCCTACGTCTATGCTCAGCGGTAGGGTTACTGCAATGGCGTCGGCGTCAGAAGGGGTGGTTGGGCGTTACCCTCAGCTAGACACTGGATTTGATTGGAACAAAGTTTATTATATTTACACATACAAATAAGCTTATAACTAGGTAACATTTATATATAGAAAAAGAAAAGAAAATGGCGGATTGGCATCCGCGATTGGAAGCGGGTGTGGTCCTTCGGAGGCGGGGCCGGCGGCTTCCTCCTGCGGTTGCAGCGGCGGCGGTGGCGACTGGCGACGGGGCGGCGAGCTGAGAGCAGCGGCGGCGGCAACGTCGGCGGCAGTGCGGATCTCCTTGGCGGAGGCGGCGGCTGGCGGCTTCCTTCGGCGGTTGCAGCGGCGGCGGTGGCGACTGGCGACGGGGCGGCGGGCTGTGAGCAGCGGCGGCGGCAACGTCGGCGGCAGTACGGATCTCCTGGGCGGAGGCGGCGGCTGGCGGTTTCCTTCTGCGGTGGCAGCGGCGGCGGTGGCGACTGGCGACGGGGCGGCGGGCTGTGAGCAGCGGCGGCGGCAACGTCGGCGGCAGTGCGGATCTCCTGGGCGGAGGCGGCGGTTGGCGGCTTCCTTCTGCGGTGGCAGCGGCGGCGGTGGCGACTGGCGACGGGGCGGCGGACTGTGGGCAGCGGCGGCGGCAACGTCGGCGGCAGTGCTGATCTCCTCGGCGGAGGCGGCGGCTGGCGAAACTGGCTTTCCAAAAACGGCAGGCAGCAGAGTCCAATGCGTAGGATTGGCTCTAAGTCCACGAGGGTGATAGGCTCTGGAGAGGCTGGAGCTGCTAGCTGGTCCTGGAAGCTGAAGTGGCTCGAATCCCAAGTCCCACGAAGACGGCAGACAGCTAAGTCCAGTGAAATGGATCGGCTCTAAGACCACGAAGATGCGGCAGACAGCTAAGTCCAGTGAAATGGATCGGCTCTAAGTCCACGAAGATGCGGCAGACAGCTAAGTCCAGTAGATGAAACGGCTGGTGGTCCTGGAGCTGAAGTGGCTGCTGGTGGACTCTCCTTGGCTGAGTCGGCGATGGAAGGCTGAATGGTTCCTGGTAGCGAAAGTGGCTCGAACTCCAAGTCCCACGAAGGCGGCAGACAGCTAAGTCCAGTGAAACGGCTGTTGGTCCTGGAGCTGAAGTGGCTGCTGGTAGTCCTGGAAGCTGAAGTGGCTGCTGGTAGTCCTGGAAGCTGAAGTGGCGGCTGGTGGACTCTCCTTGGCTGAGTGATTTCTTACTGCCAGCGTCTGACTATTTAAAGGAGCCAGTCCTTTGTCCAACGCGATCTCGACGCTCATTGGTCGAAGTAGAAGGGATGTTTTGCCCGATTTCGATATATTTTGAAATTATAGCATTTAATTGAGCGGCGTGATCAATTATCGACTTGGTTTGAGTCGCAATCAATAGTTGATGAAATGCCGATTCTAACGACACCCAATTTGCTATGTTTTGAGTAAAAATTAGCTCAACTTGGAATTTTTAATGCAATGTTCCGCGTAAAGCTTAATTAAGTATTATTCTTATGGCGTGTGTTAAAAAGTTTATTATGCTTTGATCGGTTGCGCGCTATTTTTATAAGATTTTTGAGACCAATTTCGCTTTTCTGGGACGCTTCCTTCCGTTAATTAAAATTTAATTTGTAATCTGCATCTTTGCCCGCTGTACTCGGTCGTGGCCCCTGATTTCTTCGTTACAATATGCCTTTCCTCGGGCCGCTGAACTCTCGGCCGCTCTCCCGGGCGCGTGTTTGGCTGCCTGATGGAAAAATTGCTTTTTCTCCACCTGTATATGTGCTAGCGCTCTGTGGTTTGTTTTAATAAGTAGCGGTTAATTTTTCCTATCTTCTGGTATCCTTTATGTGTGATTAAAACAGAGCGCACTCTGTTTTAAGGGCGTTTTAGTGAAAAATTCTTAATTTAATCTGCAAACATTCGTGAGGCGTATTTCGCTGGCTGTCACCTTTCTTGGCCGGCCGGCTCCAATAAAGTTTATGGTTGCAATCTTGCTGCACTTTAGAAATTCGTTGTAAGGACACTTATTTTTATGATTTTAGGGTTTTGAAAGATACTTCTGCGTAGGATCGCGGCGGTTTGTTAAACAGATGTAATATTCTTTGTTCTTCGGGCGCCTTTCGGGCGGCGTACGTTTCCTTTGTTTTTATTCGATCTGTTTAACGGTTCATATCAAGGTTAAATTCGTTCTTTAAGAAACCTGAGCAACGAAAGTGGACACAAAGTAGCTCAGACCACGAGACCAAGAATGAGATTTTATTTGATCGATGATAAATCATTTTGCAAAACCGTTTCAGTGAAATATAAGGAAGTTAACTCACAGACAAGGCAAATATCAAACATAGATTGGAAAGTAATGGAAAGTTCTATATGTATTGAGAAACATATGAGCGGAAGTACACTAATTAACGAAATTAAATATGCCGTCCAACCATATGTTGAGAAGACATGTTTCCATGTATTTCGAATAAGAGTAAAATACGTCCAGAAACTTTTAAGTTGATGTACCAGAAAAAAAACGAAAAACAATCAACTATCTCCCAAGAACTATACAAAAAGATGAAAGTAAAAATTAAAGGATATTGGAACATTCAAGAGAATAGCAATTATACACGTGTTTTAAAATTTATACCATTTAGAAGTATTTCAAAATCGATAGAATAAAAAACCACCAAGCTATTTCAATATCGGGCAGGAAGAGCAGCGCTTACACACAATTATACTCATGAGTATGATCGATACCTGACATCGAACATCAACAGAAAACTCCAGAAAACTCTATCGTAAACATAAGACACGAAGACCTCCTTGAAATAATAAACTACAAAATCGAAGAAGTGCTTAAACAAATGAAGATGGGTCGAATAACTTACAAAATTCTGAAACGAGCGGCTACTCGTTTCAGAATTTTGCAAGTGTTTGAGTTTATCTCAGCAAAAATATATTTTTTTGCATTTACAATTTTAACTTGTCATCTCTTTTCCTATGTTTATTAATGTTTATAGTAAACAGATCTAAATCAATACACATTTTTCGCTCTAATTCAATTTTTATTACATTACATAGTAATACAAATTAAATGCAAGCATAAGATATTTTTTGCACCTTCGCCTTGAAAATTAACACTTTACCCACACTAATCAATATCAAAATTTGATGTTTTTAATATGTTGTCAAAAACTGTCTTATCGAAGGCATAAAAACTGTATCCAAGGCATAATGACCGCATTGAACGCATACGATATTTCATGATAAACACCTTCAGTCATGACTGTAAAACATTATTTTGTTTTTTGTAGTCTTGCAAAAAGTCTTGTACGTAAAACCTATGTAAATACGTTTTATTTCATCTTGTACCTATAATCTTGTTTATTCGCCTTCGATAGCGGGCGTAATATGGATTTTATAGCCCGAGGGCCTATAAAGTTGCTAAGCAGTACAACAAACACCAACAATCTGCATAGAAACCATAGCACACCACACAGTACCAGCGCAGTAGTCTGTAGCCAAAATACTGAATCCTAGAGTTTTGTTCATTTTGAGAACCGAAATAAAATAAAACGTTGTATTTACCACGTGCATAAGCACTATACATCCTTCCAGAAATTTAAAGCTCTTTAAAGCACTTTAAATATATCCTTTATTTATTGTGCCCTTAATACATAAATAACTATTATGGTTTTCGCTCGGCCTTTTTCTGCTACGCGTCATCTCGAAACATCCGACCTCAATTCAGAAAACTAATTTGAACATAATAACTATTATGACCCTTCGCAATGTAGTAATTTTAAACAAGTATAAAATTTAGGTAATCAATATACTTTTTAGTATGGAGAAATATTCAGGAAAATCTCATTAATTTTGTTAGACCGATGCTTTCATGCTTATGTATTTCGGAACATATGTTCTTGTTCTAATTTGATATTAACAGCTATTATTTTACCATGAGTGAAGCGGCAGTAGCCTGAAAAATCTTGATCTCGTTTTGTAACACTTTGAAAATCGGAAGAGCGTTTTCTCATATTCTGAATATACCTACTTTTCAAGCAAAAATATATGTCGGCTACAAATGTGTATATTATTTTAGAAAACGCTCATACAAAGCTTGAGATTTCATCCTAAAACAAATGAAATTAAATGTGAGCACCATTTGCTATTAATTTAATATAATTTATCAGAGATCGTCATTTGCAGAGACAATAAATCCAAATGATCGTTTAGTATTTATAAGTAATTTATTTGGCAAACTTAAATTTACTGAGTGTTGTAGTAACCGAATACAGATTAAGTTATTAATAAAAGGAAAAGAGGAGAAAGGTAAACTTTTTGGAAATCTGTCGTACATTCGTACATAATCCTTAGTCTCTTAGGCAGTGGTCGGAATGTAAACTTTGACGAACCGGAACGCTGTCGGGGGGGGAGGTGCGCAAGCGAAAATTTGCGCGGAAAATAATAATAATGTTGATAATAATAAGTGTATTTTCTGTCAATAGTCGACACAAACCAGTTTAATTTAATATTTAATTTCAAAGCGAAAAGACCCTAATTACGACAAAAACAAGATCGGTATAAATACAACAAAATAAAGTGTATTCATTTCCTTCTAGAATAACTCAGAAATAGGCAATAAAATCAAAATAATTCAACAAAACTCAAAACTCTAAATATTGTAAGGTAGCAGAACAGATAATACATTATAGGTAATTACTAATAATATTGATACGAATAAAAATATAAACATTGGTTAAAGAGTTAAAAAAGATCCCAGATTTCTTGGTACCGAGTCTCCTTTTTGTGCTCTCTCTTTCTGCTGTTTATGTCAGACACAGAATGAACAAAATAGGTAATGGAGCATGGAGCATAATGAGTAATTACTACCAAAGTACCAAGTCACACGCTTTTGAGCAGTTTCTAGCTATTGCCGTATGGTGGGTTGTCATCATTAATGGGTTTCACGTGTGATTTCGATTCAAATGGTTTCAAACAGCAGGGCACTGGCGCGCAAAGAATTTCAGCATAAAAAACGTGGGTGTAATAATAAACGGAATGGTTTTTTTTTTGGTAAATTTTTCACGAAAAGGAACGGCTTTTGATGAAATTTCACGAGACGGAACGACTCTTGATAATATTTCACGAACCGGAACGCCGTTCCGGTCCGTTCCGGTACATTCCGACCACTGCTCTTAGGGTAATTTAATAAATAAATCTAATGAAATTTAATTGATATTTTTTTGTCTATGTCAATAATGGAATAAGATTAATAACAAATTTTGACAGATCCAAATGAAACAGAAACGTTTCTACTTTTTTAATGCACAGATGGTAGTTTGCGACCCATTTGCGAATATTTTAAAGTCGATATTTATTTCTTAATTATAATAGTATTTCTGTTTATACAGGATGTCTCCACCTTCTGAAAAAGCTTCACTGTGGTTTTATTATTGAAGATGTAGGTACATTATGCAAATTATGGTGGTTAACTTATAAAAAAAGCATGCGTGACAGCTAATTATTTTGACAGTTTAATAATAGATGTAGCTACAATTTTCAAAATTGCTATTTATGTTACAAGTACGAAATTAAGAACTTTTTGGACAAGCCGCCGTTTATGGCCAAGCGAGCGAAGCTCATAAATAAGGCGAATTTAAAAGTCCGCTTTCATACGAGTTACTACATACCTAATTTTTTGTTCAACTACATCGAAAAACTATCCATTTCGGCAGTGTTTAGCGAGTAATAACCATAGTTACAAAAACTAACAACCATTTCCATTGGTTGAAATCAAAATAGACACTCCCTTTTACCGTATGATCATGACCCCCTCGCATTTTCCCGACTTTCTCGATTAAACTGTCATTTTATAATTAGAGAAAACGCTTCCAAAGCGATAGAATAAAAAATAATGTATGTAACTCGCACAAAAGCGGACTTTTCGACTCGCCTTATTTATGTGCGGCTCATCCAAAAATTTCCTTAATTTTGTACTTGTAACATAAAGAGCTATTTTATTCTTCTACTTTGGAAGAGTTTTTTTAAATTAAAAAATGACAGTTTAGTCGAGAAGGTGGGGAAAAGTTGAGGATCTCATGATCATACAAAATTGCAATGTGTATTCTGATTTCGACCAATGGAAACACAGCGTTAGTTTTTGTTGCTATGGTTATTACTGCTCAGAAGTAAAAGGAGCTAGGACGAAAAAGGAGTGTGTTCGGCCGCTAAACACAGCCGAAATTGATAGATTTTGGATGCCGTAGAACAAAAAACATTTTATTTGCGAAAATAAAGGTAATTTTCTAAAAAATCGTAAGTGATCTCCAAAATTACTCACTTTCCGGGTAGAACATGCTTAATAAAAATCAAAGAGTATTAAAAGCTCAATTAAACGGTATAAAAATACGGAGTGTTCCATTTGAAACAAATGAGTTATGGCTCTTTAAAATTTTCAAACATCAAATAATTCTAAAATTTGTTCAGTATAATAAAATTTACTTGTGCATACGTCAACATCAATGCAATGTTCTAGGCTAATAGGAAACAGCTTTTTTCTGAATTCTTAAAAGGGTCGCAGACTACTATAACCTTCCAATCAAAATATAGGTCTGTATGTGCCATTTTTTACAAGACAAAATCATAACTTCTAAACTATTGGTCAGAAATTAAAAAGTAACATATGCACGTCTAGGGAAAGTCATAGTGATGACTGATGATATAGTGAGAATCAATGCCTTGGCTAAAAATTGAATTTGTATCACCTTTCTCACACGAGTCGACTATGGCGTCGACTATGGCAGTTCAGAAACTCTTTATATTTTTTTTATTTTTATTTTTGGTACTCAGCCAACAGCCGTTAGGCCAATTATAGGCATCGCTGTACATTTTATGGGGACTTCCAACCCCACTAACAACTGTCATGATGTTATTGTGACATCCGGGACCAACTATTTCCGTGACAGCCGTATCACGAGACACCGAGAGCAGCAGCCGTGGAACTCCCATCCAAGTTCTGACCAGAAAGAGCGTTGCTTAACTCTACTGATCATACGTGGACTCTTGTTCAAGCTAGACCACCCAGGACCGTATTTTTTGTACATCTTTCGTAATAAAGGCATGATTTTCCAGAAGTTTCGGATACCCTTATACAGGATGCTTCGTAAGTCGACTGTGTGACGTGTGGGAGTACATTGTAATATAAGAGAAGTCGAAAACTGCTTTAACATGTTTGCATTAGATTCATAATTTTCTTATAACACATCCTTGAAACATTAAGAAAAACGTTTGGAAGTCCTTGAATTTGTCGTAAAATGTCAGGTTTTTAATAGCAGGCAGCTAGCAAAAAAAAAATCGCCAAGGCGATTTTATAAAGTGGCGATTGTTGAAAACTTGTAATATCATCGTATAAAATCACTTTTAATAGTAATAAAATGTTATTGTTTCGGTATCACACTGTGCTAATGACATTCTTTTGTAAGTTATTGCTTATTTTGTCGTTACATTAATCCAAATGTTTTTTAATGAATCACCTTCGATCTGTAAAAGCAGATATGAAAATATGAAATGTCAAAACAAAGTTATATTTGCATAACAATATGACTAACGCCGTTCATTGAAAACATCCCACGCGAATGATTCACTCAAAAAGTATTTCCCTTTATTCAACACCGCTTCAAATGTTCAAGCAAATTTGCCTATCAAATGGCCGCAGTGAATAGGCTTAAAAACTGGAATACGCTTGCCGAAGCTAAACTGAAGCATTAAGAATTAATAAGTGGTCTACCTTTTTCATTCATAAATTTTCCGTAGTCGCGTAGAAACTGGAAATCAGTTCTATTAAATTTCCTAGATTTAATTCAGCTACAGCTGCATTCTAATTTTGATTGCAATTTATACCTACTCTTCGAAGTGGAAAACTAATCTCTGGATATAAAAATAATTGCACGGTTCAATTACTACCAGGATAATTGTAAAGACGACTCTGCATGCGCAGTTTTTAATTAACAGAAAAGCGTATAAAAACGCAACTGTAATTAAGCAGGCCGCGCTGCTTAACTGCAATCTAATTATAGAATGCATTGATTATCTGTACTAATAACATTTTTTCTTTTTCAGGTGAGTTTCGACTCGATTCCATATGAACTCGACTCGCACTGATTGCTTCTCTATCAGACAGGTTTGTTGAATTAGTCATTTATCAAGTTTAAATTGTATTAATAATACAATTTAATTCTGCTAGTATGTGCAATAGATATTTGTTCATTATTTAAGATTAAAAACTCACGTGAATTATATTAACGTTATCATTTATTGATCCTCGTTGAATCATAACACGGTTATTTGCATTCGAAAATTTGCGAAACATCACAGAGCATATCGAAATTTCCCATTCTTACGTTTATCAGCTATTTTATGCCAATTCGATCTTTCCTTGTATGTAAACTGATTATTTATTGATTCAATGAAACGAACACATATATTAAAACTTAAGACGGATATGCAAAACATGCGATTATGTTTTGTTTCCAGTGAGTTGTCATTGTTAAATGGTACTCTTTCTACTGACTGAATACGCAATATTTACTCACACTTTGAAGATTGCATTCCAATAGCAAACAACATTATAGCTAACTTACTGTCTTGTTAATAATAATTAAAACAGAACAAACCACATATCCACTTTTATGGGTAAACCACCTTTTTCTGTACTTACTTGTG
This sequence comes from Agriotes lineatus, assembly GCA_940337035.1. NCBI lineage: Eukaryota > Metazoa > Arthropoda > Insecta > Coleoptera > Elateridae > Agriotes > Agriotes lineatus. The sequence continues at coordinate 142,783,090 of OW679195.1, read as the reverse complement.
GATAATAGGTCGCTACTGAAAACTTAAAACATACGTGACATTTTTAATTGCAGCTTAGCTACGTTTTGCTTACTTCCCTTATATTTTTCATGAAGAATGTAATCAATAAAATTGTAAAAAACGACTAAATAAAATTCAAACAAATATTGTTCTATAGTACGTCTAGAAAGTAACCGGATCTTTATAATTTTAAGAAATGTCACGAAACCTTCTTTTACAAGGTCCTGGACCTCTAAAATTTTATGTGCGTAGTGTCAGGGTAGTAGGTCATGGATAAAATAAAAGACAGGTACCTACTTTAATATATTGACGTTATCTTTAAAAAGCTAAAAAAATACTTTTTCCGGATACTTTCTAGACTATCTAATGATATTAAATATACAACAATACACGTACTATGCATAACTCATAATAATATATTGCGATAGAAGGTTGGTAGGTGACTATGTATTTAACAAACCGAGAAAATGTTGGAACAACGAGACCAGCAGGGTCGAGTTTTTCCATTTTTCGAGATTTAAATTTTATTGAAAATAGTCGCTGCAGAATTTGCATTGTCTAGTAACGAAAATATTTTTTTCTAAATTAAAAATGTAAATTTTGAATTATTAAGAATTTATGTATGTACTTATATTTGCTTAAAAAGTTCATTTACACCTTTGAATGTGACATACTATATTATAGACGTTTTCTGCCCTCACACTGGAAGCACCCTGTTGACAGATTACTAAGAATAAATTAATCTTAAATATCGGGCGTCACAAAGAGCAGATTGCTAAAACCACTGCATCACAATACTGCCGAAGAGTCGATAAGGGGCTTGCACCTTCTCATCATGTTTCATTTACCTCACTAGTGTTTTTTGATAAATATTTCAAAACTATAATTATTAGTTTCTATGAAATCATACAGAGATTTACTGTCAGTGTCAGCAATATTCGTAAGTGTAGAATAGGACCACGATTGTATACAATTATATAGATGCATTCTTATTATTTAATCGAGCAAGTAACAACAACGGCATAGGCATTTAAATACACCAATACGCCCTAATGTATTCAGTATTCTTCTTGACTATCAGATCAAGTAATACGACAGATTACCACTAGAACAAATAATTCGCTGTTTTATTGATTCAAATTTCGTGGTTTTTACATAATTGGCATTATATTGTTACGTTTTTACGTTTCGGGCTATTTAAAAAATTATACGACGCTTCTTGAATTAAACATGTATTTACAACTATTAATTATTATTATTTACAAACACACGAGTTAACGAGGCAGAACACGAATTACTTATAAACTACAGGCACTATTTCTAACTACGATACACTAATTAATTTATTATTTATATACGGCTTAACAGTAATGATTTATATGCTTATACACTCTAATTATTTACACTGGATTAAACATCAATTATTTATGTGGCTATTTTATACGCATCTATTTATGTAGCAGCTTACGCCTTTCGAGCTGAATGAGAACTGACTGTCGATTCCTGCTGACACGTATTTATATCCGAATATATTCCGTCTAGAACATTCCAGATTTCGCTCGTACATTCCGGCAAATGCATGTGTTGACCTCGGGCGTGTTTCCGAAAGCGTGAGTCATCCCCTTGCATCTGGCTGCAAGGTCGCTTCTCCAGGCGTCTGGAACATGACTCATCTGCCCGCAGCTGGCTCCAAGACCTTCTCGGCAGCGGTGACTCATAAGTCTGCAGCTGTTTGATCGCCAGGCCGGTACAATATTTAATTTAATTTAATTTAATTCGCACTCAGCCAACAGCCGTTAGGCCAATTATAGGCGTCGCTGTGCAGTTATGAGGACTTCCAACCCCACTAACGACTGTCATGATGTTGTATGACCGCCGGGACCAACTTTTTTCCGTGATAGCCGTACCACGAGGCGCCGAGCGAAGCAGCCGTGGAACTCCCATCCAAGTTCTGACCAGAGACAGCGTTGTTTAACTCTGCTGATCGAACGTGGACGCTTGTTCAAGCTACACCACTCGGGACTCATATGGAATAGGTGCGACAATCGATATTACCTGGTTCATTAAATATGTACAGGGTGTGTAAATTTCGATGTTTTAATAGAGAATCTCTTCGCCTTTAGAAGTTAGAGTTAAAGAACACCAAAATTTGATCAAGAAATACAAGATTGACAAATTTAAAATAACAGAACATGCTTGGAATAACAACCACAAAATACAGACGTAAAATCAAAGAAACCGCATATACAGGGTGTAAAAAAAGTCTGGAATATAGCAAATATTTCAAAAACTACCGGAGATGAATTTTTCAAAATTTCCAGACTTATATAGGTAAAAACGGCGCATCTAGGAAGGACAAAACCGTTTCTGTAACTGTACAGGGTGAGTCAGAAAAAATACCAACTTTTGTATTTTAAATTGGACACCCTGTATATTAACGAGGAATCAAATAGTCCTTCAAAAGACACATTCAACGATATAGGGTTTGATGGATTTATCTGTCAAAATGGCCATTGTGGGGTGACTTAAAGAATAAGGTTTACAACAATAGATCGGTTAATATTGAAGCTTTAAAGGATCATATTAAAAATGAGATACGTCAAATTTGATGGGATACTTTTGACAACGTCTTACGAGAATTTAAAGACAGTATCCCATCGAATTTGACGTATTTCTTTCTAATATGATCCTTTAAAGCTTCAATATTAACCGGTATATTGTTGTAAACCTTATTCTTTAGGTCACCCCACATTTGTCATTTTGAGAGATAAATCCGTCAAACCCTATATCGTTGAATTTGTCTTTTGAAGTACTATTTGATTCCTCGGTAATATACAGGGTATCCAATTTAAAATACAAAAGTTGGTATTTTTTCTGACTCACCCTGTACAGTTACAGAAACGGTTTTGTCCTTCCTAGATGCGCCGTTTTTACCTATATAAGTCTGGCAATTTTGAAAAATTCATCTCCGGTAGTTTCCGAAATATTTGCTATATTCCAGACTTTTTTTACACCCTGTATTTTACTAAGCAAAGACGAATGCGTGTCCACACATTCAGTTGATTTAATTACTACTTGACTGTCCATTCTTAAAAATGTAATCAGGTAGTCGCCTGTCAGTGTCATGCTATTTATTGGGGAGGTTAGTCGTGTTCTAGTACAATAAAATAAGGCAAGTTCTTGTTGATTTTTAATTTAATTAGTTAATGTTGATAACGGAAGTAGATTTGTCTTCCAAAACGTACCTGTTTTAATATTTTTAATTTTTGAGTGTGGCGCAATACCCATAAAAATAAGATGATTATTGAAGCGCTACAAAGAAGTTTCAGATATTAACTTTTTTTTTACTTCGCGTTTGATTATTTAGACAGATATATATAATCTCTAATGCATTCTTAAATCTTTCATATAAGGAACATCTTCACTTAAAAGCTGCATTTATAAGATTTATGTTTTTTCTGATCGTATATCAAGAACGTGGAAAAGTTACCCAAAATTATGAATAGTGCAACGTTTTCAAGGAGGTGAGAAGTCTATGAAATCCCGATATCTAGAGTTTACATAGAAAAATTACGGTTTCTGCAAAAAGATTCAAAACTGAAAGTGAATAAATTACTATTTGGAACTTCGCCCAACATATCTGTGAACTGTCAAATTATTTTTATTTAATGTTTTCATAACCAACTGCGACTAAATAAATTACCAAACAAGTAAAGCAGTTTAACGAAAATGAGTCATGAAGCAATTAATTAAAGTCTTTCAGTATACACCACTTCTTTCTTTAAATAACTGGTTGCAAGTTATAAACAACCAGATTAGAAATGTGTGATATTTAATATATTGCTCCGAGGTTGCATCGTAGTTGAAATAACGTTCGGATATCGAGAGTCGCTTTGCAAAATGCATGTAAACAGTATATCCTCAAGATTTCACTAGAATTCCCACGCCTTAGGAAGAATTTTGACATCTTTGTTAGCGACATTCCTCGCCGAACATACTGCAAAAAAGGCAAATAATCTTGAACCCTTTGAAATAAGAACAACCTTTGCAGTAGCTTTGAAGTCCACTTTTTACAAGACGTCTCGCATCTGTTGTTCAGAATCTGCACCAACAATTTTTATAACGTTTACTCAGAGACCCCTAAACTCTAAATTAAAATCCCTAAGCTCCGGCTTTCTTTTTGCTTGAATTGTCAAAACTATATCGGCAACCCTTTGGAGCAGATGCCGTATAGTGGTATCCCCATTACCGTCGCAAATTTGCCAAATGCAGGCCGAGGCACGAAACGGATTGCCAGATGAGATTCATATCACGTATTTCCAAACAATGCAATATCGGATGACCCAGTAAACTAAATCTGGCAAAGTTTATCTCCGAATAACTAGGAAACTTCGTATGTCGTATGACCCGCCTACACAGGTCTTAGATTTAGACGGTTTATATCTGTATTCCAGCAATGCGTAAGGGGTAAGGCAGGCTCATCCCTTTGATTCATCAACATCTATTGTCGGCTTAAATTGAATACAAACTAGAAATTCCGGGCACAGCTCTTACAAGAGATCGTAATTATTGACTCGTAATAGAATTCTCTTATCTAACAGCCTCCCGCGCACTGCGCTCTCTTGATTAAATTCTACTTAAAATACGTTAAATGTTGCTGCAATTGCTTGTTACGCTTCTTGTCTAAAAATGCCTGTCCCACCTTAATCACGAATTTATTGTCCGGTTGTTAACTATCTCCGAAAGTAACTTTGTTAGTTTAAGTTATTGCTCTTCAGATTCCGAGCAAACAAAGCCTGGTGAAAGCTCCCACCCCATTATCAAAAGAAGCTCTCAGAAAAGGGTTGAATCCGCGAATTCAAACAAGGGGCCCTCAGAAATAATCAACAATTTCTAGCGCGCTCGCAGTTACTAGTAATTAAGAAACGCCAACAAAACAACCAAAAACTTGAAGCATCCGCAGTGGAAAACTGCAGATTCGCGGAAACTCGAAAGTCCACGCGGTCATTAGCGCTTCTTCTTTGTGTCAACAACTACGTTGCAGGTTCTGTAACAAGCGATTAAAAAAGGAGTAATCACTTTCATTCAGCGCTTCGTTTGCGCACCGAGAGAAAAAAGTGATTGAGCTACAATCAATTAATTTGGTCATGACGGACTGGCGAGCCGGAAGAATCCGTGAAGATTTTATTTATTACGAGTCGGGCCAGCGAGCAATGAAATGTCCCAAAACGCACTGCCTGAATTGGGCCGCTGAAAAGTCGCCGCTTCCACGGTGTATATTAATTTTAGACAGAATGAACTTTTTGGCTGATATTTGCGTTCCGCATTTACATGTGAAAGGGTCTGCTCCTGAAAGTTTTAATTTTGATTTTCGGCTTGAATATTACTGATTTAAGTAAGCCAGGACCACATATTTTAATTGTTAATATCATATATGGCTTACTTTTATGAGAAATATTTTTAATTGAAACGAAAGTTCTAGATTTATTTATTACTCTATTGCTGCACATCAAATATGATATTACTTTTTCAGTTGAACATAATAGTTCATTCAAATAGCTTCCTGTGTAAAGTGAACTGCTCGAAATAGCAGTATTGCACGAAACTTAACTTCCTTGGGCAAAGCTTCTTCAAAGTATCCCCTGATATCATTGTCACCCGGTATACATACTGTCTCTCTTTCTTTCTTCATATCCGAAAATCGTGATTATACATTATATCTTAGTTCTTGTTATATCTTGAGCGTTTTTAATACTACCAACCACCAAAAGTAAAATGCATTTTTCACCTCTTCATAGACGAAGGCAGATTCCAATATCCCGATATTTAAATATTTCGCATATGCATATGGACTGGCAGAAGTTAACATCAGTAAAAAAATTACCAAACTTTACAAGCTAATAAAACATGTGCTGAACTGAATCAAATATTTCTCCTTTATTTTTCATACGGGGGAGACTGTTGTACCTTGGATAACAATTTACTTTTATATTTTTTTAAAAGCTATTTTTTTTAAATATAAAAACAAAAATAGTCCCTCCTGATAACACCTTTTTTCCTACACACTATGTATTTTTTGAGAATTTAAATATTAAACAGTCATAGAAAATATACATAAGTATATTTTATTGACTATAATGTACCAATGATCACGTCCTAGTGTACCTTGGATCATCACCGTCATGTACCTATAAGAAAGATAATATGTATTGAAAACAATAGTTTTACACAGAATTTTGTATTTTATTGTTTCATTGCAAAAAGAAATTTGTATACACATATAAGAAGTTACACTATGAAATTTATTGGATACTTAAAATTAATAAGCAATAGCAAATTAGGTATGTAAATTAAATTTTACTCAAAATATGTTTACCAAATCATTTAACATTAAAGCTAGAAAAGTCTACTTGGAACCACAGCTGTCCATCAGTTTTAGCCGATCCATTTAATTCTAGTGGGGATGGCAGTTTTACTACAATATCTTCCGCTACAACATTAAATATTTCTTCGGATTCTTTCATAAATTTGCTGCTATTTCCAATTCGTTTGTAGAATTTAATCTGGTATTCTAAATTTTGATCCGTGGAAATAATTTACCCACATAGTGCTCTGGTGGCCCATGCTTTTGGTAAATCCTACTAAAACATATTCCCCCTCTTGAAATGTCGCTCTTTCAAAACTGATTTCTTCTTGTGTTTCATCAATTATTATTAAATCCAAGAGGTCTGTCACGTCACCATCTTGATCTTCCAAAACCAAATCTATTTTTTAAATTAGCCTCCCTTTTTATTCTTATCTTTTTTCTTGGCAATTAATTTTTTGGAAACTGATGTCGACTTTTTTCTCTCTCGAATTTTATCTGTTTCTGGGGTATCTGTAGCTATTTTAGAATACCCAGGTTTTCTTCCTTTTTGTATGCTTACCTTTTGGCTAGCCGTAGCCTTAGGGTAAGGTCGAATCTGCTCTGGAATTACAATGGGCATAGTAGTCATACTAGTTTAATTAACTTCCTCATTTCGAAAATGAGTCGCTGGTGAAGATTGGCCCGTTGACTGCCCTGCAACACTTTCTTGAAAACATTTTGTTTCATTCCTGTTTAAAGATGTGCTATCTACCCCAATATCAGTAGCATTCTCAACTAAATTTGGATCTGGGCGATCCGTTACATAGGATGGCAAATAATCACCGTCATTAAATATTCCTCAATCTAGAGGGTATATTGCCGCTTTCTTGAAGCCACTACAGATGTTGGTAGTGGTGAATGCTCTAGGATAAGCCTGCCTAACACATTCTGCAACACTATAAATGTCAACTCTTTTTCCAGGATTATTGACAAGCCAAGATTGTACTGCTTGATTGTAATACGCCTTGAATGGAAAATAGACTGAAAGATCAAGCGGCTGTAGTCTGTGAGAAGTGTGAGGTGGGAACGTTACAATCACTACCCCAGCGTTAGATGCTAAGTCGAAGGTTTCCAATGAAAGATGAGATTCATGGTTGTCAATTACAAGCAACACGCGTTCTTCTTTAGAAGGTTTCGTGTGTTTTATGAATATTCCATAAAATTAAAATATAAGTCTTCGTTAGACCAACCCGAAGGAAAGCTCCACCGATTGTCCCTGTATAGGCGCTCCCTTTACCATGTAATCTTTAAAATTCACTCTAGGAAACACCATCATAGGAGGTATGTGATTTCCTAAAGCATTGACACAAGCGGATACTGTAAGTACTGTTATTACCTCCCCACGCTTTGCTGACGTCACGTTACCAATTTGTTTGGCACCTTTAGGTGCGACAACTTTTGGAGGATTTTGCACCGTGGTCATGCCGGTCTCATCTTGGTTCCAAATCTTAGAAGCCTGATTTTCTTCAATATTTTATCAAAGAAAAACGTCTGAAAGCATACACAACCTTCAAAACTACAGGGTCTTAGTTTTTCCTGCAAATTTGTTTTTGTAGATATTAAATGTTATTCCGATCAAAACATGTTATATAGACTTATACTTTTTCGACTCCTTAACAAATTACGGTAATTTTAAGATATTAAAATAATATCTAAATAAATCAATAATGTGCCCATTTATCACATCAACATGGATGGCTTCTGTTAGATGATGCTTCAGCTCATTATGGTAGATTGGTGAGCGAATCGGCGTTGGATTGGCCGTGGTGGACCCGTTCAATGGCCGCCTCGCTCTCCACATATTATACTTTTGCGTTTTCCCATTTTCTTATCTGAAATGAAAAGTGTACAGAACACCAGTGGGGAACCGATACGAATTATTAGAACGGATTGAACATGCACTGATGTTAAAGAATAACGTCGAAATGCTAAATGGTGTGCGCTGCCAGAAATGCATAAAAGTTTTGGAGATCATTTTGAGGGTTTAGTATAAAGTGTGTGTTTTTCCTTTGTATACCTATTAGAACTATTACTCTCATTTTGTTTTGATTTTTGGTGTTTTTTTACATCAATAAATGGTCGCACTTATTTTGCAACACGCTGTAACTTGTTAAAGGGTAGAAAAAACGTCTATATAACATTTTTTCATTAGCATAACGTTTACTATCTGGTTAACACGATATTCAACAAATCGGCATTAACAGAGTTTTTTGCTTTAAACGGAAAGTTTAATATTTAAGAAAAACGGATAAATACCAATACCCAATACCACCTGAAGAACAATCTCTTAGCTATCCGTTGTCGGAAAATCATTGAATTTGAATCTACTTCCCCTGGAGCTTCCAAATAAGAAGCTCGATAAATTCAATCATTGCTAACTCAGAGCTGAGGCCTTATTATTCAGGTGGTATTGGAAATACCAATCAACTAAAAGAACTAGCTTTAAACTCATTATGAACCGTCAGTCGTAGATACACAACTCTGCTAACCGCTCGCTGTGATAAACTTAAAAAACATATAAAAATGACGCAATTATCCCTGCGAAAATGACTAACCTTATTTTAGAATTCAATATTTTTTTAGATTTTGATCTTCTGCTTGAGGTAAACGGTAAATAATGGAAATTCTTAATAATTGCGAACTAAGCTAACAACGCTTTTCGTTTTTCTGAAAAATGAAAATACTCATCGCCGTACTGCTTTTCTCGTCTACTATTTTGTAATAATACTAGTTTCGTAAAAATTTTCTTGTAAGATTGGTAAAATGATATCTTTGGAGGTCATTCGTCATGTTATTAATGAAGTGATAAAAGTTAATTATTTTGTTTATTAAGGAAACCATTGGCCTTCACAGTAACGAGTCTATACAGGGACCTCATTCCATGGAAAAATAGGAAACTTGAAACTTGAATTATATCTAAAAAATGCTTCGTTTAACACTTAGAGATCCTTTTACTTCTGGGTATATGTATAAAAACTGGATTTTTGTCTGTGGTAATATTGTGCGATCAATATAAGTTTAAAATCATATGGACAAAAGAATCCATTATTTCATTATCTTGCTAGGGCAAACCACGTAAATTACAATCTAAATTTCATATTAGAGACGTCCTGCATTTGTATTTTTAATCTATCGCGCCTCCACAAAAGCACTCCCAATTGCTTCCGGAAAGTTTACTGATCATTCTCAAAGATGCTCCATTTCCGGAGGGCAGTTGTTGAACTGTGTGTGGCGAACATGATCTCGTATTATTATTACTGTTATTTGGAATGTTATTATTTGTTGGTACTGGATATTTTAGCCTCATTGTGCTTGTAAATCAATAGTCACGAAGCAAAATTAGATTCAGCCAGAATTTGACAATAACCGCACGATCTACACATAATAGGCGCCGTTTCTGCTAACCCATGGTATTGACATTGCCGTGGCCAAACTATAATAACAATAATGGAATCCGTGCCCCACAATGCATGTGTGGCATTTAGAAAATGCAATGTACTGTTAATATATTCTGGAAGTTATGAATAGGGCATTGAATGGGTTTGAATGGGCCAGTAATGAATCCAAATAACCTAATTATCAAACTAAAGGTCTTAACTAACGCGGCTTCGTCATCGTGCCTTAGTCAACACTTTCCTAACGAACACGACTTTTGGGGATGCTGCTGCAATGGCGAAACAATGACCCCAGGCGATACATGAAAATCCACCATTAAACGTTCAATAATTTCAGCCTCCAACGCAATTGTCTCAGAAATGCTGCTCAGAGATACATCGAGATTTTTGGGGAAACAAATTTAATTAAGAAATTTCCGGCGATTGCGGCCCAAAAGCGCTGCAAAGCGAAATCAAGTCGAAATTTGCCAAGACTTATTCATCAAACATGAATATTTGATAGCGAGTGGCCGTTTTTATGCAAAATCTAATCGCAGAGGAACAAACCCTCATAATTTATACTTCAAAAAGTTGGTTGGCTTGCAGTCCTGTAGCTGGGTTTTTAATTAAATTGCTGGCTAGGGTGGCTCTGCAAACAGGCTGAGCCGAAACAAAGGCGAGCTGATGTTGCGGACGCACTAGGATGCCTCCATTTTGCTTCAGTAATAGTTAAGAAATTACCTAGCTTAATGAAAATACCTGGACGGTTTAATTGCGCCCTATGCACGGCTGGATTAATGCGAACAATTGAGAAATTGGAGGGCGAAGCAAGGCGCAAGCAAATTGCTCTGAGGCTGAACAATGCTGTAAACACCAATTTACAACTGACCGGGGTGAACTTAGTTTAATGTTTACAACTTAATAGCAGTATATTTTCAATCTCAGTGAAATTTTTAAAGGTCTAATATTTTAGTCATTCACAATGAACTTGCGTAACCCTTACTTTTCGTATGCTACCATCAGCATTTTGGAAAATTGCACATTGTGGAAGAAAATCGTCAAACTAAAAAACGTTATTGGTCTTTGTACATTATTCCATATCCTCGACTTTTAGTAACCTACTTTGTCAGTAATTAGTCTTCCTCATACTATCACGTATTGTCATTACAGAGAGATCTTTTTTAGAATATATACTTCATTCAAATAACGATTGCCTAGGCAGTAAAAGAGGCACTTTATGCCGATAAAATGTCAATAGAATCAAATTCAAAATTTATTTTTTCATAACAACGGCATACCATAAGTTATAGCGATTAGGTACTGTTAATTCTGAATAGCCGGGTTTGGTGGCTCAGTGGTTAAAGCGTGAGTGTTAATAACAGAATCCAGAATTTGAAGCCCAGCCTCGGTGATATTTTGAAAAATTACAAAAAATTGAGATAAATATCTCTACAGAATGTCATCTTTTGGTAGAGATGTAAAACTGTATGTCCCAACTAACCACGATGTATAGCATTGAAAATATAGCTTGCTAGGAATGGAACACCTTAGTCTCGGAAAAATCACAGTACTAGACTATGTAACTGTAGTAGTCAGTGTTTAAAATACCTGTTATGCTGCATACTTACTCCTTGTACACAACAAACCATCAAACAATTCTAAGCAATTGTCCTAGTTAACTATTGCTAGCAAGCATGATAGAACACTATTTAAAAACTGTTGCCTTAGAGTATGAAATTAAATCGGACGTTGAAAGACACCAGGAATAAAAGAAAGAAGAAGATACCTCTTATACTAATACATATTAAATATCAGACTCGGCAAGTTTGCATCCCACCGACTGCGAAGTTTTTTTTTGAGAATTAGTGTAATTGGCGGTACTAAGCGTTGCTTTTTACTGTTTCAGTATTATTACTTGTTTAGTACATATTTAGTTTTCAACATTCTCGTGGTGCCCTTTCTATATTAAAGATATTAAAACAGTTTTTTCTGTAAATTTTTTATTTACAATTCACTTTTAAAAGTGCAAAACACAACTAGTATATAATTCAATTTTGACTATATTAAAGATGTGTGTTCCCGACTACATATATTAGAAACAGAAAAGTACGCTATATATGTTGTTTGATTCACACAGATGCGTGCATCAAAACCTTTTTGATTATAATTAATCATGTAATTCAAGTCATAACTGTTCTATTTCATTCAAAGGTCGTGGTAAAGTCAAATTGGCATCTTGCCGTATTTGTTTGCCTCTGTTAATATTGGAAAGGAATTTGTAAGCTTCCCTTAATGGCTTTTAAGCGGATGGATACATTTTCTAATAGAACTTAAGCCGACTTAGCATATTTGGGAATCATGTGTTTATGGATTTCGTTCAATTGCCTCATTGAGAGAGCTTAGCATTAAGATTCTTAGAATATGCATTTATTCCAAAACAACGTGCGACGCTCCGATTGGCTACGCAGGATCGCCTCAGCCAATAGTGTTTGAGCTTTCCCCTCCTTGATGAATTTGCGAGTTCGGCTCGTTGTAAATTCAGCGTCAGTTAGATTCAGAATTTCGAGGAAGCAAGTTCAGCTATGCTTTGTGCTGGGTTGCGGTCGTTCTAACTCCCTGGTAAAGACGTTTCCAGGTTGTTTTGTGTTACGGTTACGCGCAATTCGCTATTTTCGCGTGGCCAATCCAAGCGTGTCACAACAGTTGAAGCTTTTGTAGAAAACCATCGGTCCATCAGTGACGTTTGTAATCGTTGTTACTCAATATACTCGTGTTTGTTAAGTCTTGTTTCACTCCAACAACTAACTGAACCCAAGTCAGGGTTATTAAGTGGCAGTTCCCGGCAATCCCATTGAACCGGAATTCGCAGCTGATTAATTGGGGGCCCCATTCGTGGAAGCCTCTTATCAAGTTAATCATACAAAAAACATATGTGATGATTTGTGACTATCATTCATTAAAAAAAATTGCCGGGGATGGATGAGTTACGACCTTCTTCTTCTTCCTCTTATTATATGCCACTGGCCAGTTTTTAACCACAAAGTGATTCTATGAGCCCTCTTTATTCGTAAGCCGGGTAGGTGACTAGCCTTGCCAGTGATGAAGAGTGCCCTTGAGTGCCCTTATTAGGGGTTAAAAACTAGCATAGGTGTGGTAGCCGGTGAGCGTACGATTTTTAAAATTCTGTTGTAGTTGCCGGGGATCGAACCCGGTCCGGCCGCCTGAGACCCAAGCATGGTGCTTACTCTGCCATCCCCTCTCTTTAGAGAGGGAGATGCTGAAACAAATATGAGAAGACAGGATAAGCTTATTAGTTATTACACAAAATTATACCTCGAGCATTTAGGAATGGGGCAATACCTGGTCACCTGACAACCCGTGATTTAGACCAAGGAGATCAACAGACGACTGGATTTTTACTATCAGGCAAATTTTAGAAAAAAATTATGAGTACGAACAATAACGTTTACATGTTTACAATGGACCTGGAAAAGCCGTGGGAAACGTTCCAAGAACAAAAATATAACCGCTTTGATGAGTAAGAGAATAAGTCAAGGCATGTGCGAAGCTTATACAGAGAAACGAAAAATGAAGTACGTATGGAGCTTATTTAAAACGTACAAAGACGTAGGCTAAGGCAGCATACTTAGCCCTCTACTGTTCATAGTAGTAGTAGTAGTATTTTCGGGGAGACTCATGTCTAGGAAGTAGGCCCATTCTGTAGATGCTTTCATCCGCATTTTTTTTTATTTTTAAAAACCTCACCGGGATCGGGGATCGCACTCTCGACCCTTAGATCAGCAGCCAGACTGCTTACCACTGAGCTATGGAGCCCGGCACTGTTCATAGTACTAATCGTCGTCTGCTTTGATTGTTTATAACAATCAACGCAGACGACAGTACTAATGAATAAAATACAAATAATAGTCAACAAAAACTCGAATCTCACAGAATATGCTATAGAAAATGAAACTATGTGTAAACAAACTCTCATATGCAGACAACATGATTCTGCTACCCAATAGTGAAATATCGCAAAAAAAGCTGGAGAGTTCAAATGATAGATACATTAAAAGAGATATAACCTGAACATTGATACTTCTGAATCATAGTTAATCGTAAAATAGCTCAAGAATCCACAAACGCTGTAATCTAACTCCAAAACTAAATACTAAAAAACACTAATTCGATAAAATCTAGATCTATAAGAACTGTTAGAATAAAGAGAAAGCAACGAAAGAAATATTAGCAACAGAATTAACAAAACGAGTCAACTATATGGAGTATTATGTAGAAAATGTTTCAATAAGAAATCGATTTCCAAAATACCCTGACATATGTACCTATACATTCACGTATAAGGAATAAGCAAAAATTAATAAACATATAACCAGAATGGCAGAAGAAAAACAAATAAAGGTGGTATGGTAACGTTAGAATGAACTAGATTGCAGCCAAGAAATTGTGAAAGCACCGAAAAGGATGGAGAAAACTTAGCATCTTTATACCTGCCTATATATTGAAATATTATTAATTTTCTTAGAATACGAGTATATTATTCCTTTACACAATCCCCTACTTCGATTTTTAATCTTCGTCGTATAAACCGTACACGTCAGAGGAAGAACACTATTAGTTGGTTTGAGTAAAAATGTTTATTATATAAGAAGAAATTAAAATTTATTTTATTATAGGAATTGCTATGGCTGACCTGCATTACTTAATCTGCTCCCTATATATAATTCGTCTTCCTCATAAGCTTAGAATCTGTTACTACCATACCAAGTGCAGTTTTATAAGCCACCTTCGGCCGCGTTCGTGCAGATGGCTAGCGATGTCCGGGTATGAGATTTAAACACTATCTGCCGATTGAAAACGCAAACACTTTAGCCGACCACCCGCACTCCCAATAAATTATTGTTTTGAAAATAACTAATAATAGTTTAATTATAGTTTTTAGTAGCAGTAATTAGTAGTAATTAAGGCTGTAATGACACGTTTAGTAGCGCCATCGTTGTGTTTAATATTTGTAACTTATTTGCCCTATTAATTGTTTCCAGCTAGTTCCATTTACAATAAGAGGTCTCTTATATTTTTCGCAGTCCTGGTTACATATAAAGCAATGCAACAAAGCTCCGGTAGTTGACTCAATCTAGCGCATAACAATGAAATACACTAAACACAAATATACACATATTGGCTTTCAAATACACATACCAAACAATAAAGAAAATATAATTAAACCATAAAATAGATGAACATTTCTAAATACAACAGTGTTAACTAACAATATATAATCCACGCGTTATATGTACCTGATTTCTACCCGCATTCATTAGTCAAAAAATAATAGAATTACTACTATATCTGGCTTACATTTACATTTGAACAATGTTACAAATACACCGACGTAATTGTCTTTTGTACACAAACATTAAACTGCATGCAAGTCCGCCGTCTGCATTTCGTGCATGTAACTCAGGCAGCATATGGACTATGCAGTTCACCGCCTTTCACGTTGTAACCTGATATATACACGGGGCGAGATTAGCTTGACATCACTAGTCAAAACGATGATTTCAGGACGCACTCAAAAAAGTCTCTTGGCTTAAGACGTGGTCTAATGCAATGTAATGCCAACTGCAGTTTCAGCAATTCCCAAAAGACGCCAGTCCCCAACCATTAATAATTGCGTGTTTTTACGCAAAGCAGATATTTCCTATTTGGGGTAGGTTTCCTCATTTTGTCTAATGGCGTGGCCCCACTATGGAAGGTTTGCACCTCTTACATTGCAGCGCTTTGTTGGAGATGCTGTCAGCTTCTATTTGAAACTGACTATTATTCAGAGCTCGTAGAATTAGGCAGAGACATCTTTCAACGCCTAGCACGACTTTGCCGCGATAGGCCAACTGCTCATCGCAAATGTTGTACCCTGAATCACGATTAATGGCGTCCAGCAGAGCGCAATAGGGCGGCAAAGATCCTTACTTCCGCTATATTGCGAAAATTACTGGTCCAACTAAAACGCAGCGTATTCTGCCGGATGCATTCATATTGGCGCCTAAGTGAAATCTATTGAAATTCAAATAAACAAACCAAATTGACTTTTATATAAATATTAAAATATACACAAACGTACAATTTACGGCAACCGAGTTCAGGTAAAAAGAAATCAAATCCTGATTCAAGTAACTAAGTATGCACGCTGTCATAGCGCAGCGCTTGCAGCCACGTCTGACTCGCGCTGCGTGTTCGAGTTCGGATCCCACCAACAGTATTGTTCTTTTTTATTTGCAAATTGATGTAATTGTCATTGCTATGTGTTTTCTTTCACTTTTTCAGTATTATTAGCAACGTGAAGATATTTGTTCCTATTTTGTACATAATTTTGAACACTTTTGTTTCTATTGATATTTGCGAAATTTGTAGTTTCAAAACTTCCACTTGACCTATTTTTGTTTTCCAAAGTCGAGACCATTTTGAATGCAGTGCGCAATAACGTTTTCATCCCCGGCAACAGCTAGTGTGCCGCATTTCAGCAGGACTGGAAAGCATTACAAGAGTAATTCTGCAGTAATTGCAGTTTCATATTAAATCGGGTGGTTAAAAAGTAATACAACCGTCGCTGCATTTGCCAATATTATTAAACCTTAATTAGCGGTTTTGCAGCGCGCTGGAGATTCCCTAGAAATTCCTAAATTCATTTGGGCGGCCATAAAAATGCAGCTTCGTAGTCCAATTTACACTTCTATGTGCAGCAAAACTCGTTACTGACCATTGTAAAAATCCAAATGAGAAAATTAGCGTCCTAATGGACACAAAGCAAGGTGCATAGCCTTCTGCAATAATTAGCTGAAGAGACAACACGAAGTAAAGCAATTCCAGCCGGTTAATTTGGTTATTTATATTTTCGCGAGTACAGTTTTAATTGTACGGAGGGTATTTAAAAGTAACCTTTTATTTAAAAGAAAATTAAATTCTGAGCTTTGGATAAAACGAAGTTATGTGCCCGCCTGCTTAACTAAATCAGCCCGGTTTTGACGAGACGCCCGCGGCAAGAAATTTTATTACAGCCTCGCATGAAAACCGCTAAAACTGCCATTATAGTGCAAAACTACGGCGCAAAACCGTTAATTCGGTTACGGGGTAATTAACCCACCCAGGTATCGGATGGTCGTGTCATATTGTCGACGCTAACAATGTGTGGTTTGGCTTAAAATGGCCCGCGGGAAACCGCGCTCTGCTGAAATTCATTTGATTTTAACATTGTTTCAGGCCTGGTATTCAACCTTGCCGAAATCCAATATTTTTGCGGACATTTCCGCACTGGAATTTATTCATCAACATCTCATGTATATTTTAAACGGCATGCAGATTAGACGCACAGCAGCGCCTAAGAAAAATACAATCTAAATTACGCAAAATAACAAGAGCTGTTGAATGTAAACGAACAACTACGGGGGATATTTAAAATTATAATGAACTTATTTTTCAGCTCGTAGTTAATGGATGCGCCATTTCCGCCCCGCCTATGACTGCGGATGAAAGATAATTACTGCCGTTTTGAAGTATAAAATAACCACATTTTGAATTTTAGTATTTGGTAAATCAATGTTGGCGCTTAAAAGCAGCTAGCTAATATTAAAGGGATGCGATCAAATATTCAGAAATCACATTTGTACAAGGCCAATCCTCCCTTCTTTAGACCGTTAAAATTCACATGGTGGTTTGTTTTAGTCTTAAAGTAGAACCAACGTAAGTTTAATATCTTTGATATTCTCGAATCAACAGATTCTTTTATAAATAATTAAGAAAGCACTTTGCTATTTCTGTCTAACCTGTACATAAAAATAAATTCAGAATAGGTACTTATTGCAAATACGGTTTCAGGCTCTAGATTTAGAAAGAAGCAAAAGCTCACATTACGGTAAAGTACTAAACGCTTTAGTTATATTTAATTTGCATATCACTTTTAGAAAAGCATGTTTTCATATTTTATTTAACCTCAGATTTTAACATAACATTGCGGGGGTTTATTAGTTTTTTTCGATGTTTAGTTGTAGGGTCGATCGCTATTCTAACTCATCTTATTTAGGATAATTGTTGTTACCTGACTGTCTTCTGGGTACTTTTATCTGATATTGCCATGATTCTCAGTACCCTTGTTTCTTCTCTATTTAATTTTCTGAAATTTCTTAGTTTAAGGGGGTGCAATTTGCTTTCTCGTGAATTGGTTTAGTTTTTACAGCATTTATCATAGGTTTTTGCATTTGTAGCGCTCTGGTTTGGAGCAGTGCGGTTCGGCGCTCTCAGTATTTTGGGGTTACCTACACTACTGCTTTGTTTTTCGCAAGCAAAGGGAGATGGGGGTTGCATATGTATTTGTTTATAACCTTTGTATTTAAAATTGCCACACTCTTTCTTGAACATTTTCCATATACAACTTCAAATTAGAGCTGTTATGGTTTATTTTCATGTTTATAGATATAGCCAGTTTGTATGTACATGTTTACTTATTGACAATTACGCTTAAAGATTGTAACTTGGGGCGAGTATATCCATATCGAACATGGATCATTCAACGGCTGCTAGTGCATTGTGTGCAATCGCCTAAGGGGAAATAAATAGAAGCTTTGCAGTGTTGAAGTATCTGCACAAGTTTGAGTGTAGCAATCAGCGTTTGCGTATCCAGCAAACGTCATTTTCATCGTGTACAGGATGAGTACACACATTGAGAAGCAGCCAGGTATAATCGTGGCATTGATTGTGGGTGCGTGACATCATTATTGCAGCACCAGAGTAGCACCTAGAAATTTCTCCCGCATGGTGTATGGTAAATTTCCACGCGTCGCACCTTTTATGGTTTGGTGCACAGCAGTTCTCGCTGTTCTGAGGTCTCTGCTATTCGTAGACAACTTGATACTGGAAATGTGTGAAGCTGAAGCGATAAGGGGTCACTCCGGTTGTGTGAGAAGTGCGCTAAAAGGAATGTGCTTAGATACGTAATTTGTGCTGGGCTTCTATGCATGAAATCGCGTACAGAACCGTATGTTGGATGCATTTTTTGCGCGTTTATTAAAGACAATACTTGAACGCATTTTCAATATTGTTTAATTGTGCGGTAGATATAATTATCCTGCTCGTGTTTAAATGTAAATGCGAGTAGCCCTAAGCTGTATCGCCTGTAGAGTGTCTATTCGTATTGTATTTTAGTGTCTAGAAATAGCCAATCATTATAGGTTTTAATCTTATTGTCGTTTTGTTTTTCTTATGAATTTTATTTTTTATTTTATTTTAGTACTCAGCCAACAGCCGTTAGGCCAATTATAGGCGTCGCTGTACATTTATGGGTACTTCCAATCCCACTAACGACTGTCATGATGTTATTATGACAACCGAGACCAACTATTTCCGTGACAGCAGTATCACGAGGCGCCGAGAGGAGCAGCCATGGAACTCCCATCCAAGTTCTGACCAGAAAGAGCGTTGCTTAACTCTACCGATCGAACGTGGACGCTTATTCAAGCTACACCACCTGGAACCTTGATATGTGTTTTGGCAAATAGTGATCCTTCGTAACCACGACTGGCTATTTAAAAGGCTTTTATGCATACTGAGATAGCAAACTAAGAAACAGGGCAAATAATTATTAAAATAAGAAAGTGTACGAAACGTCTCCTTTGAGTTCTGTATATTTATGAAAATAAATTTTAGGTTAGACAACGTAGACAGCCAAAAATGTCTGCGTTTCTGTGTTGTGCACCGCGTCAACTTAAGGCATAAGGTAGACAAATCCAAAAATTAAAGATCGTTTAGCTATAAAGACGTCCAAGCCAAAATTTTATTTTGGTAATTTAACTTGCGTTGGCATTGGCTTGTTTAAAAAATTCCATGGCATCACTGATTTTTGTAAAAATGCTAGTTTGATTTTTTGCATTCCTTCGGTTCTGGAAAATGAATAATTGTTAGCAACAGTATGAATGGATGCAGTATTTTTTTCTCTACAAAAATGTATTTACACTTTAGCTCTAAAATAATTAAGGGAGCAAATAATTGAACATTAAGAATTTACTATGCAAATTCCTATGGTGCGTCGCGCACGTCAGCACCCGGTATAGCGGGAAACTAAAATGGGACAAAACTTCAGGTGACAATATTCGACGTAAAATTCTGAGCAGAAAATCTTAATATTAAGACTGTTGTGTGGTCTTCATGGGCCTTCACGAGCGGTAGATACAAAACATGTTGTTTTGAGGTAAAGTATCTTTTCTGTTTTAAATGTGTCAATGTATCATCAAGGAAAGTTGTTTAAAATATAAAATAATGGTTCCGTGCAAAATGTAAGTGATTATTTTTTAAACAGTCGTCTCAGCCAATAGTAATGAAAAAAAATTTCAAATCGACCAATAGCATCAAAATTACACCGACTATTTGCTAGTAGCTAATTACACTGACTATTTGCTAGTAGCATCAAAATGACACTAACTATTTGCTAGTAGCTGATTACAGCGACTATTTTTTCACAAACCATTCAAATCGTTCTTCTGCTGTAACACAACTAGCTAAAAGTGGAGTAGCTGAGCAGCAGTTGTTAAAAATAACAGGACACTCATCCGGAAGCTCCATGAAACCCTATCTACAACTTGGACTGTTTAAATAATAATCACGCCGAATTACATTCGTGGTAATGTTTTTTATAATTTTAACCAGATTAGCACTCGTCTTTGTTGCTATTAAAAAATCTTACGAGTGGACGAAATTATCACCACTTCTGTAATTACTGTTAATACGAGTATCGGCTTAGTTTTATAAAACCGTGTATACTAGATGAAGTATTTTTGTGGCATGAAGTAATAAAAATCCCTAGTCTTCACCTCAAGTTAATTGCAGTTTAACAAGCAACCAATACTGGTTTCATCATCACGCCAAAACGTTAATGTAGTATTAGGATAAGAAAGTACATGGCAAGGCAAAGGTGAGGTTAAAACTAAAATATTTGACCAGCTTCAAGTCCAAAAACTAATAACCATCATCAAAGTGCAGCAGTGAAGCTATTAGACAGTAAAACCACCCCCACTGGGCCTTGGTATGTTCATGCCAATTTCCTTTTAGCTTACTCTCACAGTATTTTTTTTTATTGTCCATTTTAACGATTTTTATTTTATTTTATTTTAATTTATTTTATTTTTACTTTTATTTTATTTTGTACTCAGCCAACAGCTGTTAGGCCAATTATAGACGTCGTTGTACATTTTATGAGAACTTCCTGCTAACGACTGTCATGATGTTATTATGACATCCGGGTCCAACTACTTCCGTGGCAGCCGTACCACGAGGCGCCGAGAAAAGCAGCCGTGAAACTCCCATCCACGTTCTGGCCAGAAAGAGCGTTGCTTAACTCTACTGATCGTACGTGGACGCTTGTTCAAGCTACACCACCTGGGACCTAAATGTACTTTTATTAGTTTTGATCGCAGACATTCATTCCAGTGGCCATCAATCAATTTTGTGGTATGTGGGTGTATTCGTAATTTCTGACGTAACTTTTATTATGAGATGTTGCTCTATTTGATGTCCTCTATCTATACTTAAACGTAATCACCATACTTATGAATCACCCTGTATGTAAGTTGGTGCAATAAATCATAAAGTAATCCGACAAACCTTAGATTTTTCACATCGTGTGACCCATAGTAAACCAAAAAATAAACGCTTTAACGAATGAAATTCGATTTTAACAGTAACACGGTAAGCTTCAAAGACCTAAATACTCCGTGTTTGCAGATTTCTCTAGAGCACATATTTTCGTGTACTTTTCAGGGTTTACGCTGAACAAATAAAGGGGTTACCGTTTTAACCTAGGAATTTGCGGAATTTCGGTGCCGTGAAATTACTTTGACCGCTACCCTGGGTTTCTCATTAGGCAAAATTTCGGTTATGTGGAACACTATTTTTGTTAAACTAGCGCATACTTTATTGGTAACTTTCGACATGGTTGTTTTTCGGTATTTTAAAAAATGGTGTTGAGAAAGACGTTAGCTACACACTGGATCAAACGGACCAATTTTTTTTAACTGTTATGTATTTAAATTGGATCGTTAAATTTGTTTTGCTTCAAAAACGGGTTAAATTTACGCCTCGCTAGGTATACGCGAAGTTTTCGTTTTCCTAACCTAGCGAAAATAGGTTATTTATTTTATGTTACAATTAGTGACGTGAGAAAAAGCATTTCGTGTACTAGGGTTAAAAAAAAATTCGCGCACTAGGGCGCGAAACAATATTGATATTCTTGTTTGGCGGTAGTAAAAAAAAATGTTTGTATTTCGTGGGAAAAATGAGCTAAAAGTATTATTCTTGTGTGCAACAAAAAACGCTCATTTCGCTCACTTAATACAAAAATAACTATTTGCGAACTAGCATTTTTTGAGGCTCCTTTTATCGCGAACTAATTATTATCGTTTTGGTAATGAAACTAATTTATTGCTTGTATATGCTAATTTCTTGTTATGCCAAATTATTGAAGTTGTTCAGTCGTATCTCGGTAATACTAAGAGCAACTTCTTTTTTGCTGTTCCAGTACCAATTTGTTAACTTGTACGTACTATTGCTGAGAGCAAGATTGCTAATTACACCAGGTAATAATACTAGAGGAAGCGAAGAACGAAATTCAACATTAATAAGTTTCAATAAACTACTTCAAAAGAGCCCAAAGGCACCCGTACCTTCCTGAACGAAATGTAGGAGTTAATTTATAAAATTTAATTAAAACTGTATACGAAATGCTAGTAGGGATTGTAATTAGCCATCAAACGGGCCTGCAAACTTAGTTACATTTTAATTAATTAGCACCTGCAAATATCAAACAAGATTTCTTAATTAAACAAACTTTACTAATGCATGCATTAAACTACGGAACTGTGAAGTTTGTATTGTTGAGACAAACTCCTAATGACGTTAGTACGGCGTTCAGGATGAAATTTAAGCTGCACCCTCCTTCGGTGAGACGAATCATCAAGATGTTCGTTCTCATCATGCTTTTGACACACGAAATTTACTTCCGCAAATAAGTTTCACTTCAAATACGAGTCGCGCTCAAAATTTCTCAAGAAAAGCAGGAGGCTGTGTTAATTTCCTGATTTTGTAGAAAACCTAATGAGGTAATTTGATTGATTAGCCCATTTAAAACTACATCGAACTCTTCAGCCTTTGGCGTTATCCCGCCTTTTAAACCGCTGGTAATTAATAGTGTCCATTCAAACCGACAGCAACGTCTCCGTGGTCTTCGAGGATAATTAGTCAAACGTTTTCATCGAAAACCCCAACGCCAATAATAGCGGACACGTGTAAACACGTAATAAATGAGTTAGCGCCGTTCGGAATAACCTGTTCCTTCCTGTCGTTGTTAGACGTGCAGTTTCATTATCATCTATCCGGGATCATTCGAATGTATTTATGGAAGAAGCCCTTAAAAATATTCAGCCGTAGCGCATAAAACAGAATTGAAAGCGGCAGGACAGCGGCAACATCTGCGCGGCATTAGAGACAAAAATAATAAAGCAAGACGTGTCTGCAAGCGTCTGGTTGAAGTTGCAGCTTTGTATTACTTTAAGCCCTATTTTATCACGTACGCTGCCGTGATCATAAAGTAATTAGCTGGCGCTGTGAAACGAAATTTTGTAGACGGAGTCAAGTCGGATTAGGAAATGTAGTCGCTACATATTACTCAACATGATTAAAAGTGCCAAGTTCTCATCCACCATTTTATACTGATCCTTCCCGTGCAGCGGGGCTGAAAATATTTGTTCAGATAAATGTTTGCGGGTTACCTACATAGAGATTATGTTATTAATGAATAGGGAAATCTATAGAGGATACGACTACCAACTTTCAGGAGTCCACTGAAGAGGCCAGCTGAACTGTCCAAATCGTAATTTGCTCTTAGAACTTTTCGATTCAACGAATTAATTCCAAAACCATATAATACTGAAGGAATCTACTTTCCAGCTAATATGTGACAGACATTTAAATTATTTCCCTTATTATTGACAGTGACATATTTTGCAACTAATGGGGATTTGATGACCTATGAAAAACAAAAATGTTATATTTAGGAATATTTCTGCATTTTTCCCAAAATCTCAAGCTCATGTTTCTGAAATTGTATGAAATTACATTAAAAATGTTTTTTAATTGTTTAAAATGTTTTAAAGTAACTATACTAGGTGTTATATCATTAAATTTAAAAACAATTTCGAACGCAGAAAGCTAAAAGCAAGTTGACCATGTAACGTGGTTGTGGTTATATGAATTGTTGCTCATAGAAATACTGTTCTGATTAAAAACGACGCTTTTATGCAAGTTTTGGAGTCGGTTTTGCAGCTTCTCCCACTACAGCCGTAGCCGATATATGTCTCGCTGTTGTAAGTGTCATTAATAACAGTTTTTCCTATTTTTTGAAAAAGTTTAGTATTTTAGGATAAAATAAATCGTGTTACGAAATACGTAACGTTATATGCTTTCTACATTACTCGAGAATTTTAATTCCTAACGTCGCTCGTTCATTCAAACTATTCTCTCGTAATGTAAAAAGCTTTATCTACTCCAGTGGGATAAGTAACGCATTACGTCACTCATTTGCCACTATTTCAGTTAGGTAATGAAGCTCATTACACCACTCAGTTATGTAATGGTTTCATTACGCAACTGAGTTGTGTAATGACTTCATTACGTAACTGAAATAGTGTCAAATGAATGACATAATGACATTTCTCTTAATGCACTTTTCTCAATTTTAGGCAGTTGTAGATAAAATTTTGTACAATACATGTGTGATAATGCATCATTAATATACTTGTGTGCTTACTAAGGATGTTCCGAATATACAAAAATTCGTATTCGCGAATACGAATACCGAATACAAATACTCTTATGAATATTCGCGAATACGAATACGAATACGAATACATGACCGTGAGTGAATAATACCAACATCAACATCGTTTTTGTACGAGCTGCAAATTTTAGAAATAGTATGGAAAATAATTTTGTTTTTATTTAATGTTATAGAATGGTTAATATTTTAAAAAAATGTTTTATTTAATGTATGAATACCTGTTTTATATTTTTATTAAAATTCTTATCTATATTTTTATAATTTTAATATCAAATACTCATATAATATTCGTGTTAATTTTCGCGAATACGATTACGAATACAAATATTGAAAATATAGCGAATACTCGCGAATACGAATACGAATACGAGTATTCGGAACATCCCTAGTGCTTACATAACTCGTGCTACGCACTCGTTTGTAACTTACACACACGTATATTAATGATGCTGTTATCCCACTTGTATAGTAAATAACTATTATAACGTTACCTACTTAGTAAATTACTATTACCATCTAACATTACACATTTAACGCAATATCGCATTTTTCCGACTATTACAGGAACACTAGGGTGCTGACTAATTATAAAATGCACGAGGAACATGTAGGTACCACAATTTCCAAAAAATTCCTTTACTGTTACAGAGGTTGTTAGAAGTCATCAGTATAAAAACTAGTGATAATATAAAAGCCAGTTTAAAAAACCCTTAGATCGGGCCAACATTTCTGATACCAGATAAAAATGTTAATTTAGAAGAAGACATGCAAAACGTTAATAATAGTTCAATTGTTCTGTTCAAAAATGTCTGCGTTGCTGATTTAGAGCCTACAAACTCTGATGAAGAGAATTATAAGCGAATGAATAAAGATAATGTAGAAAACTAAGATGAAGTGGGGAATTTTTTTTTCGAATAGAAGAAGGCGTTTTTGATGAAGATGAATCTGTGGTAGAAGAAGTCATTGCTGAAATATCGAGCACCAGCAATAATTTCTTTGCAAAGAGGGGTGGTCCAACATTTTAGATGTATTTGCCGTTTTTTTAACAAAGACATCCATGAAAATGGTTGGTTGTTGGTAAAATTTAAGGTAGATGGAAGACATAAATTTAAGGATTTTAAGTGGGAAACGTGCACATAAGAATTACTGTGTTGAAGTTTTCTCAGAGTTAAAAATACAAAAAAAAAGAAAATTATTTTTATTTCGGACCTCCAAATATGTATAGCCGTTGAAGCAGAATTTGAATTTCAAGATGTGGTTGGAAACTGAAAAATCTAGGGTTTCAAATTTATGTAAATGGCAACAAAATTAATACATTCTCTGCAACGATGTGTTTAGTTTAGTAATTAATAAACATCCTAATAATAAAGTTTGTAAGTAGGTAGGTACCTATCTTTCTTTGGGGGGGGGGGGGGTAAAATATTATAAAATCAAAGGAAATACATTTCTAAAATGGAAATTTTTGTTTCTATTTATTAACTCTATGATAACCTAAAAGAAGATAGTTAATTTTAAAAATCTTACCTTCTATTTCCTGTAGCCCTACTATTGGGTGAAAGGGAACCAATCGATATTTTTATTTAAAAAAATACACTATACCTACAATTAGAACTTAATTATGTATCATTAAAGGGCTCTTCAAAGACAAAATTGGTTTTTTAATGGAAAACAATCAGCAAAACGTAGTCACCTATGTTTGTTAAGCCCTTGCATGTTCACATGTTGTTTCTATTTACCCCAATTTACGATATCGTGTTTCCCACTCTGACGCATGCCTTTTGCTGCTAATACAAATTACCGATTATCCTTATATCTCTCAAAGGCTATACAAACTTTGTTATTAATGTCTCTGCAACTTTCTGCTAACATGTGCATACTGAAGAGACCCTCTCTATTTCCCAAACCGCTACGAAAATCCAACTGCATATCTGCAATATTTTCTTCTATTGTTTAGTATATTCTTTAATTATCACACGCAAGAGGATCTTTACTACTTGGCGCATAAGACTAATTGTACAATGGTCGCTACATTCACTTTCCTGATTGTCGCAATAAAATTGATTTGATGTTAGCCAGTCTTCTAGGAAATCTAGGATAATACCAATATCATAAATTAAGGTTAATACTTAGCCCTAGCCTACATAAAAGATAGTTTGGACATTAATGTCTTGAATATATGTTCAATTAGAAGAATATCTTCACGTGGCCATATTCTTCTTTTTCTTCTTCTTCAGCCCGATTCTACTTGTAAGCGAACATACTACTCTTTCCGTGTTTCGCGGTGTTGTGCCATCCTGTTTCAACACAGTTCTGCATCTCTGCGTCGTCGCCTCATCTCATTTCAGGTATTTGTCTACCTTTTTTTCCAGAACATGGGCGCCATTATTGTCATTATGCTGTTGCATCTTCGGTATGTTTGTCTTGTCTTATGACCTGCAAAACATCATTTCATTGATGCGACTCTTATGTCGTTGACTTTTGTTTTTCTTCTTATCCACTCTATAGTTTTTCGATTCCTTAGAGTTTTATGTAACATACGTCTCTCTATCGCACGTTGGGTTTTTACTAGTCGATCTATCCTCTTTTCGGTAAGCGTTCATATATCTAATTTTTATTTTAAATTTTGGTGTATATTTCTGCTTTTCATTACATGCTTTAATTTTGCGGAAGCTGTCCATCCCAGTTTTGTCCTGCGTACGATTTCTGCCTCTTAATTTTCCTTTGTTATGTTACACAACAAAAGCCACGGCACGACATGAATTTGATAACCAAACTACCCAACCGTCACGTCGGTTACCCGATAAAACGAAACAGAATCGGTAAATTCCTCGGATCCGTTGACCCAATTACGTTACTATTGGTTGTAACAAAGGTTGCCGGTTCACTCAGTGGGGAAGGGGGGTTCTTTACAACCTTAATTAAGGCTCAGATCCGGTAAACAAAATCAAGATGGCGAATGCTAGACGCCACCACTTTAATAAATCGGTAAAAACACAGGTGGGCTTATCGAGAAAGTGGAAGCAATGGCCCGACCTTTCTGATTCAACCTTGTCAATGCTTGAGCGACGATAAACAAACAGTTGGGTTGGACTTACCTTAACTTACATTTACTTACAGAATTGAAAACGAACTATATTAACGTAGAAATATATGTAGGTGAACGATAAACATCAATTGAAATACTGAATAAAGGATAATGTGGCCAGTTGCGCAAGATTCAAGCTAAATACAGGATGTAAACTTGACGACAAACAATCTAACTTACTCAAAAACGGTAGCAACCATAATTACACAACAATTAAACTACTTTCAAACCATAAATCTTGACGGTAATTACTCAAATTGACTCAATGGCGGTAATTACTTTAATCTCACAACGTGTCTGTCAAGTGGGTTTGGACGGTGTTATATCCTCAGAGGGTAGAACGAAGAACGTAATCAACAGGCAAGGGTTGCGGTACGGTACACGTAACTTCATTAACAACAAATTAGCACAAACGAGGTTCCAAAATCCGCCTCAAAGGCGTTAATTGGAGATACCGGCTCAACAGTACGGAATTCCTCAACTAATAACTTGCACTACACGTCTCTTACATGACCAAAACTTGACCCCAAATACCTATTCAGTTTCACTAACGCCTCCGCCGTAGAGGAACAAAACTTTCACCCTTCGTGTCTTGTTGAAGTCAGGCAGTAAAATCCTGAACACAAAGGAGCGCGCGCCTGCGTTACTTAATTTGTTCTCTGTTCAACTCGTATAGAAACGTACGAATTGCGTCATTATGGCGCAATGTTAAATCATAATTTTGCATGACGAACCCCCGCGCCGAAATGCGTTTAAGATACGAGAAGCCAAATTACGTCATTCATACAGCCAGCAAACACAGGTGAATTTATATATTGCCCAAGATATGAAATGCAATGGGCCGGAAAACACCAGTGTATGAAATGAACGAAACTAAGTTCTAAAACATAGCTGTACTATCCATTTGGATTTAGATGAAGCTGGAAAAGTACTAATATTTGGAATAGAAAAGCGGAAAAATGCGGAAAGCGTTAAATGCAAAATTTGTCCTTACAGTTAGTTTTAGTACCTGTCTTAGGTATATGTAGCCATTCATCCGCTTCAGTTCCTTTCTTTCTATTTTTATGTGGGGAGGTTAGTGTCCCCATCGTTCTCATGATAAACAATCTATAAATCGATAGTTTCTAGTTTCTCATATTTCTCCTGTCTCTTTTTTAACAATAGTGTGGTTGTGGCATTTCTCCAAGTTGATGGGATTCCACACTCTTCTAAATATGTATTCAGTTTGAACATCTCCTTCAATATTCCATCTTCCCCTGCTGCTTTGTTCTTTTTCATTTTTTTATTGCAACTTTTATTCCATCGTTGCTAATTTCTGGTATATCCCTAGAATTGACATTAGTAAATTGGCCTTCATTTTTGCGCGGTCTCAGACGTTGCTTTTGTATTTGTTTCGTACAGTTATTGATAGAACTTTCTGATGATTTCAGATCTTTTTTTATTTCTTATTATTTTATAACTCAAATTTTTTATAGGCAACGTACCTGAATTTATTCAATAGAGTAGAATCAGATAATTGCAAAAAGTGGAAAGTTTGATAGAGGTATATTCTAAAAGTATACTTCTCTTCATTTAAACCTCTGCAGTATATAATATGGATGTATTCGTTGTTATAACTGGTAGCGGAATGTAATGCAATATTAAGTAGCAAGGAAATTACTAATATTTAATTTTATAAATGTAAGCTGTATAAAAACGTGTCGATACTTTTGTAGCGCCAGGCTTATGACTGCTGACATATTACAACTACATTGGTTATTAAGAAAAATGTATTGCTAATTAAAACTGCAGAAGATAAAGAATGTTTGCGCAATTACCCTAAAGCCTACACCGCACAAACCGCAACAAAAGGACCTACGACAAAAATAGCAGTCTGCGGTGATAATTAGAAAGCATAACGAATGGAGCAGAAAACAGTTTTAAACTCAACCTTTGACAGTGGTTTCATTTATCTAAATTAAAGACGTCACGCGTGGCGGTGTTTACGTTCCGTTACTACTACTTTAAACATTTTAACTATTTCTTAATTCCTTTTTTCCTGAGCTTTAATGCGTGCATGTGTCTCTGTGTTCCATTAAAGCCTGCAGCGGGACAGATTAAAAGGGCTGCCAACTTCGAAGGCGAACGTTGACCTACATCGGCGGTAGCACCGAACTAAAGCGTACGTTAAAATACACAGAAATCAAATATTTAAACTGGAATTTGCGGGTTTCCGATTATTTTTATTCCGTTTGCTATTTGATCTTTAGACGAGCAGAGCTCAAGAATGTACCGCTCCAGGGTGAGCCTAAATTAACAGAAAGTGATAGGAATGAATACATATTTAGGAAACCAATCAGATTCCGAAGTCGAAATGTATGAAAGGACTTATCTCTTCATTATAAAGAGGGAAATCAAACAAGCCTACCAAATCGTTCCTGTACAAATTAATATATTTATCGTTGAAAGGTATGCATTAACGATTTATAACCCTACGAAATGTAACATGCAAACGCTATTACAGAAACTACAAGTTATTTACACATTCTTCTTTTATTCATAGAATGCTGCTGTTAACTGTAAACAACTGTTTAATTCAAGTGGAAACTAGTGTGCCTTTAAATTTTAATTCTAGTAGCTGACTATGTATACCTATACGGCCATTTGGGAGGTAAAGAAGGAAAACACCTATTGCTTGGCATTTTCTATTCAATTTCATGCATCTACTAGGTATTAAATAATAACTCAAACGAAATGAAATTATCAATATTGCATTAAAATATTAACAAATTAAACCTTCTTAAACATATAAACTGTAAATATGAAAAATGCTTGATTATGAACTTTTCAGTGTATTCCAGTGCGAAATGCGATGTATAGATTTGATCACAAGCATTATAGAACTGGGTTCTATAGCTTCAAATAAAACTGAATTTGTTTTTAGCTCTTTAGTTCTATGGTCTAGTATCTGTTTTAAAATGGATGAATGAATGATAACATTTTACAGGTTACCATTTGATAAATTGGTGATAGATTAAATTGTCGCACTTATAACCACAATTTGGTAGTTTTAAAAATTCCTTATATCTGATTTGACTATTTAATTAATTTAATACATGACTTTACCCCGAATATAAGACGATAACTCAATTAGACGGAAGTGGCGTACGAACAAAAGCGTTCATTTTGGAGGAGGTCCCGAGCAGCATGGAGTCCTCAGTCTTTGTCTAGCCGTTTTGCGTAGACCCCATTTATCGTCGAGTATCGTAGCATCTGTTGCGAGACATCAAAGATCGGACACATCGGATTAATGGAGGCAGACACTAAATCGCGATGAAGATGTCACAGCATCCCAGCAGGCGGAGCGAGACGGGCCTCGGCTAATTATGTCTTAAAATAAGTCCGCTTGCGCTGCCCTAATGGGAAACTGAGCCGAAGCGGGTATTTCCGATTATAGGGAATTAATTAGCGGACTTGTTGAAGTTTTGTTGAGAACTCGTCTGCTGGGACGCCGTAGTTGCTTGTTAGTGCTGATGCTCATCCTTGAACAGAATTTGCCTTCGGGCGCTTCGGTCTTGGGAAAACCTTTGTTTTGGATTGATTGACGTTCTCAAATGAAATATTTACTGCGGTCTATTTTAGTTTTTTTTGTATAGATAACTAGTGTATTCCACAGCATCACTTATGCTTCAGAAACATGTTCAGAAACTTAGAATTCTGCACAATGAAATATGCCATTTGAGCTTTACCGACGGAGAGCAGTCAACAACTACTGATATTTAAAATGCATCTCATGAAGGCAAAGCTTTCTCGGCCACTTCAAATTGTTTCTTTCGTGGTACTCGGTGGTACTAGTAGAAAATGTTGATGTAAATGTTAACGTAAACGTAAGATGCATTTTTCACCCCCCCCCCCTTCTCCAGAAGTTCACCCATCCAAGTACTGACCAAGCAGACTGGAGCTTAACTTTTGCAAGTGCCGTGAGATATGCAACACCACTCAGCCGTACTGCCGGCTTATATTCATGAAATAAAAAATCTACGTGGTTTTCTTAAGCTCGAAAATAAGAGGAACGACGAAAAATAAGTACAAAAAATGTGACTTTTAGTAAACAAAATCTTGAATGACAGTTTTTTGTGGTAGTGCCATGGTTCATTGGCTCCTTAGAGCGAGCCGTCACTGGTTAGACGATTTTCAAATGTGCCATACTGTAGCACCTTCAAATTCTAATCAAAAAAAGCTTCACGAACCAGCAGGACTAGTAATTCTTGTTTTCTTTATGAAAAACTGTTACAGATGTAAAAATATCATATTTCAAGTTGCTTTAAGAAGCGCATTGACGCAGCTAACAATCAAATGTATTATTATGGTCGTAAACGATCGCTGTAACTGTACAACTAGGACGATATTTTTATTATAGCAAAATGTGTGTTTAATTTAATAATAATAAATAAAGCTAGCATGCATTTTGATATAACAAACAGATAACGTAAAAGATAAGCAAATGCTATTTCAATGAAATCCTGACAATGACAATTAAAAGAAACAACTTTGTTAAAAACTTACTTAAGTAAAATTTTAGTTATACCATTTTTCTAAGTAACTCATCGATTTTGTTTTTCGCAGATGCATGATGTCGCCATTCCGCAGTCATAGAAGAGAATTGCGGAGTTCATTGTAAATAAAACACGTTCTGTGCTAATACTAATAATGAAGAATAAAAGAAACACATTTATCTGCTGTTGAATATCCACTCACAAGCTATATTTAATCAAACTTTTCACAAAGCAAATGCAAGAATACAACAGTTGGTAGTAAAACAATCAATAAAATCCGCTATGCAGATGACATAACCTACAACAACGAAGATATGCAAATCTTAATTAATTACATAATTTTTATTTAACATAAAGATAATAGTGATGTTTATTTCCAAAGCTACAAATAATATACAACGTAAATATGTGAAATAAACGTGCAGAATCATTGTCATCGTACAAACACATACTACCTATAGTTGATATAAGACCTATACCAAATTTATGACAAAATCAAACCATCTCACATTTGAGGGCTGACCAGCTAACAGTATAGACTGCATAAGTTCGTTACTAAAGCTTTATTCATCATTACAAACGAGGCACTACTGAGTTTTTATTCGATAAATGCGTTCAGATAGAAACGAGAACTCAAAAACGTATAGCTTAACCAAAATTACAATAATCTGAAATGCAATATAGATAACAACCAGTTCAAAATTCAGTTTGCAGTAACTAAAACAAAGGTATTTATAATAAAAGGTATAATAGCCAACAAATTGTAAATGAAAATCAGTTAGCTTTAACATAATTGAAACGTGCACTTAACGGGGTGCACCAAAAAGTCAAACTATTATTACTACTGTCACAGATTCCCCAACTTAAAACGCCTAGCGCAGTCACAAATACGTAAAACAAATAAATATATAGTTATAAATGTACCCATGTAAAGGCGACGTTCGGGGAAGCCTGAAGGACTTCAATCGGAGACGCTGGCACTATGCACAGCAGTATACTCTCGACATAAGGAAAATACTCCCCGAAAGAATTTGATTTATTTTGCGGGGGTATACTCATGTAAAGACAACTTTCGGAATAGCCTGAACGACTTCAATCGAATACGCTGGCATTCGGAACAGCAGTATAATGTCGATTCAAGGAAAAGACTCCTCGAAAAAATTTGAAAAAAAAAACGCTCCCAAAACTACAAAATACCATTAAGCTACGTGCACAACCAAACAGTTTTGGTAGCAGCAAATGCTTGCTCTAAGTCAGAACCGCATAATAGAAGCGGCCTGCCAGGGACTAAGGTTAACTTTTCCAGCATCAAAAGAAAACATTGGACATGTAATGCGGCTTTTCCCGTGCCTTATACTCTACTTTACTGTAATTTTAGATTGCCCTTTATTTGCTAGTTAACTTAGTCGTAAAAGCACAAGACCCGCTGTTACCTCAGTGCAGCTAAGGAATATGTCAATATTGCTCTTGCCGGCCTGCTCGTGATCACTTATATGCTGTAATTATAGATGGAAACCCTGCCAGGTATGAAAACTAAGCAGTTTACATGAAAAGATATATACTCTGTAGAAGAAACATACATGCATGAAAATACATGAAAAGAATACGCAATGGTAGTATATAGTATGCGCTATTAATAAGACCACGAAACAGTCCATGAGCTAAATGCTGAATCTACATGCAATGTTTAAATTCCGGCCTTGATTCCAGTAGCTTGAAATCAGCTGCAGCGATGTGTCAACAAGATAATGCCAGCGCTTTGTTGTGGAGCGCTGAATCAGCAGCGCTCTTGTTGAGGCTATTGCGTAATTTGCTGCAATTCCGTCGTGCATCGCTATTATGGTTCGGCTCTCAATTTCACATTCCGGGAATTCAAGCGTGTTTTTATTTATTATACTTAAGCTTGCCTTTACTTTGTTGCGAGAGCGCGAAAAGTTAAACTTCGAACTTTTGGTAGTTGCTCACACAAGCTTCTGGCGTTAGCTAAGTCGGCTGTCTGCTTTGAAGCCCGAATGGCAGCGGGAATAGCAGCTTCTGGCTATAACTGCTGTATCTCGGAGAGGCGTCTCCAAGTTTGCACTTATAATACTTCGCTTGGCGTCCCTTTTGCTTGGGGCGACACGCACACCTCGCTTATTGACAAGCGATTGCTCCCCGCTGCCTCCAACGCGCCAAGTTGAACCAAACCGTTACGTCACTCCGGCGCCTGCAGTTCTAATAATAGCACCGGGATCAGTATTCCGCTGGCTTGCACTTCACTATTCGAGCGCACGGAATATTCGTTGCTAGTGTTAAATACATAATACGTTTCCATCCAATTATCACAATGTAAGGAAAATAATTTAGTTTTATTCCTAGCAGAATAATGGTTAAATACCAAGGTGATTATTAAATGTCAAAGTGACACGAACTCGGCCGTTACAGACAGTAGAACTGGTCAGCACTGCTGCATACGGAAGCAGCTTTACAGGATTGGAATAACTGAATAAGGGACCACAACAGCTCAATACGGGATCCGGAAAGCTCGAAATGCCCCAAAACTCAATTCGGCAAGAATCAGAAAGCAAGCTAAAATGACCACGTGCACTTACCCCAGAGATCGAGACTGGGCTGATACGAACAGGCAAATATAAAAGGAAAATTGGCTAGAGACTGCTAAAGAATTAACTAGCATCAGTGGCAAATCTTGTGATGTGACCATAATCGCACTTTGTAACATTCAAAAAGAAGTAAACAATTATTTAACAATCTAGAGCTGTTTGATTCATTACAATTACAGCAGTGGTTGAAAATGCTTTAGATCTTCTTATAAGCATGAAGTCGTTACGTCGTTACTGCGTTACATCCGGGATTCTTTCTTGTAACTCTAAAAAAATTTGAACAGGAGTTTTACCTATGGAATTTTTCAGAAGTGGAAACAAAAAATTTTGAAATTTAAGATTACAAAATCTCACAAAGGCTTTTGAAATTAATATGTCGCCAATTTGATGCTCAATTCGAACAGATGGCCTATCAGTTTTTTTTTCTGATATACTACCCATTTCCCTGAGAGTGGCTATAGTACGTTGTACTTGAAGGAAACAGTAGGTTTTTCATGAATTCGTTTAAACAAGCTCTTACGATGAGTACTCCCGACCGTTGCCTACTTCGTCTATTATTTAAAAAAAATGTTTCTGTAACATCTTTAAATACATTTTTCAGATTTTTGATTGTCACACAAAAATTAATTGTTTATAACAACAACTATCAAAACAAAGCAAAAAAAATAAATTGCTGCTTTGACAATAATTAAACTTTAATACGGAAACTTTATTTTCCAAGACACTAGAGAGGTGTGATTATTACAGCATGTATTAATCCCATACAGTTATGTGTAAATAGGTATGATGTTTTATGTGCGGTATATATTTTGTTAGCTGGTGCATCTGATTGGAATAAAGAATAATTATACGATATAATGCAATACCGATTGCAAAGGGCCACAGCACTCTAGTCTGACGTCAGCACAAAAAGGCAGAATTGGCCACTAATTGAATTTACCCGTCTTTCCTCTACCTCGAGACTCGAAATAAGAGACTTCCATTAGCCAATTCGGCCTTCTTGTGTTGACGTCAGGCCGGAGAACTGAGACCTTGTTTTTCAGACGGTATTGTATACAATCGGTGGGTACTTAGAAACAAACTTTATAGGAAGAATTTATAAAGAAGTATTAAGGTACCGGCGGGTAATAAGGCCCACCTAATACAATTTATTTTTAAAACGGAAACTAATCGGTATTATCAATTAAATTTAATTACTGGAGATAGTTTTATTCAAGTAGATATTACGTACAAATAAAAATTAATCATAAATGCAACCATAGGACTAAAACAAAATATTACAGAAAAAGTGTTTTTGGGCCTTATTTCCAGGTGGATGTGAAATAAGGCCCAACATAAAAAAAAATATTTCCTTGCCGTTTAAGGAGAGCAGTCCCAACAAATAAAGTCTTCATCATTCTCTTCGGTAAATCCAATACACTGTTCATGCGACCACATTTGGCAGTTCTTGCAACAACGCATATCGGCCAGAAAATCTTCGTTGCACACATTGCACATCCAGGACTCTGCAGAAACTGGCTTACCACTATTTTTGTTTTCATTTGCAAGCTTTGAAACACGCTCTTTTCGTTTCTCCTTAGAGTTCTCAATCCTCTGCACTTCTTCCCCATATTCTTAAAAATAAAAATAAAACTTAAAAAATTACCGCTTGGAAATAAGGCCCACCCGCCAAAATAGCGCGGGCTTTATTTCGCGCCGCATCAAACTTACAGTTTGGGGTTAACGTTGAATTAATTAAATACAGTTAAGAATTTTGTTAGATACACATACTTACTTGATATTTACATCTATCTGCTGGTCAAAGCAAAATTAAAACACTTTTGGTTAACAGTTCGTAAAAGTAATAAAAGTCTAACGAGAAATTTATAAAAACATGTGTGGAAGTTCTGCGTTACACACCAAACGATGTCAAATGCACCAAAGGCCCTCTATCAAATCTTTGTGACAATACAGGATGTTGTCTACTTATAAATCACCCTTGTGCGACAGTTCGGCGTCAGATGGAGCATTATTAAGGCGGCAATTCAAAATGGGCCTTATTTCGATCCGGGCCTTATAACCCTCCTCTACCTTATACATAATACACAAATATTCTCACTAAACTTTTAGCATATTTATCTTTCAAATCATAAAAATTAAAAATAATACTAAATTTTATTTATATAGAGAGCAGCTATGTAATTCAGGAGATGTTACATTTGGAACTTCTTTAAACCTTAACAACTTGCTCTAATAAAGATTTGATGTGCCTTAAAAAATAACCTTTCAGCCGATTTTGACTTTAACTCTACTATTTTGCTTTACATTCCAGTTTCTAAGTGAGCATTAAGTTTCTGTAGTAATATTTTGATGAAGCAGTAGCTTCCCAGTTGTTGCAAAGTTTCTAGACCGCACTGTGTGATAATGCATAATATATTTGATTTCCTAAACTATACACTAACAAACATACCTGATACTGCTCTTTTGCAAGGATTTAAGTCATTGGTCAAAGAGATCTTAATTTCATCAGATAATTAATTAAAATTTTAATGAGGAATGGCGTGAAGTAAACACGCTGATGACATTTCACAGTAGCCGATGGTTAATAGCGTTGTTACTAATTTTCCTCCTTTCGCCATCTGGTGTCTTTGTAATAGACAAAAATTAGCAACGGTGTTGTTAACCTTAATGATGCATGCATAATGCTGTTCATAAAATAAATGTATAATTAAGTGTCCAACAATTGTCCATGGTTGTTCAGGCTAAGGTTAATAACAATCCTCAATGTTATGCACTTGGAAAACGCAAATCACTTTACCAAGTTTAATATATATGTATAGGCACAATACATGCTGGATTAAACTCTAAATCTAAAAGGTTGAATAAAGAACTTTCTATTTCTGCAAATGTCGATGGCATTAAGGCGTAGTTCCTGCAGGACTTTAAATAAAGAAATTAACCCTAAACCTTTCAGAAGTTGACCGGCATAATAAACAAGAACAAATAGTCTACAGTTTGAAGCCGATATTACCTCAATCAGTTCTACTTTTTCAAAAGTTCAATCTTCCAACTATATTTTATCCATTTAATTAATAGTTGCGACATAGCTGCGCCCATTATTTGTATACCCACAAAAACTGCGTCTTTATTAACGGTTTACATATATTTAATGATTAGTCAAGTCTAACATTTTAATTTATTTTT
The DNA here is from genome assembly GCA_940337035.1 of Agriotes lineatus. Lineage (NCBI taxonomy): Eukaryota > Metazoa > Arthropoda > Insecta > Coleoptera > Elateridae > Agriotes > Agriotes lineatus. The sequence continues at coordinate 142,745,014 of OW679195.1, read as the reverse complement.
TACGTTCGCACTAAACAGCTCGTAAACCTACTTGGCGAGGAATTATCTAAGATAAAAAAGAGAAAGCGAGAAGGCCGTAGCAGTCGTAGTTTCAACGTTTTAATTTACTAGTTAAAAATTCGTCGCACACTGTATTGTAGCGAACATATTTTTTGGTATTAACTCAGTTGAGTAATTCTCCATGGCCATAAATTAACACCAAATAATGGCCCCCGGACACGTTTTCGAAAGCAAGAAAACTGAATTGGCGGCGAGCCTTATTAAAAGGCATTATAAACGAATTTGCAATTAAGATCCGAGCAACTAATTTTCGTTTTCGTACAAAACACAGCTAATTTCTGGAACTAGGGCGGTTTTACGCTTTTAATTAGTTCACATCTGATTTTAGATTGCAGCCAAGTTTACACTTGCAAGCGGTTCGTGGGCGCTTATTAATCTTAAAACACAATAACAATGCGTAATTTGCATTAGGGCAATTGTATTGTTACAGTCTGATTGCAGCCAAATTGATCAATTTGTGCAACAGACCGTAACGTAATTAAGTCATTGTCCACACAATACTATAATGACTTTATTATATATTAGAATTTGAAGCTAATGGGCTTATGATTAATGCGTGTGCGTGCACAAGGTCTAAATAGCCCACAACGTTCCTGCAGCCACATAAACATATTATAAATTCATTAATAGTGCCATCACTTCTGTGGTGTCGCCTTTTTGATGTCTCCATTTTGCCTACTCGCTCTCGTAAATCTTCAGATAGACTCCTTCAGGTAACACATAATGCAAACGTAAATGTCTTTTTATTATTTTCTTTGACATTGAAACTAGCTTTTTGTATTCTTCCGTTGTTGAGCTCAGTTTTTTGGACGGAGCGTAGCACAGCTTTATTTCAAAGCTATTAACGCTTAGACTAAGCCACCATTCAAAACATTATTGTACACTTTATATTATGCAAATGATATCCTGGTATGTTACACATGTTTTTTGTAGTTCATGCCTATTATTATATGACTATTAACAAATGAAGCAACCTGCGAATCATTATATTCTTTTCTTAACGTTGGCTGCATACATTTTCTACATCATCCTTCAATATCATACGTGTGGAACAATGCCACATTTTATTCTAGTGCCAGTGACTGAAAGAGAACAACATAAAAACAATAAAAGACTAGCCCGCCTTCCTCTTATTAAACTCGTGGAATTCGGTGCAGCTGAGAATTTTATTGACTTTTTTTAGAATTATTTAAAGCTGTGAACTTTTTTGAATATTCAAGAGGATATGGAAGGCGAGTTAAATACTTTCATAATTAGCTATTACGTTTAAAGGCATAACCCGATCAAGGTGGTTATAAAAATAATTAGTATGAATTTCTTCTTGTTGTCGTATTTAAAGAATTGTGTCACAAAGACAATCAACTAGCACGTTAATTAAATCCGTGACAGTACAAGCCGTACTTACTTTTGTTGTATTTGTTTAATTTTTAAAACATTACTTACTTTTACTAGCATTTTAAGAGTAAATTTTTTTCTGACAGATGTTGACATCTCTTCATTTTTGTGAGTTTTAATACTCTTGCGTCACGTTTATTTTTCCTTTCATTTTGTATTATCTTTTAAGCGGTTGTTACGTATCAAAAACGTAATTATCACATATAATCTCATAAGAGCATCAATTCTTTCCGGAAATTTTTTTGAGTGCGGTCCAACAACGTCGTATTAATTTGCCCGAGCGGGACGCGAGGGCAAATTAGGACGTTGTTGAATGCACGAAAAATAATTTCCGGATATGAATTAATGCTCGAATGCAGATTCGGTAAGAAAATCGTAACGATACAAGCCCTCAAAGTTAGGCTGATCTACCTACAAAAAATTTCCAAGAAATTTTTTTATTGTCTTGGTTACGGCTCGTGAACTAATTTTTCTATTGGTCATTAATGAGTGTCGTACGATTTTCATTAGAATTTATTGTGTGTATAATTCTTGGCAAAGTGTAAATGCATCTTTATTTGAACGCGGTCACCGTGCAAACGCAGTTTTAGCGGTTAGGTAGTAATCTGTTTTACCAGCAGACGTAGCAGCTGTTGCAGGCGGCTCCCTTTGTTTTCCTGTGGTTTTCTCTTGCAAAAAACTGGCGTCCTATCAGCAGATTTCCTGTGACTGCGCTCCAAGTCTTAGCTTGAAACAATTTTTTGGCTTAGCCTAATTGTTTCGCCATTTATTCAATTATTTCAGGCTTAACCTGTATATTTTTAGTTGAATTATAAATCCTTTTGCATTTCAAATTCTTCTATTTTCCAAAGCAGCGTATCTTATACCTGGATCAAGTTCCTATCGTTTGCACGATGCCCTCTCGACCTGCGCTATCTCTTATCAGAGTGCGAGTCTCCCTTTAGAAACGAAATTTTCGTCCGAGGCACTTATTCTTCTCGCCTCAGGCGGCGCATTTCGCGCGGCCGAGGTTTGATTTTGTTCAAGTCAAATTACGTGCGCTCAACCAATTTCAATGAGCAGTGTGTTTCTAAGGGCTGATTATGATCAGGTACGATTGCGCTTTTCTGTCTTATTATCTCCATAGTAATTATATTTTCCTTAGCTCTTAATTACCAGTTTCATACACGAGTTTTTCTCGGAGGCCAAGCCTTATTGCAATTTCAACACCTGCTGGCGCTCTGCTTAGTTGCTGCCGTTCGAGGGTGCTTTTGCTGTATTCCCTTATGGTAGCAGATCACGACCAACTTATTTTAAACAACAGGGTGTAGCAACCCCAGCCGGCATTCGCCTGTTAGCCGTTTTTGCACGTTGGTGAAGCGAGGTTAGTTTGTGCTATTCCGAGATATATCGTATCTTCAATACCTGTATTTTACATTTATACATTTTAAAACCGTAAATATTTAAAATTTAAATGCATACGTTCTGCAATTATTAACATGTAATGTAACATTCAATTTCATACATACTCTTATTTTAATATTTAAATTTTTATGCTTATATCTAATTATGCTATATTTAAAGTTGCTATTTTGATGTGTACTTCGACCCTCTGTAAAAGGTACAGTCACGCTTTTTTATTTCAATAGCCTAAACAGAAGGTATTATGAAATGATTGAGGTATGCATATCCCATGAATAATTTGAATTTAGAGTTATTAAAATAACCCGAAAGGGGTTTTTAATTTTATGCGTGTCGCAACCTTCAGTTCACGTACACAAGGTTGTTATAAAATTGTTTGCATTTTAATTGTTCTGATAATTTACTACTGACCCTTCAAGACTTCTTTTTATTGATTATTAATTAAACGTTAGTCACTTGTAGTTTATTTTTCTTATTATTTGAAATCTTTTGATTTCTGGCGCCCATTTCCACTTCCTTTCCTTTTTTGAAGACATTCCAGGGTGCATAGCTGATGATTTGAACCTACGATCTAAGGCCGCCGATATTTGAGTTAGCTAGGGCCATTGCGGTGAGTAAAGAGTTTTTTAGAGCTGCCGTGGTGTATAAACGGTAGGGGGGTTAATCTGCGATTTTTTTACTACCATCAATTATTTTAATTAGTCAATCGCAGGTCGGCTTCTTTATTGTTTCAAGCTTTTAGTCATTTTGAAATATAGCGCGAAAGCTTTGCTATAATGTACTTATATGGGACAATCACGTCCACGTCCTTGAAACGGTTTAACTCTCACAGGATGGTTCGCCGTTTTGGCCTAATTGCCTATATTTGCAGGGCGAGTCAAATTACTTCAATCTCAATTTTAGTAACGTAATACATATTTGCTGAATGTCGTCCGAAAGTTAGCCTGCCAGGTGCAAAACATCAGCGATTCCGCTTACTTGAGAATTTCTCTCCAGACGCCACGTGGGGGTTGAGGAAACTACGATCTCTTCTACTTCAGAGGCCCCTGTGCTCATTAGATCTTAGTTTGAGTTTGGGCATTCTCGCCTGAGTGCGCTGCTATGGCTTCTGCTGGCGTCTTCCACCTGCATCTGCCGCTTCGAGTTCGTTTGGTGGCCATTTGTTTCACCTCCTACAGAAACGTGAGGTTCTCAGATAAGTAGCGTGCAACCTAATGATTTGTGTTGCCTAATGATATTTGTACCGCAAGCACGGTAAAAGAAACTGTCGCTGTGGTTAATATCTAATTGTATATTTGACTGGTTAAATATTAACGTGTATATTAAATTGTGCTAATCACTTCAATGATAGCGTTAATTCGGGGTGCACCTTTCCAGTAAGTAACGGCTAATCGAAAATTAGAGAATTTCTGTACTGGTTAATATATGCACAGTTGTTTAATACATCTAATGCACATGTTTATAGGATTCAGTATCTGATTTAATTACTGCTACATTCTGTAATTCAGATATTGTGTTAGAGCCTGATGCGATTCAAACTGAGTTTATAAATCCTCGGCCTATCTGAGTATATTTTTGTAATTGCAAAACTTGTTGGCGCTGCACGCCGCGCCCTCTCAACTGGGTCTAACTGGAGAGCCCTCAAATATAATCTCGTAGCGTTGCTGAATATTTAAGAAATATATAGTTAACAAAACAGTGCAAAACATATTATTTATAATCTACAATACTTTCAGTAATGGTTTTTAACTTAGTTGTACATGTTACATCTAAATGGGAAGTTTTAGATTTCAAATAATTGTAATTTTTTAACATTTATTATATTTAATGGATTGTAATACCAGTTATTTTGCAATAGATTTTTTTAATAATGTGCCTGTAGAAACCTGCTGCATTTTTATTAAAGAACTTATGAGTTATCCTCATTTTTTGCGAACGCCTGAAGTTTCTACTTAATTTAAGGTGTTGCAGGGCAGTCTGTCTTCGTTCGCCCGCAAATGAACACGCTTGGTAATCTAAGTATCATTGTTACAAGTATTATCTCGTTTTAGGAGCTAAATGGCACTTTCAAGATAATCAGCATATCTTATAACTCGCCACGTACTCCCCAAATCATAAGATTAGCTGTCTAAATTAAGCGTTTCTATTTGTCCCTAACTTATTAAGAACCAAGCCCGTATGAATGCAACATGCATAAGAATTAATATAAAAGACCTGTGCAGAATTGAGTATCACATAAAATTTTTAAAAATAAGCATTTTAAAATTTATAACTGCCTCTTTGACGTAGCAAATAAAACTAGCTAAAAAAATTGAAGGAAAGTAACGTGCAGAATCAGGAAACAAATATGAGAAAATTGGAAAAAGCTCAGAAATCAGTATAACAGATCAGAAAGAGATAGGAAATATAGCTAAACCTATGATGCTAACAAAATATATATAAAAATGGAAACAATTGAAGAAAAGTTGTTACAGTGCTTCTAGTCATTCTGTGATTCGAATCCCACCATTGTAATCCGAATTGAAACAAGACGTTTATTTCGCCCTTCCGTCGTGACATTAAATTAAATGCGATGTCTTGTACACCTTAGTATTGTTATAAATTATTTGCTCTGTTTACCTTGCTAGCTTAGCATGCGTATCGCTTTAAGCCGCAATTGTTTCTAGTATCAAGCTGTCCAGCAATTCTCCATGGCTGCAAATTGATGTGGTGCATTTTAGACTCACCCTTCGAATTGCGTCGCCCAAAACCTGAAAGGTGTGATTTGTGGAATTCTTACTGCTAATATCATGCCTCAATGGCCGCTGGCGTCACGTACCCACAATGAACGTCACGAATTTACGTGGCTACTTTACAATGTGTCTACTCATTCGTTACATGATAAAGATGGCGTTTGCTGGACATGCAAGTACTGTTTACTGCACTCAAATTTATGTAGCGAACTTCAAACACTGCAAAGCCTCAACCGCTTCAATTTATTCTGCCGTAGACAAAATTCACTGATAGTCGCTTAAAAACAGGCGGCCCTGGACAACGCCCGCAAGCAACCGATGCTTAAGTTGAACACACAAATTTAAGCGATACACGCACAGGCCTCAATCCTCGCGTATTAAACTATGGAAAATTACAACCTTTAAGACTAATTAACAATAAATAGCATACATCTATAAACTGGCTCTATAGACATTAAAATAAACCATACAGACAAGGGAGCCAGATTTCCTTTTCAGAGTTCTTCTAAAGCGGTTCGCGAAGAGCTTGAAAATGAGAGACGACATTTGTCGTAATAATTTCATTTTGTTAAAATGGAACGCATTCTGAAGAAGAAAATGTTGAATGAGTACTTGGCATTAATTTAGATAAGTTGCTTCCAAACATTTATAAAACTATTAATGTTTGATTTATTTACAATAAAAATGCTTTATACTTGCAAGGTTTAAATTGTAATCTTTCATCATTTCTTATAAACACTTGTTTGCAATTTGCAACATCGTATAATAACCAAAGTTAAATTTACCTGATATGAGTTATTTATATATTAAACTTCTAAAATGAACTTATAGATCATTCTACAACTTACATCCGGTACTGTAAAGACATGGAGACAAGGAAAATATAACCCCGTCGCCAAGTCGTTGCAGAGTGAATCAGTGAGAGTCAAACTTAGACTATAATTCAACAAGAAACAAATAAGCGGAAATAATATTGGCTTATGCGTTTGTTAATTCCATTACTGGCAATTAATTTATTAGTTTGCAATAATTTCAATTGCAATTACTGTAAATAATTAAGCTTGTTTTATAAATACAGTGCGGAAATTAAGCATTGGTTAAAGTTATTTTAAGATGTTTATATCATTTGTTTTAAATGTTATAACGTCATGAATAGTTTTTTAAACAACCTCTATTTTACCTCATTTATTTCGGTAGCAAGTTTTAATACATTTTCAAGGGTATAAAATGTTGAATAGTTTGCATTAGACAAAAATGGAAAAAATACTTTAAAGTTCAGGTAGTAAGGATAGTTAACAAAAATCGGTGATTGTACATTCATTTCTTATGTAGGAATTATGTATTGAGGTTTTTCCCGAAGACGAAGATTACCGAAGTTGCCGAATTTATAGTGCCGTCGTGACGGGAAAATTATCGATCTCGTCTAGTCTCGTCTCAAACTTCGAAATGGAGATTGACATTTTTTATCTCGAATTTTCAAGACGAGATTAATCAAATACTCGAATATTCGTAACGAGATTAACAAAATTGTCGATGTCGGCAGTTTTTCAATAGTATTTTTAAAACCCGCATAATAACCAAATAGAGCAGTTATAGGACTTCATTCTATTTTTTTATATAAAACTTTCGCAAGGGTTACCCAAAAATAACTGCAGCCTCAATTAGATACGCACAGCACATATTTAAAATTCGAGAATTTTTGAAATCTCATATCGTCTCGTCTCATGGCAACAGTGCGAATTTATGAGCTACCTACTTAATTTCCACACTGTATAATGTATGAGGCTCTCGCGGTTACTCGAATTGTTAATATTAGAATTAAATTTCGGGTTAGACTGCGTCGTCTTTCTAGATAAACACCTAGCATTTGTTGCCTTAATGTGCCTAACACCTTGTAAACTTAAATAAGGATTTATGTGATGGTTATGTTCTTTGGTAGCTCATGAACTCTTACAAGTCACTGATGATTTAGGCTGTGTTGTTAGAATACTTTGTGAACAAAGATACTTAGGCATATTTGGCCTTTTCACTGTTTGTGCACGCATGCAAGCTGCAATATTTTGCAAAAAGTTAGTCGATATAGGTGCACACTGTACAAACAGTAAAAATACCAATTATGCCTAAGTATCTTTGTTCACAAGGTACTCTACCAAATCATGGGTAGTTGGTAAGAGTGCACGAGCTACCAAAGAACATAACCATCACACAAATCCTTCCTTGCGTTCACAAGGTATTACGAACATTAAGCCAAAAAAGTCTGGGTGGTTATCTACAAAGACAAAGGGGTCTAAGCCGAAATGTAATTGGTAAGCATTAATGCCTGTTCCGACTTCATAAGCCTTTCCAGCCATTATTTGCTATTATTTGTTTGGGCATTCTCGTTTCGTCCATTCTGTTCGCATGATCTCTTAACGTTTTCTTATATTGTCTTACCTTGTCGTTTATGGGGAAGATTTGTATTTCATTGTGAATATCTTCGTTTCTTATTTGGTCGCAGTTTGTACAGCCTTAGACCTTCTAAGCAACTGCATTTCGACTGCTTGCATTCTTTATCTATCTTTGTGGGAGATGATCCACGTTTTGCATCTGATTGTAAGGACGGGTGAGGGTGAAGCCATTGTTTTATAAAACTTTAACTTAGCTTCTCTTTGCATTTGATTTTTTTAAGTTCTATGTTCATTCCACAAATGTGTTGAAATTTATGTATCTTTTTATTAATGCCTTGGTCTATATTATTTGCATTATTTGCAATGCTAAATGGTTTGTGCACAACAAACAGCTACACAATGAACTTAAAATTCAAAGTGTTAAAGAATTAATAACTGCAAGTGCAAAAACATTTTTCAGCAATGTGCAAAAGTGTCCCACTGCAATCATTCATCACCTCGACACTCCCCACCCACACGAAGACTCAAAAGGCAAATACCTATAGATTTAACTATTAGTAGTGACATTTCTTCAGATAATGAATAATGTTTTCCTACACTGTTTTCTTTTTATTTAATTTTTACTGAGTAATAGCCTCTTCATGTTATTTAATTGTTAAATTTAATATTAGTTATACCTACCATGTATGACATGCATATATTGCACTGACCCTGTACGTATAATATTTGTATGTTTATAATTAATGTGATAAATAAAAAGAGTCACCACACAATATTTAATTTAATTCTACCACTTGCTAAATCAAACTAACTGATTAATTAATTTCGTTGGGTACGCCAAAATTGAGAATTACTCTTATGGTAGTTTGCCCTTTTTCTAATCCATTCATCTGATTTCCTCAAGGTGTCGTGACAGGTGTTGGACTATTTCCTCTTCTGCCAACTTAGGAGTTAGGTACTGTGCCTTGTTGAAACGGTGCATTATGTACATTTCGCGAGATCCTCCTTTATCGATGTACTTGCCCGATGTTAGTTCCGTCCTTACTTGGGCTTGATGGGAATTGCTCCAATATTGTTCCACGAAGAGTGCCCGAAATTCATCGTACGTTGCATATTTGGATTTTATGATGCTATGCCAGACTTCAGCATTTCCCTTTAAAGCCATATTGATTACCTGTAGCCGTCTGCATTCAGTCGTTATTGTTCTAATGATATCGTCCAGTTTACTTAGGAAAATCATCGGGAGCTCCCCGTATCTCCCCTCGAACTTCGGGATAAATTCTGTGCTGAAGCTAGGAGGTGCCACACTAACCGGATATTCTTGTGTGTGTTCTAACCTATCATTAATCCCCTGTAACTCCCTTGTAAGTCGGTTGTCTATTATCGTGATCTTTGTTGCATTTTGCTTCCTTTCCTCGCCTGCTTTCTTGAATTTTTCTTCTGCACTTGTTTCTAACCTATCTAGCTTCCGATCTGTTTCATCCTGTTGTTGAACCAGCCTTTCCTGTGTTGCTATCTGTAATGCTAACATTTTATCTTCAATTTCTTCGTCCTTTCTTTTCAGGTTTTCATCAACCCTCTGCAAGACTTCTTGTTGTATTTCCGCCTTCATTGTTTCTTTGAAGTCCTCGAGTTTCTTTTCTAACCCGTCTATTTTTGCTTGTACTTCTTCCTTATTCGTATCCAATTTTTCTTTTACCGCTTTGACCAGGATCTCTGCATGTTGTTCTGCCCTATTCTCTCTTTCTGCTGCCTCTTGTTCCAATTTCTGTACCGTTCTTTCGGCATCTTGTCTGAGCTCTTGTACCGTTCTTTCGGCATCTTGTTTGAGTTCTTGTGCCGTTCTCTCGGCATCTTGTTTGAGCTCTTGTATCATTTTTGTTGTCTGCGTGAGCGATTCTTGTAATTTTTCGTCCCTTTCCTCTGCTTCCTTCCTGCTCTTTTCTTCCCTTTCCTCTGCTTCCTTCCTCATCTGTACTATAGCTTCCATAATCCCACTTAATTCCTGCGTTTGTTTTGACGTTTGCGGCTGTTGTGTTTCGGACTGATCACCCTGTGTTTGTTGTTCGGTCGGTGGCTCTTGTGCCTCCGTAACCTCTTCAGCTTGCTGTTCCTCGCCTTCGCTTTTCTTTTGCTGTCTTCGAGTCATTTTGTGTTCGATTTTTGTTGATTCGTTGATACAAATAGAATCTGAGTGTTCACACCCACAGACAAAACACCCACACGAATAAAGCTTTTCAAAATTTTAAGTCCTACTAACTTCCACCTACCTACTGTCTGTCAATTTGTTTACTTATTTTAATTCCTTAACAGCATTAAGCGCCTAGTGAATTTATAAAAAGCCCATGAATTAGGCGATCATTTAATTATTTTGCAGCTCAATTCGTAATTTATTTTAATCTTTACAAGGCCCCCGTTGTGATCGACCTTAATTATGCGATAACAATGTGGATTAATTTTATTTAATTCAGTTTTGCCCCACGTTTTGGGCTCGCCATTTAATTATGCACTGAGCCTGTACGTATAATATTTGTATGTTTATAATTAATGTGATAAATAAAAAGAGTCACCACACAATATTTAATTTAATTCTACCACTTGCTAAATCAAACTAACTGATTAATTAATTTCGTTGGGTACGCCAAAATTGAGAATTACTCTTATGGTAGTTTGCCCTTTTTCTAATCCATTCATCTGATTTCCTAACTTCGCTAGCTCAATTTTAAATAGAGACATGAAATTAAAACTCAAAATCTCGGGTGTTGGGTTCCTGACTTTCCAAGTTAAAATTCTACGGTACGCCTCTGAAAAGTAGGCAGCTTGACCTGAAATGTAGGCGTAATGTGCCGTTTGTACGTCAAATCTATCACAACAAGTTCTAATTATTTTCAGCTCGCGTGTGAAATTGATTTATCAACAATTAAATGAACAAATTTTGATGGTAAGATTTTGAATAATTGCCTTCAAGCGGCTTCTAGGCAATCTTTTGTTTTTCCAGATCGTTAGCTATTGGTGCATTCTTAAAAAGGACGCCGTATTCGCATTTGTTTCTTGGTGCCTCCAATTGACGATTTTAATTGAAAATCCTGGGAAAATACCTCGCCATCCACGGGAACTGTTACGATTTTCGTGTTCTCACTTTCGTAGATTCGGGACCCCCTTTTGATGGTGAATCTGGCTGTAATCTTGCTCCCCGGGCTGCTCGTGATGCTGGATTATGTTCTGGCCTGATGTGTGGAGCTGCCGGAAGAATCCTGACACCCTATGCCTTCCCACGATGCTGCAGATTGATGCTGCGGGAAATCGCCTCCAAGCCGTGGCTGCCGTCGTCGCCTCGCAACGCCAAAAACTCAAATACCTGGAATCTCTTGCCTCCAATTGTGCTGATACACTCGAATTCGCTGATTACGATGGTGCTATTTATTTTTTTATACTTTTATGCTTTCTATAAAATTTTTATGATTAAAGATAGAGCAAAAACCAAGCACTTTCATCAATTTATTTCAAACAAAAGCTATCTCGTTTGTTTATAATGACGTCAGCTTATCTACTGATTCGCCATTGGTCCCTGTGGGATCCTACGCGGATTTGAACCGCTTACCACTACAATGAAAGCCTGGGGCCTTAGCCAACTGAGCTAATGTGCCAGTTCTTAATTAATTTTAGATTCGACTTTTAGTTTGTGCGAATCTATTATATTATGATCAAAATTACATTGCTAAACCCAATACACGGAATTTGAGCTTCCATATTTCTGTGCCTATTCAATTACAATCAATTTCATTGGCGAATTATACCAGTGTTATTATGATTTGGCAATTTATGTGAATTTTCTCAGATGCTTGCATTATTACAACTCTGTGCTCTAATGATTTAATTTGCTATTTGCTTGTACTGCAATCAGAGCCGATTTGAGGGCTAAATACCATTGCAATATATTGATCTGGTAAATACATACATTTAAAAAAAGCACAGCCGAGAAAGTTTAAAATGCGATATTTGTTGCAGAGGGTGATTTTGAATGATTATTTTACTTCTACTTGCTTTTTGGCACGTAAGTGCCATAACATTCATCTTTTCTATTGAAATTGTTAAATTATACCCGACACACAGCTGATAGGCGTTGTATATCTTTGAACGTCATCTGCAGTTTGTTGTATTATGGCCAGATCGTCTGCGAATAGTAGGTAAACCGTTTGTATCCCTGCAGTTACTTGGGTTTTCCATTGGCCTGTCTTTGTTCAGTCGGTATTTCTTTTGATAGAAACATTCCCGTATTTATCACGACAGTGATGTTGTCATGTTGTCATATATGCTTTTGACAGCGTTTATATAGTAATGGGAAGTGAATAACAGCAATAGTTGCATTTTGTGAACATAGCAAGTTTGTTTATATTAAGTGTGGATTTGTTCTATAGTATCCTGTACTTGATACTATTCCAAACTAACAAAAGAATTTCCAGAGCTCTGCAAACTCCACTCCTCCCCTGCAAGCTGTGTGTAGTCGGCGTTACTAATACTATCTCAGCGATTTTTAAAAATTAAGTCAGAGCAGCTGGGAACTAGGCAAATGCTTAATGAATCGAACTAAATCATTCGCGTGTCTTAGATTTAGAGATTCCGGTCTGGTCAGCTTTCGGCAAGCGAAAAGCTCTCTTGATGGCTGCAGTATCAAATATCAAGGGTAGCATAATCCCAATCACGTGGTCCAGTGAGCAGGAAGGTTATTATTTTGGGGACGACTAACTCGATTTATATCAAAATAATCCCTTCCTCTGATGTTTATCAAATTTGATTTTTATGCGCTGCACAACTCTTATGCCCGAGTGGCTTGGGAATGAACATTGTTTGACTGTGAACGGAAGATAAGTAAATTTTAGTGGTTGCAGCCCCCTAAAGAGGGAGCGGCGAATATTTATAACGAGCCATGAAATGCTTTTCATAATTTTCGAAAAACGAAATTAAATATGCCTGCTGCTCTGAACATTAATGACAGCAGTTGGTACTTAGTAATTTAAGTAGTCGGCGTGGGCCGGTTTATTGCTAACCTCTCATTTAAGTGCTCTTATTGCACCGTTATTTGATCGAGTGCAACGGAAATACAGCAGACATAACATCCCATCATGCGAATTGTTCTCTTTAAAGTTCCATCAGGCAAACCTTATCTCTACCTATAATATCGCGTAATGCGATATTGTGCAATGTGCGTCGATTGTTTTTCAGATGTTAAAAGCTTCCTCTCTCAGGGTCTGCTTGGAAATTTCTCCCAAAACTACTTTTGTTCTTAAAGCTGAGACCTAAACAAACACATTATAAAGCACTTAAGAAGTTAACCCCAAGGTAAATATTAACCGGCGATGCCAAAATCAATAAGCCCCAGTAATCCACAAACAGAAATCTAGATTCATATCTATGAAAACTGATACACCATTTGACTTGGGAGATATATTACAAGACCTCCAGTGAAATTTCTCCAGGTAGGTTCTGAATCTGAACAGTCGGTCCTTAGGTACCTGGAGAACCCACATCCATCTTTTACCTGTCATTAAATATAAAAGTCCACACAGACCGCATGCACGTGAAGACGTGTTAAAAATGTTGGCTTTGTCAATATCCTTGCTGCGGTATTGACGCGTAATCCCTTTTGTTCCAGTTAAGCCACTTCCACGGAATGATCTGCATTCGAAATTTAGCGCGAATGAAGCCTCTTTGACTTATCAATGCAAATGAAGTTTTTTCCGTTATCTAACGTGTTTTCCAGAAATTAAGTTGTGTCGGTTGCTTTACCATAACAGGCACGCACGCTGGGTATCTCAAATCGAATCCGTGGAGAAAGTCGTTCGGAAATTGAAGGAAGAACCTGTTACTTTGCGAAATGGGCGGATTTCTTTAGAAACTGCCGATAATGTGACGGGTTCGTGTTTGAAATAATTGATCTGTCAAGATTTACGCCCGCGTGGGCCCGGCTTTTTAATCTCTTAATCTGTTTTCACATATGGCCTTCGAACTCCACGAGATGTCGTAATCAAATTTACAGTCATCTCTTTAATTTACTGCGGCTTTCTTGATTTACCTCTCGCCTGCAGCACGAAGTTATAATTTTCTAAGCAGGTAAAGATGCCTAACCGCTGCAGAGATGTTCATGCAGCATCCATTAATTTTAACTCCTTAGCGAAAACCGTAAGGTATTTTAACAATACACCCAAATAATTTATCGCCCAAGCGATTTACACCAAGATAATGGATCGGCTTAAAATTCTTGAATAAATCAAAGATTTAAATAACAATTACGGATTAAATATGAAAAATGTGTTTATACCTGTATGTCGTCAGGATAGCTAATTGAGTTGTTAATTTTTAAAACCACCTATTAGCCGCAGAATTTCTACTTCTGTTGTTAATTTGTTGCTACATCGTAAACACGATAAAATAGAAATGATTGATGAAATAAATCCTGGAAGCTTGTTGCTTGCTATTAAGTAATCATAATTAATTGATCAACTGGCAAATACAAGATGTACATGCCTCAACTTATAATAGATCAAACTAATATATTACCTGAGAAAAAGTATAGTTATCTACATTTTAATAATAGCATCCTGTGATGAGTAGCATATTCCGTACTAAGTTAGCTAAGGTGATCAACAATAAAAATACAAAAAATGTGTGAAATTGTTTCTTATCGCAAAGGGAATGCAGTTTCAATACTAAGAACTGCATTTGCAGGAGATACAATTTGTCTTCGTAATAAAAACGAAATCTCATTGCGAAGCTCTGTCGACCTGTTAACTACTAAAACTGTAATTCCCTATAAATTACAATTTTGTAACTAAAAATATAGAGCTTGGTCGGACTACTTAGTAGGTAAGCACTTCTGCCCAATTTATTTTATAAAAATAATCTAACCCCACTTGAGGTGCCATATTTGTAATATGGCAATTTCTCGCAGTGTTATTATTACAATTAATATCATTAAATATACCCTTTTTCTAATTATTAACAAGAAGCACTATCAGGTATAGCTCCTTATGCACTTACCTTACTTCTTAATGAAATATATACAAATTGACGTATCTCATAAATCAATTTGACATTTTGAATTATGTCATGTGATTATAGTTGTTTAAAACCTCGGCTAGTCAGTTCAAGCAATGGAATTCCTGTCTCCCAGCTGAATGGATGAATTTTCAACTAACAACTTTCCATTGTATTAGTTAGACTGAATTACTTTTAAAATATAATAATTATTTGACTTCGTGAATCAAATACACTGTTCAGGTACTTCACAAAATTAAATTCATACTTCAGTTTGTTAGTATCCCTTCGAAGTTTGATCTGACATTACAAAAATTAAATAGATATTGTCAAAAATAGTTTAATCAAATGTTTCAATATCCAAACTTGATTTAAATGACGATTCTAAAAAACAACCTAATCCAAAAATGTAAATTTCTAATTATAATGATCGAAAACCGCCGAGGACTCGAATCGCTATAAAGTTTAGAAAATTAATTATTCTAAATTAATTTCTAAATATATATTTTAATGAATTGCCGCACCAAACTTACTATATAATTTCTTAATATTTCATAAGAAATGGGTACTAACCTTCTGATTGTATATCTTGTACCTGATTGTGTTATCCCAGCTCCCAACTGGATAAATGTTAGTTAGCAAACATCTCCCTGGGTTGTTCCCGACCAAATAAAAACTCGTTGTAGCTCTTTGACACCCCTAAGGTGTGGATAGACAGTTCAACAGCATACCACAACACTCACTTGCACTGGTTTTACTGGTTTAGTAGTAATATACCACATTAAATGGAATTAAACAGTCTTGAATTCTATATTTGAATAATATTTGTGACTTCTAGTCAAATTTTATTGTAAATAATACTATATTGCTATTACGTATCAAATCATCAATTATTATTCTTCTTAACGTGACTATTTATCACAGATTATCAATTCAAGTTATTTTTTACTACTTCATATAAACAACAACTCTGGTTGCTCTTTACAACACCACCAGTTAAAACATACAACTGTTACATCACATGATACCCTTTGAATATCCGGATATTATTATTAAATAAAATGTATTATTCATACAGTATGCTGCATTACACCTGAGAAGGTTGTTACGTGAGCACTGAACGTCTGTTGCCAGCAGCTCTAATACAAATTGACAAATACATACAAAGAAAATGGAACAATTTCGCCCAAAAGCGTTTCAGTTCTTTACAATAGTATTCTACAATATTCCTCATAGGTTATGTCGTTCCTGAGTTATATCTCGAGTTGCATCCATCCAGCGTGACATACACGACTTGTATTAATTTTAGGTTTCTGACTTCACAAGAGTTATGTACACTCAGACCTCGCCGTTCGCGGCTTTGCAGTTCACTAATTTGATTTTACGCGGGGCATCTTTGTGCTCCCTTTTCTTTGCCGTTCGCGGATATTTGCTTTGCTGTTCGCGGATGGATTTGCCAACGTTAACTGTTTCAACTTTCACACACTAACGGTCGGTCTTATAAAGGCCACTAATCTGACGTTAACTTTAATTCGCTGTTAAAATAAACAAAAGCTCATAAAAATGTGTTTACTAATGAATAATATGTCATAAGCGCCAACGTTTTGATGAGCTTTTGTTTATTTTAACAGCGATTTAAAGTTAAAGTCAGGCTAGTGACCTTCGTAAGACCGGCCGTAAGTAAATAAAGCAGACGTATGCGATTTTTGTCATGAACACCTAAATAACATTATTTATCACGAACTAGTAAACAAATGTGACGTGAAATAAATTGTAAAATTATAACTTGAATAAACAAATGGACATTCGAGCTCTAGATTCAAGTGGCAAACTTATGTTACGTATGGACTTTTAGTTCAAGTTTTACTGTCTTCTCGAGCGATTCTGCCGAAAATTCAATTGAGTTTAATTTTTAAAACACGGAAAACCATGTCGTCAAAGCGTAAAGTTTCTGCTTCAGATTTGCCAGACAAAAAACGCATAAAATTTTTGAATTTTTTGAGGTTGCATAGTATAAATAAATCTAGTTTATGGAACCTAACCCCGTTTTTATCATTTACGAGTTTACTGTCGCATCGCGGTTTTGCGCTTCGCGGCATTCTTCTGGAATGTAACCCCCGCGAACGGCGAGGTCTGACTGTAGTTTCAATAGACCTATCATATAACTTCGAGTCGCTCGCGATTGGTTGATAGATTGCGACAAAAATTGTGAATTTATAAAAATCCTCCAGGTCGAAAACTTCGGCGGGTCGTACTGAAGTAATAACAAAACAGAAGGAAACGTAAAATATACTAGTCTCGAACGATAACATAACGCCCCGGAGACCATTTACAACTGCTACTTCAATAGAATTAAAAAATTAAAACTACCCCACCTTAAAGCACGTGTCCTGATTACAATGGAAAATGCATGTTGAGTTGATAAATGCCGCTCCTGTTTTTTTAACCTATTTACCTTGTATCAGAGGACCCTGGTTATTACATTTCCTCGCTAATAGACATTCATTTGTAATAGATAGGTACTCAAAACCAAGTCATCACATTTCAAAAACATACAACTCGATACTGTTTAAATGAAAAATTTCACTTCGGCTTTGTAGCGGGTACAGCATAATGGAGCTTTTGTTACTGAAATGTCAACTAGTATGAAAGGAACTCGATTTTTTATCAAACAGCGAATGCTTCTACAGCAACAAACTTCCACGCGGAAGGTGCAATTTTGAACATTATTGCTTTCAACATTCTTCCGAATTTGTGTAAAGCGCACTTCGGACCCTCGTCATAAACAATCCTTTGCGTTTAACCGCACTGCTGCTCCATCCGGCTTCTGGCTCTCTTCTCGAGTTAATAGCCCAGAAAAATCTTATAATGGGGTAATCATGATCTTATAGGGCCGAATTTCGCCGTAACAAAGGGACTTACTTAGGTTATCACCCAGTTGTCAAGACATCTGTTGTGTAAAATAGATTTTTGTTTCCTACCGATTTCTTTTTGTTCACTTCACGCCAATTATCGAACCTGTCAGCTGCAGAGCGCAGGAGATGTTATCAAAACGTCAGGACGCGTGTTGACCGACTCCAAGGCTCGGGCTCGTACCTGTACGAGGGATGAAGAGCTGACGTCTCTAAATTGGCCCCAATCTCCGATTGTTATGTGGCATTGTTGGCCCCTTTGTTGGCATCGCTCATTAATTGGAGGTTCTGTTACTCTGGAAAATCGGAAAACTAATCCCACCTCGTCTTTGTTGGAGCGAATTGTGTTCTTATTGAATAATGGACGAAGGACCGAATGAGAAAGATTTCATTACTAAGCAGTTAACTTGTTAATGAGGAATGGACTTGGAATTTCTGTTTCACCATGAGATAGCAAAGCGTCAAAATATCGAACAATAAAAACAATTAAGTAGCTACAGTCGTGTTCATACATAATGCAATCTGAGCGAACCGTGATTAATTTTTTATAGTAACTGCGAATATTATCATTTATGTACAGCTGATGCAATACCGTAGCTTATATAAATTTTGCTTCTAGCGTGTTTATAATGTCGATAGATAATAAAGAGTGGAACGGCTGTGCCAAATAAAACACAGTGAGAGAAATTTTTGCTCATTTACATTTAACGGGTTTTGTCGCACGTATTTGTGTACTTACCCTTTGATGGAACTAATGCCACACATTTTAACTAATTACCAAGATCACACTCATGGCCGTGGTGTGAGGTCATGGGGACATAGAAAGGCATTTACCAAAAGCAGTGTATATAGATACTCATGCTTTTATAATTTAAATAAAGCAATTACCAAATACAGAAACGAATAAAATTCCTAAATGCCCAATAAGTACGCCAAGCAAAAGTTGGAAGGTTTAGCAGGAGAATACATATATATATATACATAACTAATTTTGATCAAAATGCTCAGATCGAAACAAAATTTTTACAAAAACAATTGAGCTTCTGCATAAGTGATATTATAAAAAAGCCACCTGGAATAGCAGTGACAAAAAACATAAAAAGAATTTAAAGTGAACCTACGTTCCTTTTATAAGATCATGACAACTATTTTAGAACTTCTTTGAAAAGACTGCAGCAAGACATTTATTAAATACCAATTTCATGCAGATGGATAATGTAGAAAACTACAGGATTTTTAACAATAACATTAATTTCTAAGCATTGTTTGAATTGAATATTTATTTTAGAGTTTATTCGTTCTGTTTTATTTTTCCTCCTTTAAACGCCAAAACGAAGTTATACGCGACATATTTTTAATTCCTCAAGATGAATACATATATTCAAAACATAATTATTAATAAAGTATACATTTTAAAATTCTAGTTGAATTGGACTGGATATGCAAATTGTAGCTAGCCTGATATACGTACCGATTTCATCCCAAATACGTCAGATATCATCAGAGGTTAAAATCACATTACTTTGCTTTGATATATATGGTTATGCTCCATAAAATTGACGCTGGTATACTGGTATGCACGTATAAAACTCGAAAACTGAATTTTAGTTCGGGAAGAACCAATTATTACGAAGCCTACATGAATATAATCGGTTTAAAAACGAGTTTCCGATCTACCGGCGCCGATAATGTGGTATTTTAGATTTAAAGCTGACAAGGAATAGACATTTGCATCCGCATCTCTCGACAACTTGTTAAAAAGTCGTTCCGGGATCGAGATTCGAACTCGCAACTTCGGGTTCGGCAGTGTGTCGGTTGTGCCTCTTCTCCATCCTGACGGCGTACACGAGACCGATTAACTTCTATTAGTGATCACATCAAAATCAAAAAATGAGTCGAATGCGAAGATAAGACAAACCTTTTCCGTAGTCCACTGGATTGGTAGCTACTCAGCCGGGTGACTATTCGGCGTTGGGATACTTAAGCCCTGCCTATGAGGTAGAGTAAGAAAACTACACGCAACACATATACACGCACTTGACGTGGAAGTAGCGCAACGAGCCCAAGGTGAGCCCAGAGTGCACGTAAACTTCGTTCGCCCTTCATCCATGGATCTAAACATCAGTAAAATGAGTCTCTGGGACGATTGCATTAGATTCTCTCATAGAATGCGGAATTTAATAAATTTATGACTTTGGTGCCAACAATTTAAAACCATGCTGTGCTGTGTAGTAGCCTAATTAAAAATATAAATAGAACAACTTTAATTGTAGTTTCCATTTGTTATTAAACATATACTATAATGTATCAGCTGACTCGACCCTAATATATTTGTGTTGTAGCTAGAAGAAACTCGCCAGCCATAAGACGGGGGAGGGGGGGCGAGAAGGAACCATTTTTCAATTGTTTAAACATGAAAGGGTTTTTGGCTACTTTCAGTACTTCTACTATCACCTTCAGTCTTTCTTCTTCTATCAACTTTTCGGTGATTTTCTTCTAGGCTGGGAACGGTACACCTACTTTTTGGATCTTCTTCAGTGTTCCCTATGCAACAGCCATCCTTGAAAAATTCTTCAGTCTGCCTTTATTAATTGTTTGCCATAATTTCCTGCATGAAAATGAGTAAACAGTCGTTATGCAATGGCACAGCATGCTGTAGCAGTGTAGCAGTAAAGTTTGTGCAGTTGATGTTAGAAGACGCTGAATAGCGGCGCAGCATTTTATAGCAGTAAATTATTTGCCAACGCAGTCATTTATGATTTGTTTCCTATACACAGGTTAGTCTTGCTTTCTTGATATTTCAAGCCAAGCTTGGATTTCTCTAATTTTTTAGACTATGCTGGAAAAATAGTGTTTTTCTATAGCACGACAACTAGAAAATGGTTTTAATATGCATTTATTATTAAGATATATCGAATTATTGTTTATTTTGTGTATTATCTGTTTTGCCTACTTAGGTCTTATAGCACTACAATAAGCTTTACAACAATGTTAATGATTCAGTGTCCTTGAGAAAATATTATAAATAATTTTTGGTTGAGGTTATCACTGATTCCTTAGTCTGATCTGGCTGGGACACTCACACAAGATACGCTCAACACTAAAGTATACATTACACTCGGCAGATTTTGGTTTATCTGTTTTATTCAAAAGATAATTCTGTGCTATAATGGTATGACCTGTTTTCAGTCTTTCCTTGATAGAGTTGCATCATATCTAAACTTTAATATATTCGTAGGTGAAAATCACTTGTTCCTCTCAATTGACTGGGGCTATTATTTATAGTGTAAGATCTACACATTACCCTTTTGCTGTGACGTAACAATTTTTTCTCTTTATTTAACTATAAGGAACTGGACGAAACAAAAAATCTGCAGTTTTTGGTCAGGTCCACTTTAAGTATGGCTTGTTTTATAATACTGTCAGTGTGACATTTGTCCAAAATGACAGTAAAATAAAGCGTAATAACAATCAAGCGAACAAGCCTAAAATCTTATTTTAAGCGTTAGGGACTTCTTCGAAGAAGGGAAACGTCGGATTACATAGGTCAAGAATGTCTTGATTTCCTTAATGTACTAGTTAGAGCATCCCTTACATTAAAGGTTAGGTATATGTCAAATTCTTTCTAAAGTCTACTACCTGCGATCTAAATGATCTTTTTTTAATTTCAATGCAATATAAGACATACGTTTTAAACGCTATGTTTTGTTATTATTGACATCACAGAAAAAGGGTAATGTGTAGACTTTAAGAGGTTTAATTTCATTTTTAGATTCTGAAACCAATCTGGCTAATCGGCACTTTTCTTATTTGAAAAAGGGGAAGAGCATATCAAGCAAAGCTTCTGATGGTACTATGGTTTGTTAGCGCTCCAAATAGTTCACTCTTTAGTTTGCTAGGAAAGTTTATTTGAGGGCTCGCCAGCTAGCTACTGAGGAGATGGTTGCGGTTCTTTAAATGATGTACTTTCCGAAAAACATGAGCGCCAACAAGTTTTTCAATTACAATAGATATACTCAGATGGTCAAGAACTTATAAACTCAGAGTAAATCACGGCTTCATTTACACAACATCTGAAATAGAGACGGTAGCAGTAACGAACTTAGACACCGAAATATATGAGTATGTGCATTATATTTATTAATCAAAATTGCATATAATAAGCAGTGCAGAAAGATTATAAATTGTTCTCATAGGGCACCCCAATTTAAGTTTATCATAGTAGTAATTAGTGGGCTACATCTACACAAATAAATATAGAACCAATAGAAAGTGCCGTTCCATATTAGATACAGTTGCAATTTACTTTATCGAGTTTCTGGTACGAAAATCATTAAACACCATTTATAAGATTGCACTGCTTGTCTTAGAATGTTATACTTGTGCCTAACGTGATGATCCATTGCTTCAAACGGGCTCGAAGAAGCGGTTTCAAGAGATAAACCGAAGAACCCCTAACAGCTTACAACAGCGGTTGCAGGCAGTCAACGATCCACAAAGACCTCCGGAGATTATGTTGAAACGCAAACTACGCTCTCCTAGTGTTTTTTTTTATTGCCGATACCCCTGAAGTCTTGGATAACGTTTGTAGTAGAATGCTCTAGTAAAAACCGGAATCTTGTACCTGAAATGGAAGTATTTAACCTCATAGGTGACGCCTGTATAATCACATGCGAATCAGCCAATGCAACAAGGAAATTCTATGTCTTTATACGCGTCCTAAGATGTGGATGAAAGTCCCAAAAATGTGTCCAATACTTCCTCACATAATAATGCACTTGGACCACAAATACACAGAATCCTGCCGCAAAAAGGACGGTACATTTTTCAGCCAAACAACGGAAAAACAAAATGTTTGTTATCAAATAGCTGTTTGACAGCTGGTAAAACATCCCAAACGCTAATACTGCGTTTACACGACGACCGTGTTCCAATGAAGGAGCGTGTACACGGCCATGAAATAATTTTCAGGGGTAATACAATAGGTAGTATGCCTATTATCAATGATTTTTTTATGAATATTATGAGTTATAATCCCGAAGCTGAAAACACAACGAGACCATAAGAGCGTAAGACGAGTTGTATCTTCATGCATTGGGATTATAACAAAATAATTTTTTTTTAAATTATAGACTATTAGGCATACTACAAATTATATTTAGGAAGAGAATATAATGATTTAAAATATATAGAAGAAGGAGCGTAATACTATTTTATTGCCTGAGTATCGATGCTAATGATCAATGTTTGTTCGAAATACACTTTTGTAGCTTTTTAAGCTTAAAACGCGCTACCTAACCTCGAAAAATCATCTGATATCTCTAAATTAGTCCATTTGACACGTGAAACAAAACCAAATAAGCTCGTACCAAATGGAAAATCGCGAGTCGCTATATTGTCGGTATGGTAGAACGTCTTATTGGACAATGTCTTAAACTTAAGAGATGATGATTGACTCAAAATTTGAGGAATTCTATTCACAAGTTAATTGCGCTTTGAGACGTAACAGCTTGTACGATTTTTTGGTATTATAGATGTAATGTGAAATGTAAATTTCTTAGTCATACTTGGCTGTGACTCCATTAATTACTTTTTCTTTTATAAATTGCTCGTATTCTCTCTAATAACGGAACTAGACCATGTTACTCGTTTTTTATGATTTTGAATATATTGTTTCTAGCAAAATTCTGACCAACTAATGTACTATTGCGTCCAACAAATTTCGCACGGCTTGTTTGCCGTGTGTAAGTTTTGTTTTATCAAGTGGACTAAAGTCACTTAAATTGTCAGTTCTACAGCTGACGGTCTGCCTTCAAAACTTAAAATGTTGAATCATGTTCTAAGGGAGGCCGAAAAAGGCTTTGGTAGAAAACTAAAAGAGAAATGGTTACTTAATATCCTCCGTGATGTATTTTACTGTAAGCTAGTAATACGACAATAACTCCAATATATGAAAAATAACAAGTAGTCAGATACACATTAAGCCACTATGGATAAAACCAAGTAACTAGCTTAAGTATCGTGTGAATTTTTTTGGCCGGGATAGTACTAATACACAGAAAATACTAGGTGAGTTTTTACAAGGCGGTATCTCGAAAATGATTTAATTTATTTCCATGGAAACAAATAATAATTTTGAAATAAGTGAACTTGATTTATTTTTTAAATTCAATCAAAATTTCGTGAACCCAAACAGCAAATCCAAAAATGTTTTGTACACATACGTATATTCGAATGTTATAAGCAAAAGTACATCATCCTATTTAAAATTTCAATGTTACCCCCTTCCCCTCAAAATAGACAAGATGGGTAATTATAAAACATACGTTTAAATATGTCCCCCCCCCCATCTCCCTATTAGCCCACCAAAATGTAATGAAAATATTTGAAACCGTTTTCGAGATATTGCCTTGTACATTTTAAAAAACTTCATCTAGTATATTGAGAAACATAGCACATGCTAACTCTGATGGGAGGGGAGGATTACTGTAAATGGATGGCAATTTGGTAAGGTGTACAAGAAATGCTAACTCATTAATGTCTTGAAAAACAAGAATGTATGATGTATAAACTTAAGAATATAAATTTAATAAGCAAAACTATATATAGTCAAGTCATGCATACCCTTAACCAGCCTAAATTTTTATTTTCGCTTCGCTAAAGTAAAATTACACAACTTCTATTCAGCAAGTACGCCCGAGAGCTCTTAATATTTCAGAAGCAAAAACGTTTACCGAGACGGACCCTTCTTTAATTTTGCGCCTAAATTACCCAATCAAAATTCTCAAAAACGTGTTGATGTATCAATTTGTATAATGTCTTTATTACGGCGACGCAGTTCAGGTAGGGTAGTCGGAATTATATTTTCATTAGGGTGCAACAGCTGGCCGGCGACCGCTAAGGGTCAGCGGGCTAAGAGCCCTTCATCCCCGAAGTTGGCGACCTTCACGGCGGCGTTTCCACACACGGGGGCGGCCACGAAGCGCTTTGTTTCTCCATTTTTTGCCGAAGAGCCGAACGTGCACTAATTGATCCTGGGAACCTGGCGGATTAAATTTCGCCACGCTATGCGTACCGGCCATAAATCAAATAAGATTAAAACGTTTGATTCGGCGTTCTCATTACCTAATCGTCAATGGAGCAGCTCCAAGTGCAGCGTGCTGGCGGGCATTACGTCACGTTCACCCAAACTCATGATATGAATATTAATAAATGCGCCCAGGATGCTATCCCGGAGCCCTCTTTTTCTCTAAAACCGCAACAAAACTTCCAGCTTTAAAACCATTCTTGATGGCGCGGATACAGTATTATTTATGTTATTAAACCAACATCATGAAAACGCTTTAGTAAATCTCGATATCGGGTTATCAAAAATCGAATAACAATATGTTTCTCAAAATACGGACGGGGACATGATTATATATATAACAGCAATGAGATAACATGAACAACAACACAGAATGCTTGAGTAAAAAAATAGTTTAGTAGACACGTTTAGTTGACATCTGTCATAATTAAATTGAGCGTCAAGCCTACTCGAATATTTGCTACTATATTTATCTCTTTCTTACTTTCTTACGTGTTATATTCTTGTTCATGTTATCTCATTGCTGTTATATACATATAATTTTCGCCCCATCGGTATAGTTCTATGTCCACCTAATTGATATAAATCGATAGTATATAGTATATTTCACATTAACTCGTTGACATTTAACAATATTAAATTGTAGTTATGGTTATTATAAACTGAAATTGTTTTCAGTGCAATGTCTACCTAGTTGAAACCAAATTATAAATTCGCATTCCAAGTTTATAATAGACAGAACTACAATTTAATATTGTTAAATGTCAACGAGTTAATGTGAAACTTATCCTACCAACATTATTCAATCTAGTGATAATGCCTGTTGCCAATAGTTACCCTAGAATTTCGCTACCTGCATTTTCATATGAAAAAAGTCACTCTAAAATTAGGGTTGCCATACGTCCCGATTTAGCGGGATTGTCCCGATTTTAAACAGAGAGTCCCGCTAAATAATGATGTCCCGATTTGTCCCGATTTGTCCCGCTTGTCCCGATTTTTGCTATATATTCAATCAACAAATTTACGCTCTACGTTTGTAATAGTCAATTAAATGAAATCACATTTTGGAACGCACTTGAAATCTAAACTTCCGTACGTGCCGATGTGAGTAGTATATCTGTAGAACATTTGATGTGTAGATATTTAACGCAGTAGGAGTACTCAACTATCGTAAAGTGTAGAAATAATCAAATAATATTGTAGGTTTGTGTTGTGGAATGTGCATTGTTTTGTGGCATCGACGGTCTCGGTTGTGCACAGTGTTTATTGCTCAAAATTTGCTACAATGCCAAAGAGGAAAGTAAAATTTAGCGACGTTCTGACCAAAGAGTTTCCTAGCATTAGGAAAGGACGGTACGACGACGAAGCGTATTGTATGTTATGCAGGTATTGTTTTTAAAGCTAATTGTAAGTATTCTTGCACACCTACTATAAATAAATCCTAAATTGATAGTTTAAGAGCAACATTTTTTGTTTTAGTTCAAACTTTTCAATATCACATGGTGGGAAAAGCGACATTACAAAGCATTTTGCAACAAACACAAAAATGCATTGAGTAGCAGTTCTTCATCTACAAAATTGCCCACCTATTTTATTGGTAATAATATCAATGATGCTAAAACTGTAGCTGCTATTGAATGAGCTTTTGCATATCATACGGTTAAACACCACATTTCATATAATTCAACTTCTTGCACTAATAAATTAATTTTTAAAATGTTTGCTGATTCTAAACTTGCCAATAAATTTTCAAGTGCAAAAACCAAAACAGAAGCAATAATTAATAACGTACTTGCTATACTAATGGTTTTATATAACTTTAATATGTCCTGTAATGAATTTCACGATTTTTTGTTGAAGGAAGAAAATAATTGCTTACTTAGTAATATTACCAAAGCAACTAAATATGACTGGAATAAAGATCCAAATAGTAGTAAGTAGTTAACAGTAATTTACAAATATTATGAATGTATAAATTTTGTATTGTTCGTAAAAATGTTCTTTTTTAATAAAAATAATTTGTTCGTTTCTTTTTTTAACAATTTCTTTTGGTGTCCCGCTTTTTGTTTTTGGAAATATGGCAACCCTATCTAAAATGCACAGATTGATTTAGCGACCACAAATTGCAACGACCGCGCGTAATACCAAAAGTTGTTTTTATATCAAACTGTTTGCGTTTGCATACGGCAATATAAGCAGTAGCCCACTACAAATGCATTTTGTGTCGAATTATGTTCCTATTTACTTTGTTGATTAGTGGTTATCTAAAAATTGTTCAAGACTGTTGTTATTAAGCGTAATGTTTAATTTAATAATTTGTAATAAATAGTGTTCTAAAAGTGAATCCACGTGGTTTGAGCTATTTCGCGGGCTTTTGATAATATTTTTTCGGTTATATAGCTTAATTGTAGCTATTATAGTTATATATGTATCAAGTGCATAATGTATTTTTAATGACTTTATTGAACGAGTCTATTTTATGGCAGAGCGAGCGTAGCGTAGCGATAAAGAAAACAAATCAAATAAGGTCTGATTATGTACGAGCGGCATACAAAGCTTTTCGTTCGACTGCACTGCAAAAGATTTTCTTTTATTTATAATGACATTGATATTAGACACATTAGAAAATTCAGTTGCTATTGAAACATTTGATAGTTGGAAGTGTGCTTCTTCCAAGTTAATTGCGTTATCAAGAATAACTACCTATTACCATAAAATATTAAATATTAATTCCTTGATTATTTGTAAAGTTTTCAGTTAATATAATCTCCTTTCTTGATTTAAATAAAATGGCATTTATTTTGTTAATAACTATTGGACATTGACAGTCGGCCGTTTACTTTATTTTACTCTATGAACTAAAGTGGCACTTTATGGACACTAAATAATACTATAATAAAGTGTTCAGGAAACAGTCGTTATGAAACGGAAAGAGATATTCTGTCCCGTTTCTTGACACAAACGTCGTAAGAGTTCCTGACAACACCATCATTTTGGATTGGTATAAAAAAATACGAACTCTAACAGATATATTAATTACCTGTCGTACCATCATTTGAAAATTAAAATCAACTTTGTTTTGGCACTTAAATCTAGAACCCTTAAAATATCTCATCAATCATTGGTTCAAAAAAATATAAACAAATTTTAGTTTTCTCACAAATAAAGTATATTTCTGCAACTTAAAGATAAGATTCCTACCCTACAGAAGTGGAATGTTGTATATAAACATTGTCTTGACTGTACAAAGTGTTCGTGGGCTAAACATCCCAATAACTAGAAAATGAAATTAATAAACACAACATCGACATTCAAAAGCCCAACGTTCTAGACAGTGAAGACAATAATTATAGCAAACGAATTTTCCTTGGAATGGGTCATATTAAGAACGATAACTGTATGAATTTCAGAACTGACGTTGACATATCTATACCTACCTTATTAACTTTAAACCTATGATTAATTATAACAATGATACTAGCACTAAAATTTAGACAACCCTCTTTGCTGTGTATAACGTTGCTCGTATCTTTGGGTAACGGCTTCAGATCGGTAAAAGACAAAATTCCAAGTTTAAAAACTGCTGGCGTATATCGCATTCCTTGTTCTTGCGGCTTGAGTTACATTGGACAGACTGGTCGTTCCGTTGATCTAAGATTTTAAGAACATCAAAATAATATAAACAGAAAATATGGTTTTAAGCTTAGTAAAACGTAGACTCCTGTGATACAGGATCTTCAAAAGCATTGCAAACACTGTGCGTCATACGGCCACGCCCACTGCTTACGTTGCACTCGAACGACCAATCAGTATTACGTCAATCCGCGTGCCTGGCACAGAGGACTATAAATAGCTCCACACCGACCTTCAGTTCTTAGTGCGACTTTCACTCTGATGATGCAAACTGCAAGGTCTTACGGAACGTTAGTGAATATGGATGCACAAACAGCAACAAGGCCAAATCTGCCTAAGTATCCTCGTTCTCAAGAGACTCAAACAACACGAGCCACCAAAGAGCATGGTCATCGCGCGGTTTCTTGCTTGAGTTCACAAGGTGCAAGGCACATTAAGCCAAATAATGCTGGGTGTTCATCCACAAATACTACGAGGTCTAAGCCGAAATTCTATGTTAAGAAGTAACTCGATTCGAGTAACCGCGAAAGCCTCAAACAGTACATAGAAATAATATTTACGCCTTTTTTATGTTTTTACGTATGCTAAGAAAAATAAAAAGAAGAGCAGGAAACATTAGGAGAAGGAGTAGTTTTAATACTATCTAAACTATACTGGGATAAAGGGTTTATATTTTGAAAATTTTCAGCACGTTCGGATTGTTGCAATCGCTAAAAAACGCACTTGCTTATGGTACTTTTCGTGTCAATGGCAAACGTTATCCCAAAGAGTCGAGTCATTAGCAGCTGATAAATCAATAAAAATAAGCGATTCTGACTGTGCCATATCTTCTGATATTTCAGTTGTAAAACAAGTGTGAAATGCAAATCACTTTGTTGACGTTGGTGCCTTCCCCCCCCCCCCTCAAGCTTAGGACCTGGATTCTTCGAATCCTTTGAATCTTGCATCGTGGCAAAAAACCGATAACAGTAATTATCAATAGAGAACCCCACTGATATTACATTCGTTCAACCTACGCAAACTGAAGAAAAAAAATAAAGTATTAAAGTCGACCGCGTCACTTCTGGAAATGCGAGGAGACGCTATATGGAGTAGAAAAGTCCTAATCCATTTTTGACTTAGAAGCACAATTTCTTCAGAATTCACTGTTGAAATTGGTACCGCAAATTTTGTGAACCGCTATATGGTACCTACTGTGTTTTTGTGTTTTTGATGTTTTTTTTTGTCAATTAATGTCAATGTAATAAATAATTGCGTGTTTAACATTTGTAGTAAGGTGGGTGGTTAAGGTGTTCGTTAGAAATTACACACACGAATAACTACACCACTTTTAATATTCTTTATTTAACGCAACGGATTACAGACATAAAATTAAATGTGCGGATTTGCTACTATACTATTACAAGTGTGGATCGAATAGGTCT
This sequence comes from Agriotes lineatus, assembly GCA_940337035.1. Classification (NCBI taxonomy): domain Eukaryota; kingdom Metazoa; phylum Arthropoda; class Insecta; order Coleoptera; family Elateridae; genus Agriotes; species Agriotes lineatus. The sequence goes on along the minus strand of OW679195.1, from coordinate 142,714,948 downwards.
TGTTAATCAGCATACATGTGAGCGTTTGTGGATCTGACACTTAGCTCCTGAAACATCCAAAGTGAATGCTTCAGTAAGTATGAGATTAATTTTAAACGCATTGAGGAATTGACTCTTTGCGTGTCTGTTTAACCAAAGTGGTTTAACAGGCGAAGACCTGATGTGCAATGATCCCGTTCAACCCCATCGCTCTGGTTTATATACCCATGTTACACAATTTACACAATATACAAAAAGGATTTTTTATTCTAGTCACAACAATGGTACAACACTTTCACTTGGGACGCAACGGTTGGAGGTTTTATGAGTTTATGACACCACTTGAAATTCACTAGATTTTTACAGCTGCAGTTTTGTATTGTGACTTCACTTTCGCTTCTGATTTAGAAAAGTGTATTTTAAGAAACCCTTTTAGTTCGAGGGACGTTGAATAATTTCTCTCCGTTGAATTCTGCGCACAAATCACCTTTTTTAACTGCGTGCATCCGTAGAAAGTTTTCTAATGGTACTTACGCTGACTGCTTGCATTTCACAAATATTTATTGCGTACTGGCACTGTTTATTTTATAGGCGAGCTTCCTTTCTTTGGAATTCTTACGCTAACTGTTGACAACGAGTTATTGCGATTTATGGCTCCACTACAGTAGTAAACATGTACACCCTGCAGGAGTATGCTGATAATGTTTTTTGTGTATGGTAAATGTTCTGGTGATGCTGGTGCTGCAGTGCGTCGATATTTTGTCTTCATTATTGTTGGATTTAAAATTATTAAACTGCGTTTAAAATGTGTTCTAAAAGTTAATACATTTTGTATGTAGACGGCGTATGTGACAATTGTTTTCCCAGCCTACATTAAGACACTGCGTCAAGACTCCAATTTAAGGCAAATTACAGCAGTTCTCAACTTTTTCTTTTTAATGTTCAACATTAGTTTTTACGAAAACTATGCATCTAAGGCTAAAATGGATTGGGACTTTTCGACTCCATATAGCGTCCTCTAGCATCTCCAGAAGTGACACAGTTGACTTTAATAACACCCTGTACATATACATACAATTCCTCCATGGGTGGAGTTGATCAGTACAGTGTATCACGGAAATAAAGAAGGTGTTAGCTCAAGCTCTTCTATTCCTTTATAGATGCTATAATTGGCAATTCGTTCATTTTATATAAAATAGAAATACAAAACAAACATCAGAAACAATTAAATCAACTAAAATTTAGAAACTTGTTTGCAACTCAATTAATTGGCAACTACAACTTCAGGAAACGTAAAGGGCCACCACATTCTGCTTATAAAACATTAAAAAAAGTTAGTGGTATGTCTGTGATGGTAGACGAACCTTACAGAGTGTTTGATGTTGGGAAATATATTTCAATGAACGAAACATCCTGCCGTTGCGCTTATTGGAGTACAAAAGAAAAATGTGACAAAGTATTAAATAAAATATTATATATGTTAATGTTAGCTGAGCAAAAATAAGTTGGTTAAACTAAAAAACCCCTAAAGGGTTGACGTAATCAATATATCGTGTGGTGACTTCCGCGACGCAGCATAGGTATTTCAATATTAAATTATTGGCTTGTCTAAGTATTAATATAACGTTTAACATTTTAAATTTTCAGTAATGGAATTGTAGCCCTTAATTTGAATCGCTTAATAATCTTAATTAACCGTTAGGTAATAATTTGCATCTTCCTTTTTCTTCCTTGAAGATTTGACGTTAACTACAATTTCCTGGAGTTTAATTTAGCCAAACCTACTTTTAATTATGACGTCCATTGAGATCCGCCCATTCTCATTTAGTTGTGTACCGTTTTGACAAGTCTATTATTGTGTTTATTTTTTTGCATATCCGTTTACCGTTCAACATTTCACTTAACGGACAAAAGGTATCGCGACAGATTATTGGCTGTGATAGTTAATGATGGCATTAATAGCCGGATGTGTTGGCATGAAGCGGAATAATTATTTATCGAAGTATGGGTGGTAGGGCGAACGGGTCGCCATGCGGGCAAAATTTAAATAAATTATTCTAGCGTAAATAATCCAGTCCTAATAAATTCAATATCAACCCTTTCAGCCACTCGGCCAGAATTCATTAAGCAATCCTTCTCCCTCTGGAGCAAACCGATGCAATAAATTAGAAAGGTAATTGTTTGCCCTATCACTTCTACCTGAATATATTAGCACTAACTCTATTGTTAATTGCCCGCCTTTCTATCTGTCCTCCATTTATTTAATTCCAATCCAGACGTAGTTATGCAGAGCAGCGCCAAAATTAACACGGTAATGGGTTTACCGTGTTATTTTAGTAAGGATGTGAAAACTCGGGGCAATAAAAGGGGTGACTGTTTTAATATTATCTGCAGGTGCAGGGCTTCTGACGAACAAAAGGCCGATTTGAATGCGTAGCCACGAGCAAAAATTCGAAAGACTGTCCATCCATATTCATATTCGACGAATCACGTAAGCATCGTAATAAATGCAATTTAGAATTTGCCCCATTCACCAGCTCACTTTTAAATTTCACCCTGGCCAACTTGGACCCTTCGGTACATGTGGCGCGTCGTTTACGAGTTGGCACGACTTTTTGCTATGCGTTGCGAATACAAATCCGTTCATTTAATCCGAAATGCATTTTGAATGTCGTGTGCACCTCGTTTGTTTTAAATGTTTGATGCATTTGTTGCTTTTATGAGCTCGTTTCGTTTTATGGCTCGACTAAATTTAGGATATAAACCTGACTCGTAGATTAATTGGTTCCTCATAACAACGCCCGCTTCCGTATCGTTTCCCATCTTAGAATGGTTGAATTATACATTGCATTTCGAAATTCCATTATCGCAGATTCAGCGGCCTTAATGAACATTTACTAATGCAAATTCATCAGAACATCCTATTTTTTCTTAACCTATTGGAAGCTATTAAAGGTACCACCAAACACTATGTATATAAACTAGAATGACCATGTTCAGTATTACTCGATGAGGGTGTATTGATAAATAAACCTGAAATCGAGACCACAATAGTTGTTTATGGTACAAGTGTGTTATATTACAAATAATCCATGAGAGAAAAGTTGGGCCCTCGAGACCGCCAGGCCGAGAGGGGTCATATGTGCCATAAAATTTTTCATCCAACAACTCATTAAATATCTAAGAAACATCAATTTTGTATTGACATCCGAGAGATTACATACATTTATAATTAGAGTCGCCTGTGATTCGGGTTATACGTTTGGCAGTATTAAAGTCTATTGTCAGTCTATGTTAAATTGGAGGTTAGTAGGTTAGGTTTTGTTTGTTATTTAATACAGACTGACGCAGAACTTAATCTGCAAATCTAAAATTTGCCATAGCTTGGCGATGCTATCAACAATACAGTAGTGAGTCACCCGGCTTTTATCTCACTAGTGGGTTATGGGCACTTTAGAGGTCTAAAATCGATCTAGTAATAGCCTTATTATAACTAGGAAGTGTTGGATAAAATGTTTTGTTAATAGTGATTAGGACTTTCGGGACCGCGTAGTTACAATAGATGAAGCTTTCATTCACCTTCTAATCCGGGGATAAATCAGCAATTAATGAAATGGGTAAATTCTGACTGTTTCTATCTAAAAAAATGAATGTGTTCTCTTTTCTGGAATAAAATCCAGCTATTTAGAACATTAAAAATATTACTATAGAGCATTATGCAAATATACCAACACAACTAATAACGAAAATTGTGGATAAGTAACAAGTTCTTAAAAGTTGTCGTACATCTGCAAGATAATGTTCCATCTCACAAGCTCAAGGTTGTTTTCCAAAAATTCACGAATTGAACTTGAATTGCTGCATCCTCCTGACTCATTCAATTTCACATTTTCTGATTATTTTCTATTGCCTACATTTTAAAAAAACATCTGCAATCAACAACTGAATTAAAGAAGAGACACTTCGGGCTAAGGAGTAGTGGTTTACAAACCAAAATCCAAAAGTGTCTTTGGAAGATTGTGCAATCATGGCACCATTGTACTCATTTTTCTTATTACATATTTTCAAATCCAAATTGATGCATCAAGAATAAAAAAAACATTATTGCCAAATTCGCAAATGTGCAAACAATTGTACAGCTACTTTTTTTAAATAAATCTCTAATTGCTAAAATACATTTACTAATGCAATAATGACATCGTATAAACTTTCAAAGGTTTAATAATAATTAGTCTCAATTTAGAAGATAAAAAACTTGATATTGTAATTATACAGCCTCCTTCATGTTTTTTCTGTATGTGTATTTAGCAGTCTATAAAACTAGTTTATAGATTTACTATTTCTATTACATGTTTGCGTAACAATTCATGTTCAAAACAAATTCAAAAATTTATGAAAACTGAAAACCGCAAAACTAAAACTATTTCTTAATTGCAGGTAATCAACAAGAAAATTGCTGAATTTCCAGTTGAAGCCACCCTATAAATGTTCAGGTAATTTATCGTCGGCTAATTTCATGTCTGTTCTATCCCACTTCAACATCTCTGAAAAGCAGAAATAATACTACTAAAAGTTATAAACACAATAATATACATTTTCATTGTCAAAGAAACTTTCCCCAATTTATCGTTAATAGTAAAGCTCGGTTCTCAAAATAGTTGTAGTTTACGACGTCGTGCAATGTCTCTCTTGATCTTATAATAATGCTTCTTAGTCGTATTGTGGTTCGAACCCACCGCTAGAGGTCGTACTGAAATGAGGCGCATGTCAGCGCCGTCGTCGTATTTGTATAATTATTACCCATTTGTTGTCAGCTAGCTTAATTTATAACAAGAGATCTCTTACCTTTAACTCAGTTTGTGGATAGATACATCAATGCAAGAATATAGCTCAAAACAAAACTATATGCTCCAAAATTCTAATCAAACAAAAGCCAATCGGCTTACAATCAGTTTAATACAAATAAGCGCAAATACAAACAATGTTAGTCACCAACATTAAAAGCTACTTGCATCGTCTATTGTTTCTACGCGCAATTACTAGAACTATGACTGACACACATTTCTAATTAATCGATATCTAAAAACACCTGTCGAATTGTCTTAAACACGATTTCAAGTCACACTCAAGCTGCCCTTGCCTGAATGATGGCCCTGACTCGGTATTTCACCGAGCGTCGTAATGTAATTTGAGACTTCAGCGATGATCATATGCTTGACGTCATAGGTCCCCAATATCGCCTCCAGCTGCATCCAAAAATGCCACAGCTTGGGACACCAAACGACATAACGTTGTGCAATTTTATAAAAAACACGGGTGCTAAACGAGAAAGCACCAACATTTACTAACTGCGTGCAGGTACGCAATGTACTTGTGTCATAGCTGTAAGCAGAACGTATCTTGATGACGTGAAATGCTTTCTGGTAGTCATAGCTCGGACTGGAGATACTGTCGCCTTCTATTCAGAGCCCAAGAAGCATCGGGAGCCAATTAGGAACGTCATCTCTAAGAACCGGAACGAACTTTTAATGCCTTGCATTAGAATTCACTTTTGTAGGATAGTGACCCAGTTTAGCGATATTAAGGGACAACTGTGCTCCTTTTAATTCTCGCGCCGTTAATGCCGCACTTTCTGCACGCGTTGTTCGCACTTGATATGCCTTTTTCACTTGTATCGATTGATTTCGGTGATGCTTACAAACACCGCACACTAAGCACCACGGTTTACCACCGGTGGAACTTAACTGAATTTGCTTATAGGTAACTATTATAATACGCAAACGTACACAGTGGCTATAGATTGAGAGATTATAAATTACTGATACTGAGCTTAAGTGTATTTGGGCCAAATTCCATTTCAATATTCCGCCTTTCTCATAATTTTCTCCACTGGAAGATTCAATATAGTTGTTAGTTGTTACCTATCCTAGAAATTTATTTGGGAATCGATATATTTCTCTTTTCTCATCTCGTTTCCTTAGCTCATTAGCTTCTCAATGTCGCCCCTTCGAATAATGTTCCAAAAAAACTCATTATTTTCTTCCAAATATATTTCATTATTTGGCCGTATGTCTGGTATGATGTTTAAAGGCGGTTTCTTGCTTCTATTGAGTTTCAGTCCAACATCCTAGCTTGTTTTTTCTATACGTGTCTATCTCCTGCTCCGTGGCTGCCATAATTAATGTATAATCAGCATTGTCAGATAAAATTTTGCGCCCGCCGATAGATATGCCTCATTCCCAGCCTTTGGTTGCTATCTCCATGACTTATTCTTAGTAAAAATTGAATGCCTAGAAAACTTCCTGAAAATGTATCTCGTTCCCTCTAGTATAGGACCATATTATGAATATAGACGCGATAGAGTAGATATGTTATAGAATGGAATGTTCTTTGAGGACTTTCCACATTCGATTTCATTGTACGCCACCGAAGGCATCAGTATAATCGAAGAAACAGAAGATGGCAGGTACATTATATTCGTAGTGTTTTTCTATTAATTGACATATATTAGTAAGATACTCTTGTTCCAAGAGCTAGAATGAATCCAGCTTGCTCTTCGAGTATTTCTGGAAAGTGTGGATGTGCACCGTTAAATGCTCTTGAGATGGTTGCAAGTAGCACTTTACTTGAAATTGGTATGGCAAAAATGGTTTTGCAGTTTCCAGAGTCTTCTTTTGAGCTTTTATTGTATGTATTGTTATGATACACTTAGGGTAGTTTTATAATAAAAATATAAAAATGATAAATTTGGAAGATTAATACAATCAAATTTTGAGGGGTTTAAATAAGATTGGGTGTTAATTTCAAAATGAATGATGAAAATTAAACTTGAGACAATTAGTAAGGTAATTTGATTATATACAGCAATTGAGTATTCAATTTTGATGGTTGAGTTCAATATTAATAAAGTTCAAGCCAAGGCTACATTTAAAAAATGTGCTTGCTATAATAATAAGGAGTTGTAGCATGTAATAATTAGGACATTTAATATTTTTTAAGAGGGCAGGAATAATTGTAACTACCAGAGATATAAAACTTTGTTTAGACAGTAAGAATAACAAACTCATAAAAATGTATACAGATTTTTGAAAAACTCCTTTTTGATACAATAAAAATTTGAAATTATGCCTTTATTTGTATAAATATTTGGTGATATACAAATAACAGGGCTTTTAACAAATCTACGAGGTGCAAATATATGAAAAAGTAATTTTGAAGTAATACAATCATACAATCAGTGAAGAGATTGTGGAATACATTTAATTAGATACAAATAACAAGAAGACTACAATATTTAAATAGATTTGGATTTATTGGTACATGCAAGATATAATTAGTGTTCGTTGCTGAGGTTGGTGATTACATGGAAGACAAGCCAATCATTTAGAAGGAAGTTGTTGCAGCAACTGCATGATTTGGACAGTTCTGTAGGTGTTGCTGGATACATAGTACGAGCTGACGAATAAAGAAGATTAGCTTGGGATCATCTATAATACTGAGACTTACCAGGAATCTGTTGGGGTGACAGTAACATTGATAAAGGGAACAGGACCAGTTTCTGCGGACAGCCAGGGTTTTTGACAGGTTGGATATTGTTTGAAGGGCTGTGAATATCGGGTGCTGTGGACATTGGGAGCTGTAGTTTTGGATACTTGCAGTGAAAGCTTGAGGAGTGTTCAGGTTTGTTTTATTTATTCATATAAAAGCATTTTGAATAACAGACAATAAAAGAAAGAGTGAAATAAACAGAATACAGTACTTACTTGAGTGAATTGATTAAAGGATAGGTTATTACAAAGAATATTTGTCAATTCTTGGTTTGATTAAGTTTAGAAGTCAAGCTTACAGTTAATGTCATTCAGTAATCAAAAATTATAATAAAATTTGAATTTCAACTAATAGATAACTAGATTGGCGAACCACCGTGAGAGTCTCAATTGTAATACTTAGTTAAAAAGTAAAATGGAAAATAATCGATTTGAAAAGAAATAGTAGGGCTAATACTAAATAAGATAAGCATCTCAAGCATTGAGCCGTTGCATAATTAATGACTAGCCTAACTTGGAGCTATCACTACAGTATATAGGAATGTAAGTCGACTGTATTCTGAAGGCCGATCGCCTGGCATGCATATTTGATGCAAATCCTGTGAAGCATAATTATTCTTAGGTATATCTCCAGTGGCTTTTACCATCTCAGCTACTATTCCATCTTTTCCAGGTCGCATACTGCCATTTCAATTTCTGATCTTAGTAGAGCTGGTTCAAGATATGTTATATTTTATTTGCTAATTTTCTTTTGCAAACTGATGCCATCTTTCTATAATTCTGATTTAGTAGTTAGTATGGTGCCTGATTAATCTCTGATAGTAATGAGGTTTGAAGCTGTTAGTTTTTTTTTACTTTTAGAAGCAGGTCTGCCTTCAATGTGTTTGATGTGTTTTTCAGTCTCTGCACATGTTGCGGTGGTGTAAGGATTTTTGTCTAGAGGCAAATTTTGGCGGAAAGTACATTGCGGTCAGTGCCACAGTCCAAGCCTGGATAGATTTTGATGTGGCGAATTGAGATTTTCCATCTTCTTCTTGTGTGTACATAGTCTATTTGAATATGTGTTTGTCCGTCCGGGGGTTGATCAATGTTTTATCTACGCTTGTGATGCTAATAGTTAGAATTTGCGATTAACAGGTCAATCTTAGAACAGAATTCTACATAATTGCATTTCGCCTTTGTAATTCCTTGTGCCCAGATCGAATTGACCAAATATTTTTCGTAAGTGGTTGACATCTATGGTGAAGCAGCTTTTATCATTAAAGTTTCCCATAATATACAGAACTTCTCTTTTAGTGATTCTCTTGATTGCCTCTCCGAGTTTGGCGTAAGACTATGTCTATGTCTTCTTGGGATAATTGTGCTGTTGGAGCGTACACTTGGATTGCGTTTAGGCTATCCGGTTGTACTTTAATTTTGACTGTTACAATTCTGTTGGTTAACTTCATATGTCTTATTTTTCTATTAGATTTTTTATGTCACATCTATTGCGTATTTTTTTTATAAAGCGTTCTGCAACTCTATTATTTTCATTTATATTGCTTTTTAAATTTGATAGTCTTCAGAATTTATATATCGTAACATAAATTTATTTAATATTGTTAAAAATACATAAAACTATTCTATGAGGTGCCATTTTTGGAATATTGCTTCTGGGAAAAGCAAAAATGATAAAAAAATATCGCCGGTTAATTACAATTTTCGAAGTTTTATTAAGTATACATATATTAATTATCTTTTAATTTAGTCCTAACTATTTCTGTTTCGTTTATTCTATAGAAACATATTAAATCATACACTCATATTTTAGTTGCTGGTCACCCGGATATAAACGGAAAAACTGGAAGAGCTCAGGACGCAAACTAATTATTATTTTGGGTTCGCCGTTACCTTCCCGAAACGCGTATAATTTACGCTTGTTCAGGCATCCAATTTATTTGAGAAAGAAACAAATAAATCGGCTGTTTCCTGAACCTCCTCCATCACGTCTTGGTAACGCTATTGGCTTCAAGTTGAACATATTAAAATCCCCAGAAGCCCATAACGTACCCTTATAAAAGCGATGTTTCGAACGGAATGGACGGTCGTTTTGTGGTTGGAGCAAAGATTCGATGAGGAACGTAACACTAACTCTTAACAATGCCCCATCTAACGACTTCATTTTTTCTCCTGAAGGGGTGCAAAATCGTTTTTGATTCTTTGTTAGATAGTGATTGTCGAGGTGGATTTATTGTTGACTGCAGACAAAGATAAAATCGATCTTTGCAGTTAGCATGTATAGGCTATTACTATGACAATTTTCAATTTTACGACCTCCCAGTGGGACAAATTTATGATTTTGAGGAGTTTTTTTAATAAACACCCTTGTTCGTGAAAGTAAATGTATTGAAAAAATCACCTTTGCTTAGAATATCATGAAAAATAATTTATTTGTTCCTCACTTGTAAACATGAATTTATCAAGTCACTGTATTTACCTTGAAAATGTTTCTTAACTGGCTATCCAATAAATTTTTTACTGGCTAGCCAGTAAAATTTTACAAGCGTGCTCATAGATAAATGATAGCATGCAAACCCAGAGTTGTCTTCCTTAGTATGTGTCATATTAATGAATTTAGTTGCTTGTCAGTTTGACATTTTGAATAAATGGTAAATTTCTAGTTATTTACAAGTGAGGAACAAATAAAATATTCAACAATACACGCAAGGTAACAGGTTTTACTGGCTCAAGAAGGTGACTGGCTCGCCAGTCATATCCTTCTATTCGCCAGTAAAAACCCTCTTACCAAGCCAGTAATGTTAAATACTATTACTCTATTGTAGGTTTTGTTGACAGTTGTTTTACTTAAGCTGGGGTTGTTATGTTCTCGTTGATAGAAACTTAAGCACTTTTATAAAATTTTAACTTTGTACACTATACCTCGCTAGTGTTGTCAGTTACTGGCTAATTCTTTCCACTTGTCGACAGCTTTAATTGCTTTATCGTCATAAATAATGATGAAGTTCAATAAATATTTTCAAAGTGCCTTTAATGCGGCTTTTCGATACCTTCCTTAATTTAATGTTCCTTTAGAGTGACCTTAAAGAAGATTTTTATAAATTTCTGTTCTTCAAATGCAGCAGTGCTATACTCAAATGATTGCAAAATTATACTAAGTTGGTTAAAAGCAACTTGTTTTAAATGATTTATTATGGAATGTTTTCCGATTGACTAAGCACCTAGCATTATGACCGTGCAGATAATATTGCTTATTAGACACCAGACTACTGGGGATGATTAGAAGTTAGTTTTGTAAGCAAAATATTGTTGTGGTAGCATCTTAAGACAGGTAGTTTGTCCGTGAAAGTTAATCATACCTAGGGAGTAATTATGGAATGACAAAGTACCTAATTATGAAAACATAAAAGGGAAAATTTAAGTAGTAGAAGAACAGCATAACTATTCGAGGATTTATTTAATAACAGATTGAATACAAATCCTGTAAAGCAATCAGTATTTTTACAGAAAGGTGCTAACATATGGATAATGTTTGAGTTCAAGTCACAATTCATATAGGGCAACAATCAAAATAAACTATAAGGTAATTTGAAAAGGCGAAAAGCAAAAGTCGAATATTTATTTTAAAAAGTCATTTAAAATGTCAAATTAATATAAATACTGTATTGAAATGTAATCTAGGAGTGTTAGTTAAAAAAAATGAATGAATTTTTATTACTATGGTGAATTGTAATTTTTTAATAACAACGAAATTTTTGATTCTGAAATATAATGTATTTTCGATAAAAGTAAATTTTAAAAATAAAAACCCTTTTAGTAAAATGATATGTATTATTTAATTGATATATTGCAATGGTAGGCTCTACAACTCAACTCTGATAGCATTGCCAAATTAATGGGCATTTCACTAAAGCTCAGGGTGACGTATTTTATATAACTGCAAGGCTAAAACTTGAATTTAACAGGATGAATGCATTTGTAAAGAGATGCCAGTAATAGCAGAATATTTAAATAAAGAACGCAATAAGCAAAGCTCAATTCTCACAGGGATCTAAGTTGACTATAAGATCAATTTAAAACAAGGGGTTTGTGCAAAGGTAATGGCCGAACTAAAATAGATTATTAATTGAAATGAAGCGTATAAGGCATATAACGGAAATTGTAAGGATCGACAAGACAGGGAAAAAAGCGAAGAAAAGCAGACAACAGATGGACCAAAAATCGTGTGTAAAAGTAGACAGGTGAATTCGAAGGAAGCCTTGGTGCAGGAAGTACTCTAACTTAAATAATCAGTGCAGTGACGCGTGTGCACCATTAAAATCAATTAATAAAAAACGTCCAGTGACGCAAAGACACGGTTAATTACTTATAAATGTAAACAACTATATTAAGGATAAGAATTTTGTAAATAGTTTTGGTTGTAAGCAAATTTAGTGTTAAAAGTAATCAATTTGAACTTGGTCAATATCCGTTTTTTATTAATATACCACTTGCAATTGTTTATGACGGATTTTCAAGGAGAACAAAAGAATAAATTGTAAGAATTGTTGTGTTGAAATGTGCTCCACTTTAAACGAACTTTTTACATAATAAATAAACAGTTATCAGCATAGAAAGTATACAGTTTTACTGAGTGCATGTCCAAGGTGGTGTGGTAGTATTTGCACAGAAAAAAGTAAAAAGTTCTTCGAAGCTCCGTTACGATAACCTAGCAGCCGATGCAACCCAAGTTTCGATCTCTGTGTGGAGCCAAGCGAGTCAACACAGCCCAGAGGGGAAGGTACCAGGTCAAAGAGCAGCCTTGTAAGTACGTGTCCCAGGAGTTTCATCAGGATCAGCCCCAAAGCAGCCCAAGAATTGCATCAGCGTCTCCTACAAGTTCCCGATTCAAGTTCGGTAGAGAACAGTTACCGTTTTTGGCTAAAACTAGCCATGTTAGGCACGTGAAACTTATGTGTATGTAAGAAGAGCCAATACTTAAGACAATCCAAGCATTTGCCGTGACGGTAAAACGAGTGAAGCTCGCAATATAGGCCGAGTCCATAATTTGAGGTTAGGCGAAGTTTGAACCCAAGCGACGCTTCGAAAAACAATTGAAAATTTGCCCGCGTTTCTTCGACGGGATCGACAATCAAGTGCTGGAAAAACAAATGACAATTAATGCCGCCAAAACACCCCTATTCAAATAATTACCGGTATAAACTTTGATAAATTTCACTTTGTTTTTAAGTAACTGACCGCTATCTTGCCAGCGGGATCCATTTTGGCGTAGCATTTGACCTAATTTCGAATATTTGCTTATGCGCATTAGAGCTAAGACGGAAAACAGATCCGTACTCAAATAATTTGAAAAATTACAGATTCAACCAGGAACCCAACTGAGATGAGTGATTGCTTTGCGAATGAGCTAGCGTTAATAATAAAGGGCATATAACCATTTATTTTGACAAGTCAAGTAAATACAACTCACTTTCAATCTTCCTAAAAGTTTATAGTACAAACAAAATTCTGCATTGTGGCTCTAATCAACAATTAATTAATTAATAAAATAAACAAAGAGCACAACCATAGCAATATAAAGGGGAGTATTAATGGTCAAATTAACGAGATGGAGAAAAAATAAATGTAAAAAAACTGTAGTAACACAAGAAGAAGTTGAACAGCTACGAACAATAAAATAATCTTTATGGATTGTTGAAATATGAGTTGGATTTGGGTAAATTGCATAAGAGTCACTATTGGTATCCTGTTTGATTTGGATCTGCATTGGAGTTACAGTCAGGTGAATATATTTACACTTAAGTTAGATTTGGATGCGCACTGCATGGGAATATCATGTTGGATTGAATAAAGCGGATTACAGTCAATGGTGGATAGTTATATGTATACCTGAGATGGACTTGGAGGCAGTTGATTCACAGTTAAAAATGGGGCTATTCCTACAGAATAGAGGCTTGTGGTGTTGGTGTCTACATTGAAGCTACATAAAGAGTAATTAATAACAACGGTTGTTGCAACTAGTTAAGGAGTTGTATTTACATGGGCATCTTAGGACATCGGTGTGCAAATGACGTATGCTTGGTTCGACTGAGAGGCTGATAGGAGCACTTAAGTGAAGTAAAACAGGCATATGTTAGAAGATCTAAAAGTAATAAGTTTTAATAGTGAGTCAATTTGAGAGAACTGCTTACCATTGTTGATGTTTTTAAATTGATAACAATTGTAACAGATATGATTTCAACTAACTTTTAACTTTTTCATAATTTTTAAAATAATTTTCAGACTATCAAACACTATCAAGTGTAAAAATTTTGAAAAACAACTATAGTAATTAGTAATATATACGCTAACGCGTCGGACATTAATTTCACACGTGGGAGGAAATGAAACTTTTACTCCCTAGATATATAAATAGCTATTATTTGACATAGAGTGAAACATCTCCATAACGGTCAACCATGAGGAATGTGAAACTGTCCGTTGTAGAGAGGTGTCCGTTATTGAAAGGTTATTTTTACTGTATATACCTTACAGTTCTGTACACTAAAATCCGTCTGTTGTGTCGAGTTGTCCGTTAAGAATTGAAGTTGCTAATAAATAAATTGGGAAACACTATAAGTAAAATTTTTACCGTATAATTTTGCTATAAAAATTATACAGGAAAGTTATTTGCCTAATACAGTTATAACTTATAGTCTAAACCAAAATAAATGTAAAAATGAAGTTGAAGATAATTTTGGTAATTGTGAATATTAAGAATATATGGAAGTACTATACTTGGCGCAGCGAACAAATAGAGTAGCTTATGCAACCCAAATAACATATTTCAAAGCTGACTGGATCAGTATTTGAATAATAATTACTAAAGAATCAAAGATGGCGGTGCTCATAATTAGACTTCATTTCTTCTGACATTAAATAATTTTTTGAGGTTATGATACAAATAGAAACTTGAAAAGCATGACATTTGTGCACTTGTAATATGTAGACAATAATAAGATTTAACAAGCTCCAGGCCACATGCCTACATATTACACGTGCACAAATGTTATTCTTTTTAAATTGGTCGAAGTTTCTATTTGCATAACCTCAAACAATTATTTAATGTCAGATAAAATTAAGTCTAATTATGAGAACCGCCATCTCTGATTCTTTAGTAATTATTAGTCAAATACTGATCCAGTCAGCTTTGAAATACGTTATTTGGGTTGCATAAGTCACTCTATTTGTTCGCTGCGCCAAGTATAGGATGACTTTTATTAAATTAACTTTAGACTTTCTTACTTCGACGTCACTGAATGCAACTACATTATATATAGTAACTTATCATTATTTTCTTTGATCATATTCCACCTAAAAATGAAGACAACTAGAATGCAAAACCAAAGACTTTACGACTTCGAATGCATCTTAAAAATAAATTACTTCTTTAAACTATGTCCAGGTCTAACAACTTTGCCGTAAAAGGAAGTTTTAAAAGTATCCCAAAACAAGAAGGAATGGAATATTGTTTGTTCTGAATAAGCTATTCAAATATAAATGTGCCGGCGTGGGCACACGGAGTTTTGCAAACAAAGTTCTGGAAAATCGTTATTTCAGCTAGTTAAATTTTTATTTGAACAGTTCGCCAACAAAGTTGAACTTTGATATTTTAATGCGGTTGAAAATAACGCCAAGATTTATAATCACTTAAATTTGGCAAGAGAGACGACTAAACTGTGGTTTCGTTACACCATCAACACAATAAATACCAATCTCTTAACAAACATATTGTAGGTGTTATACCTAACAAGTTAGTAATCATTTATATGCAATATCTTGGCCGGCTTGTTCGCAAGAAAGCTCGTATTTCAAATAAAACTCCAAGCAAAGAAATGCGCCGTTCAAAAATTTATTGGCTGCTAAATGATGTAAGCGAATGCAATTAGAGCGGGGAAAAGTTGCAGTGTTGCATTTAAATTGCTCAAGGGAGTTCGGGATTGAAATAAAATTCATTTAAATTCAGAAAATGCGAGCTAGTAGACTAAGTTTCTAACATTTAACTACCATTATATTCAATCAACTGCTGCGAAGAGCGACTGAGGGGAAATCCAATGGGAAGTTACGCCATGGCAGTAGAAATGCCTACAAAATTAAACTTTATTCTCCGAAAGCAACGGTATTTCATATTGAGCAAACTAATTATTGTTTGAAAATATAGGGTGTAACAAGAAAGGTGGTTCGGCTATAAGCAGATTTTTAAACATCACGCTGTACTCAGTCTATTTGATTCCATCTCAAGGGTAATTTGATGCCACCGCCATGTGTAAAAATTACGTAACGTCTTTTTCGGAATGAATGAACAAAAATATGGTACTCTTACGTTATTCTGTTCAAAAACATCCGGAAGTCCGAAAAACGACTTATAGTTGCCATTTGAAAAAAAAGTTGACTATTGTTGCTCAGAGGCATCTTGAATTAAAAAGTACTCTTTGCTATTAGGTTATAGCGAACTTTGAGTCATTTCATTTGATTGATTCAAGAGAGATGGCTGTGCGCATATCGAAAGAACAAACACATGACATATTGTGCAAAGTTGTGGACATGGGAAAGCTATCGGCAAGATGAGTGCCTCGATTGCTCACATCAGAACAAAAACTCAATTGTATGACCATTTTAGAGCAGAATTTGGGTTGTTTAAGAGAAATTCAACAGACTTTTGTGAGGCTAACTAAACTCCGGTAGAAGGGAGTGAGTTTACACTAAATTGAATATAACTAAACACAGGTCCACCAATTTAAGTAATCAACTATCTCCGATATTATTCAGTATCAAAACTTGGAAGCAAGATTAAATTTCAAAGGTGAGCTCTCAAAAATGTATCTTTATTATACGCAAAATTCTTGATAATACATAAATAACATAAATTTGATGCAATTACAGTGACGTATATTTTAATATGTATAGGAAATTGCTCGTACCTAAGTAATATATGTTAAATTTTATGATATTCACATGAAAATAATATGAAATACGCGACGTGATCACATGGCGTTTACATATCTAAGTTTAACGTTTTTTTGATTAAATTATAGGGCACGGGTATATAAATTACTACTGCTTTGATACATGAAGGATATACTGACATAAGCAGAGATATTTCAAGAACGTTCATTATCAAACTAATTCACGGTACTATATTTTTCAATTGTAAAATGTTCCTTTCAATATAAATAAGTGGCTTATCTTAAAATTTAGGAGTACTGCGAAAGGGAGACCAGATGCCCAAAGTCGCAAGTGGGGAACCAAATTCAAATCCAGCAGGCAACGTCGACAACTAGACACCCAAATTTAAACGACCACTATCCCAAGACACAAAGAAGGGGTCAAAAGGACCAAACACCACAAGCAAAATAAATTAAATAAAGGCCACCAATAAAAACCATCAATAAAAGGCCCTATAGTAAAGGTGTGTCTTTCATTTAAAAAGCTTAGTCGAGATGAAAACAGCCTTAATATGCTTTCTTCAATCCTAAGCAGAATAATCTAGAGGTGTTAACTCAATAAATACCTAACGAATAGTCGGAATTGCCTAACAAAGTTGCCAACATGGATATTCACGGCTTGCTAAACATCGCTGGGTTTATTTAACTGCACAAATAAGAATCGGGAACAATAATGAATACTCATAGCTATTCATCGAAACACAAATTCCCCACAATTTGGGTTAAAAATAGAGTCTCAAAAAAATCTCAACAAATTGTTTCCTACTTTTTGCTTAAGTTCTTTTCTGCTATTCCTAAACGACGAAAACAAAAATAGGTTAATACCACCACAATGTGATGCAATGATTCTAGAATTTCTGATCGCAATTGAAACTCACTACAAAGCCCCGTTAAATCGTACAGCTGCCAAATGCTCAGCTTCAAGAAGAAGATAAACAACAATCCCAATCTCAACGGAGAACGTCGGATGAGCTAAGACAACTTCGAAATATGACGCATAAATTGGCATGGGCAACCCAAATTGGGTCTTAACGAGCATCAGCTGTTACATACCTAATCTTTAAACGTCAAAAATCAACAAATAAGTAATTATCTTAACTGAACTCCTTAATCGGCATATTCGTTTAAGAAAGCCAATAAAACGAAGAGACAGCACGCACAACTCATGAGTAAATGCAGTTAGTAGTCCCGACCATAGGAAAACTGTTATTCCACTATAACCGTAGCGGAAAACATAATCCATATCCTTTTTATCTTCGTATAGTAATTATGTGCGGGGAGGGCAACTAAATTGAGGCATAGTTTTAGGAATATGCTCCTATGCTGTGGGGTAACGTTAAAATATGCCCAATTATTTGGGTCGCTTATTTTTATAAAACTATAAATGGGGCATACCAGATCAACTTACTTTAAAATTCGCTACAAAGTCTGTTATTGCGATCCATCAATTGTTCTTCGACTTGCTGACCCATGCAATCTACTCGCTAGACTTAGTCGTGTCGGACTATAGGTGTTTCCCAAGCTGAAAACGTTTTACACTGGTAAAAAGTGCGGGTCCCATCTCAATAATTGCTCTTAAACAACATTGGTATAAGAGTGTATTGAGACGGAAGAATATGTCGCAAAATTATATAATGTTTTACACAATATTCAGTTCTTTTTCTTCGTAGGGGGGAAACTGTTCATTCCATCTTCATATGTCCGACTTAGCTTTTATTCAGAATTTTGATATTGGTTACATTATAATATTCAAATTGTATAATTATTTAAGTTATATCGAAATATTACAAAATTATCATTCTATTTGCTTAAGATTGAACGTAAACTATTTCAACTATTTGCAATTAGCGGACCATTTTCATGTATTTTTATAAGAAAGATATACGAATGAATCTTCTAAAACCACAACAATTAAAAAATCGATAAAAATAAAATGTGTCTATCAACATATAACACGTTCAAAATGTTAATATTTTATAACAAATTAACACAAACATGACCTACATAAAATCTACTACGGTAGTTATCAACAAAAAAGCTGCTTTACTGCTCTCGCCTTAGAAGACTGTCACATCGTTAACGTATGCATTTTTACATTGCTTCCGTGGGCATTACAAGAACGTATATTATTAAAAAACTAATAAACCGCAAACTACGTAGTATGGTGTAAGAGTCTGCAATTGTATTTTTAATTTCATTATTCCTTAACGTTAATTCATTGTTTGTCAGTGCTGTATTGTGCCATGCCCAAACAAGAAGTTAATCTACAGTTGAATTAGCTAACTTCCTTTGTTTACTTACAGTTAGTTTGTTATTCGCCCGTCCTTCGACGCAAACACAAATACGGCATCAAAAACAGAATCCCTTGGATCTGCAGATGTAGAATTTACACGCAGATGAGCAGAACGCATTATTTCCGCGACTCTACACTTAATCTTGGGGGTCACTGCTATTTTGCACCCTAATCACTGACTCCGCAGCGTTATTGCTGCTTTACAAGGATTTTAAACTGAAAATATTTTAGACATTATTGAAAAATTTCCTAGGAATATTATGATTGGAAGTCTTTTTTCAGAAATTTAAAGTAATATTCCTTCCTCATTTCAAGCAGCTTAACAGTGTGTTCAGTTAACTCACTACATGTTAGATGGAAATAGGGAGTTAATTAAGTTTGATTTGAAATTTGAAATAACTAAATTTTTCTTTTTCGAGGAATGTATTAAACTATATGTTAGACAAGAAAGACATTGTTAGTTTAACATATTTTTTATTTCGTATGGAACTGATAACATTTTAATGTGGAAATCAATCACAAGATAACATGTTTTGTTGTCCAGATATATCCATATACAGTGTGGTCCAGAAGGGCTGCAGCAAATTGATTTTTTTTTAAATAGCTTCATTAAAATAATATTGCGACATACATTCGTACTGACTAGATCCATCAAACTGATATATAGAGTGGAGCAAAACAATCAGAATAGGCTTAAAAATAAATCATCATTATTTTTCAAAATAAAACAATACTTTACGGAAAGACATTGTTGATAATTAAAAATATGATGGACATGTAAAGATACTACAACATATTGTAACCCCAGAACGCTCTAACAACGGAAATAAAAAAAAAACTAATGATAATCATGCAACGCTTTAATATAAGCAAGATAGCTAGCTGTGAATACTCAATAGGGTTTAACGGGCCAACTAAGCTACTCCGTGGGAGAGGCGGTTTGACACTAAAATGATCAAAATCGAATAAGGGCACCCCCAACATGGTTGTTGAACAATGTTGCAATCTGGTACTCGCAACTTAAATCTGCAAAAAAAAAATTGATCAGACGCAGGCTCTTTGATAATCTGCAACCTGTTAGACCAGGGGTCTCCAAACTTTTTAGCCTAAGGGCCACATTGACTCCTCCACTAAGTCCCAAGGGCCAAAACCCAGGTAGCTCATTATACCAACATACCGTAGTTTTGAATTACGCCCAAATTTTCGTATTGGGACTAGCCGGTGAGTAAGTGACTCAGACAGCGAATGCTGTTCGTCTTCAATAACATCTACTCTTTTACTTGCTTAATTTTAAATTTATATATTTTGATGTATTAACCAGTACAACGATCTTTATAACGTAGTTAGCTGGTTAATTAACTTTTCTTCTCCAATGTGGTGGTTTTTAATATTATTCCTACATCGCCTTCAACGTTTAAAGTCTTAACCTCATTTTAACCTCAATTTTAACATGTGCTTCTACTACTAATGATCATTATGGCCTGAGGACTAAACCAATTCGGTTTCGAAACATGTGGCCAGCTTTAACTTTAAAATAAATGTTCGTGGAGAAGACTATTGAGTTTGGTTGCTTCAGGTTAAATTTCATTATGTAGTTATGTCAGTTATTGTGTTTCTTAAGTGGTCGGTAAAAAAACATCTGATTATCATTTTGTATGAATTACTTACATTGTAATTTTTACAATGTAATCAAAATAAACTATTTTGGGCCGGATTGATGGTGTTCGCGGGCCGGTGTTGGCCCGCGGGCCGTAGTTTGGAGACCCCTGTGTTAGACAAAAAATACGTAACCTGATATTTATTTCCAATAAATACAAACAAATAACATAGGGGGACAGTTCTTCGTACCACAATAAAATATTGAATCTATGATATCTGAAGACAACGTACGTAGGTAATTGAGACGAACTCAATATCAAACTCACTACTTCTACACGTAGCGTTCACAGCGTAACATATGATGCTATTTTCAAATGTAAGCTTAACGGATACAATAACTACATCAATAAATGGTAAATCCGGCGTAAACAGGAAAATTTAAATATTGTCAGTTCATAAACTTTTCACGCCAATTCATTTTCAAGTGCGAAAAAAAATATGTAGCTAGAGTAAAGCAAGGTTGTAGCTTATGTGTAGAATTCAACGTCGACCAAGGAAGCTGATGTACGTTCCGTCTCACATAGATGCTCAATAGGACGGTATTAACGATGGCAAAAAGGGGTCAAACTCTATAAACTAGCAATTAGAATCTCCAATGTGGAAACCATAATCCAAATCTAGAAAATCCATAAAATAATACGCCCTGAACTAATAAGACGCGATTACCGTACAGACGGGGAGTGTATTCGGAAAAACTTACTTCAGGTGCAAATTAGCTTAGCAACCCATCTAAAACGGGATGAAAATGTGTAGGAACAAATGGCCCACATGTGTTTCACGACAGAACTCATAAAATTATTTCCATTAGATCCACTAAATGTAGTGTTTTTTCCAAATTCTCTTTGATTAATCAACGATAATAATTGGGGAAATAACGCAGATACAGCAACACTAAATTACAAATCACTCATAAAAACAAGACGCGAGGTTCTCGAAAATATCAATGTCCTGTTCTTACAGGAGGCAGTTACTAGACGAGCGCGTTAGAATTCATGGCAACTGGACGAATAACTTCACGAAATAAAGTAGATGATACGTAAAATCCCACAGAAAACGCCTGAATAGTTACGACAGTACGAGATAGTACGCGCAGATCCGATTAGATAAGCCAAATAAATTAATAAATCGAATGACCTTGAAAATAAAGTCACACATGCGGGACCAGGGACAATGCATAAGAGGGGTTCCAGAATCGATACATAAGTACATCAAAAAGCGTTAATGGCATATGACACCCAATTTAAAACTGGTAAATATGCTAATTAGCCTTTACATATTTATTTTATCAAAATAACGCTTTCAGAAAATATTACCCGAGGAGGCAGAAACTCAGCGTTAATGGCGGCAGATGAAGCCAGCTATATCGTTTAAATTTACGTAGCAGTTAAGTAGCTTTTAAAGAAAACTGCAGGTGAGGTGAATCACTAAGGCTAACGTTAAAAAATAAAGCAAAAATATATCCTTTCATCCAAATGAAGGTAACAATATTTCAACGGTACGTACAAACCAGTATCATGTAGAATAATAGCGATAACAATGGAATTAGAGGAAACATTAGGTAGATATAATGCATTTACGCGCTAAACCTGCAAGACATAGTCTATGCGTTAAAGAAGGAAATTACAAAGTAATATGGGAGACTGAAACGCCAGAATAGAAAACCAGAAAAAATATTCGAAATTAATATGCTAATTTATTTTATATCGTGTGTTGTGTATAACAGTAATATAAATCATATGATTTTAATAACAAATAAATCCCAATGGGAGATTTTAACGTTTTCCAGATGCCTTCTCTTGTATTCGTCAAATTTAGACCATTTTTGTTTATAAATTTTTCTACATTACTTTACGACTTTTTGACTTTTAAGAGACGGTGTAAATACTTTGTTAACTTTAACTTTTTCAATCAAAGCAAAATATGGGGAAAAAATACTTACATTTTTATTAAATAACGATACAATCGAAAAATCAGAAATTGTTTCTTGTGTCTGTTTTTCTTCGCCATGTTATGGTCGATGAGTTGCATACGTTTTTGGTATTTATCTTGCAGAAATTGAATGGAGCCATAAACTACATATTTATTAAGTAAATTTGTTACCGTTACATGGCTGTTCAAGTATGTCACTTGTACTGTTTGAACTTTTTTGAGAAGTTACAAACATTTTTAAAAGAAATTTCAAATAAATGGGCGCTTAGAGGATGCATATAAATACGGTACAGAACTGCCTTATACAAAAAACTGAATGAAAAATAAATCAAATAGGTAATCTCACGTAGACATTTTATGAACTTCATCTAACAAGAATGAAACTGAAAATGGCATAACCAGTTGCCGACTTACAATTTGTTTGTGTTATATTCAAGTTTGCTCTTTTTAAGCTTTTTCTCGAGGTGTCATACAAAGTATAGTCCACTATTAAAACACAGACTGATAAATACTTAAATTAATACAGTCAGTCGTTAAAAAGGAAACGAAATATAGTAAATTTCAAACATCTACACAGATGATACAAACCAAACTAGTTCTAATTGAAATGAAGCTACTCCGTTTCTTATTTTATTAAAATTGAGTAGTATTACCTACTTACTCAGTGCACAGAGTAAAAATTAATAAATTCTTTGGTTTTAAGAGCTCTCTTTTGTGAATCAGTTCGAGATATAATAATTAGTCAAGTTGATTATTTTACTGGCGGTAGACATCTGCAGTTGTTATTACATATTACAAACAGTATACAGTGTGTTACAAATTGAACATGCCGCTATTGTGATCTCGGAAAGTAGTAGACAGTTGGTTAAATGGGCAAAAATTGCCTAAATAAGGGAGAAATTTCATGAAGTTTTCGTTTTCGAAAAATAATTTATGGCACACTAGATAAATGCGGTAACATAAAATTAGGCGAAATGTCCACTCCGCTACTTTCGTTATTATTAGAGGCAATCAAAAAGTGTATAAGAACATTGTTTGGTAATACATCTGTACAACAAAAACCTAGTATTTACATTTTGGTTTTAGCTTATGTTTCCAAGACCTTGCACCCATTTATTTTTTTTCCTTTTTACAATGATATAGAGGTTTGTATACCTATCACTAAAATTAACAGAAATATTGCACAAAAACTTAAAAGCCTCCAAGACTGAAGTGACAATAAATACATAATTATGCCATGTAAATACTACTATTTGTCCAAATTAAAACACTGCATGGAAATCTCAACATCACCAAATATTTCTCTGAAAAGCAGTATCACAGCCAACATTATGAACCAAATAGCATTTTATTTTGAACTAAAAAAGTTTAGAAACTTTCACGGTGCATGTTCGATTTCAAGGGAATGATTTTATAAAAGGCGAGTTTGACTGTGTGCAGTAGGATTTATACGCAACAAAATCGGAAAATTAATATGTATTTCTGAAATGTAGGTATACATTTAACTCACAATTTTGTTAATTTTTTTTCTTCGTCAGCTCGGCTTCGCCCAATGCTGGATATAGGAATTTTTTTTCTGTTTAGATAGTTTCCTTTCTCCTGCTATTGGTATCCATTAGGTACTTTTCAGCCACGATCTTTATGAAATTGATGTTTTGCTGTCAAAAAAGTAAAAAAGTTCCTCCTGATTTCTCCTGGTCTCCAATAAGTTATCTTGCGCCTCCACATCTTCTGAAGTTATTTTAACTATTGGAATTTTTATTGATAATTTAGAGATGACGATTACTGGTTTTGATTTGGCGATTTAAATGTGAACATGCTGTATTTTTCACTGTCAAGGTACTAATTACTTATCTGAATTTTCAGTCTGCTTCAATTTGTATTACCATATCAGATACTAGAATTACACTCGATAAACAGTTCACTACATACAGCGTGTCCTAAAAAGTTCTCTACAAATGGGGAACTTTCGTATTATTAATTTCTAAAAAAAAATTATTCTTTACAAAAAGTCCTGCATCAATTTGACTTCAATAATCAAGTAAAACATTTCAAAAAGATCGGCTGGTATACAGGGAAAATGAAAATTACTGAAAAGTAAACTCTTAACTCATTGTAGGTACATGTGCCTCAATATAATCCAGCTTGTCACATGGTCTCCCATTAAAAATTGGAGAACAAAAGAAACCATCTTCGGTAGGCAAACTCTGTACAGTGACTTGTCAAAACGTCAGTTTGAATTTATTAGTTACGTAATGTAAGTAAAAATGCCGGTGAAATTGAGTCTTGAGTATAAAATTGAAATTGTTTTAATTGTTGGAGATAACTATAAAACATTTCAGAAAGTTGCAGTCATTTTTAATGCCAGACACTCTAATAATACATTTTACAAAAGTAAAAAATATAATAAGAGAATTCAAAACGTTTGGAAGTGTTAAAATACCTCCAAGAAGAAACATCAACCATGGGTTGCTGGTGAAGAAAATCAGAACCAAGTAATGCTGTCCGTAACAAAAAATCCTAGTCGAAGCACATGTGCAGTGAGGGAAGACCTAATACACATTTTTGTTTCAATTGTTAGTAATTAAAAGACATATTCTACATTATGTATTTTTAAAATAAATATTTTTGATTTTCCCTGTATACTAGCAGATCTTTTTAAAATGTGATACTTGTTTATTGAAGTCAAATTGATACACGACATTTCGTAAAGAATTTTTTTTTTGGGAAATGAATAATAAAAAACTTCCCCATTTGTAGAGAACGTTTTACAACACGCTGAATATATCATAATATCTATCAGTACATCTTTAATGAAATCTGATGTGAATTTGTGTGCATAAGGAATTCTACCATTATTTAGTATACTGTGTTCGTAATGCAAATTTTCCTGAAGAAGCTCTAATCATGAAAACTTTTCGACATTACAAGTACCTACAGTCGCGGCCAAAAAAAAACGGCATACTTTTTTGACATAATTCTCAAAATGCGAAAACAATTGCTGACACTGACAATTCTAATTGATAAATGTCACCAAAAGTCATTATTCAGAACTGCGTGAGCAATTGTTTTCGCATTTTGAGAATTAGGTAAAGAAAAATATCCCGGTTCCAGTTGGGTTTGCAACTTTTACTAGCCTATTGCAATTGGGCTATCACATATAATGCAACTAGTGGGCTCTTGATTATGAAATAATCATTTCTGTTTACACGAGATATATTGTTTGTCAATCACGCGAGTCCTAAGACATTATATCGAGTGAAAACAGAAATGATTTGAAAATCAAGAACACACGAGTTGCATTAGGCTAGATTATATCAAGATTCAAGAAACAACATTTGAAGAGTTTATTTATAAATATTAAAAATACAGTTAGTGAGGTACTTGTGGTGTGGTGATTAGGGGTGGGCGATATTAAAATTTACATATCGATATTCGATATCAGAATTATATATCAATATATCTATAAATATCTTTAAAATACCGATATATCGATAAATAGAAATATTCGATAAATATCGATATTCGATATATATATCGGTATATCGATATATCGATATGTCGATATCTGATATTTCCATATGTCGATATATCGATATGGAAATACTATCGATATATCGCCCAGCCATACTGCTGAGTGCTGACTATCAAATATTATGTAGAATTCCCCAATGTGAAAAAAGAGTAGCATAAAAAAAACGCCCGAAAAGGATTTATCCACGCAAATTAAATCTGCAGACTTGCACAATATTTTGAATTTAGGGTCTTTACAAGAAGTCCTTATTTAAAAGTTGCAAAATGCAATACGTGTTAAATTCGGAGTACGGACTTACGGAGTACGAATAACCTACTTTATATCGTTAACAATGTTATTATATTGTATTGCATATTATTTTAAGAAAATAAATTGTACTTATTAAAACATGTGTTAAAAAATGTGAATAATTAAAGTATATTTCTACCTTGCTAATTATATGTGTTACAAAAGTAAAGCATTAGGTAACAAATATTAGGTATTTATTTTACTGTAACATGAGATGTGTATGTATGTATACAACTGTACACCACAATAAATGCGTAATTATAACTTTAGCCAAATTCAGTTTAGATGAATAGGGCAACGCAAAAAATTAAGTTCAAAAATGGTTATACAGCACTCGAATGTTTTAAAGATTACCTAATAGTTAACAGAAACGTCGTTTTTAGTGCACCCATATTCATATCGATTTTTGAAAAGACAATTTATGAATGTAAAAAATCTTGTTCTGCGTGGTTACAATAGGTCAATATGTAAAATAACATAGTAGATCATTTTAGATCATGAATATCGTTATTAGGATTATTAAAACAAATTGAATTTATGCCACTTCAAATTAAGCGAATGTGGTACATGCGCAGATATAAGGTATACTGTATACATACAAAAAGTTATCGTAAGCCAATCTGAACATTTACATGGTGACCAGTTTCTGACAACAGTTGGATTAGACAAGTGGAAACTACTAATTTGACAGCTATTCCATAAATCTCGATATATATGTATTTATCGATAATATGGAGATGTCGATAATTATGGCGATATCAATAATTATGGGGATAGCTATAAATAACGATATTCGATAAATATCTATATCAGATAGTTCCGTATTCGATACATATGGATATTCGATATTTCGATAAATATCGATATTCGATATAACGATATTCGATATAACGATATTCGATAAATATCGATATATCGTGATTCGATAAATATCTATATTCGATATTTCAATATTCGATATATCGATATCCGATATTTCCATATATCGATATGGAAATAATATCGATATTTATCGATATATCTCCCAGCCCTAGTGGTGATTGTACTTTCAGCAGATGACGCGATGTTTGTGAAGGTATTTTACTATCAGTTATTAGTCAAGAAAGTATATGATCACCGTTACTATGTACATTATCAAATGTTAGTACATGCATAACTATGCAGTTTTGCCGTTTTTCATTGGTTGATGTTATAGGAAGTGGTATAATCGATAAAAAAACTAAATACGCTTCTTCGACAACAGTTGGAGTTGTTAAGAAATCCTTCATTTGGAGACAACATAAAATTGATGATAAAATTAAGAGATAAAGCACAAAAAATAGTTAAAAACGGGAAAAATAAAAAATGTAATTACGAACTAGAAAAACTGTAATTACCCACAAAAATGTAAGTAGATATACTCGTATAATAGTGACACAAAATGAAAAGAGGCGCAATTTTCTTATAAGCATTTAAAATAAACTATGTGCACCCTATGTCTGTGTTATTTATTGAAATCATTGGTCATTGTCGTAAAAATGAATTACCTTATGCGTTTATTTCAAAAACAAACTCTTTTACTATTTACTGTTATTTTCCAACTACCGAACACCAATAAATACATGTGCAATTGAGACCTGGAGAAAACGTTAATAGAAAGACATTTATCTATATATTTCTTCCTTGTTAGTACCAAGAGAAAAATAAAATGTTACTACTAAGTACTTTTAGTTTAATATCACATTAGATCGGAGACTTAACAGCAACAGTTATTTAATTAAGGTTGGCTAAACCTATTTGCAGTTTATTTTCTGTATTTAGATAAATTACTGAAATTTAGTGTATGTACTTTATTTTTGTATACATTTCAGTTATTAAAACTTGTGTTCACTTTAATTATTTAATTTTTTCCAGAGTAATTTTATAAACCTGTCAGCTCAAGTTAATATTGTTCAACTCATGTTTGGAAATTGAGCTAAGGATTAAAACATATTTATGGTCGTTTCAGAAAATGAAAGGCGTATTAATAGTATTGGCGTTACAAATATTTAGTTTGCTTAAGTGGAATCGCAAGCAATTGACAATAATAGGTAATACATACAAGGAAGATTTCGCACATAAAGGACGCTCGAAAGAAGTGACTATCAGCTGCCTCCGCAAATCTCCATTGAAAATAACCCTCTCAACTCAAAAATCAGCGATTTTTTGTGACTCTTCATCCTATTACAACTTCTTGAGAGGTTTTCTTCTATCTGCGCGCGCCCTTTCACCAAAGCCTTCTTTAAGCCAGCGACCCTTCCAGGTTTATTTACCGACAAATATGAATCCCCAAATAAATTTCACATTATCAGCCCATCCCATTCACACACAATCGATTTACAAACAGCTTTTTTATCCGGACAGCGGCCTGCAAGAAGCGCCCGATTTCCCTTTTCATTTACAACCTTCGCTTTCTAAGGTCCTCAGTTCAAAAGGCGTTCTGGTCCACTCTACTACCTGCCTGGATTCAACATACCTGAGTACAGGCATGGGCAGCTGGAAATTAAAAACTAATTATATTATTACCCCCACCGGCTCTACGGGGCCCCTCCACTTGCTTATTTCATTGGATGAAGCTCCGAAGGGGGACTGTCTGCAGGATGGCATGCAGCTGTCCAAAATAAGTTCGGGTTTGGATTATGGATAGTGTTTGAGGATAGTTAGTTTATTTTCGGTCGTAACGGTGTGCGGACCGGCCCCATGGACGTTTGAAGTCTGGTAGTGGCTGGGCGGCTTTGAATTGAGAAAGTTTGATGCGAGTTGCATTTGTTTTCGCGCGCGTGTTGTGGTTGGTTTCCGGTAGTTGGGTGAGTGTGTGCGTCCGCTATTGTGAAACGATGGATTTATATCAACTGCTTAGTATTGGATGCTACACAAGAAGTTCCAGTTTGTTGAAGTGGATAACCATATAAAGGTGTGTTATCAATATGATGCTGTGAAAACAAAAGCCAGACGCAAATATTTACACAGGCGCTTATCATGCATTCAAAACAAGTTTAACTTTGGTGTTTACCCGCCGCCGCGCCGTGTAGCTATACGAAACAGGAGTTAACAACATTAAAAGTGATTTTTGTACCTCTTGACGATAAAATCTCAGTCTGGAGGAAAGTGTAGTAAACTGGTTAGATTTTCCAATAGAAAATGTAAGTGGTGAAAATCCACTGTCTCGGAGAGTTTCAAACACTTCTTATCTGAGTGGAAGTTCTCTGCACTTCCGCTGTTCTGAGTTATCATCAATCTTGGTTTGACAAAAGTGCAACAGTTTCTATACGGCGTTCGTTTGGACAGTTTCCACTTTATTTAGTGAAAAGCCACGTAATCGTACTTAATTGCTGACGTTTATTCCACAAAAGCCCGAAAGTTCGCGATCAGTGAATACTGTGCAAATTGCTTTTCAAAAATTAATTGTTGCTGTCAGCCTGTGATTCCTGACGTAAATCTCTCCTGAAAGCGAATGCATTATCCCAAAGGTTAATTGGCTGTTATGTAAGGTTTTGTTTTTCAAGCCGATGATTTTTAAAACGCAACCTAAATACCTTCAGCCTTTAACAATACAGAGCAGGCTTTTAGTTTATGCTATACATTCTCAATAGTCGCCGAACGCCTATTATCGACACCACCAAGCTAGACATTTCAATTTCTCATTACGAGAGCAATTTTGCGGTAATTGATCAAACTTTTGAATTCTTTGATGACTGGCTTTAATGTGGCTAATATAATTACCGTTTCATAATTCATAACACGACTTCATTATGCACACTTCCTGAAATGAAAACAAAATTGATTAATGTGTCAATCACCGGCGAAGTGGCCGACCTAAACTCGCCGTGTTTCAATTTCTGAACACACCTGGACAATTTAGTTTACCAAATTCAAAATTAACTAAGCAGTTCACAAGTAGTAGTGGAAGAATAAATTACGCTACATGCCCAAGTGCCATTAACTTTAAAGTAGGGACACGTAGCGCCCTCTCTTGTGGACTGTTGCAAGATTTCACGGCGTTGTCCTGACTGCTTTCCCTCCTACATCGCGGAATGTAAAAATCCACCTTTAATGGTATCTGAATGACAACTAAACTATTGTCCTAGTCCTACGTCCTACTGCAATAATTTCTTTAACTATTTACACAAGCAGCGAATTTGAACTCGACGAACTAGCCGTGGCCTCGATTTGTTAATTTTGTGGTCACGAGTGCCCCAACGTGGTTCATTTTATATTGTTGGAATATAGGTTCAACGGCGGATATTAAAAATGACACAAATAGAAGATCGTATTCTTTGGTGTGGCACACAATTTCCGCTCGCTTTTTAAAGAGCCGTACAAGCGCATAAATAAGGTTAAAACAGCCTGTCGTTTGAGTTGGAACAAGAATGATCAGCATTCAGTCACAAAGATCTACCATTTGCGGAACAGATTTTATTGATAAGTATATGAGCATGCCGAGACTTAACACTTTTAAAAATTCGATAAAAAAAGGAATCGGCCATTTCAGTTTTTTATTAACCAGATAATATGATTGTAGGAAAAGGTTTGACGTCAAAATGATGCATGAAATTGTGCTTGTATTACTCCTAAAACAACCTGTAACTTATATAATCACGAATTAAGAAGTGGTGGTACACGTTGGAAAAAAATAAATTAATGAATGTACCT
This sequence comes from Agriotes lineatus, assembly GCA_940337035.1. Lineage (NCBI taxonomy): Eukaryota > Metazoa > Arthropoda > Insecta > Coleoptera > Elateridae > Agriotes > Agriotes lineatus. Next base: position 142,684,066 of record OW679195.1, on the reverse strand, counting down.
ACTTAATGAAGTGTTAATAATTTAAAACCAATATACCTACTCGTAAAAATGTGCGTATCAATCTTATTATTTTTCTTTTCTAGTTTATGTTTATATTTTCAGAAAAAAATGGTTTTTCAAGCTTTCCTAGTATTAGAAATTATATTCATATTATTTTCAAACTTTACGCATTCTATCACTTATTTCCATACAAATATACTTAAGACATTTTCCGCAAACATAGGCTACATGACGGGGTTTTATATTTTGCAGAATTAAATATTATTATTTTTATGGAGTACAGCGCTAGATGTTTTGGAAAGATGATTTCTTTGACTTTTATATTGATTTTTTGAATATCATGACGAAACGTGCTAGACTGCAATTGTTATGAATACTAGTAGATACATACGTGTGTTGGCGTTTGCATTGTATGGTACGTAAAGTATTTTCAAAATAAATTTAATTTTCTTTCCAAAAAGTAAATTCTAATATGTTATATTTTATTAAAATTTTAGATGTGGCAAGACGAACAGTGTTTTTCAAATTTAACTGAAGCGAATAAACTTTTAATTAGGAGTTTGTGCGTTTTATTTAATAATGCACCAGTATTGTTATTACAAAATATTGTTTTTAAACATACTAATAATAATTTTGGTAATAATAGTGCGTTAGAAATTTCAATACAATTTTATATTACATAATTAGACCTAAAATAATTTTAACAAAATAATGTCAGTAGATGTATAGCTTTATAATTTTTTCTGGAAAAAAATTACGAAAAATGATTTTACCAAGCGGACTGATTGATATACAGTTAAATTCTCTTTTAATGTCATAAAAATAAATAAACTGAAACCAGTTTCCAGTAGTATAAAGAAATGCAACTTTCTATTTTTCTTTTTCTTCCAATATGCCCTTATTCGGTCCTAATATTGGCAAGAAGGGGTTGATCACAAGCCTATTTTGCTGTACAAAAATATTCCTAAAATTGCCTCCAATTGCCTCGAAGTAAAGTCCCCAACATTGCCCCCCAACCTCGTGTATTTCGCCTCATATGTATAACTAACGTTTCCTCGAAATTGCCTTATAATTTCATCAAGTTACCTCGCATTGCCTAAGTAAATATGCATACCTGAAATATTTATGAAATATTCTATTCATTGTACTTAGAATCAAGTCAAAAATTGAGAAAAAAACAGAAAAACAAAAGGCGGTTTTAGACATGTAAATGAAGTATATTTACAGTATGAAAGAGTTGTGATATAAAATAAATAGTTAAGAACAAAATTGCTACATTATGTCTCTCTAAATTTCTAAATATCTCTGAATCACCACATAATTGCCTGATTTCCATATCAATGTCTACTTTTGGTCTACTTAAATAGAATTAAAAACTGAAACATGTTAAGTTAAAAAATACTCACTAAAAATCTGGCAAAAACAAAATAACTGTTAATGCCTTTAAATATCGAATAATAGTGAATTAAATTCATGCAAGTAGATTTTGATATTAATTAATTATTACGAAGAGTTCATGTTAAAATTTTTGTAAATGCCTAATATTTGGGCCGTAAGTAATATCAATATGTATTAATAAATAAAACAATGTGAATGCATGCTTACATGATTTATCATTATATTCATATAACCCACTTTTATCTTCTCTGTACTTTTACTAATATTGCACCGCTATACCTATTCTCGATATCTAGGTGCATATTGACAATGTACTACACCCGATCATCTTTATAGGCCCATATAAAATTTCCTCAGGTTGAATAACTCGAATGTCATCTTGTTTTAGCCAATAAAAGTTTAATGGTCTGCTTTGTTACTCTTTTATTTCGTAAAATTTTTGTGAAAATATCCGTCTTCGTGTCATCCGATTCAGAAAAAGTGGTTTTGAACGTGGTTGGTCTGTGAGCCCGTGTCTTCTCTACATCCCAGACTGTCAATTGATCGGTCTGAAAATGTACATTTTCGTTTTTTATATAAATTCTAAGATCCCAGTGACGTTTGGTTAAAATCGATCAATGTGGTGGTACTTACTCTTCTTTCTTTCTGTTTTTCGGGAAAATTTTATAATTGTATAATTAAAATAAATTCCATAGAAGAACATCATATATTATGCAATTATCTACAACTATTGTTTAAAGAGTATTTTTGTAAGCAGCACAGTTTTTTGAAGAATAGCAAAATTACATTTTCACAAAAATTTCTTCCCAAGTCCAAAAATTATAATGGAAATAATGTTTTGAAACTATTAGGTACTACGTAATTTTCTGTAGTTTTTGTCAATTTTTTTTATATGAGAGGTACGTACAATTTTTGGAAAAATCACAAAATTAAATTTTTACAAGCAGTAAAAGAAAGTTGTGGGGTGACCACACCTTATTTTTTAATAACTTTCGTATACACCAACTAGTGATGTTAAGTTTCATGAAACTTATAATTTTGAAAAGTTTCATGAAAAGTTTCATGAAAACCTTGAAACTTATGAAACTTTTAGAATTCCTGTACATTTAAGTAGCTTTCAGCATTTTAAAGTATCTAATACAGTAATACCAATATATAATATTTAAACAGAACATTAATTTTACTTAAAAGGGGTTAGAAATTATGAAATTACAGGACACAGTTTTTAAAAATAACATATATAAGTAAAATTAGTATTTACTATTTAAACCTATTTTTATTCATTATTTTCTAATTCAGTGTAACCATAGTCATCAGTTGTTACCTCGTCACTACTAACTTCTGCCATATTTAATGTATAGTCTTTCATTAATTCCTCATCTTGAGATAGAGAAGCATCCGACTCTTCCGAGTCTGTAAATCTAAGTTCTTCTTCTTCATCATCATCAATTTCATGTATTTTAGGTTGCTTTGTTTTGACTTCACTAGCAATCTGTAATACTGACTTGAAACTTATAAGAAACTTTTGAAACTTATGAAACTTATGAAACTTTTGGAAATTTTTGAAACATGTGAAACTTATAAATTTTAAAAGTTTCAGAAAATTTGAAACTTTTCACTGAAACTTTTCATGAAACTTTTCAAGCTCACATCACTAACACCAACCCATGTCGGAGTAATATACAGCATAATATTCTTCAATATTTTAAGCTGCTTCTGTTACATTCCTTACGAACATCGTCCTCGCTTTCATTAAAAACAATTGAAACAACTGGTAGTATCGTGTAGAGTTATATGATTCTATTTCTGATACTTGAAGGTGAACCTTCTTCAAAGGAAGTTTCTATGGCATTCATTACTGCACGAGTTTTATTTTTACATTCTGTATGTTTTTATTAATACAAGTAATAATTATTCGGCAAAATAAAGGTAGAAGTTTTGTTGAATTCATTATTTTCATATGTATTTCTTACTGGGTGGGGTAAAGTCAATTCATAGTTGTCCACGCCAATAAATTTGTGAATTTCACTGGTTAAAGGTCAAATTCGAGAGTAAATATTCTGTTTTTTTTTTCGTTCCCATTCATGTATATAAATAATAATATTCTGTCAACTTCGACATTACCATTACAAATGCACCAGTCGGTTACATATACATAAATTTTTCAAAGGGTTTTTCAGAGATCTCTTGCACTAAACTACTATATTCAGAAGAATTTGATCATTTTCGTCGGAACAAAAAATAGATAGGTTAACTATCTATTTTTTCAGTATTATACTTCAGTTTTCTTTAGTAGTTGTTCTTTGTAACTATTTGATGAAGCTATTGAAACTATTTTACTTGACTTTGTGTTTCAGGTAAATACGTTTTGCTATTAAGTTATTCAGTTTCTTTACAAATAAATCAAAAAAAATTGACGCATTTTTTTAAGTTATTATTTCTCCGACTCTCCTCAATACTTGTTGCAAAAAAAGCGTCTAAGCCAAATTATTCTGATACCTACCTGATTAAAAATGGTTTGGTAAAAAAAGATGACATAACAAAACGTTTGGTATCAAAAAAGTAGACCATTTAGAGGTTTTTCCAAATTTCTAAGTGTTTTTTTCGTTTTCTAAAAATTTACCCTGTAGCTCATACAAGGCATTCGTATGATGCCCTCGATATTATATTGAGTATATTTTCCATCAAAACTGTTGTTTACGTACTTAGGAATCACCTTTTTAGCTCGTCCTCATTTACATTTGTGTTTTTAGTTCCCTTAATTTCAAATCTAATATCAAAATCGCTTTTGGATCAACATTTATTTCAGTTGACGTCGCAAATTGTTTAAATGTTGTGGTTTTCTGTAGATAGTTTCTTAGGAAGGGTACGATAATCGGGTGCGGGAAATTAAATATCTTTTATAAAGAAGCGTTTATCGAGATACACATATCAACTTTGAGAATGCTGACTATATAAATTTTAAAAACGTCCAAAAATTGGAAGTGCTATGACTTGCTCTTTCTTTGTTTATTTTTAAACAGTTACAACGCTTTCATGTTATTAAGAATGTTTGTAACATACACGAACAAAGTCTGCAACTAACCTAAACAAGTTAGAGTGCCACACTTTGAATCGGTTATTATGACATTTATTAACGGTAGTCATGCCGACAAGGCGAAAAAATTCTTGATCTCGTATCGTCCTGAATTCGAGATCGAGATTGACACTTTTCCATCTCAAATTTTCGAGACGAGATTGATCAACTTCTCGAATAATCAGGACGAAATTAACCAAATTGTTGATCTCGATAGTATTTTCAAAACCTACATAAAAGCGCAGTAGAGTCAGCCTGTTGTGATACCGTCGAGACGAGATAAGTCTCGATGGTGTGTCGAAATACGACGAGATTGACATTTTTCAATCTCAAAAATTTGAGACGAGCGAGATTAGTCAAATTATCGAATATTCTGAACTAAATTCTCGACCTCGATAGTTTTTTAATAGTATTTTTAGAACCCGCATATTTAAAATTCGAGAATAGAGATTTTCGAGATCGAGATTGAGAATCGACGTTCGAGAATTTTCGAGTTCGACTCGAAAATCACCTTTCGAGTATTTTCGAGATCGACATCGAGAACCCATTCTCGATGTCGATCTCGAAAATTTCGTCTCGTCTCGTCTCCTGGCAACACTAATTAACGGGAATGGTACTATAACCGGGGCTTCTTTATTTATATGATTTTGTGCGCGCATTTTATGGATTTGTGTTTAATACAGTAAATAGAGACGAAATAGGTGCGGATAATTTAACAAAATACACAAAATTCCAAAATAGATTGTTATTACAAAAGTGCACCTAATTAATTACGAAAAATTACGACACAGAACTACCTCTGATTACCTCAATATTGTCTGGGATTTTTTTCACATTGCCACCAAAATAACTTAAAATTCCTTACAGTACCACACAATTTTCTTGCATTGTCTCAAAATTACCTGACATTGCCCTGAAATTTACCAAAATTTCCGAACATTTCCAGGCATTGCCAAAAATGTACTTAAAGATTGCCAATTATATACGAGTATTTCTTCGCGTTACCTACCCCTCGATTGGCAACTAGAATGACGATCACTTTATTTTCTATTACATAATTTATTTAAGCTTGTACAGGATGATGGGTGTACTACTAACGCTAATACAATTACAAAGTGTTTGTACAGTTGTCACACGATTTTTTTTTGTAACTAGGACACAAATTCGATACAAATGCACTTCCCCATTGCAATGTACCAGTTTGAGGACATTAATAACAAGTAGAAGTAATTTTCCGTGTTTTTCTAAAAGATTCAAAAGTATGCTATTATTTTAATCACAGTACGTAATTGAGAAGAAAAGTAATTAGCACATTTGATTAGTGTAACTTCAAAATGTGTTGCTGACAAAGAATGCACATTGTATATTTTTCTGTGCGTACCTATATATGTGCCTTTCTTATACGTATCTGTTCTATCTATAACAGGGTTGGCATGATTTTCGTCAACCCGAAAAAGCCCACTGGGTTTTTTCAGATGGGTTTTACCTGAAAAAAAACCACGGGTTTTAGACTAAATGTGGGGTTTTTCAAAAATTTACAACGAAAAGTATTCTAAAGCTGCAAGTGGTATCAAATCTTTTATTAAGTAATAGCAATTTCAATAATTTTACTTTCTTTTACTTCGTAAAATCAAGTAATATAGTAAATATATTTTTTTCAAACTAGAGATTGTTGCGGAACTATCCGTTTTCATCTCTTCTGATTCAGAAAAAATGATGCCTGTCAGGCTATCGGAGTATTTGTGTCCCCTCTACAGCCCAGGCAATGTAATGGATAGCCCTTAAAATGTATATCATCGTTTATAATACAAATTCAGAGATCCCGGTGATTTTTGGTTAAAATGGGGCGACCGGAAGTGATACTTTACTCTTATGTTTTTTCCGTTTTGCGGTGAAATTTTATAATTGTTTAGTAAAAATTAAATTACATAAAACCTGATCATGCATTATACAATTATCTACAATTTCCGTTGGGCTAGTTTCTGGAAAATGAGAAAATTGCATTTCCTGGAAGCCCAAAAATTAATAATGAGAATATATATATTTTAAAACTGTATTATATATTACGTAATTGTCTATTTATCGCAGTATAGGTTGTTTTAAGAAGTTGTCCTGAAAATCATGCATTACTGTACAATTTTTAGGCCGGAAAGTACTTCTTTACAAGATAATTACGGAAAATTTGACTTTACAGTACTATTCTGAAAAATTGATGTTTTGATTGGTTTACAATATTTGTTGGGTGTGGTTACTAAGGAAATCAACTACATGGACAGATTTTCAATATCGGTTAACTGTGGTTTCTAAGGAAATGAATTGCAAATATCTCTAGATTTTTATGAAGATATAATACTTTTGTTATTGTAATGTTTTAATATTTATGTAAAATTAAGCAGAAACACAGGTGCCTAAAAAATGTTGTACGTTGTAACTCATCCGGAAATGCCCTTTACAGGACTCGTAGGAATGTTCCTATGCGTCCTACAAAGATGCTCTTTCCAGACTTACTACGTAAACTTATATAAAAAAAATACAAGATTGAATGTTTACAAGTAGTAAAAGAAAGTCGTATGATGGCCACATCTAATTTTTTATACTAGGAAATCATTGAATGAGGAAATCCCCTTGAAGAGGCAAGATTTACATTTTTAAAGAATGTTTATTTGTATTAATATTCATTCAGATTTTTACATAGGATACGTAAATGCAAAAAATAGTGAATTTATCTAAAACCCGAAAAACTCGAAAAAACCCAGTGGGCAGATCATTTCTGAAAAAACCCGGGTTTTCGCCAACCCTGATCTATACTCGGATAGTTAAATCGTTTATTTTAGCATTTTTATCTTAGAAAAGTTTTAATCTAAAAAGTGTAGGTTCAAGTAGCACAATCAATATTAACCGTAGAAGTGCAATAAGGGCATCAACTAGCTAGAACTGAAGGCACAGCATCCCAGCGCCACATTTTTCCCGCGTTGTTAGTGAATTAAGGTACATGTTTGAGAACTGTGCCATTAGCACTAATTAATTGCTTTAGCTCAAACCGTTTATAAGGTGAAAACTTCTTAATTAACCAGTTAACACTCAACTGTAGACACTTGTCGAAGCAGGTGTAGACTACATTTTAAAGTTAAAGTAGACGTCGTTAGCTGTAACTGGACTTCAGCAGTCAGCATTTCGGGGCAGATATTTTTTACCACGCATAAGCAACCGGTTTCAGTTCAAAACGTGCTAAAATTTGAAGTCGTAATTTGCTCATTCGCATGTGCACGTTTGTCTGGGCTTTAATTAATGGTAAATTGTCAAACGTGGAGAATGTTCTAGGTCGCAGCGCTCTCATCTAACGGTTGTGTATTCTTGGGTTCAGGATGTTCTCATTATTTTATACATACTGCTATAGATCGAAAGAAACTGCGTCAAATAAATTATTCAGATCTAGCAGTGTAAAATATTTTTTTGTAATACCTACTTGTTAAATATTTCTTTAAGGACTGTTTACTACTGCGTAAGCAACCTCTTTACGGCCCGGCCGTAAAAAGTGTCCGTAAAGACCACGGCCTGCTAAACTGTGTACCAAACGTCAAAGTGACGTTTGTCACACAAATCCAGCAGCAAGCTAGCCTTCAACTCCACATAGAAGAAGGCGCAAACAACTGCTATAACTCCTGAACATACGCTAAAATGACTTGCTCATTCAGAATCTTAACGTCTTTAGGAATATCTTCATCATTTTCTACAGATGTCATAAGTTACGAGCTGGTTACAACTTAAAACTGCTTACAACCATACACGAAATTGGAAATAACTGACATTTATGAACAACAGTTGCAACGTTCTACGCACTCTCAATCATTCTAAAATGTCATTACACAAACCTAGCGTTTTGATAAAAATAAATTAGAAAAATATAGATATGACCGAATTGTATGTAGGTATTACAAAAACTATTGTACAATACACGTCCGTTAGGGCCTTTACTGCCTCGCCAGTATTATTCGGACTTCTACTGTAAAATACTATAACAAGATATGCTGCACATTAGACACGTCATGTCATGTAACCTATAAGAATGCATCTTATAGTTACAGTTATAATTTTTACATATAACAACAATAAATTTAACTCTCATTTAGCATAGAGGAAGTCAGGCACTTCTTGAGATATAATCAGAAAGGAAAAAGATACTAATAAAGTGTGTCTTATATAATATGATGCGTAACAACAAATTTTTTACAATACTACTGTACAAGGCTTCTGAGTACCATTTAACCCCGAAACAGATTTGCGGGAATCTACAACACTTCCACATTTTAAAACACGTGCATCGTAATATTTGTCTCTTATCAAAACAATGAAGCCGTTTGAATCTAATATATGAAAAAACAATTAAAACAAAAAATTATATTTTGAATAAGTTCTAGAAGATGTTTTTAAACAACAGCATAAATACACATTAGGAATGGAAGAATAACAACAACATCTTATACATATTTTAAATTTGAGAAACGAGAAGTAGGTACTTTATTATGGGTATACCTACTAACTGCATATGTGCAAGTGTGTTTGCTTAAACTTTTCGGTTTTTCTCAATCTTATACAAAATCTCTGCTAGTAGATATTAATAAAGTAGAATTGCTCCTAATAAATAAGTATAATATAATAATAATTAAAGCTGATAATTATATGCACTCAAAAGTACGAAAATATGCGCATATATATGCATACATTTTGTTAAGTATATGCACCCAAAGTTATAATAAATATGCACATAATATGCTCTAATTTTTTTTGAAAATAAGTAGAAGTATTCTAAATAATGTAAAAATTTTAATTATTTTGTATGAGTATATTTATTTCTCTAATTTTTATTCAAAGACGTCATTCATTTTAATGTTTGACTATATAAACATGGACTGCCAACACCAACTTCACGTTGTAAGCAACATAAAAATGAGATTTCTCCTAACCCCACCAGACTGTTATTCACCCAACACTTTTGAAATGGATTTTGTGTTGTCCGATTCCTTATACACTGCTGCTATGGGAAAAATGGGGGTTGCTGGCAGTCTATGTTTATATAGTCAAAGATTTTAACAGGGACTTCCCCTTTCCTCTGCTCATTTCGATATGCACACTGCACTCCAACGGCAGAAAGTGAAAGTATATATCTCAGTTGTACATAAAAATGTTATTAATAAATTTAATAAAAAAGTAAATTTTATAAAAAAAGTTTAAAAGGTTCTTCATACATTACAAATTATTGCTAAATATAACCAAATATGCAAAATTCATAAAATATGCTCAAAAACGTATAAATATGCAAAATATGCAAAATGAAACTTGCCTTAAACGATTTGTTTTCACATAATTAGTATACATATGCAAAAAGTTTTGCCGGCATATCAATTATACAAAATATGCATTTGCCATATAATATCAGCTTTAATAATAATAAATAAATAAATTTAGATACAACTAGGAGATGCAGATTGGGGAGTAGGCAACTTAAGACTATTTTTTCATCAACATTTTGGTGTATATTTATTTATTTATTTATTTATATAGAAAGAAACAAACAGGCCACAATAGCCCAATTACATGTTTCTACACAATACAAAAACAGAACATAAACTAGATCCACAAAAAAATCAACTACTCATGTAAATCAATAATAAACATAAAAATATGAGATACTAATAACTAAAAGTAAACACTATAGAAAACCCAATACAACAATACAATGAGAAAGCGACACTCAACTAAAAAAAATTAATAATAAGAGTAAATAAAGATAAATTTAGGTAAATAAAAGATAAATTAAGTTAAATTAACTGATTGGAAGCCTATGCTACAAAATAACAAAACTAATAGTAAAAACAATTTAAAAATCTATTATTTAGATATTAATAGTGGATACTGATATTTTTAAAGAAAGATACAGCAGCAACGAGGGCCGTTTTAACTTATGATTAGAGTAAATTAATGCTGACCGTAAAAAGTCCAAGATTTACATGATTTTACTGTAGTATATAGCTTATCAAGCCTTTGGGGTGGAATAAAATGCTTGTTCGAACACATTTCTAAAGTATTATAAAGGAAACATATGTATCTACACCTACTACATAATATAAGGCATATATTTTGAGAATTACCTTTTCAGATAGGTAATATCAAGAAATATTAAATAACAATAGTTTTTCATAAGAATATTCTCTTATTATTGATAAGTTAACAGCTACTTAACCGTTGAACGCCAGGATGTACATTTACTACTTGGTATATTATGCTCGTGTATTTTCTGATTTAAAAAAATGTATATTTTAACAAATGCGTTGATTGTGTTCTTCGTACATAAGCAAACTACAATCAAAGACAATAAGCGAATTATCAGGACACCAATGCTTATTTAACAAAAAGGAAAATGAAACATTAGCTGGACTGTTAAAATGTTCGATTCGTAATGGAAACAATTCCTATTTAAAACGCGGATATCATAAACTCTGATGAATCATATTTAATGCATGGATACCTCAGTGTGGCGGTTAATTGACTTTCAGAGTTTTGCATTTTTAAATACCTGCAATTTTAGCATATACAGGTGTTCATTTTAATATAGCACTTGTTATCTGTGCTTGGTTACGCTCTTATTACCATTAGAGAACAATAAAATGTGACTAAACATTTTAGAATGTAACATCCTTGGACATGGAATCTTCAACAATTCCTCCACAAGAATGCGAAGTAGTTTGTAAGGTGTCACTCTAACCAAATTATGCAACTGTTTTTATTGAGCTGTATTCTATTTTGCATAAAGTGAAAGAAGTATAATAGAACTCCTACTGCTTTAATCAGCAGCCTGGCGATGAAGCAAGGTTGTTAGCTTAGACACTCATCTAGATAATATGAATAATGGCTTATTATAGAGCTGATTTCAAGATGTGTTTTCAAACTGAAATTAGTGCAGAAAGTTTTTCCATTGCCTCCTCTCACAACAGACCATTGATGCAACTCGTAAAACGTAGAATGGAATGCACTACCTGCTGTCAGGGCTTATTTATTGGCATTAGATGAAGGTAGGTCAGATCATGAAGCCAGTGCAGAGATGCATTAGTTATAATGTACAATTATATCATTCACCATTCAGTGAGTTTAACGAACTGTGAACTGGTGATTAATCAATTTTAAAACCACTTTACCCTTCATCAAACGCTGTTGAGTATCGGTTAATGCTCCATTGCAAAACGCTTGTTGAAATCAATGTTAAGGATGAACGGAGTGTTTATGAAAGGATCGTACTCATCTTCATTACTTGAGTGTGCAGCTACAAATTGATGTTTTTGATTACTATGTTTTAGATTTTAGTTTTTCACAAAAATGCGTTATCACTTATCACTCTACAATTTAAAATATTTATATTAGCTGATTCATTTAATCTCACTTTTTTTAATATAGATTGCTATAATCCCATATCAAAGCTTCGTTATGAATATGAAATAAACATAAAATAACGGATACTTTTCTTGGAAAATTCATGTTTGACACACTGACATTTTTTCTCGTAACCTAGACAAAAGGTTTCCTGCAAACTCGTATGTGTATAATTAAACCACCGGTATAGTTCTGCCTACTTCCGCTACGTCTTGTTTTTAGGCACCAGAGGTTTAGTTACCCTAATCAGTGGAGTTTGAAATTACTAATTAGCAATCTCCAGAGCCTTTGAGCGGTTGTGGAACGAATTTTTGCGTCAAGGGGTACGTCAGCTCTGTCAAACCTTCCACGAAAATCTAAGTCACTTCTCTCGTGTTTCGTGTCACTCAAACTGACATTAATCGGCTGCGAAATTTAAGGCTCCATTTTGACCAATTCTTTGAAGTGACTGCATGTTTTTCCCTAAGTAAATGGTTTTTAATGTCAGGTGTTCAGGCTTTAAGTTCTTCCAGCAAGGCTTATGTAAATTAGTAACGCCAAACAGCAACTCAAGCCTGTACAAGGGATCCTATACCTACATTAGTGAAATTCCATACTTCTCTCAAATTATTTTTAACAGCGCCAGGTTTTCTTTAAGAGCAAGGTTTAGACATGCAGTTAGGTTTTTCATTACGGTGCAGTGTCAAATCTGCCCAGGAACTTTGAATAATAATTTTACAAAAAAAATTTTCTTCTTAAAAACCCGTGGACTAGGTCAAATTAACAAGAATTGCAAATGATCCAGTAAGCAGGCTCCTAATTGTGTTGCATTATTGTTATTATCGTGACATACGTATCATGGCTGTTATTGTGATAAGGAGGTCAGACTTTTCCCATGAATGGATAAATTTTTACGGTACATATGTTCACGATTACTTATAATAAGGCCATAAATAGTATGTTATACTGAGATGTGATACATCAATCCGCCTTTGCTTAAAATGGTTTCCTGTTCCTTTTAATTGCCCACTTTTTGCGCTGTCAGTTCATAATTTGTTTAAGTTTGGACACATTAATTTAACTTATCTGTAATTATATCCATATGAAGACTCCCACTATAAGAATATAGTGTTGCATTTGTTAAATTGAAATTATTGGAATAAATTATGAAATAACATTGTCTTCTACAAAGTAGGGGAAACTACTTTTTAAAAGTAGTTAACTACTCACTACCAACTACTCGATAAAAATATAGCCTAACTATTCAGTTTAAAAAGTAGTTAAACTATAGGGTACTTCTACAATAAATAATATTCTGAGGACATATCTTTTTAACTACTTTATGCAGAAAAAAATATAGTAGGTACCTATGTCGAAAAAACAATATTATTGATTTCAATCTTAAGTTTGCTTTTTAGTATTGACTCTAATAAGATAGAACAAGATTAGTTAACTGCGTATTCAGAGTATTAAAGTTCCTATCAAAACTTTCAATTTATAGTATTTAACATTACAAGCCAGGTAAAACAGTTTTTACTGGCGATAGGATTGGGATGACTGGCGAGCCGTTAGGCGACCCTGTCATATCCTTGAGCCAGTAAAAACGGTTACCTGGTGTGTTTTGTTGAATATTTTATTTGTTTCTCACTTGTAAATAACTAGAAATTTACCATTTATTCAAAATGTCAAACTGACAAGCAACTAAATTCATCAATATGACACATACTAAGGAAGACAACTCCGGCTTTGCACGCTATCATTTATCTATGAGCACGCTTGTAAAATATAACTGGCTAGCCAGTAAATTTTTTACTGGCTAGCCAGTTAAGAAACATTTTCAAGGTGAATACAGTGACTTGATAAATTGATGGTTACAAGTGAGGAACAAATAAAAATTTTAAAAGCAATTTACGTTGGATCAACATTTCGAATGTATTGTACCCGATAGATATTTAGAGCAAAATACTTATTAGGCACTACTTATAATTAAATGTCCAGCCTTGGTTTACTAACACTAGCAAGCAGCTTCTCAGATTTTTTCATCTGTTTTTCCTTCTTGTACTACTCCCCAACCGAAAAAAGTGAGGTATTTTTAGTCGAATTGTTAGCATACTGTAGTACACTGGGTCATGAATTGGTTCACCTGACCCTCGTTATCCTGTGTCAAGTTCCATTAGTCAATATTTAGGAATATTTTACGAAAAAGCTTATTCACTTAAATGTTGATTTATTCACGATAGCCTTATTATCCCATTAAATCACAATAAAACTTTTTATATTGGCTCTACAAATGCGATTATAAAACATTGCCGTATAAATATCCGCATTTTCAGTGACAACAGACTACGTAGCATAGGAATAAAGCAATAATGCAAGCGGAATCCCTTTTCTCCACCTCCAGAATCTGTTAAATAGGTCTTAAACTGGCACACGAAGTAGTTGAACTACTGATAAATGTAGTTAAAAGACTAGTCAAAGTAGTGTAGTTACTATATATATGTAGTTAAAAGATCGAAAGTAAGTAGTTTGAATATAAAAAATTCGTTAGTAAGTAGTTAAATTCGTTAATTAAATACTGAATACCAGAAAAATATAACGAATATCAAATACTTTACAATAAAGACATTGAAAACAATAAAAATACTGATATTGGAAAAGTAGGTAACTATTAATTATTTAAGCCTCCAAAGTAGTTACACCAGTAGTTCAACTACTAGTAGTCAAACTACTACCCAGCTCTAGTATTTTGTTATAATATATTAACTATTATCGGATTGGTAGGAGCTGTAACATATAAAACACATTTCGTGGAAGAAGTTTCCCCTTTTTTTAATAACGCATAATATACACTATTACACTAAAAAGCCTGGACAAAAAACTCCGTTCGCACTAAATATCCCCAGCCCTAACCTCCCCCCCCCCATATTATGTGTATTACTGATAAGTTACTGATTACATTATCATTCAGTAGGTACTCAAACAAGAATGCATTTTCAATCTTTAGAAAATGGTAATTACCTGACTTCTTAGTGGACGATTATTATTATTATCATACCGACTTACATAATGTAAATAAGTAAAGGGCTAAAACAAAATAAACTGAAGTTAAATGCTACAAAGACGAAAGCTATGATCATCCCTAAAAAACCACTTACTGATGTAACAAACAATATAACAATAGACAATCATTGAGTATGTAGACGAAACAAAGTACCTAGGGGTAATTATAAATAATAGATTAATATTTAATATTTATGTAGACTACATAGTAAGCAAATTGGTTTCCCCGGTAGGATTAGTAATAAGATAACTATGTGGTCGAAAATACTACTTTGGAACAGTTTTATTGCTCCACGTTTTGATTATTGCTCAACTAATTTATTTTTAATGGACGAAAAAGGTTTGCTACGGTTACAGAAACTACAAAATAGAGTTATCCGAATCATACTGTGATGTAATAAACAAACGCATATAAGTAATATGCTGAACATGCTAAACTGTCTTGGTGTCAAAAAGCTGCTAATGGACAAGTACAAAGTTAGATAACAAATCTACTTGTCTGTAACATAAAATGCCATCACTACGGTACTCGCAATACTCGTAACAGGTTACCATTACTTACAAAATCGTCCTCTTAGAATAGTTTATTTTATAAGGGCGTAAATTTTTAGTAACTTAACAGATGGGGTGAAGGCTCTCCGAAATTTAAGAGACTTTAGAAGGAAAGTTTCCAGATTTCTAAAATAAATTCCCTGTATAATTATGGCCCCATCAGTATATTTCCTTAAACAAATATTTTAAATGTGGATTTTATTATATTCTTGCAAAAGCTACCATTTAGTCAAAATTAAATCAGATGTACTTCTATTTTGTGTAAAATTAAACAACTTCACGTATAACAGTCATTGGTTATAGTATAACGTATCAACTTTTTCATCTGTTCGTCCAACGTATTTGCGTGTTCTTGCGATGACTATAGTGTAAATGGTTCCAACACAATAGTCGAGGTATTTACAAATCCAGTTCATCAATTAGCAGGAAGATTTTTTAGAAAAAATAAGCATAGCTTGTGAACAACGTTTTCTGTTAAAAAATAAACAAGTTACTGGTTAATATATTTATTCTAAATCAGAATTTATCACTCCTAACAGTAAACACTAATATTTTCGACCAGTTTGCTGCTGGTGCTTTTTCAATTGGATAATTTTGACTTCGTTTAAATCTAAGGCAAGCTTCGGCCACCAACTGTGAAAATTCAGGCTAGTATTTTCTTCAAACTTAAAATACATTTTAAGCTCTCACAAGAATTAACGAAATTTAAAAATACATGCGATTTATTATAAAAAAAGCAAGCAACCATTTTTCAGATTAACATTAAAATAAACCAATAGTCGAATTGGGACAAACGTACAAAGGGATGATACAGTTTCTAATATACAATAATAATAATTGAACGAACAGCTAAGATACTCAGATCCATTTTTTTTGTATTTTATTTAATAAAACAAAAAAAGCTTGTTTATAACCAATTTAATTTACATGTAGTAATATAATAAGTAGATAGTTCACATAACGCATAAAGATATTACATATCAATAATCATTTAAAGAATATTCATTTGCACAATTAATTTTTTTCTTATTTTCCCCTGTGCAATTTTATATTCGGCACCCCTGTGATAGCTGAAAATTCACTTTTTTGCGCTGAACTAGGGCAGCTGTGGACCCATTATCTTTATCAAAATTAAACGTGAAATATTATCTATCGTTACAAGATTTCTTGTAGGGGTTAATAAATCATTCATCGTACTGAATGCTCGTTCGCGTTCGGCAGTTGACATAATTATTGTATTGAATGCTGTCTTGAAGGCTTTACATTTTAAGGAACTAAAACTCCTTTTGTTTGTATATAAGGTGTTCTACATATCTCTCTCCACATATGGAAAACTTATTAATTATCTGCATATTTATAAAAAAAGTATTCTTTATAAAAGGTTCTGCATTAGGTACTCAGAAACCGAAATGCGCTCATAAAATTCCAAAATTCTCTGATATTATACAGGATTGATAAAAAAATAATAATTCGGCGAAAGAGTAAAGATTCTGAAGATAACAAAAAAAAATGTTATTTATGAAAGTCATTATAATTTCTGTATTAAGTAGTTTAAATAATTTTCCAACGACCTGTTGCTTCTCTGAATGGAATTTATGGAGGTCGCCTTTTCATTATTATGCACAACTTTTTATTCTAAATAACACTTCCAAGTAACATTTTCTGTTATCTTTAGAAATAAAGGTGTTTTACTCTTTACCGAATTATATTTTTTTTGTCCATCCTAACTAATATCAGATAGTTTTAGAATTTTATGGGAGCATTTTGGTTCCTGGGTAATGAATAACTTTTTATAAAGAATACGTTTTTTTATAAATAGATAATTAAAAAAGTTTTCCATGTCTAGAGAACTTTATGGGACACCCTGTATATTATTTAATATCTGGTTTAGCCTCAATTTCTAGAAACTTTAATTAATCTGTGTGTTCTCGTGTCGTGACATTTATCTTTTTTACTAATGACATTTTTAGATCTTTATCAGATTACAGTTTCTCTTGATCTTTACTATTTTCACCTTCACCAGATTTAAAATTTTTACTAGAGCTATTATGATCGCTCTTTTTTCTTTTCACAGTCACAGCTTTTTTGTGTTTTCTTTATTTCTTGCTAAGAAACATCTAATTTTAGGTATTAAGTAACCACACTACAACAATTAATTTCATTCAATATTAAAGATTACAATCTGAGCTAATAACTACAAAACGCACAACTAGAACACAGCTAAAAGGCTAAAACTGAAACCAATTCCGATATTTACTTATCTGATGGGTCGTAAAGGAAGGGGTAGCAAGAACCAAGGCTCATGTAGCAAATTGTGTATTGTTATTTTGGAAGGTCATCTGTCGCCGATTAAGATAAACCCCCGCCTTGCAGTGAATAATACTTTTTCAAAAATCGAACACTACCTACGTATACTACCGGCTACCTACGTTTTGGTTGTTCCTGAAATTTAAATATTCTTAAAAATGTAGTTCGCTCTAAATAGTTAATTTTAAAGTGCATATTTGAAGAATGTTCGAGCTAACCCTTAGCTTAGCACTGAAGGGATGCTTTATATTTCTTCAATTTAGGATGCCTTAATATTTTTAAGAAACTAAGGGAATCGCGTCCCCCCCCCCCATTTCTACCAATAAACAAATAATCGAAACAATCTTCTCCCGATACTCAACCATAACTTCATTTATATTCACCGAGTTTTCTCTATTTTGGAGAAATTGGATCAGGTAAACTTGTTTTGTCTCCGCACTTCTTTGCATTCCTTCTGATTTCTTATATTTATCATGTCTATCTTTGGTTGCTTGTATTAGAGCATGAAACCCTCGTTCCACAAGAACCAGATATTCCACAGTAACTTCAGCGTCAGATATTAAGTATTTCATTTTCAATAACCTAACGTCACTTCTCTACAGGAATGAAAACAAAAAGGATTTATGTAAATAATAATAAAATATAAGTAAACAAGAGAGGTTGAGAAACCAATAATAGGCTTAGGAAAAGATACCTATTTCTATATTACAATATAATTTCATAAATCAGTTTAAAACACTAATTTTTATACTTTTATTATAACAATTATACTTATTGTTTTGGAACTTTTGCACAAAAACATTAATAAATGTTGTGTCTCCTGGAAGTATAAGTACCTAGGAAACATTTTCGGGTGATGTTATAACTGTATCTCTAGTATCTCATTGGAACTCACTAGGAATGAAAGAACTATGCACCGAGAATGATGTTAATAAGGTTTGATGACTAGTGAAGTCATTAAATGCCCCATTTAAGTGTGCACTAGAAATCGGCGTTAGTATCAGCAGTGTTTCCGATACAATACTCCTTAATTTCACTATTTATTTTAAAATATATGAGATTATTAAGTTTGCCTGCAAATAGGGCAAAATAATGCAAACATTATTATATTACTTGTGAGAATTCCATGTTTCATTAATAGCTTCTTCAATTTTCATCTGATAAAAAAATGGATACAAAAACTGTTTGTTTTCTTATAAGTCTGTTTAATCCCTTTGGTTTTTATGTGACTGTTCAGAACACATTTTTTGGAATAGTCGGTTTAGAACACAAAAGACACAAAATAACTCAACATGGCTGAAACACAAAAACACAACGTGGACTCCTTGTGTTTTCAGTAGAAATATAACAAGTGCTTGAAAAATTTCCGGAAATATTTGGAAATATGTTCTGCAGCTATTTTTTCAGTTGGCATGCACGAATGCTTTTGTTGAAAAAAAAATAGCTGCATAGCATATTTCCAAATATTTCCATAGGGAAATTTTTAAGCACGCGTTATATTTTGATAGAGAATATCACGAATGAAAAAACACCGTAAAGAAAACATTTTTATTAAAAAAATTACGAAACTAATATCTAAGTATTAATAGTTTACGGTTTTTTGTGATGACAGTGACATAAGTGGATATTTTCCGGTAAATTTCCGATTATCAATTTTCGCCGTTACCATGGAAAATTTCCAACTAAATTTGTTTAAGGGATATTCTCATAAATAGACCCCGCCAAGTGGTAGCTTCACTTTTTTGTTTAAAAATTTTGAGCTGCGAGTGCATCTCCAACAGAAGCATGATCTGATTCCTTTCCTTCGTTAGTAAAAGTAAAACAAACATTCGTGAAGTATTGGAGAGCCGAAGATTGTAGATGTAATCTGTAGTTGGCAAACACGGTGTTCTGGTGTTCACACTATTCCTTTTGTTTCAGTGCGGCTGCGAGGTCTATGGAAAGGCCGCCCGAGTACCAGGAAGAGCCGCCACCAGGTCTAGAGGCCATGTGGGGGATGGAGGCTGGCGCCGAGTGTGACTGTCCGGGACCACCCCCGGAGTTTCTGCTGCCGCCTCCCCCTAGGCCACCTATTCTGCAGCCAGAAAATTCCATTTACTGCTCAGAGGACCCGCTGCCGATTGAAACGTGCGACGCCTTACCGGTGAGAACTCTTTTTGCACCCAATTATCGAAATATGCAGCTCGTCTGGAATCTCTAGCGTGGACGAAGTCGAATAGCCTACATTTTTAGTGGAGCTAGCTGACCCATTGCGAACATTTTTTCGTAACAAGCGGTTCGCCTAAACTAAAATTAGTTCTTAGATGGTTCTAAGGGCAACTACAGAACCGAGGCATATTACAACTCTCGATATACAATAAACTGGTGGATGAACTGCAACGGCAAACGTATAGATTACCATTTGCCCTTCTTTTAGTTACCTGCTTGCATTTAAATCACAAATTTTGTTGTACTTAACTTTAGAGCAACCAAGCAGTAGGCTGAAACAACTTACTATTGAAACTGATAATGAGGTAATTCAGTCCGCATTATAACAACTATCATTTGTAGTGTTATCGTCAGAAGTGTATGTTATATTCGGTACTACTTTAAAGAACTAATGTTCATTCTAATTTGTTTATTTTAGTGTTAGAATTGTGTGTACTGTGTGACTGTCACTTATTTTTTTAAAATATTGCTTAATAGCAAAGTCGCCTGCCTGCCTTATACTGTTTGATAATACTATACATCATTTTTTCAATTCTAATATAGCCTACTTGTTATTAATTTTGATTTCGAATATAATCCAACAAAATCGGGATGCTGTTACGAAAAATTTCAACGGATAAGTTTAAAATACTTTTTTATGTTAAAAAATAAGTTATTTATGTACTCTATCATTCACGTCGTGCGCGAAACAATGGTAATATTTTTTTGGCGGTTAGATTTTGCGAATATTTTCATTATCATGATAAAACTGTAAATATCCAACTCGTGCACGAAATACTGTGGTGCACTAGATACATGAATAACTATTAGATACTCTGTAATCGCATTTTGTAAACAAATCATAATTATCAAGTACTATTACTGTAAATACAACAATTGTAAACTTTTTGTGCTGCGTACCATCGAGAGCATAGCAAAATGGACGACTTCTGTACATATCAACATTGCAAGTTGCACGTTCAAAATTATCATCTTCGGTCACTTATCTATCATTCCGATGGTGCAATGAATAATGAGACTAGCGAAAAAGTATTCATATTAATATTATATTACGTAAGTTACAATCTGTTTGAGACCAAATAGCTCAATAATACACAGATTGAAACTGTTCTAGTATATGTTCCATTAAAGACAGAAGGTATAGATAGCTAGGTGAATATTAAAGTGAGAGAAAATGAAGTGGCACATTTCTCTCTCGTCGTATTCTTCGTGATTTTCTGAAATTACTTCAGTTTTGATGATATATTTTCACTCAGTTCAATTTTCTGCCTTGTATAGATCGTTTCATACTTAAAATTCAGTACATGGTATTATGCAGAACGACGTTGTCACATTTCAGCACAAATCTTGTTGAACATAAATACGCACCTGTCAATCATCAATACGCACCTGCCGACCTGCCAATCATCAATAAACCTCGTTTTTGTATTTCCGGGCACTTAACAACTACTAATGGCTTGTTTCATTTTAATCCCCATCCTTTTCTCAGCAGATAAACTTAGACCGCCGGTCGCTGCCGGGAAATGGCAACATCGCACAGAAAACTCCCATAAAAATTACATTGCCCTATACTACCCGTACTGAATTTTAAGTGTAGGTTGTTTCCAGCTATTTCTTCTAGCAACCGTCTAGGATATCTGTCTACCTCTCAACCTCTTGCCTTCTATTTTTCTCTGAATCATTAGTTTTTGTTTCAAATTGTTTCACTCTTATTTCTCGTTAGTATGATGCTCTGTGCACTTCTCCAACATCACATTTTAAATGCCTTGATCTTCTGCTTGTCTGTTTTATCATGGGCCACGATTCTGAGACACAAAGTGCTATCGCAAATACTAGTGTATTCATCTGGTTCCACATTTTCTCTAGTTATAATTATAATTTTACATTGTTAGTCTTAGACTTTACTCTCGTGTTCAATAATACGTAGTTATTTTAATTTTTCATATAGTTTAGTTATTACTACGGCTGTTATCATCGTACAAGCCATAAAGCAGATATATGCACGTGCATTACATTATGTGCACTTTTCTATGAGTTGTCTTTTTTTGTAAATTTGGTCTTATTTATCTCTGCCTC
>OW679195.1:142593692-142661885 GCA_940337035.1 Agriotes lineatus | reverse complement strand
TCCGACGAAACGATGTTGGAGCAATTGCATCCACCAGCTACTGGAAACTTGTACACTCGCGTTTTTTAGCTTCTTCCACATCCGGCTCGAAGGACCAATGTTTTTTGTACGATTAACTTGATAAGAGGCTTCCACGAATGGGGCCCCCAATTAATCCACTGCGAGTTCCGGTTCAATGGGATTGCCGGGAACTGCCACTTAATAACCCTAACTTGGGTTCAGTTAGTTGTTGGAGTGAAACAAGACTTAACAAACACGAGTATATTGAGTAACAACGATTACAAACGTCACTGATGGACCGATGGTTTTTTACAAAAGCTTCAACTGTTGTGACACGCTTGGATTGGCCACGCGAAAATAGCGAATTGCGCGTAACCGTAACACAAAACAACCTGGAAACGACTTTACCAGGGAGTTAGACCGAAACGCAAACTAGCACAAAGCATAGCTGAACTTGCTTCCTCGAGGCTCTGAATCTAACTCACTCTGAATTTACAGCGAGACGAACTCGCCAATTCAAGGAGGGGCAAGCTCAAACACTATTGGCTGAGGCGATCCTGCGTAGCCAATCGGAGCATCGCACGTTATTTAGGAAAAATGCTTATTCTAAGAAACCTTAATGCTAAGCTCTCTCAATGAGGCAATTGAACGAAATCCATAAACCCATGATTCCCAAATATGCTAAGTCGGCTTAAGTTCTAGTAGAAAATGTATCCATCCGCTTTAAAGCCATTAAGGGAAGCTTACAAATTCCTTTCCAACATTAACAGAGGCAAACAAATACGGCAAGATGCAAATTTGGCTTTACCACGACCTTTGAATGAGATAAAACAGTTATGACTTGAATTACGTGATTAATTATAATCAAAAAGGTTTTGATGCACGCATCTGTGTGAATCAAACAAGTTTATTAAATGTAAATTTGTTACTTAGTTTGCAATTTTCCAAGCTTCAGCTTCATCCTCGTAAGGGTTCATATGTCCATAGCAGCTCGCATGTGCTATGGCTATATGCATGGTACTTTACCATTAACAAATAAACAACCAAAACAAATAGATCTTTATCTATATGTACGAACTACCAATTGCATGTTTGGTTCGATGATTCTGACATTAACAAAATGCCAAAATACATCAATTTAATAGTCCATTTTATTAAGATAGCGTGGCTAAAAAAAACATGGGGAAGCCCAAATTATACCGAGGTTATTTTAGCAGATTTTTATCAATTCAGTTAACATTTGTGTGTACAACCAAATAATGAAAAGTCTGTGATGAATTTTTAAATTTGCAACGGTAGAGTTCACTAAACCAAAACTGTAAAAATAGATTCAATTATAAACACATAAAAACATTATTCAATTGGTACCTAGTTTTGGAATAAATTACACCTATGCGTTTGTGCAAATTTGGTCTTGAAAATCAACTTTGGGATTTAAAATAATTGCTCCGGCCTTTTTTATGTACTTAAACCTCTATAACGTATAAAACAAGTTCGCTTTTGGAGCATGCTTAATAATCGTTGCTCATTCATCAGGCAGACACGATGAAGTGTAAAATGTAATTACGTTTTTACTTCCAGCGAACTATTTTTAGATTATTTAATCTAGCCCAAAAGCCGTGAAAGTTGTGGACACAGGCGTTGCTGTGAGCTTTGATATCGCGTTTAAGAGCTGTTCCCCATGACTAATTATACTGCTTATAAATACACTGCAATAACGGAGCTATAAAAGTGTAGCAAGGTGTTTTTATTCACCATTCGAGTGTCGTTATCGCTAAGGCTATTCCTGCAATTTAATTGATATAAAACTGTACGCTAACCGGGCTTATTGGTGCTCATAAAACGTAAAAGAGGAAAACATGTTTATTATGTATAATCAAATAATGGATATAAATTATCTACTAAAGCGTTTCATCGCTGACAAACAAGATTAAGATCTGATTACAGAAAATGTTGTATTACAATAGAATAGTTAGCTTCATAGAACGTTGTTTTGCAATTCAAACCTAATTTAATGGAACCACGAGGAATGTCACACCAATTTTTATTTGATTTTTAAAAAGAAGTGTGTATAGGCTATTTCAACTGCAATACTAATTTTAATTTATTGTTCTTGAAATTAATATTACATGGTATAGCGATTTAAAAAAAATGTAGGTAGGTACCTTATTAATTTTTTTCTTAAATATCCTGCCCCAAATTATAATTATCTTAAAGAAAAATAATGTATATTTATTGTATGCATATTTTCCACATCTTTAGGAACAATGATTGCCTGTAATATTTTACCCAGTAATTAATATTTACGAGTTTATTATGAACCGAAAAAGTGAATGATATATACGAATAATTTGCATTGTTAACATTCTGTAACGCAATTAATTATGTTTCGATGAAATACTATTTAGCGTAACAATTCGTCAGTACATTCAAACAAGCGCAATTAATGTAATGAAATTCAATATGTTATATATAATGTCGACGTGGTTCGTTTCATTTAATAATACGTTATGATAAACTTGAAGCTGTCTTGTAAGCACACTTCTTACCTAAAACAATGTTTCATATTATGATCTTGTCAATAAATGAACTAATTTTCGTGAAAGCTGAAAAGAGCTATTAAATATTTTAAACCAAGAAATATTTTAATATTTTCATTTTAACGAAATGGCGTCTAAAGCAGTTTCCACTTTGGCAAAGTGTTTATTTCCTTAATTATGGAGTAAGATTCTGTTTCTTTTAACACAGAAAAACGTATATAATACATGTTCAGCATTACTTGCTTCTAGTTTGAAATATTTAGTTGTGTAACAACGAACTTCAAGTAATACCCTGTTAACACACGGTAAATATCATGCAATAACATTAAAGTAGCTTCTTTCGCATTTTCAATATGGAAGCTGTGTCGATTTGAGTAGAATGTAATTTTAGATTCACAGTTGAAATAAAGTCGCACCGTTTTCTATTGCAATGCAATGCGCTATATAGAGTAGAAAAAGTTTAATAATTAAGGTTCGGATACTGCCAATAAACTAAATCGAAAACTTGTAATATGACATGTTGGTTGGCAAATCTACATTGTGAATCAATTAATTTCCATTCAGTGCAGACGGTGAGAATTGATGGAAAGTTAAACGTACTTTTAAACTTTGTCCGCACGCATGTCATTGTGCTTGTCAAGTTTAAATGTCAGGTGCACTGCATAACCAAACATAACCAACAAATTTTCAGACTACCGTTTTCTTAAGAAATTAACTGTTACCTTTATCAGAAATGTTGAACGTAACCACCATCTTATTGCTTATACAGATGAGCTTTTTTAAGCCTATCAGTTAATCAATCCCCATTGTTATCATATATACAGTATATCCCCGTTTACAAACGGGAAAAAAATTTATTTTTAGTTTTACATAAAAATGTTAGAGAATTTAAAATTCCTGCTTGGTCTGAAACTACCATTTCAGTTATTAAAACTTTGGTTTATTTATACAGGGTGTTGGCAAAATCTTATTTTGACACTTATTTAGTTACTACTTATTTGCCAAAAGAATTTAAAATTACATTTAACAACATTCAAGGAAAATAACATCATTCAGAAAATTCCTCACCATTTTCTTCACACAGTTCAAGCCTGGTACGGAACTCCTGAAAACTTTTTTGGATTTCTTCAATAGTTATTGATACAACTGCCTCTCGTATGCGATTTTTAAAATTTTCAGTATTATTTTCTAATGGTTGGCTGTAAACAATTTGTTTTAACTATACCCATAAATAAAAATCTAAAATGGCTAAGTCAGGACTTGGTGGCCATAAATTTGGTCCATTCCTGCCGATCCATCTATCTCCAAACTTTAAATTCGCCAATCAATAACAATGCGAGACGAATAAGCCGGGCAACCATTCTGTTGAAAACACATTGAATTACCGTTAAAAAAAATGGTAGCATATCCAGATAAGTATGTTGAGTTACATTGTTTTCCAAAAAATATGGTCCTATTATTCCATGGTACGAAATGGCACACTAAACATTAACTTTCTTAAAATATTGTCGACTATTGAAAATGCGAAAATTGGGATTAGTATCACTCCAATATCTAGTAGTATGCTGTGATGCAACTGTCTCATTTGTAGAAAATGTTGCTTTGTCAGAAAACATAATATTTTTATAAGAATTTCTGTCACTTAAAATTTAGTTTCCCATCCACAAACAAAAATCTAGCCGGTTTGTATCATTTGTTTCCAAAGTGGGATTAAAAATACGTTTTTTGTATTCGCTCCCCAAACTGGTTACTTTGGAAACTGTCTAGGATCCTCAAAATGGCCAAAATGGCGGACTCAAACATTAGTTGCCATGACGACTTTAAGTACAAGGCCTCTAAATGGCCATTTTGAGGATCCTAGACAGTTTCCAAAGTAACCAGTTTGGGGAGCGAAAAATACATTTTCGCGCGGCCTCCTAATATAATGCCGCGTTAATGGTAATTGAAACTTTATATTATAATGTTTGGAGAGCTAATACAAAAAAAACGTTGTATGCAACACGTCCTCAAATGGCTTTAGAGGACTCATCTTCATATTACGGACTCGGCTGCGCTTCGCTCCGCCTCGTCCGGAAACATTACGACTCGTCCCCTAAAGCCTTGCTTTGAGGACTAGTTACATAAAGTACTATTAATAGGGCCTTATTTTGTTGTCCTTTACAATCCTTTGAATGTGAGATTTGCTAATTCCCATTTGGAGTGACCGTTTTCTTAAAGAATCTCTTGGATTTTTTCGTACCGATTCCAACACTAAAAGAGTAGCAGCGTCGTCTTCATTATGTACTTTTTTTAACCTTCTTCAAATTCTTCATGGAACCAGCTTTTAAATGTTTTATACATGTTTGTGGATACCCATAGGAGATACATCAACAGTAGGAAATTTTACTCTAAACTTTATAACAACATACTGATAACTATTTTCACCTGTACCGTAACATTGTATTAAATACACGTTTTGCTCTAATGGTCTAATGTTAGCATTTTTACAAGCAGAATTATTCTTTATTAGTTTGGAATGACTTAAGTAAATATTTTGTCAGCATTTCAAGGATAACAATACTTTTAACATTTTTTTCTGTACTGAGTTGTAGCCTACTACATTATACATATCAAACTTTAACTTTTTACATTTTGAATACACCCTGTACAAATAAATCAAAGTTTTAATAACTGAAATGTAAGTACCAGACCAAGCAGGAATTTTAATTCCTATAACATTTTTATGTAAAACTAGAAATAAAATTTAATTCCCTGATGTAAACTCAATCTGTAAAAAAATGCCATAAAATTCTAAAAATCCAGAAACATTTGATAACAAACAAAACACCTTGATTGTATGGAGCCGTATTTGCTCCATTAACATTATCAATCCATTCTGTTACTTTTCAATGTATAAAACGTTTATGTCCTCCCAGATCACCGCTTCTTTTAAAAAATTCTTTGTTACCATTGAAAAGAATCGCATGTGTCGGCCTAGCTAGCTGCGATTAACATGTAAAACCGACTCGGCGGCCATAATTTAAATTAAATATTTTGAATTAACAACGTGGCACGGAACGCGTGTCGATGACCATTTAAAGCTCGCAGCCCGACAAAAAGAAACAGAAATTAATGCAGGCCCTTTAAACCCATAATATACGGTTGTATATTAGAGGTAACTCCACCGGCACATAAATTTTAAATCGAACATTTTCGAGCCGCGCGGGCTCGCTCACAATCCAGCCATGAAGAAGATTGCCTTCATTTTAGATCACATAATGATTCAATCTGTTGAGGCCGTGTTCACTCAATCTCCTCAGGTAGTTTCTTCTATCCCGGGTTATTAACATATTTTCTAGGCGCTTTATTATGAGCGCGATGCGCCTGCAGTGGCGTAACCACAAACGTTGCCCCTTTCCCCGCAAGATCATCCTATAGAAACTAGGAGAGCCCTCCTTATTTATGCAAAAATATTCTTTATAACGAAAAGAGTCTTGCAAAATACAAAGATGCGTATTATTAGGTTCAAATCGCGCTTCGGACACTTAAAGCGGAATATCTTTAAAAAAATTCTTTACAAAATCCGATCTATCCTGATTACAAAATTGAAATAATATTTTGTCTTTCTCGCTAATAGATAGTTTGCTGTTTTATAAGATTTGGAAGCTTAGACAATATCACATTTCATTTATATAAGGATCGTTTTTATAGAAATGCTAATGTAAACACTTTGTGTGCGTCGATTCGATTCGAGGCTCAGAAAGTATGCCTGATGGTCCTGAAGGCGTTTTGTCAAACTGGCAGCAATAATTTTTAAGAAAACAATATTATTCAAAGCAACTAGGTCGCACGTTAGTTGCTATCGATTATTTTTGAAGTACTAGATTATGTTTATTATTTTTTTAAATTTATTATTTTAACTTGTCGAAGGAATCATTTGTATAATGCACACGGGTTGCAAACGTCGCACCCGGTGCAGCAAATTCTACATTATGTGCTTATTATACAAATCTCCTCCGGTTCAGAACTCACTTTCCGCACTCAAATGTTTGCGGCGAGCGACCACTTTCTGCACTCTAACAATCCTACTATGATATTAGCTAAAACAGGCAAATGTAATTTTTTTGACAAATGTCAAATTGAAAAACAAAATTTCTTTTAGAATGCGAACCGTCTGTAGATATACTATGTAACACACGTTTGGAAAGGCGATTGGAAAACTTATGTGAATGGTACACAAGTGTTATTAAAGAGCATATTTCGCATGTGTTTTCCAGTGACATTCTTTTCATACTTCTGCTACAATACACTATACTAACATAGGCCAGAATAAGAATAAGAATAATTGAAAACTCTGCTATATTTGTAAGGAAAGTCACAAAAGCGTGGAAAGAGAACAACTCGGCAATGCTCTGCGGTAAACCAAGATCAGATTAAGAAGGAGAAATTTATTTCCACCTTTTTAATTTTGACTGTAATAATTTTATCATTTCAAACAATTTCGATGAAATCCGACGAAAATCTTTCCTTGTAAATTATTTATATACTTAACAAGAACTTTGGTAGAGTTACTTCCCTTATATCATTTGATGATAATTAAGCTTAGAAACTGAATTAATGCAATTTTTTCTTCTGCTTATGTTGTACAATTGCGGACAAAAAATGAAAACACCAATTTTTATATTTTGTATATACGTCTTTTTTATGTCATCGGATCACAGTCGCCATTTCGCGGTTTGAACTGCGTCGTCTTGGCGAAATTCTAAGTAGGACTTTGACCAAATGGCTATAGCGGTCGGTGTCTAAGGTATCTACCACTCCGCATGCCTACACCTTGTCCATTACAAACAAACAAACAACAAATGAGTAGTAGATTAACTCTTGGAAGCATAGTGATTCAACGTTTGCTTTATTGTAACGAGTAGAATATTTGCCAAAGCTTGTTGAAGACTCGCTCTATGTAGATAATAAAAAAGGGCCTTCAATATTACTTACTCTGCTTTATATGAATAGAAATTTAAGAGAACCCTGCCCTATTTATTGAAACAACCAGTAGCGTGAGACTGTTTATCTTAGTTTTATGGAGATAATTGAATGCAGGTTATAATTTTGCACTAGTACAATATTTAAGTAGAAGCCGCGTAGCGCAGTGGAGTAGGCGCTAGGCTTGCATTAAGCAAGTCCTCTGTTCAAATCCCGTGAGGGCCGGAATTTTTCCGCAGCCTTGGCGATTGGTATCGGGCTCGGTGCTCTACTCAGAACCACAGGCCTAAGAGGTAGAGTAACAAGGTCAACACATCACCATGACACAGCTCACACAATGGTTGCTGCTCACGCACAAAAGGTGCGCTCCAACTTTGTTTTTCGAATTCGGAGCAACTTGAGCATTGTACCGCCAGATGCAAGCGCATAAAGCACTAGCTTCTACACAGCAAGGTAAGATGAGGTTACCGTTAATACATATAATGCATACAAGTTAAGTAATAGTTTGCACAAGCACAAAATATCAGACCTAATTCGTACCGTTTAAACGTTACAAAATCTTCATTTCGCGAGTAAATAGCACCTAGGGCAATATTCTTACCGAATATCCCACGTGCACAAAATATTCCCAGATAATTTGTTTTCAATAATCACTTCAACTCCACCCACGACAGTTTAGTATTTTACTTTCTGTAGCCAAATTGTACCGGACATTTATGGCAGTTAGGTTTTACAGACAAATTTTCAAAGATATAAATGTCATGTTCGTTGATTTCGAAGGAAAATTTATTTTTTCAGTTGTTCGTTAGCTTCGCAGAAAATTGTATGATACCGCGAAACATTTCCGGGAACAGCGTATTGTACCAATACCACCTGAAGAACAAGGCCTCAGCTCTCTGGCGTTACGTCAGCACAAGTAGGTCGAATTGGCTAATGATTATATCTATATATATACTCCACATCGAACCTCGAGATAAGAAGCTCGTTAAAATTCAATCATTGGACAATTTTGCCTATCTGTACTGATGTCACCATGTAGAGCTCAGGTCTTGCTCTTCAGTTGGTGTTGATTGTTCTCGTTTACTTTAATTTAAAGCCTTTATAGTGACATACTGATGACAGTTAATAAATTCTAAACCATGCCAAGGATTTTTATCATCGATGATGAGGATTATCAATCGCTGTCTATTATGTATTTGAGTGTCCTGTACATACAGATTGTCCGAAATCTTTTTTGAACATAGGAAATTAATGAGTGCGACAAGGAACACATAAACAAAATGAGTAGTAGGACAAAGATAGAATGTAATCATGGCTAAGTAGATTTTTAAACTAAAATTAAGTCAATGAAACAAACAAACACTTCTGTCAAATATTTTATTTGTCATTAAAAATATAAAATGAAGTTTAAATCTACTATTGTTTACTATTCACATAATTATTTTAACTATTTGAACCTCACTTTATACTTTTAATGACAGATAAAATATTTGACAGAAGTGTTTATTTGTTTCATTGACTTAATTTTAATTTAAAAATTTACCTAGCCATGATTACATTCTGTCTTTGTCCTGCTACTCATTTTGTTTATGTTTTCCTTGTCGCACTCATTAATGTACTATGTTCAAAACGGATTTCGGACAATCTGTATACAGGTAAAATAAAAAATCAATTAGATGTTTATCTTACACTAACGTCAGAATTCAATTTGACTACAATACGATTTTTTTAAAATAAAAAATTTGATGATAAGGATTTATTATCAAATCTTATGCGGAAACAAAATTCCAACAATAAGATTATGAAAAGCTTGAAAATTAGAAAAGAAGAAAAAATTATAAGACAGGACGGCTTAATTAACCTACTTTTCTACAATAATGTGAGTATACATGTACAGGAAAATTGTATTTTTTTATAACGCCAACCCAACATACAGTTTTAATTAAAACAAATATATGTCAGCTGACATTTACTAACATGATGAAATAATAATTTGCTCTACTGCCACGTCTGAGCAGTTGTTACCAAGGTTATCAGTTTAATTACTAGATAAATTCTCACTCTTTATTCATAAAAATGAAGTCGTACTAGATTACATATTACACATGAAGCATAATACTTTGATGCTCTTTCTAATTTTTGTTAAACACAAAAATAGCGAAATTTACAAATCAATTAATAATAGGGATTTTAAAAGTGTTACCCCAACAGATTTAATTGTTATATTGTGGTTTATATGGGTTTTTATTAAATAAATGAATATTGGTTTATTTATTTTTCATGTCAAAGAGCCTCAGCTGCTATATGGCTATTAGCCAATAGTAACGGCCTATAATCTACAACAGGCATCCCAGATATTATGGATATTTCACTCTTAGCTGCACATTTATCTTTCTTATAAACATTCTATATTAAAATATGACAGACAGTCAGTGGTTCGTTAAATTGTAAACAAACTAGTAGTTCATCTTCTGTTAATAGGTATTAACCTGTTACTTTTAAATAATTTGTTTTTATCCTTGTTAGCACTGCTTGTTCCCTCGATACATTTGTTGCGTACGAAAATTAACCTATTTTTAGTAGAAATTGCTTTATTTTGGTTTTGAAACTCATTAGCTGATTCATCTACATTATGATGATATCGCCTATTTTCGTAGTAACGTTATTAGTTTTAACACCAGATTTCAACTGAGTTTAGATCTACCTTATCGAATAATGCTTCAATGAATTTAAATCGAACTTTATTCATGGTCTTGCATTCAAAAGTAAAAAAAATAACTTACTATAAGTAGTATATTATTGTTAGATGCATAGAAAAATAGTATAAGACATCTAAGAAAGAATGTGTACTGTTAGACCTGTACAGTAGCCCAGGCTGCAACGATCGTGCACTCTTGCTAAAAGCCCCTTGACCTTACTTTTGGTGAAGATATATCAAACAAAGCTCGGTTTCGAGCTCCTTTATCAGTCGACCCCCTCCTGCGCTGCAGGGTTACGCCACTGTATGCCTGTATACAATCTCGGATTCGCCTCCAGTCGCATGATGGATGCCAAAAAAACCTGTAACACAGAGGCAGGAGGGCACCACTATTATGTTGTGTGTTTGTTTTTGTGCGGAGAAAAACAAGTTTTTTGCGGCCGAGAATCGTCCGAAAGAGTTGTAATAATTAAACCGATAATTAAACTAGAACAAGTTAATCTTGCAATGGCTGCTCTGCGCTGGTTCTATTTTGGGTGGTTTATGCACAATTTTTGTTTAATTTATAGAATTTGGAGAGTTGCCCGTTTAACCAGACATAAACCCTGTCAAATGGCGAATAAAATACGGCAGTTTACAAAAGATCTTTCGGCTTAATCGCCTCCATAACAGTTTTGCTTGCATCGCCGTTAATGCCTAACGCCGACTTAAGATTATTAAAGCGCCTTGCACACAAGAATCTCGTCATACAAAAATAACGATCCTGTAACTGAAAAGTATAGGGAATTTCAATTAAAATACCATCTGCTACCGGAATTTGGGCTACGCCAAGATACAGATACGCTATTTTCAATTCTCCAGAAGCTACTTCTAAATTGTTGGAGATTTTTAATTTCCTGGCCCGTCCCGCTTCGATCTGATTAAATTTATTTAAAGTCTAATTTTAAGTTCGAAAAAACTCACAGCGCTGCAGATCATGAGTTTGAAGCTTAATCCATTTGCTTCAACCGCCAGTAATGGGTTTTCAAAATAATGGTTGGAAAGTATGTAGTTGTACTGATATTCATTTTTTCTAAACGTTCATCTAACATTAGCTAAGTAAAAAACTTATTTTACTGTTTGTCAGATGTTTATCAACTAAACTATAACAATCAGTATTTTGTAGGGAGGGCAATACATTTCAGGAACTCTCTTAAATCAAGGAGAAAGTAACCAAGTCGTAGGTCAATAGTCATTTCAAGTTTGCTATCTTAACCCGATTTCTAAAATAAATGACATCTTTCGTAAATCAATTTGTCTTCTATGACAAGTCTCATTCGTAATTGATGCAGTTTTCTTTTAAAAAATTTCAAAAGTGCTTACTCACACTTGCTCGATTATTCTACTCGTTTAACATCAATTTTTGATGTGCCTACTAAGTGCTTAAGTAGTCGTATGTTTTAAGTTCCGTTAAGCAATATTGATTTTGAAATACTTTGCTTAAAGAGAACTTATTATATGTATTGGGAGACTTGAAACAT
This sequence comes from Agriotes lineatus, assembly GCA_940337035.1. Classification (NCBI taxonomy): domain Eukaryota; kingdom Metazoa; phylum Arthropoda; class Insecta; order Coleoptera; family Elateridae; genus Agriotes; species Agriotes lineatus. Next base: position 142,650,165 of record OW679195.1, on the reverse strand, counting down.
TTTCTATGCAAAATGATTGGGAAAAATCCTGATACTTTGAAAATCATTTAATTCCCAACAGCTAAAACGTGAATAATTATTTTAAACCTGAAATACCAGATTGGGGATGATTTTTCATACGAATATGAACATATGTGTTTGCGCATTTGCCATAATACCGGTTTTCATATAAATCGTTGTTCCAACGCTTGCCAAAACGCTTGATTATGGAAATTTTAGAGTAATAAAACGTAAAGAACTCATTTTTATTGATTTCCCTTATTTACAATCAGTCTTGATTGACAATAATCAACAGTATTGAAAATAAAAAACGACATAGTAGGATTGTACCGGTGCTTCTAGTCATGCTGTGGTTCGTACCCCACCGTTGCAAGTTATATTGGAATGAGACGTTTGCTAGCACCGTCGGCTTCGGTGTGTTACGTTTTTATACTTATTTGCTATTCGTTGCGAGCTAGCTCAGTTTACAACAAAATAACTCTTACATGTTTACTCATTCGAGGTTACGGATATACCATGCAACAAAGCTCTGGAAGTTGACCCAATGTAGCACAAAACTTCAAATTATATGCTGCAATCAGTGTAATACAAATAAATATTGTCTTTAAATACATATAACACAAGACAGCAAATATGTCTGCACATAAAATAGAAGACCATTCACGACCCAAATCAAATCAGTTAGCGTAATTATGACTGCATATGAGCCGGCTCTGCTCACGTAATTTCGCAGAACTTGGCGATGTAACCGGATACCTCCGCGATGATCTGATGCTTAACGGTACAGGTCGCCAAGATTGCTATCCAAAAATGCTTTGGAACGCGAGATGAAACATCTTGGTGCAGTTTTATTGATTGCACCGATTTTAAACTATATAATAATAATAATAATAATAATAATAAATTGTTTATTCCTGTACTATTATTACAAACAAGTAGTATAGATATATATGGGAGTAAATACATTATACAAGAATCACAAGGTATTTGTACAGGCGCTGAACTGCAGTGCCTGATCTTCCACATATACCTTGATAAAAAAAGTTAAATTTCTAATTAAAAAAAAATGCCTAAATTTCTAATAAAATTATATATAAACTCCGGTATTTCAGTTGCGGTTCAGTCATACCAAACCCGAAATGAACAAAAGCGCACCATTTTAAGAGAGCTTGCAACAACAATTTATTATAAATATATTAATAAAGATATTTGGATGCACCCCTGTCCATCTAAGCCCGGCTCAACCAAGCCCGAACCACAACCGAAACACCGGCGCTAAAAAACATAAAAAGGAAAATGAAACAGAAAAAAGTATAGATAAAATAATTAAAATAAATAAAATGTTGCAACTGTCTTTATATGGAGGGCAAACGTATGTAAGAATAAAGAAAAAAGAGAATAATAAAAAGAAAATAATATAGAACAAAAGAGAATGCACAGCACAAATCTAATACGTATATATACATATATAAAAGTATTATTATATAGTAATACAAATTTAGAATGTATTATTGCCTGTTTAACAAAACGTGGCGGAACCTGCGCTTAAATGAACCTAACGGTAAATTTTTCAATGAATTCGGGACAGAACTATAGACTTTATAAATATTAAAAGAAAAAACTCCTTCGTAGAGGTGCGGTGTATTGGAGGAGTGATCCCGCCTTTGTATCGTAAATTTAAATTATGTACGTCTGTTCTAAAGGAGATTTTCTTATATAAATAAAGTGGACTTTTTTCTAAGATTAACTTGTGATACAAGCAGGCAGCACTCAGCAATCTCCTGTTTTGCATATTGAGCCATGACAAATCTTTCAGCTTATGAGAAATTCGTTCAAATTTACGGATTCCGAAAATTAATCTTAGGCAAGAATTTTTAATTCTTTGGATTCGTTGTGCAGTATCAGCTGTTATACACGGACCATAAACTTGGGAACAGTAGCTAAATTGGCTTAAAACCAAAGTTGCACATAAGGTAACCTTGACAGAATTAGAAAGAAGATGCCTGTGAGGATAAATTAATTTCAAACCAATGTAGGCCTTTTTAATATTATTTAAAACTTGTGTTTTATACCTAAAACTACTGTCTAGCGTTAAACCAAGATTTTTTGTCTCTTTTTTGACTGGAATTGCCACATTGTTTATATTTAAATTAACCTCATCCTTAATGACGCAAACATCCTGGGTCCTACCAAACAGCACAACAACTGATTTTAATGGATTTAATAAAAGAGCATGTTTTGTTGAAGCATCAGCTATGGCATTTAGATCTGATTGAATATCTTTAAGTGACTGTTGAATGTTTTCATGTTTAAAAGAATAGTATAACTGAGTGTCATCTGCATACATATGGATGTTACAGAATGACGTTATAGCACTAAAAGAACGTGTATAGATAGTAAACAGTAATGGACTTAAAATAGAGCCTTGTGGGACACCCCTGGTTACTGGTTTGAAAGAAGATTGTCCATTAGGCAATCTTACACACTGCTCGCGACCGGTTAAATAGCTGCGGCGCATAGAAACGGCGTTATGATCGAGACCAACACTTTTTAAAATAACTAATAAAATTTCGTGATTTATAGTATCGAATGCCTTACTAAAATCTAACAACACGAGTACAGAAACTTTATTTTGATCGGTGGCAACCATAAGATCATCGGTGATACTCAAAAGTGCAGTCGTGCAGCTGTATCCAGCTCTAAATCTCGACTGAGTATCAGGAATAAGATGTTTTTCATTTAAATAATTTCTAAGTTGTTGATTTAGAGTGTTTTCTAAAACTTTAGATAAAACTGGCAGTAAACTTATTGGCCGTAGGTCTTTGTACTCTGCGGGACTATTAGTTTTGGGTACAGGTACAATATAGCTTTACCAATTGTGTGTAGGTACGTAATGTACTTATTTCTAAGCTGTGTCAGGCCTCCAGGCTGCTTGCAGTTGATATTTTGCTTGTTGTCTAGCGACTGTCTAATCACGTCGAGTTGGAACGCAAAGGAATAAATCGTTTACCTTAAACTTCGAACAGCGACCGCATCACCTTCATGCGGCGATCAGCAGAGCCCCTTTCTTAGCGGCAAAATACATCACTTTCGTGCTATTGTTAGATTCACTGATAAAGCGTCCACTCAGCGTATTATACCGGCTACGACTTAGCGCTTAAGTTAACTTATTCGAATTCAAGTAAGTTAAACGAATACACTTATATATCTAAATATTAAAACTATTACAAACGTACAAATTGGCTGCATATTGAAATATATTTAATTACTGTTGCTGAGCTTAGTTCTAGCAGAGCCAAATCCCGTTTTAGGATCTAACCTGTAATAGCAAGCTCATTTTAGGTTACTTCCCGCATAATATTGTGACATGTTTTAGAATGGCACAACACTTATTTAATTTCGTTAAGGTAGCCAAGTTTCTTGAGCTTTTTTACTGAAGAAACTAATGAGAATATTCCTGGCCAGGATATTGGGGTGGTTCCTTAGACAGTATTGATACGTCAGAATCGAGAATGAGTAATGTAATTCTAATTAGCGACGTATCTTGGAGAATTGCAGGTGGACTAAACGTTTTTAAATAGAAGCGCTGGAATTGGAAGATGTTGGAGTTTCTGATAGCTCTCCAGAGCTGGATGCCAAGTGCAGATAGGTTTCGCGATCGCCTTGTAAAGAAGGATTTTGTTCTAACCGATAAATGAGACTTACGGCTCATTAGCCAATACATTTTATTGTAATTATGACCTAACTGGAGAGGATTGTTTCAAATCTGTTTGGAAGATGTTAATTGCCTGTCCATGTGGACTTCCAATTATTTAACTTTGTCCTTAGGTAAATGTGGTATGAGTTGATTTGGTGTGCTATTCGCTGTCATGGGTAGGTTTCCTTGTCGGACATTGGAAGGTCTGCTGTATAGAGCAGTCCGACTAGGCAACCTTGTGGCACGCCTGATTGAATTGGCATGAGAGGAGTGCATACATCTCCATACTTTACTAAGATGTGCCTGCTTGTTAGATATAATATTAATACTGTGCAAAACGTGTGAGGGCAGATTTGTCCTAATTTTCTGCAAAATGTCAATAAAGGCAGAAAAATAATATGTTTTATTTTCTAGATAATTTAAATTTGCTTTTGGCTACTTCATGCTTTGATTTAAAAAATCCAAAATATACGGAAATTATAGTTTGAAACCCAACAGGACTGAATTCGAAATTTGTAGTTTGACGTACATTTTTATTGTCAAACATACCTCATTGTAACTTGTTATAACATCCCGGGAACATACTGAATAAGTGGTTTAAATAACAGCAATAATAATAATACCAAGAATAATATAATCTCCCATATAGTTAAAAAATGTTTCACTGGGTATAGGATAACTTGTCTTCCAATACGAGGGAATGTAAATGAAAATCCAATATTGATTCTTATTTTTTTACAGTAAGAAATGCTCTAATGTGAAGTAAAAGGAATATGGAATTCAGGCTCGAAAAACATTTCCACGCATTTTCTACTAACTGTAATAACAGCGTTTAACCTTTAAAAGTAATAATACGCTTTCACTTACAACAAAAAATTGGACAAAGAGGGTTTTCTACCGCGTACAACCTGCAGCAATTGCGGTTGCGGTGCAATAACTTCCCTAAGATACTGCTATAAGGAACAGTATCTTGCCCATAATACCAAAACGCCAACCATAGCCGCTTTTATTGCAGTTTTTTCAGCAGAATGGGACGTTTTTAGGTCAGTAGTCCAATTTCGCGGCAGCGTTCCGAATTTAGTGGAATCGTCACGAATTTCCATAACAAGTTTTAAAAGGTCATCCCCGATAATCCGAAGCTGCTCCCTTTCTCTGGTTTTGTCTTCCGCGAGGGTTGTTTACCCTGAAAACATTTCTTCCGACTGTTTGGGTCCCTAATGTTTGATCGGGCCGTGTTTGTCGAAGCCGAAGACGAAGGGTTCGACGTCTCTGCGTCCTTGCGTGCCACGTTTATCACGGCGTTTCACTCCTGGTGGAGATATTTTTGAGCCTCGCAGGACGAGGCTTCGGTTTGTTTTCCTGGGATTTGATTAAAGATTATGCTGCTGTTCGCTGCGTTTAACTTCGGGGATTGAGGATTTTCTGCGAGTTGGCTCTTGAAAGGAGATACCGAAAATTATTACGGCCATTTTGTGATAATTGATGTACTTGGAACTTGAAACTGCCTCGGCCTCAAAAACTGAGTAAAAAAGTCACTTTTATTTAACAACTAGTAACACAAAATGTACTTAGCTCATTTATTAATTATTATTAGCTGTGGTTCGCTATGAACTATCAACGAAAATTTATTTCTAAGAAAAATTAACCCATCGTTCTAATTAACTTATCATTACATTAGATATCACATGGAACTTTAGATAAAATTAAACTAATTTGAAAACAGAAAGATAAATTACTATCGAACTACATATTACTTGTAAGATTCTAAGCAAACTGACAATGGTTAAAAATATTTTATAAAAGAAAATAGTGTTTGCAGCTAAAAGGAATAACGAATACTGCAGATCTGTCTCTAAGGTCTTTGGTAAAATGCTGATGGCTTTTCGCCAGTGTGAAGGAAGTACTGAATGGCAGTTTTCAATGATTTCGACGAATATTAGTTATTTTCGATAAAGCGCAGTAATGGTTGTAGCTCCTTTTCTTAAGAACTGTATGTGCCAGGTAAAACTGGAAAATAGTATTTAGCCTTTGCATCGTCTTCAATCCTCACATCGAGAGTTTATAGCAGACATGGAGCAAGAGCAGTTCATATGATTTTACGCCAGTCAATAATGCTGTAAACATATATAAACATTATTTGTGAGCAAGCAAGAAAAAATAGATTTATTTGTTATTTTCACGCTGCACACTGGCAAAAAGCCATGGGCATTTGCGTTATTATGTACTTTGGAATTGTACTCATGTTCTTAAATTAATTTGCAAGGAATGAAACTAATGCATATTGTTCGAATAGCGTCTTTGTTTAGTATACAGTTGAGAGTATCGACTGATTTATATCAATATTCAGTACTGCAAGAAGCAAAATGAATGCGCTTTTCATAGTTCCATCGGAAACAGTATTTATTATAACTGTTCTTTTGCAGCTGTTATTAAAATTTAAAATATTTATTCATTTTATATGTGGTTAAATCAGATTACATTACTTTTAATGATCGCGTGCACTTTCCAGCAGTTAAAAGAAAGATAAATATACAAAACCAAGAAGACACCTGCTAATCTGGTATGGGTAGTAGAAAGTTTTCCGGACTTTCTTGTACTCTACAAGCCAAGGCTCACATGCCAGCCAAGTCCAAACCATAATTACACTTTATTACCGTTATCTATCAATTACGGCTTGTTATGCAAAATTTGTATTCGCGAACATACTTCACTCTGCATACCTGCAATCTTCTGAAATTACTTGGTACTCGTTTTGCTTCCAATTTACAGGCAGCTGTCGAGCAGCGGTTCACCTTTGCCTCGATTAATTATTGATATTTACCTCCGTAATTAACACTGGGAGAAACAAGCCGCGCGTTGTTGAAAACAAATTGCCCGGACGTCACCAAACGTAGTTGCAGCGCAGCGTGCACCGCTTTTGAGCAGAAAATCGCCTAAAACGAACCATATAACGAGGGAAAATACAGCTGTACTGGTTAGGGTTGCAAATTTGAACTGTCGGCTCTGTTGTTTAAACATTAAGGTTCGTTTGTTCGACTCCAATAATTGCCGCTTCGGTTTATTCGTAAGTTCCTGTAAACACCCTTTCAAAGCGAGCTTTCGCCCGTTCGAATATCCGGGCAACGCAAAAATGGAAAATTATCGTAAGCTGTTTTTAAAGTCGATCGCAGATTGCGAGCATGAAAATTATCGCGCTCGCTAGTGATTATCGCCGGTTCTCTGCGAGTGCTTTTACAACTGAAAATTTGCATATGAAATGGTATTAGGGCTCCGGGGAAATACAGTCGACACAATTAAACATTAATGCGTCATTGCAAATGTACGATTAATAATAGAAACAATGGTGCGTAATCAAACTTTGCAGGGGCGGCAGGAAATTTTCTAAATGGGTTTGAGCTTCCGTTTGTTCGATGTTCTGTCACACAATAGAATTCGATTTGAGAGTTATTTAGTGGGCTTTTAGTTTTACATATTATATGACAGTATGTATAAACAATTTAGCTAAATTAAATTCGGCCACTGTTTAGATATTCTGTAGGTACATTGAAATTAGAATTGCAAATAAATAATATAAATAATAAATGTAGAAGAAAAGAATGCGGGGGTTTGCCGGTCATTTCTTATAAAAAGTTTTTTTTTTATATTTCCACATGTTAAAAAAGCGTAACATTTTCAATTGGACTGCGACTATTTTAATATATTTTTTTCGTTTTTCTCCTAATAGATTGGCAAACTTGTTCGCGCCCTTTTTGTTTCTCGTAATACTTCTGGTTTCGACAGCGAAGGCTCAAATTTTGTGTGGACAGTTTAGGACCTCGTTTTATAGTTTTTGCCAGTTTAAATGGTTCGTATCGCTGTGCAATATTGAAGGACGAGTATCAGATGAGCGAATTTGGTCGGTTATCGTCACTTAAGATAACACCACTTACTGCGTGGGCGAAACAGTTTTAAAACTTATTAGGTGGCATAGCTCTGGTAAGCATTTTTGTCCCTTGTGGATCCCCTCTCTTAATATGTTTTTGCTAATCTTTTTAGAAGGCCTGAGTGGCAAGTCCGGACCTGTTCGTTGATTGCTGTGTGGATCCCATAGGCATTGATCTATATCCAGGACGTGGCATTGTATCGAGTGTAACCACCTGGGCTTCACCCTTTTACATTTGTAGGAGATCACGGAGCAATTTCTGTAAGGAGATGTATGTTTATTTCAGATTAAAAAGCAGTTATGTCAGTTTAGAATTGCTGAATGGATCAAACTCAACCTGTACACATTTTCCAAACCTGTTAGAGCTCCATAATATCTTAGTTAAAAATGCGTACTAGTTTGCTATACAAGCATGTAACATGATTTAATTTAGTGTGGCAAATATGAAGATCCGGGAATGGATAGTACTTGGTTATAAAGAAATAGTTTGTAATTGACCCCGGTCCATTCCCCCTAGCTAGTCGGTGGTATGTTTCCGTTCATTATTAGACAAAATAATGTAGCAGGACATTGCAATAAAGAATTTTTTTACGTAACATCAACTTCTATTATCCGTTATAATTATTAATTGTATTTCGTAATGTTGCTTTGTAGCACACTTGCGGGAGATAAAAAGGACAATTAGGGATCTTTTCTGCATTAAAAACAATACGTAGGCAGATTTGAATGAAAATTGATTGTTCTCAATTAATTTCAAATTTTATTATACCAGTTCTCACAGCATTCTTGCGGAAAATTAAAATAAACATTTTGAAACCCCAATAAAAAACTATGTAGACCTTCTGGTTATTTTCTCGTTCATTTAGCAATGCGATAATGATAACTATTTTAATTTTTAGATAGTTTGTTATTACAACATCATAGTCAAAAATGAGCTGTAAACTTACGAGTTTGCCTACTAATTAAAATGCAGAAAAATTGTATATCCTTTATTGGTCCACTTAATAACTAAATTGTACATTACGTTCCCAATTTTAGATATTTTTTCTTATAACATGTTTGTTGTAAACATTTTAAACTGTTTAATATGGATTTTTTTTATTTTCTAAGTAACATGCTGCCATAACATCTCCGTAAACGCAGAAAATTGTAAATTACTTATAAATATAAACATTTAATTAAAGAATTTATTTGATAAAGAATGTCGGTCTTAATTTGTATGTAATTCGCATCAGAAACAAAAGTAAAATTTGTGACTTTGTCTAAAAGTTAAATAGAGAATTAAATAGGCAGATTGTGCTTGATTCACTTAAAATTCGATTATACTTTTTTTCTCGTTTAAAAAAAATCATGGTGTAACTTAAAATAAAAACAGCTTGTAGAAAGACTTTTACCTAAATCTTTTGTTCATTTAAAATTTGATTGTGAATTTTATTTTTAATTCTAATTAACTATTTTACAGCGGTTTAAAAACAAGACTTTTTGTGTAGAACTAAATGTTGCCCTTGATTGTTATGTCTTTAAAAATAACATTTAATTGCATCTCAAAAGTAACATTAAATTAAACAAAATACTGACTAATTTTAGATATGATTTACGATTGTAAAAATACCGTTTTGGATAGTTATTGAAATAACATTTATTTAAAAACTATCAAAAATGATTATAAGCCTCTGCCCATATCCAAATTATTCAATTTCCATGAATGTATGCACAACATTGAAAGTGCACACTTGCTTATATCTCAGCTCATCCATTAAAACTGATAAACATGTGAGCTTTAGATGGAAAAATATTAAAGCAGAATAAAATTGCAGGTTACTGCTATTCCGAGAAATTTATATACTTTCACAGAAGAAGCTTCCTATCCCTCCCCGGCATTTAAAATACTTTGCTAAAACTTCAGGATGCAGTAAAACTAACAAACATCCGTCAAAGGCAAAAGGAAAGCAATTCCAGGGTAGCAATTCATATGTAAAAGTGCCTGATAGTATCCAACTGATATTTATGCCCTGCAATGCGCCATTCATACAAATGCCTCCTGCAAAGTATCCATTGAAACGAGAAAAATTAAAATGGACTGCAAGTTAGCGCTGGCGACGGAGCATTAGGTCAGAAAAGCATCATGGCCGAAGACGATAAATTTTTAATTATCACGTCCGTTAATGGATCACACTCCATTTGAACTAATTTCCATTCCAGAAGCGCGAAGTTTCTATTGTAAATTAAAATGCAGATGCCTCGTCGGTTTCAGCCCTCTGTAAGCAGGCCCATTTTAAATATTTAATTTATTTAAATTCCCGCTCTCCACACGAGGGCCACGGAAAAACTCCCAACGAGCGTGACTATGCGACCACATGCTTTACACTATTTACATAGCATTAAAGTAAATGCAAATCGTCACATTTCGTTAATCCTGCGGTCATAAAGCGTTATTTATTGCACTACACGCGAAAGCTCCACCTTGTACAGAAGCGCAAATTAATTCGTCTTCCGAAACTTTCAGATTTAAAATTACACCCCCGCGCGAGGTTATTAATATTCCCGCGGAGCAGATGGCGCTGCATCTCTCGTTTGATGCTAAACGTTACGTGCAGACATGCAGACGCAATAAAACACCGACAACTTAAATAATATGACAGTTGACTATACTTAGATTGGCATACAACGACTCCACTAGAGGGTTGCTGTGTGCTTTGGGAGCACGTAATTAAGTTGCTCTACCTTTACTGTCTGCTCCACGTCTCGTTATTAATCCTTCTCGATCGTTTTTAAACTGCTGCCTTCTCCTCAATCCTTTAAAAAGGTAAAATTGAGCCTACAGTTAAGCAGTCCCTACTGTATTTGTATCTGATGACAATTAATAAATAAAGATATAATTTCTAACAACAGCCTAACTCCAATGCTGAACCTAAAATGAACCTGAAACTGAAACCAAACAAAATATCTTTCGAAACATATAGGAGAAATTGGCTAGAACTTGTGACAAATTAAATGAAAAACTAAGAAAATACGAAACATATGGAGGAAAAATCAAAATTTATAAGGATTTATAAAGAAGCACAAACGTAACAAACGTAAAATGATTACTTACAAAATAAAATGCAAGATATTTAATCTGGAAACGAAATGCAAAACGAAGATTAATAAACAACAATTAACCAAGCATAGAGAAAATTATTAAAATATACAAGAACATATTTATGGAAGTGACGTCAATTTCTGAGTACGGTTAAGTTAGCCTAAACTCTAGAGGGAAAGAAATACGATTAATGAAAGTTACTAGCAGTGTGAAAATATAAAAAGTAATAATTTAAAAGGGGAGCTGGGACAAAGAAAAATTCCAAACCGATACCTGCTAATAGCTAAAAAAGTAGCATACAACACCGAGCTAAGGGAATTTAAAGATAAAATGCACAATTTTAAAAGTTAGAATTCAGAAGTTGAGATGAAAAGTCGCTGAAGAGAACAATAAGTTATAGCTCCAGATTTGTTAATTCGATAGGAAAAGGAAACAAATCAACCTTCAGAACAACAAGCAAAGTGTAAAAAGTGGTAACAGAGGAAATTTTTGACATAATTACAGATCCAAATGACGCTTGGAATTTCAATATTTACCCAAGGCAAAAAATGAAGGTTCAAATAGAACTCAAAGAAGTATTGAAATCGATTGCAAAATAGGAAGAAATTAATATAAAGCAATTGAAAACTGACAGTAAAGTTTGGAAGAAAGTCGTTGAGCAAGCAGAAGTGCGTGTAAGGCTAATTAGTTAGAATAATAATAGTGATAATGATGATGATGATGCTGATGAGTCCACTTTGCAGAACTAACGTAACAAATAAATGTACTAGCTACAAACTGTTCTGTGAAAGCGTAAAAGTCGGTGACAAACGAAAACACTAAAAGAAGAAGAAGAAGAAGAAGAACAAGAGGAAGAAGAAGAATGATCGCACTCTAGTTCACAAAACTGGAATGTCGGAGGGTGACTTTCGTGGTATTATTGTTGAAATAACAATGAAATTATTACCTTAAACTATGACATAGAAGGTAGCTACTCTGCATAGGCTGAATGTACTGGTCCATGATTTATTTGCAAATGGTTGATATCACAGATTCTATTAAATAGGTTTAATATAAGCAAAATCTACAGAACACAGTAGAACAGTAGAAATTTACAAATAGCAACAATATTAAAGAATCACATATTTTAGTTTATTACTTTATTTCTGTACATTAAGTATTACTAAATTTTTTAAGATTGGAAAAATAAAAATAAGGAATATCAACTGAACACCGCCTATTGGTTTGTCTGTCTGGTCGTCTGTTTTACTAGAGTTTTATATAATTTAAATAAAGTTGAAACGCGTTTAAATTGCATATAAAACTTTTAGCTTCTTTAAAACGCATTTCCGGACTTATATTTATAGGACCCTTTTGTCTTCAGGTTCTACAAATGTAATCATAACCAGTGGCGATGATAAATACCATCTTAACATTTGTGTATTTTTCAAAATAAAAATATAGAGTACCTAAGTACCAGGAAAAAACTAATTTATGAATGCTATACAATCGCACGAACAGAAGAAAAAGGATATTTTAAATTGGTGGTAGCCGCATCAGAAGGCTCAACCTAACTTGTCGACGATGGCTCGAGATTTTTTAATGTTATGGCAACATCAGTTCCTGCGGATAGATTATTCTCGAATGGGGCTCTAATGATCAGCTGATTGGAAAGCATAGAAATAGAGTCAATAATGAATATATTAGTAGTTTAATGTGTTTACATGCATGGTTTAATGACGATATGCTTATTGTATATAAACGCGCATTTGTCCAGGATCAGCAATACCGTATTCTTCGTAATACAACAATAAGCAATTACGTGACCCAAAATTCGTGGTCCAGACCTTGTCTTGATCTCATTTTGATTAGAGACAATGTCAAGACAATATCAAGAGTATTTCTTGATTCTTGTGGAATAATAACTTAAGAGAATATTGCATCATCTTTGATGACTGACGTATGGCACTTCTATTGTTAATAAAAACGCATTTGTTAGGAGAAACCCGTGTAGTTCGCATTATTTCTAATTAAATATTGAAGAAAAGCTCGCCGAATTTACTTTTATACAAAATACTTTAATATAAAAAGTCGCTGAAGAAGTGTGTTAAACTGTTGAAGTAGGTTCAGACTCACTTTAAAACTATGAATTTAGTAGTTTTTTGCTTTCTGATGTTAAATTTAATTCCGACTTTTCTTACAAAGCACTAGTGGAGAAATTGAGGTATTAATTCGCAAGAGCAGTTTTCAGCACAAGGACTCCGGAGGATATTTAATATTCGTATCGCATTTCTAGCGCGAAAACTTATATCTACACACACAAAGGGCTTTTGTTGTGCAATTTCTAGTCTTTCTAGCTCTAGTTGGGAGTTTCAAAATGCAGCATTTTGTTGTATCGTACCGGGAAACGTAATACCTCCTAGAAATTTAATTAGTAGTAACTCAAAGAGTTTTGCAAAAGCTGCAACTTGGAAGAAGATGAAAATTTTTGTCGGAGTAATTGTGTGGAGATACTATTATTAACTTTTAAAATGTAAAACAGGATGAAAACTAGATCTGGCCGAGTACAAAATTAGGATTTTAGTGTTTTCATTATTGCTTTTGCCTAACAGTAACATGCATTGCTATATAATAGACTTGATTGCTACGTTAGCAGTTGTTGTTGACATTTCAGTTTTGAAATAGTTGGGCAATTAATAATTATTCTGTAATATTTGCTTAATTAAAAACGCCTCCTTCTTATTCCAGATGTTCTGTCCACTGAGATTTCCGTAATCTAACCCACCTTCTAATTCTAATTTATCAACCTCAGCATGGCCAACAGCTGGATTATTTATTAAACGTCGTTTACTTAAAACACGGTTAAATATTTATGGTAGGATTTTATTACAGTTATTTGAATATTTTATATCTGCACCTACGTTTGTTGATTTGTTAACAATGCAAAGTGCGATCATTAACATGGCAGGAGGCAAATTTACGATTATATCAAACCATATTTCGGAGTAAAGCATCGCCTTATGTCTACTTTCAGTAATTTTCCATATAAACTCTGGGATTTATTCCTAAAAAGGACAGCCTATCTGTTAATGGCGCGGATTTAGTTACACGATTGTTAACAAATGCACATATTTACCTCGAAAACTGAAAAATTGCCGGGCGAAATTCAAAATCGCCGGCAACTTCTACTTAAATTACTTTTCGAAGTTGTTAAAATTCTCCAGCGCGAATAAATCGTCCTAGCAGGGGTCGCGGCCTTAAAATATTCGCGAATTCGATCGCGAGGAAGCCTAGCAAAAACACGCCGGTATGTGGAATATGGACCTCAAAACGAGCGAAGGAATGACCAATAGAGCATTTCAGTGCCGTCGATGCTAGAAACAAACGAGTTTAAGCTTTTATTGCCAATAAAATGGTTTGAGCTGCGGTAAACTTTGTTGTAATTTTGTATCGCGGGCAACCAATAAAAAGCACGTTAATGTTGGTGGAATTTAACTATAGCCATTGGAACCTACAGTTCTAAATCATTCTGCACTTGGCTAGCAACATAATCGACTGCCATAAACAAAGCCGGTGCATAAAAGTTTAGTGCCATCTTATATTTCCTCATTTTAGGAAGCTAAACGTGGTACTTTGTTCCAAAAAGATGCTAATGTGAATTTGTTGTGTAGATGTTCTTTACTTGACTTTAAGACTGCACGTAGATGAATATAATTGCTAGTATTATCTCTGTGGCGTTTGTAAACAAATGTCATTGCTTTTGCTTTTAGTGTACATACAACATCATTTTAGGAAATGCTTATGTGGACTATCTTGCAAATATTGGATGTTTGAATGTAACGTTTCAGCATTTGGCCATTAACAAAATATCAGAACAAGGATGAAAGTATCTGACTATTAATCTAAGGACCGTGAGCTTGATTCCCGATCCCGATGAAGTTCTTTTAAATAAGAACGTGGATGAAAATCTCTACAGAATGCCATCTTTCGGCATAGATAGATGTAAGCCGTGGGTCCCATGTTACTACGCTGTATAGCATGTAAAAGATCCCTTACTAAGATTGGAACTCCGTAAGTCTTGGAAAATTCTTAGTAGGACTTTGGCCATATGACCACAGTAGTCGGTGTCTAAGGTATCTGGTACTCTACATGCCTAAACTTAATCCTTGTCCACAACAAACAAAAACCAAGGATAAAAGTAGCACTAAATCGTTGACACTTTTTTATTATAAATGGTACATAAGTAGGAGACATTTCTATATTATTCTTTGTATATGTGTAAATTGGAAAGGATATCTTACTGGGGGAGATGATCTAAACGAATAGCGTCCAGAGATCTCACCTCCAGTACATGGGCTGTCAATTCCTACGTAATGCAATGGTGCTGGGGGAGCATGCACGTGTAATAGAGGAGAAGGGTGCAACTGCAACAGCCTATTAATTTAAATAACAATTTTAAA
Organism: Agriotes lineatus; assembly: GCA_940337035.1. Taxonomy (NCBI): domain Eukaryota; kingdom Metazoa; phylum Arthropoda; class Insecta; order Coleoptera; family Elateridae; genus Agriotes; species Agriotes lineatus. The sequence continues at coordinate 142,635,025 of OW679195.1, read as the reverse complement.
GTCAAACATATTATAAACCCTTTAACATACGTTAACACATGATTAAGTTGAATACCTTACATGTATCTTTGAACTTTCAAGTTATGTTGATTTTTTTATGATAATATGATTCTACCACCGGAAAAACACTTTCGCTTTGCAATTTCTAGTTCGCCGAATATCCATAACGCCGAAAGTAAAATATGCACACATTGCCAAAAGATGCAGAGTTACACACACTACGCCGAAAGATGTGCAGGGACACTACGCCGAATGATGCCCACATCGCCGAAAGAAGTGGAGGGACACTACGCCGAATGATGTTCACATCGCCGAAAAGCCTGAAAAGTTTAATTTTACAATTTGTGGATCCTTGCTAATTTGATTATAATCGGAAGCTGATTAACTCTAGTATAGACATTATTTCATACATGTGAGGCACCCCTGTAAAATTTAAATAAATTATTCCAGTTGAGAAAAATAATGGGATGGAAACGGAAATGGGAAGTGGAGGGGAATTTTATCTCAAATTTTTGACGTTAAAACTCCATCATTAAGAATATATTTACTTTACACAATCATGCTTAACTAGTCAGTCAGATTCCGATTATAATCAAATGGTGAAGGTGTGGTACAAATTGTAAAACTTGGCCTTACATGATTTTCGGCGATGTGGACGTTTTTCCAGGTTGTGCCTTGCACAATTATTGACGACGTGGGCATCTTTTGGCGTAGTGTCCCTCCACATCTTTCGGCGATGTTGTCGTCATTCGGCGTACCTGCACGTCTTACGGCATTGCGGTCATTTTTCGGCTTAGTGTCCAGTCACATTTTTCGGCGATGTGGACAACATTCGGCGTAGTGTCCCTCCACATCTTTCGGCGATGTTGTCGTCATTCGGCGTACCTGCACGTCTTACGGCATTGCGGGCATTTTTCGGCTTAGTGTCCAGTTACATTTTTCGGCGATGTGGACATCATTCGGCGTAGTGTCCCTCCACATCTTTCGGCGATGTTGTCGTCATTCGGCGTACCTGCACGTCTTACGGCATTGCGGGCATTTTTCGGCTTAGTATCCAGTCACATTTTTCGGCGATGGGGACATCATTCGGCGATGCGTGCATCATTCGGCGTAGTGTCCCTGCACATCTTACGGCGTTGCTAGCATCTTTGAGCTTAGTGTCCCTTCACATCTTTCGGCGATGTTGTCGTCATTCGGCGTACCTGCACGTCTTACGGCATTGCGGGCATTTTTCGGCTTAGTATCCAGTCACATTTTTCGGCGATGGGGACATCATTCGGCGATGCGTGCATCATTCGGCGTAGTGTCCCTCCACATCTTTCAGAGTAGTGTCCCTGCACATCTTACGGCGTTGCTAGCATCTTTGAGCTTAGTGCCCCTTCACATCTTTCGGCGATATGAGCATTATTCGGTGTGGTATCCCTCCATATCGGTCGACGATATGGGCATATTCGTCGTAGTATCCTTGTACAACTTACGGCATTGCTGGCATCTTTCAGCGTGGTGTCCCTTTACATTCGGCAACGTTGGCATCTTTCAGAGTAGTGTCCCTTCATTTGTTTCGACGATTTGGGCATCTTTCGGCGTACTGTCCCTCCACATCTTTCGGCGATGTTGTCGTCATTCGGCGTACCTGCACGTCTTACGGCATTGCGGGCATTTTTCGGCTTAAGTGTCCAGTCACATTTTTCGGCGCTGTGGACATCATTCGGCGTAGTGTCCCTCCACATCTTTTGTCGATGTTGTCGTCATTCGGCGTACCTGCACGTCTTACGGCATTGCGGGGATTTTTCGGCTTAGTGTCCAGTCACATTTTTCGGCGATGTAGACATCATTCGGCGTAGTGTCCCTGCACAGCTTACGGCGTTGCTAGCATCTTTGAGCTTAGTGTCCCTTCACATTTTTCGGCGATATGAGCATTCTTCGGTGTGGTGTTCCTCCATATCGGTCGACGATATGGGCATATTCGTCGTAGTGTCCTTGTACAACTTACGGCATTGCTGGCATCTTTCAGCGTGGTGTCCCTTTACATTCGGCAATGTTGGCATCTTTCAGCGTAGTGTCCCTTCATTTCTTTCGACGATTTGGGCATCTTTCGGCGTAGTGTCCCTCCACAACTTTCGGCGATGTTGTCGTCATTCGGCGTACCTGCACGTCTTACGGCATTGCGGGCACTTTTCGGCTTAGTGTCCAGTCACATTTTTCGGCCATGTGGACATCATTCGGCGTAGTGTCCCTGCACATCTTACGGCGTTGCTGGCATCTTTGAGCTTAGTGTCCCTTCACATCTTTCGGCGATATGGGCATTGTTCGATGTGGTATCCCTCCATATCGGTCGGCGATATGGGCATCATTCGTCGTAGTGTCCTTGTACAACTTACGGCATTGCTGACATCTTTCAGCGTGGTGTCCCTTTATATTTTTCTGCAATGTTGGCATCTTTCAGCGTAGTGTCCCTCCATTTCTTTCGACGATGTGGGCATCATTCGGCGTAGTGTCCCTCCACATCTTTCGGCGATGTTGGCATCATTCGCCGTAGTCCCTCTCCACATCTTTTGGCGATGTGGGCATCATTCGGCGTACGGTGTCCATTCATATCTTACGGCATTGCTGGCATATTTCAGTGTAGTGTCTCTCCACATCTTTCGGCGATGTTGGCATCATTCGGCTTAGTCTCCCTCCACATTTTTCGGCGATGTGGGCATCATTCGGCGTAGTGTTCCTGCACACCTTAGGGCATTACGGACATCTTTCGGCGTATCGTCCGTTCGCATCTTTCGGTACTATGTGGGCATCATCTCCCTGCACATCTTTCGGCGGTGTGAGTATCATTCGACATAGTGCCTCTGCATAGCTTACGGCATTGCGGGCATCTTTCGGTGTAGTGACCCTCCACATCTTTCGGCGATGTAGGCATCTTTCAGCGTAGTGTCCCCCCACATCTTTAGGTGATGTGGGTATCATTCGACATAGTGTCCCTGCACACCTTACTGTATTGCGGGCATCTTTCGGATATGTGGGCATCATTCGGCATAGTGTCACTGCGTATCTTGCGGAATTGTAGGCATCTTTCGGCGTGGTGTGTCTGGGCAGTTTTCGACGATGTCATCATTCGACATAATGTCCTTGCATTTTTCGGCGTAGTGTCCATGAACAGTTTGAAACGATGTGAGCATCGTGCGGCGTAGTACCCCTTCCCATTTTTCCAATGTGGGCACCGTTCGGTGATCTTACGGCATTAGGGGCAGTTTTCGATGATGTGGGCATCGTTCGACTTAGTGTGCCTCCTCATCTTTCGACGATGTGGGGATATTTGGATTTAGACGTTGCTGCATTTTCGGTGCAGTATCTACGCTCCCTAGAAAACATTTCAACATTTCCTAATCTCCCTTATATTAAAAGTTATAGTTAGGTTGCGATGGATGTGAACGGAACAGAACAGAACAGAACAGGACTCGTGTCCTTAAAAATTTCTAATGCATACCTTAAAAAATGATTCTGTCGAATTACTTCTTATTGTTTTTCTTTGCTCTTTTTTATATACCAAAAAGAAGAAGAAATATGAAAACATTTATTGGGTGTGAGAAAAATTATTCAGTATTCTTATGGCACACATTACTGATTTCATACATGGAGAAAACATTAAAAAGTATCTAAGACCGTCAAGCTTTTCTGTGGTTTTCACCGACGTTTGAATATTGTGTTAATAACGAGATTTTACTAAAAATAGACAGTAGAATAGAGTATGCTAGAAACAACTTTTCTTGAGCTTAATTTGACACTGAGAAGTTGTCTCGTCCGTTGCTGTATGTTCAGTATCCTGTTATATAGTATCGAAGCCTGGACCGTTACCTACGCTATGTGAAAAAATATCATGAAAGAAGCGAGTGACATGTGAATGTTTTCGCAAGACTAGGCAAAGAATCAGAAGTATTGAACAACATAAACTGGAATATTTCGATCACGTAAAGCGTAACGCAAACTATCACATACTGGTTAGAGAGAGAGAGTCATGGCTCAAAATCTTTGATGAAAGTACAAGATATCTGCTCTGTAAAGCTGTGAATAGAGTGGAAGTCGTGGTAATGGTCATTAACTTGGTTTTAAAGAAAACGAAAAGAGAACTAACATGGCGATGTGAAGAAGAGCAGAAAAAGCATTGATATATACATAACAACAAAAAATGAGTAAAATCTTAAAGAAGACTAAAGAGAGCATCTAGCTCGTTGGTTATACAATGATACTTTTAAGGTTAAAAAAAGAGGAGAAAAAAAATTATTACGGGTACTCAAAAAATCTTTTCTATTGTCTTTATATTGTAACATTATTGATGGGTTAAGAAAAAAAATTCATTTATTGTAAACTATTTCTTTTTTGTTTTGGTTTTTTTATCTATTTCTGGATATAATTTTTCCGTCGATTTTTTTTCGAAATTCTTAACTGTTTATTGTCGCTGTTTAAATTGCCTTGCTTACATGTTCTCTACCTGGCTCTAATTATAATGAACTATACACTGATTCTGGTATAGTTTTCTCTTCAGCTCGTTTGAATAAATCATGTGTTTTATATCTTACCATATATGTATAGTTTTTGCAAATATTTCGTGACTATACAGCATGAAATTTTATACTCGTAGTTGATTTTGATTAATTTTTAGCCATCTATCAATGTAGCATATGTTCTTATAATTAGATTTATTATAGATATCATGTTTGTACCAATGCTAGTAAGTATGCTTTTCACAAAAATTTTATATTTATTTTGACACCTATATGAGAATTCGCTTTTCCATCGAGTTATCTATCCAGTTATAGTTGATCATTGTTTACTCGATTTACAATGATAAAAAATAGCATACTTATCTAGTTAATCATGAAATTTTCCCAGAACCTTGGAACCGTACAGTGTAAGCTGTTTAAAAGTTCAAAGTACAGGATCAGATTTAAAAGGGGTATTTTAAGACGACAGAGCAATAACCTGTTTAAGAAATAAGCCGCCGTTTAAACAAGCATATTTTTATAGCTGTTGGAGTAAACCCAGCAGAAGGGTTGGAAAGACGCTCAGCAGGCAGTGTTTAAAGTCAGTTTTTTCATGCAGCCAAAGTAGCGCCAAGGGTGGCATGAAAAATACTTAGCCCGAGATTTACTCTTCCAATTTGATACTGGATATAATGCAGAAGTCATTTCCACTCGGATTGTAAATACGAAGTTATTAGAGGGGCGCGTTTATAGCTAGTTTGCGGCAAGGTAGAGGGTTTCGCCGGAAGGTTGGTAGTTGGCAACGTCCGGATATTCCTCTTGCTCCGAATTTTCTTGAGTCAACGGTATTAGATAATGGTCGACGCCGAGCTGAGGATGATAATGGAGGGTAAACGAACCGCAGGTTTGCTGCTACAAATAGTTCCGTTTATCAATACACAACTACTATGTAAAGGTCGTCCCGAAATTATATCTGGGATAATTAAGAGCGCATTATACAAATGGGTAACATAATTCGATTAAACCTGAAGATAAATAGAATTACTATTTGGGAACGTTTCTAATTTTACCGGTAAAATGCCAAAAGTTTGAGCAGGAAAACTTGTGCTTACGCAATAACGAAATTGGGCATAATTGGGGCATTATTGTGAAAACTTATTTAATTTGACCGAAGTAAGCACAGGCTCGGTGGAGTAGTTAAATGGCAAACCTTCGCGAACTTTTAAAGTTAAAAGAAAAATAATTGAGTAAAGGCCGCACAAAAACTATTTTACCTATAACTCGTGATACAGTTAATTGAGAAAATATTGCAACTAGAGTTTAAAAGAAATTTAGAGAGTTAGTAAAATGAAATGACATTACTAATACAAAATTAGTGACGACAATTACTATATTAAATAATGTATATTCATTAACAGAATTAAGAAAACACCAAGTTGTCTGTTGTGTAATCATTGATAGCAATTTTTATTTTCTATTTCCATGTACGTATTTTAGATAATTACGCATAATCATACATAAAAAGAGACAAAAAAGAAAGTTATTATTTATACGGCTGGAGTTAGTTGTAAAAATTGATCACGATTTGTGGTGTTTAACGGTAGAAGCAATATTTCATTATAATTCTATGTCTGTGTGTATATCATACAGTAGAAGCATGAACCGGTAATTGTATTTACGCTTACTAGTTATATACCTTTTCATAACACCTACTTGTTATTTGTTAATAACAGAACTGTCAACCTGACTGAAAAGTTTCCCATAACAGCCATTATACATTTAACAGCCCAGGTCGTTTTAAGAAATAACAGAACAGTACTAACATCGAATTTGACATAGACTTACAGTGTCACCAACAATACATTTCAGTATTGCCAAACATAATTTTTTCCATAGGTGACTCTGATAAGACGAGTTTTCTACACCCGTTACTAATACTATTTAACTTTTGCATTTAAATTGCTCTAAAATTTCAATGAATCTTCAACGACATACGGCCTTTATCGCATCTAACTACCTGGTTAACTAACTGCTTACTAACGGCCTTATGTCGTTAATAACTATATACGTATGTTAACGTTACTAGTAAAAGAGTAACTCACTAATGTCATATAGCAAAAGTAAATGCAAACAATATAACTTTTTTTTACTTTGTCGTGTAGGTAGTCAATGACAACAATAAATAGGGTAATATTACCACTAGACGATACGAGACGAGATTTTAACCCATTCTCGATCTTGAAAATTCGATTCTCAAACTTGACGATCTAGATTTTCGAATTTTACATGTGTGCAAATCGCACTGAGGCAGCCCGACTGCGTAACACCCAAAATAACAATGCTGCGGGTAATAACGTTTTGAAATACTATGAAAAAGTTTGTAAAATACAACTCAAAAGTGACGACCGCATTCTTGGACAGTTCGTCTTGATCTCTGGTGCTCCGCTCATCTCTCCCCGATTGTTGCCTGGGATGCGTCTCAACCACCGCTCTTGCGCATGTCCTACTTGCACTTCATCGTCCAGCAGAAATTACGTTTTACACAAATAAATAAATAAATAAATAACAACCGTGGACTTTTAATTCCCAAATCTCATCAAAGAAGGAAAGATCGAAAATGGTGTCTTGGAATGAAATTCCAGTAAAAGGACTGCTACTAAGATCGGTAGCTAATAAGCAATCAATAGGATCGCGCCGACGTTTAGGGTTTAGTATTATGTCATGATATTGTTATTTTTCTGCCAATTAAAATTAAAAACGACAATAATGTAATGACATGTAATTTTGAGATTCCTCAACTTGTTAGCAAAATATGTAACCAATATTCACATGAAATTTAGTGGTACAGCCCCATCGAATGTTCATATTTCGTCAGTCATGATATTTCTTCGAACTTCTAGCCACTATAGGTGTTGCACATCAAGCTTTGCTGTCACTTTTCTCTTTGCTAAAGTTCGTATTCCCAATTCTATAGTTAGTTGTTATGAGAATATGGTGAAGTGTTTTACCTGTACCACTCTTTATAGAACAATTATCTTCCGCTTATTTACTATTCCAGTTTCTGGTGCGACTATGAGTTGTCCCTTATCAACTGTCTTCAATATCTTGGCCACCCAAATCTCTGAAAACCGATTCTCAGGCATAGTAAATCTTCCCAATATCCAGATCCACTAAATCACCGACCACATAGGATTTTTTCTGCGAAAACAAGATATAAAAACAGTGTACAAACCTTAGTATAAAATTCTTTTTCATTCAGAAAGAACTCCTTGTCATCAAAAGGTGTGTGTGTGTGTGTGTGTGTGTGTGTGTGTGTGTGTGTGTGTGTGTGTGTGTGTGTGTGTGTGTGTGTGTGCATTAACGTTATCTCATCTCGAAGTTCATAGCATCATCAGCAATCACCGAACGCCAATGCAATATAGGAAGATCTGTTTCGTTGAAACTTCCATTATCTGCAAATCCTGATTTTTCTTTAGCAGAAGAGACGAAAGGCGAATGTTACCACCTGCCTTCCATCTGAAAAGCTTCAATGTCTAGAGCACGCTTAGCGCCTCTAATTCAACCGCGACCACTTTTGACTATAAATTTCGGTTTCGTCTTTCTGACCGGTAGAAGAGTTTCGCCTCTGTCGTGGTTTACACATTAAATTAGCCTGTTCTTTTGTTTCACTTCTGATGAAGCCCCTTATGATTGTTGAAGATACTTCTAATCTCAATAATGACGCAGATTAATACCATAAGTTGTTCCTCACAGCAAACTTAAATGGTTATAGATAGTTCTATGAGAATTGTCCAGGCGAAATTGTTATATTGCAAATTATAGACACTTTCATGTTAAATTCTTTTCATCATTTTTTTAACCTTTCGGGCTATACACTTATTACTTTTGCTAGAATTTTAAAGGTTATTAAACTTAAAATCCAAATAATAACGTTTTGCTTATATTTGCATAATTTACATACTTGACGACTTTATTACAACAAACAAGCAGTATATATTCTGCTTGCGTGTATGTTGGTAATTCTTGGAGTAATTAACTGATGGGTTTTAAGCTTTTATGAAATTAATACAGATCACGATCACGACCTGTAATTGTACAAAATGGCGGCGAAGATAATAATTATAGCCGAGTATGAATATCTCCATTTTTATCCATTGGTAAATGGTACAAAACTAACATTTCTGTCCAATTTACTACTATTAGTGTGAAAAGAACTCATTTCATGCGAAGTTTTAATAATAATTAGAAAATCAAAGTTTCTGGATAACTTCTATATTGATTTTTGAAATAAAACAACTCAAATCAGAGATTCCATTTATTATTTTTATTAAAGATAGCTAAATTATAAAACTATAATGGCCTGCAATTTTCTCTCATTCCCAGCTGCCTAATGATTTCATTAATTCTGACAAGTCTGAAAGATTAATGAGCAACAAACCTTTTCCACGCGTTACTAAATCTGTGAAATGGGAAACGCCAAACTATTTTACACGCAATAAACAATGGAAGAATGCACGATTCATCACAGAATTTTGAAAAGCTGGGAAGGGGATCGGCCAATCCCAACGATGGGGCCCCACCAATTTACAGGAATTCTGTTATTATTTATGAAACACTAAATGATTTGCTTATTTGTTGTAATTTATGCTACATTTCGGGACTAGAAACGGTGGGACTGGAGGCCTCATTTGTATAATTACTCCATTATTTTGCTTGTTTTCTGGCCTAACTACACGTAATGAACAACACAATGGCTGTGGTGCTAAATAATCGCATAAATTTCGATATAAAGGGCCCCATGAAACTTATGGCGTGCTGCAGCAGGCGATGTCGGACTTAACGCATTGTTAACTTTGATGGAGAATTTTTGAATTACAAATTTGTACATTAAGGAATCGGTTAGCATTAAGATGTCATGATTATTTTGATGATTGTTACCTACATAAATATTTCGTTAATGTCATACTTAAATTCTAAGCTCCGCAATTAGCTTGTCAGACACTATTATAGGCCTTTATTATAATATTCATAATTTATTATTAAAAAGTAAGTTTTTTATCTAGCTGAAAGAAGTAGTTGTAGATCAAGTGATTCACACTCGGAAACAAAAAATAAGATTTTGTACGATATGAGAATCCGGACATGCACGCACTGACAAGTAAGCTATGGCCATGCCAAGAACATATTTCAAAGTGGTAATTTACAAGAGACTCTTTCATAAATTAGCACCAAGTTGTCACAAAACACATATTTTTGGCTACGTGACGTCACACTATGAATGGGCTCTCACACTGTCTTGATTATCTTGGAATATTTTCTTTGGAACGCTGTTTAAATTGTGTTATAGAAGTTTTATTATGTTGAATTGGCTGTGCTATTTTCAATAAGTTTTAAACGTGTGAATTTAGAATTTGTCGCTCTTCTAAATAAAGAGAGAAATACGCCCTTTTCCAATATTCTTTAATATGCAGGATTACTGAGTAATTGATCTTGTAGATTTTCTCTTTCATTTCATTTCAATATTGCTCTGCATAAATTAGAAAGTTCAGAATTCTGACAGTTTATTAATCTATTTTATATAATTATAGTTAAATACTTTTTTTATTCGCTTGGCGTCTTGACGAGTAACTGCTGTTGGTAAACTCGAGCATAAACTGCAATATGGGAAGGGGGACTAATAAAATAGATATATAAAATGGTTTAAAGAAGCTGTTTCGCGGTCGGTTTAACTATGACAGTGAAGGAAGTCCGTTAAAACATGTCCTAATGGACAACTGACTATCACTATCACTACATTTACATTGGTCATATCCCACACATGACGTGGTGTTTGCTGGTATTTGTTGAATTGTTGAATAAAATTTTGTATGGCACGCGTGGGTTTTTATAATTAATTCACTCGAGAAAACACCCCACTCGGCCTGACAGGCTCGAGGGCTCAACTTTTCTCACCTAACTTATTTGTAATGTGACACACTTATATAGCTAACTATAAATCAATTTCTGTATAGATTATTAATAAATCTAGAAGTTTTTAACTATTTATTTATCTTATCGGAATAATTTTTCCTTATTGCTAAATGATGATTTTTTAAAATATAAGTACAGTAGTCTAAAAAACCAATATTCTTAAATTATAGATTGGGGTGGGGGGGTGTCAAATGGATGTACATTTATTTATCTTTGTGTATAAGCAATCCCGACATTCCTTTTATATCAAATATTTAGACGATTGCCAAAACATAAGACACATCCCTCGTGCGTTAACAAATAAACAACGTCGGGCGACGCTTGGGAATTATCCATTCCCATCGGTGGCAAACTCCTCCAAAGATTCTGTGTCACGATCCTTCGACTAATCAAGTCACATTTTCGTGGCCGTCGCGAGGAGCTCGTCTGCTTCCGTCCCGTTAATAACGCCAACAATGCCCTCGTCGTCAAGATGGAATCTCCTCCACTAAGAACATAATAAGTCTGATTTCATCTCGGACGTGAAGTGGCGAAGTGGCGAGAGACAGGAAGTCATGTGTGACCTGAAATGGCCGGTTCCGGTAGCCGGCCGAAAACAAAGGCGGCCATAACCCGATCAAGCGCAGCGGCTCTACGAAAACCCAGAGTTTACCTTCTAGGAGTCACTCGAGCGGATCTAATTTCTTAAGTTGTATTACATTTGGATCCACCTGCTTTTGTTTCACATACTGCCATTCAGACTGGAAAAATTCCCGACGCTCTTTGTTGGGACGTCTTTTCTCCAGTGTGAAAACTGGCAAAATCTGTGAAATTTAAGACGCTCTTGTTAATCAATAATCACGCAGTGAATTACAGTAGTATTTGTGAATATATATTTTCTAATAATCAGGTTAATAATAGTATTGTTATATTATACTTCTAATTTTACACACAAGAAAAGCGTCTAACCCTTCTAGGGAAATGGTGTTATATTCAGTACAAATCATACTGGAATAATACAATACGCTATTGTATGCAAACTTACAACAGTAATAGCAGATTGAATTTTGATTTATTAGAACAATGTGGTAGCAAGCGGATGATATGTCATATCATGACTCACTGTATTATCAAACAATGGATAGACGTATGATTAGTTCATACATACTGAGTTTGGCTTCTAAATAAAACAGAATCCAACACTGATTACGCCCCTTCAATAAGAGATAGCCTTGATCTCTATTAGTATAATTTATGATCACTTTAGATACTTTTTTCTAAACATATACATAGCAATTTACTTCTTTTGCGAGCAAGGTTTCACTGTATTGACAATATGCTGATCGTAATGGCATAATGAAGGGACAACTAAAAGATACCACATCATGATGATTCATCTAATCGCATTATAAAACTAACTTTTCATTATTTGCATAAAAGTAATCTAAGGGGTGTAACTAAAAGCTTACCATTCTTTTATAATCTTCGTAAGGGTCATTCGACATATGTCGACCAATAGAATCAACATTTTTAACATAAAAGCCCAATGAACTTTGGGTTTTCAGGGTGGAATTCTTCTTTATACAAAGCGAGTACAAGTACAATGAGTGGGAGCATACTCATAACGAATGTTTTTTATCTTAGGTGTATTTATACAGTAGGTAGCGAATTCGTCAAAGAGTATGTTTATTAACTTTTTACATATTTACAGAACATTATATTTATAATGTAATAATAAATTCGTTTCCCATAGTTTCATCTGCCTTATAGTATAATTACAAATTGATATTAATATTTTTGTGTTTCAAGCTATAAATTATTGTATACAGGTTGTTCTGGTTTTTCCCCGCATTTTTGTAGATAGTAAATGTTATTCTGATTAAAAAAATGTATATAGACTTATACTTTTTTTGGCCCTTTAACAAGTTGCGGCAATTTTAAAATTTAAAATAATAACTAAACAAATCCATAATGTGTCAATTTTATCATCGTCCACATGGATGGTTTCAGTTAGATGGTGCTCCTGCTCATTATGGCAGATTGGTAAGGTACTGGTTAAACGTCGATACAACCAGCATTGGATTGACCGTGGTAGACCTGTTCAATAGCCACCTCGCTCACCAGATATTACGCTTTTGAATTTTCGTATTTCATATCTGAAATTGGGCGTACAACAATGGTGGGCACCCGACACGAATTATTAGAACGCATTGAAAATGCTTTTAATATGTTACAGTATAATTTCGAAATGTTAAATCGTGTGCAAGAAGCGGTCGTTTCCTGCCAGAAATGCATGGAAATTGGTGGAGGTTATTTAGAACATTTAGTATAATGTGTTTGTTTTTCTTTTACATGCCTATTAGAACTATTAGTACTCTCCTTTTTTGTAAATGTTTTGTTTTATTGCATTAATAATGTTCGTATTTCTTTCGTTAAGGAGTCGAATAAAAGTATAACTCTATATACAATTTTTTGATCAGAATAACATTTACAATCTACAAAAAAATTTGAGATGGAATAAAATGTATTCATGGATGTATGTATTATTGCTATTATTATTGTTATTACTTCCTTTTGCGATAAAGGAAGTATTGGATTCACCCCAAAAATTCGAAATTGAGTTTTCAACAGATCTTCACGTTTTAGAGTCCTCTGATCCCAAAAAACATGTTTTTGTTCATTGGTTTGTCTGTGGATCTGTCTGTCTGTGAACAGAATATCTCAAAAACGAAAAGAGGTATAGCGTTGAAACTTCATATATGTGTACTATGTAGATGCGACATCAAGCTTTTGAAGAAAATCGCATAACCGGAAGTTGGTGTTTACTCTTGTGATTTTTCAGTTTTTTCGATTTTTTCATATCATTACATTTTTTAATTCAGCTTACAATTTTAGAGAAAATCTATTTTGTACCGTTTTTGTAGAATTTGTAATTTTTGAAAATTTTTGACAAATACTTAAAAATTTAAAATCAAATTTTTGCCTAATTATAAGATCACTGTAAAAGGAAGTTGTGTTAGTGTATCACACCAGATTTTTATTATTTTTAGAACAGATAATATAATTAAATTAATCAAATTTAGGGTATTTTTAGTTTCTCTGACGTTTTATTTATAATTGAGAGGTTATAATATATTTTTGTTAGAAAGTTGGAATACCTTAGCAGTAACCCATCTTGGTAAAAATTTAAAAATGTTCTTAATTTATTGTACAGTCGTGTTCAATAATGTGTTGTACAGGGACAGTTATAAGTTTAGTGGTGGTTATGTTTTTACTCGACAAAGACTTACACTGTATCATTAACTAGGTACACCTAGATGTATACTTTCAAAATATTTGTATATACAACACTCTTTTGAACGTGTGTAAATAATTTATATTCACAAAGCACAAATGCTGTACAACACTTTAATAAACACGACTGTACATACATCAGTATAACTGACTATTTGCTCGTTTCATAATTTTTTAAAACCTCAGCCTATAAACAAGATAAATTAATTTATTAAATAAAGATTCAGTATCCCTTTAGGCATATGACTCTACCCACACTCTCACACATCAAATAAATGGGCATGAATAATTCATTTTAAGGAACACAGTGATATTTTTATTTTATTAAAATGTCAAATCTGAGAAAATTATAATTTCAAAGTTTACACGCTTCTGTTTAGCGCCATATAATAAGAAAGCTACATTCTTTTAACCCATTTACATTTTTACAGTGTCTGTTTTAGAAATTTAAATTCAGTAGTAGGATATAAATAATCGTAATACGTGCAACAGGAATTTGGGAATTCTAAAATGTACGAAAACTAAGCCTTAGCCAACTTTGTATGCAGATTTTATGGACTCAAACAGTTGGGATAAATTATTGTAGACGTTTTGTAGATATGAATGTACGGATTTCCATTTGACGCTGAAATGGTAAAGACTATTTATTTTATTTATTTATTTCATATATTTGGCACAAAGCAGGAGTGACTTCCAGTGAATTAATTGTCCACTTTCAACAAAAACTAGTAATAGTACAAGTATTTTAAAAAGAACAGTAGAGGAATAACTAAACTAAAATTCTTACGAATATATAATGTAAATCAGGTAAAGCATATACAAAAAAATCCAAACTAATATCTAACACAGGTTAATGATGAATCCAGTGATGAATAGATTTATACCTATATACATAAAAAATAAACTTACATGCTTCCGTAATTTTGCAAATTACAACAACAATAAAAAGATAACTAAAGTATGGCCAATCGTGGGTCGAACAAAACAATACCTCTCTAATACTACGTTTGAAGACACTAAGGGAGTTGAGCATTATTATTGCATTATTATTAATTGCCAGTAGTGGAAGAAATGATAAATTTGGGCAAATTGGAATTATATGAGCAGTTCGTTTTTTTTGAAAAGTTGTTTAAGTAACGGGTATTGGCGAGTATCAACAAGTGGAATGTTGAAAAACAGCCGAACAGTCAACTGTGTCAGTTTAGGAATTTTAAATGTACTGCGTTGCAAAATTGCGGCATTAAGTAACTAGAAATAAAATATCCTATCCCAAAATTGAGACGACAATGATCGCTTTCGTGTGAACAGTGCCAGGTCTGAAATAAACATTTTATTTCCAGGGAACAACCTGTAAAATTTGAAATGCAAAATGGAATTTATAGATGCCTTAAATTTTTATATCCTTCACTTTCATGTCTTTCGTTTATGGCTTACAACAAAGCTATAACGTCTGTAATTAAATACAAGATGCTATAGATATGTTTACTTATTTAAACGGCCGGTTTGTTTTAACTTTTACGGCCGTTTTACTCTCTTTTTAATTACAATTTAAAATAAATAACGCATTTGTCTCGCGAGCCGCCAGGCGCCTTATTTAGAGATTCTTTCAAAGCAAAGAGGATGTTCGTTTCTTTGTAAATAACACGGCCTTTCAGAATTTTAATGTTCATGAAGTGTTTGTGACCTTTGAACTTTTCCGTAATTTTGTGTGACAGCCTTTGCAGTCAAGATGTGAAAATTAAAACACTAGCAGCAGGAATTTTGGACAATTTATTACCAGTGTGATTATTAAAGCAGAGTTCACACAACTTAATGAAAAAATAAATAACATATTACACCATACCTTCTACGTCTATAATTATTTCGTTAAGCAATATTCATTTTTAATTATGATAAGTCTTGATTAGATTGTGCCGATAATTGCTGAAACAACCAGCTGTAATTTATTCACAATCATAAATCAGGGCTTCGTTTTGATTACAGTTGATATGAAGTCAAATCTACCACACACATTCTTACTATCGAAAATTATTCACGTACGAATATTATCTATTGTACTTCATAATTGGAAATGTGACTGCAAAATTAAAAATTTTAGAGACTTTCTTTGGCTGTATCATCTGGGTAAATGCAAAAATTCACAAATATTTGCAACCAGTTTAGAAAATGTGCCGTTACTTTTATCTCGAAACCCGGAATTAGTGCTTGTTCGTTTATGTCGAAACCCCAAATTAAAATTCTTATAATCGATAAATACTCTGGTATTTGGTCTGAAAATGAGAAAAACACATGCCAGGTATTTTATCGTTAATTAGGTACAACATTATTTCAAATTTTAATCTACCCGGGCCTGAATAATTAGCCAAACCAAAAATGCGATTTGCATAGCCACTTGCTGTAATAAATAGAACTTGAATTTTATCTAAACAAGCGCTGTTTTTGCTGACAACGAATAGGAAGCCACATGAGATTTACATAAAATCCGAAATATTTATTTGATAAGATACGACCAGTTTTTAAGTGAATTAGTTGGGAAGTAATCAGGTTACTATTTTTTAGTAAAAATTCCAAGCCATTGGATTATTTTTTTACAATTTGTCGTTTAGTGTCAAGGCTACAATGTGACTTAAAAACAAAAAGCCCATCAAGCTGCCACTCAGCATAGTCGATAGCACTCGTTAATTAACAATCGCAGCAGAACTGAAGGCTTTAATCACAGCAGATTTAAAGTCGTCAATCCAAAATTAATCTGACCAGTTTAACCCAACTGTAACAAGACGTTTTTTATTCCAGGAGCTTTTTTGTCCGCTATGGTCACTCATTTTATTGATTTATAATAAAATGCGATTTGATGCGGATGTCTATAAAATAATGTTATGGTTTTGGTTGTTTGTAGTGTTGTATAAGTGTGGTAATAAATATAACATTTTGGACCACCCACCTCGATCTTAATAGTAGATCGTAGCCAGCAACCAAGATCGTCGAGAGTGGTTCGGCGGAGTAGAATTTCAACATGACATGGCAAGAGGTCTTAACTTGCTTAGACTGTGTATACAACTTGTAAATCCCAGAAAAATAATCGTAACTCGTGTATGAGCTGTTGTGGAGACCACTAAATAATTCATCTAGATCCAAAAGGCGTTTTTATCGAATAGTACACAATTTCTTATGATTACTAAGATTGTACGTAACAACGAAAATAGAAAAGCTTGTGCAGTTGAGGAACAAACATATAATCCTCTGTTTAGCAGAATTTGCAATTTGCATAAAATTACTTAGAAATATGCAAAACTATTTAAGTTTTGCATGATTATATGTGTTTCTTAGTGTATGATAAGACCATGTCACTGTTAAATTTCAAATTACTGCATGTAAAACTACTGTTTGAGAAAGTAACATTTTTTGCTCTTATCTGATACTGGCTTTAATCTACATTCGGCCAAAATTTAGAATAGTACTATTGCAATTCGCTGAAAGCAAAAGGCATTCCTCTCAACTGACAGAAGCTTGAAACTTGAAAATGAGTAATAGTTACATAAGAACTATACAATTGAGCGTTCCTCAGGGTTAAATTCTGGGCCCATTGCTATTCTGTTTGTAAACGATTTACTAAATCGATATTAAAGGATGAATTTGTAGTTGCGCTCTCTGATAGTTCAATTTTTAATAAGTTATAACCATTTATAGATTTTATATGCGTAAATAATAATTAATATACAAATTTTATTACGAAATATTAAAACAGTTCACTGTAGATTGTGGTTATAACTTCTGCCTGTACATTTACATATATATCAATATATACATTGTACTTGTAACTACAACTGTGTGTCTTATTGTCTATATTACTAGCTACTATTTTGCAATCCACATTTGCTTTTATTATTGCAAATTAACAGCCTGTTAACCTAGCTAGCTTTAAACATTTGTTTGCCTTAATTTTCTATTCATTCGAATCGTTTCCGTAACTGCTTATTAAGACAATTTATTTCAACCCAGCAGTTTTTCCAGAACGCTAACAAAACGTAGGCGTTTGGCTCTTGGATATTTCCCAATTTCAAAAACAGGCTAATTGTGCTTGACAGTGAGGATGGCTAAAAAATAAACTGTCAGATGCACAAAAATTAATTCCTGCATTCGTTACTAGTGTAGGCGCTTGAAATTAGTCAAACGTATCATAACTCTTTCGAGATACACAGAACGTAGGCCGAAGCCATGTATTCGGCAACCTGGAAATTAATTATCGAGAAATAAGGAAACCAGAAAATTAAATTCGACGCGAATAAAACGAAACCGTCATTAAAATCAATTCAAAGCAAAACTCCGTTAACGAGCGGCCAGCAAGCCCGTCCGTAAATTTATTTAGGGAGTGTGTGAAAGATATTAAAAATTTAAGCAGAGCTTACCATGTTTGCATTAAATCCCTCTAATTACAGCACACTCGTTTATGTTCCTTGTGCTTTATTCCGCGCTTGCTGCTTAATATCTCCCAAAATTAAATCTTATCCAAACTGTGAAGTTTAACGAAGCCGCCGAGCTAATTCAGCCGTGAAGGGATGTTTTTGAGGGAAATTTTGCAAAACGGCGGAAGTGCCAGTTCAAATTCTGCATAATGAGCCGAAACCGCAGGTGGGAATTTTGCACTTAATGGAAGAGAAGGGCTAATTGTAAGGCTTTTCGTTCTTCATCGTCTTAACGTAATAAATTATTTTTAAAAGAATGCATAAATACCTACTTGGAAATTGTATTGACAAAATCATTACAACAAAGACTGCACATTATACCTCTATTGGCATTGTTTTAATCATATTAATTACACTAATTGCCATAATTTAATTTGTATTAATTCTGGTAGTGGGAAGAACACAGCAAAGAGTATATTGTTTCTACCGACTGGAAATATCTTGCAATTTTTGAAATTTCTACTTAACAAGCAAGGAATATAGAAATAATGTATTTTCGCAGCTATTGAAAATATTTTTTAAAATAAAATGTGAGCTTTTCATAAATGGAGATCCGCTTAATAAAATTATTTTGAGTTGCCTCATAATATTTTTTTAAATGAAGTTTTTTAGTTCTGTTTTTTAATTATTTTCCTGCCTTCAATGGAAACAATAGAAGTGTACACTTTGACCATAATATGTTGACTGTGTTATATACTTCCACATTTAAATATTACACAAGATCATTATTATTTGTTTTATTAATACAAAAAGTTGCATGTTTTTGGAAGTTAGGGTCCGGCAATCTTACGAGTCCTAAACACACATTTTTTTGTACAAATAAAACATATTTTTTCTCCGATCGGAATAACCGCAAAAATTAATAATCTTATTGTTACATCATAGAACACGCCGAAAAAAGTTATAAATGCGAGGCCCAAAGACCCAAGTTTTTCTATTTTTAAGACCTGGCCCAATAAGGCACTTAACGATGGAGTGTCGTATAATATTTTTGCGTAATCGACGACAAAAATAAAAATGTTGAATAGGTACTCCAAATACTGATGAATGCCATTGGAAAACGCATGTGAGAGATGGAACACGAATGCTAACGAGTGTTCCATTCGCATAAGTTTTTCACTGGCCTTTCCACATCTATATTACATATTATTTTTCGTATGACGGATTCACATTCTGCAAGAAAAAGAATTTTTCAATTTGAATTTCTAAAAATATTATTTTGTTTATTCTAGCCAATCAGATGGTTGTTTCTTGGCAGTAGAGTGCAGAAAGTGATCACTTTCTGCACGAA
Source organism: Agriotes lineatus (assembly GCA_940337035.1). Taxonomy (NCBI): domain Eukaryota; kingdom Metazoa; phylum Arthropoda; class Insecta; order Coleoptera; family Elateridae; genus Agriotes; species Agriotes lineatus. The sequence goes on along the minus strand of OW679195.1, from coordinate 142,615,550 downwards.
AACGCGTGCAGAGGGTGAGTACTTGCTGTTCTGCATCAAAGTAGGAAAATATTGTTTTCTCCAAACGTCACTAAACATGACGTTTACTGCTCCAACTGACTAAATTCGCATTTTTCTGCCAAGTCAGAGAAAATGTGTTTTTCCTGACAAGCCAAAGAAAATACATCAGCCAATGTTTATTTTGTGTCGAATCTATAGCAACAGCTTTCCAGTGTATTCTGTACAACTTCAAATTTTTGGGATCTAAATCGTTTCGTCATCAAAATAATTGTTATGTTTAATTGGACGTAGCTAATTCCACGTTTGGAGAAAAAATAGTATATTTTATTCGGAGCTAAAGCACTTTTCACGACTAATCAGTAGTTCTACAAATCCGTCGCAAAAATATAATAATATACTTTTCTGTACCCGCCCTAAAAACTGTTATATTTTGTGTACTATTATTTGTTGTTGTATAGAAGCGACAATAACTTACTGAAATCATGTATTTTATGGCCTGAAAACTTCTATGATTGGTGAAAACCGAACTTTTTATACAAAAAACACATTACAAAATATAATGTCAGAAAATGCTATCCTTAATTAAAAAATTTGGTTGGTTTAAAATCAATCTAAACAACCTTAGCTGCCACTTCAGGAAAATAAAGAAAGTTAAACTGTAGCTATCCTTGAAAATAAATTTGAAAATTGACAACCGCCAAATATAATTTTACTTGTTCGCTTTTCGACGCTGTTATCGATCCCCAGTAAAATGTTTGAATAGCAATGCATATAATAAATAACATTTGATTTTAAATAGCAATGTTATTTAATATTTCTAGAAATGATGTAATATTTAATCTTAAAAATCTTCTTTTATATCAAGACGCTTTAACTTCTGAAAAATAAAATGGTAAATCCTATTTTAGTCTTAGATTTTTATTTCAAACAATTCCCACTGCATATGTTTCTGCCTTTTTAAAATGTTTAATGAACTTTTCTCAGTGAAATTAATGGTGTAGGATCTAACCTAAAGTTAAATAGCAGTTTCAAGGTTTTCTAATTCAAAATGTTCTGCAAAGTCAATCGTTTTAGTTTCATTAAGATTTTTTTTAATCAAAAATCTATATAGCTTTAAATATGTACATTCAATTTTAAGTATCGTATAGATTTTTTTCTGAGGAGCTCAAGGGTTTGCACCTCAGAGGAACGTTACCAATTAAATAGAAATTGGGGTAAATCAATATCTGCCAGTTACAATAAGCAAAAATTAAAAGGAAAAATTAAGTATTTATACCTAATTTAAAACGCAACAAAGAGCCAACAATTAAAACAGCACCGTCCAGTATACATGCAATCAATATAATGTTTACATACGAAACGACTTGTGAATATTCAAAAATATCGATGCAAAAATAATAAAAGAGTTAATAAATATTGTAGCTGATTCAGTGTTAGTAGATCAGTGCTAATTACAGTAGGTACTAATTGAAGGTATTTGAAATATTTATTAAAATTTGAATTAACAAGGAAGTAGGTATGGGGATATATCGATATGTATATATAAATAAACATCGGTATTATTTCCATATATCGATCAATACCTATATATCAATATTTATAGAATAGTTGTTGAATTGATAGTGTTCACTTTGAAACTTTTGTCGGAAACTGGCCATAGTGTACATTTTCACATTGGCACATGCTTAATTTGAAACGTGTCATAAATTCAATTTGTTTTAATAATCCTAATAATAATATTTTATGATGTAAAATGATATAGGAATATGTTATTTTACCTATTAACTTATTAGAACCATGCAGAACGAGACTTTACGTTCATAAATTTACTTCTCAAATAACGACATACCGAATGTCGATATTTATCCATAGCTCGATATGTTTAAAACATTTATCGATATATTGACAAATATCGATATATAGACAGTAATCGATATAATTTTTATATCGTCCACTCCTAGAAGAAAGCCAAATTGTGTATTGCTCAATATCTGCAGAATGAACATGTTATAATTGCGTACAAATTAAATAACAGATTCTCTATTGTATTAGAAGAAATATAGGTACTGGTAGTTATAATGACTGCGAAAAGTAATCTTTTTAAATAATTGCCTTTGATTAAATTTACGATGGCTCTAAATACAATAGTGAATTTAAAATCGCAAAACTTCTAGTTGGGTAAAATTCATCTATGCTTTTAAAATCTAGGGACTATGAGCATGTATATCAAACACGTCAGCCACCTGTATGAGTAAGTTCTTTACAAAAGCAATCAGTTTGAAAAATTACTCCATACAGCATTTTTACAGCGGTTTTTGTGCCTCCATCATCTTCTTCACATGTGAATGGCTAATTGAAAATCTTGCTTCCATGCGTTAAATTAGTAGCACCGTCATTAACTCGAAATTTATGCAGATTTAGATCATTACTAATTAAGCCCGAAACAAAATATTAACTGCGGCACAGGTGTTTGGATAATACTTTGGCAGCAATATTTCTGACATGTAGCTCTCGCTTATACGGTATATTATGTATCGGCTCCTCATTTCCTGTGTTAAGGTTTAATCAACAGTTAGAGCAAGTTGGGTGACTAGACCAATTAATTACAGCCGATTGGAGCGCGCAGATACGATCTACGTCTTAATTCTTAACATCATCCCTAATCTAATACCTCTGCTAATAACTAAACTCTAAACTTTCCCCGCTAGCTCGGCTCCGGTGCATCTGCGCTATTCCGATCTCATTAGTAGGCAACAACGTTCATCCCGGCACTAAATCATAGCTGAATTAATTACATTTCATTCCGTTATCAAGCAATCCACAAATCACGGCCACACAATCTGTTAGGGACTGATTTGACTCTAATTACTAACGATATCAGATTGATGGCTTGCTACTGTCCACCACGGAGACAAATTGCACCGCAAGTTTTAAATTAACATTGGAATACTCTACTATGTCCTCCATTGCTTTCAGAAAAGTAAAATCCTGAAAAGGGTTGCTAAAAGCGCCATCCAAATGATTTTGTACAGTTACATCTTTTAAGTCATCCCGTTGTCAGCTTGTCGAACGAAATGTTGGTTTAACCTTTCTTATTTAATCATCAAAATTTATTTATGTACAATTATGATAAATAGTCATAGCTCTTAAATTTGCACTACGTGTGTTTGTATAGTTCTCGCAAAACAAACTTTTGGCGTAGAAATTGACAATTGTTCTCCGGATTTACCCTTTTTGAGGGAGAAGATTTTCAGTTCATCAAATGAAATGTTATTATTGCAAAAATTATGTTTGACGTTTACTTAATCATCATGGCTCTGTGAATCAAATCAGAAATGTCTTCAAAATGAATGTTTAAACCGGAAACAACAAATTCTAGACAGGGAACAAGTCTAAATTCAAAGTGGATCAGATAGTAATAATAAGAAAACAACCTCTCTTCACATTTACCTCTTCGAGGCATCCTTTTGTCAGTTTACTGAAAGAAATGTTGTCATTGCTCATTCTACACATTGCAAAAAACTATATTTGGTTTTACCTCACGACTCGGCCCATTTAGAAGACGGCTTGAAAAAAACTTAAGAAAACAGTACAGCCCATTATGTCCCATATGTTGATAACTAGATAATCTCGACATTACAAGGTTGGTCGTTACTGCCGGAATTACATAGAACGTTAAGTGAAATTAAAAAATAACACAAATAAATCATGTTAAATTGGTATGTGAATATGGTAAGCACATGCTGACGGTGTTTGTTGTTTCAGCTGATCGACGCGAGCTACCGCAGCAGTCCTTCTTTCCAGACTTCGGCTGTGATAGTGCTGTGTGCTGTTCTTCTTGGCCTGGCTGTGTTTATAGGCATCATCCTCGTGTGGAAGTAAGTCTTGTTAATTGCTTATCGTTTTGTAGACATCCATAAATGGCCTAGGAGCTATAAACACCACATAAATCAATTTTTGATATGTTACAACCCTGGTCTGTTAAAAGCACCAATTAGCAAAAGAAAACAGAGGAAGAACTATAATCATTATAAATATTTTTTGAATCACCTGTTGTATTTGCGATTGTAAAGACATTTCATCAGTAATTAATTTTGGTGACTTGGTATAACGCAATTTTTAAACAATTGAAGCCAGTTCCCATGAAATACTCTGCATGGTGGCATTTCTTTATTTCCTTCTTATTAAACATTTTCAAAATATAAATTAATTTTTTATGGATAGTTTGATTTGTAAATCACGAAGATCAGTATTAAAATGTGAAATCGGGTATGCAGCTACATATAAAAAAAATATAGAACTGAGTTTTAGAGGTTTATAAAAATTAGGAAAGTTTAATCTTGTTCCAAAATTTAATTATTTAATTTTTGTAGTACTGCAAGGTAGATTGCCAAGTTTACACAGGCACAACAATCAAAATATTACAAAAACGAAAAAACCTTGCTTATCAAAGAAGGTCCAACTATGTGTTTTTCAATTCTTTTATTAATGCTCATATGAGAGATAGTTTAAACAGTATTTTGTTGTGTATACAAAGTCTATTAAAAATGGCGGAGAATATTATGATCACGCAATTTTATGTCAAAAACTAAGCAAAAAAAATCTAGTTCCAGTCCAGTTCCATAACTGACGACTATAACTAGTACCAGTAGCTACATATCAAAATTCAAAAGGGGCTTCAATGTAAAATTTATATGAGCTACCTATAAATCCACGAATTTCAGCACCGTTTAAAATCTCAAAAAGTGAATACCTACTCAATCGTCGCTTCGCCTACTTTTTGTAATGAAACTTTCGCGTTTAAGAACACGCGTGCCGCATAAAATTTGTAACAAATAGACAAATAGCCAGTGTCGTTACCGCAAAAACTTCATTGATTTAAATCACATTTTTAAGCAGTGGCACAAATGAAATGTATAAATGTATGTATTATTTGTAACCTCGTATTACCTACCGATGTAGAGGCGCCTGCTTTGTAAGCTTGCGTCTGGCGGTGGAGTGCTCAACTTGCTCTGGATTCGGGTTACATACTTCGAGTGCGCCTTTTGTGCTTGCGTAGCAACCATTGTGTGAGGTATGTGTCTTAGTGATGTGTTGGCCTTGCTAGTTTAACTCTTAGGTCTGTGATTCTTAGTAGAGCACAGTTAATTTGGTGCCCAAGTGAATGGTCTCACCGAGCCCGATTTTAATCGCCAAGTTTGCGGAAAAATTCCGTCCACCGTGGGATTCGAACCGAGGACTTGCTTAATGCAAGCATAACACATTACCAACTTCGCAATCCGGTTTCCCGACACATGAAATATAAAGTGTTATTTTGATATATTTAGGTACTATTAGTTTTGTGCGAATATTTCAGAACCGATATCATGCGTTTTTAAACGGAACTGTAGTAGCTGTTGTTAACCGTTTAGTTATTGAAGGTCGTAGTTTAATTTCTGGTATGACTGTGGTTGAAAAACACATTTGAATAGAATCAGTAACATACAGTACAATAAGTAAAATAAATATTCAGACCTGCCTGTCATCTTTTCGATAATTCGTTTACTTATAATTTTGGTTTTAAGAACGTCAATTCCTTGCTGCTTACTAATAGTTTTCAAGACATTGCAACACTGGACGGAATTGCGGACACGACCAAGGGCAGTCAAATGTATGATCAGTTTAGGTTCAAGATGCACAAGTTCCTAATTGAAAAAAAAAAATAGTGGCTCATATTCCAAATATATTAGTCGATTTTTGACATAGAATTGCGTGATGTAAATATTTTTCGCCATTTTTAATGCACTCTGCATAACGGTGATAATAAAGATATGGATTCAGAAAGACTGAAAAAGTTAAAACGGAATGAGTTCAATTTTTTTTCAAATTGGAAACATCAATTCGAAAAAACTTTTCAATGGTAATACCACAAGAGGTGAAAATTTTGTTAGATTTTTTTCATTCACATGCAAATGATTCCGTTTAAATGTTTCGAAACCAAAACTGCGCTAAAAATTCCGCGAGGTCGCAGGTCGAGTGGAATTTGAGCAGTTTTTGTTGAGAAAAATTTGCAATAATTAGCATGTTAACAAAAAAAAATTCTTTAAAAAATGTTACCTTGAGTGGTATTTACCGTGTTCAACAGCACACATTTTTAACGTTTTCCACTATTAATTCAATACTGGAGCTTCGAACACGATTATTGTGAGTTTTTAGAACGACGCCGATTTGCAAACTTCACTTTAACGTTTTGTAAAATGTCAGTCAAAGGCTACCCACTAAATTGAAATCATTGAAATCAATCGCGTTATCGTGAAAACACTGCGACATTCGTGTTTTCAAATACAGTAAATTTTTATTGACCGTTTCTGACAAATTAAACGATTTTCATTGGTTCGTTCAATATAGTGTTGAATAATCATTTAAAAACCACTCTAAGATCAAATACCTATAGTAAGCCCTGCATAATAGCAGATATTTTTAGTGCCAAAATTAAAAAAAATATTGTTAAGTAATATAAAGAGAGCAAATCAATAAAGCTCTAATATTAGGTAAAAATGAACATAGTGTAATTATAAATGGACATAACGTCAGATGCATTTATCGGTATGTAGTAACATTTAATAAATTATCTACCAATAATATCCGATACATTCATTATCCTGTTTAAGTTGTTTATTGCAATACTCGTTCTTAAAAGTAATGCAAGATACAGTATAGAGCAGAGGTTAAAATAGTTTCACAAATTCCAAAAGTCGTTTTTAAAAGTTTAGGCTATGGTAATCGCAGAAACTTTTTTGTGGCGTTCTAAGATTTATGCTGTTTATTTAGTATTGCGCCACACCACGAAATTAAAAAATATTAAAATACGTATTTTTGATAAGATGTAAACTAAGTGGTTTGAAATATGTAGGAGAATAATATACAGAGTCGAGCAACAGGATAGAAATATTTTTGAAAGCGTGCTGTGAAAGAACAACGAATGTATTCGTACCAGCTTTTAATGAAATTAAAAATATATTTTAGGAAATTTATTGCCAAACTGTTACTACGTAAATACAACATCCGTAAAGTTTACATACTACGTAAATACAACATCCGTAAAGTTTACATTGCTACAATCTGCTTCTGAAATTCAGCATAACGGGTTTAAGTAAATCTTGGTTATAGTTCATTAGCTTTGCTACTTTGCAAATCACGTCTTTTGAGTTCAGTAATAGTTTTGAGGACCGACGTGTATGCTAAATTATTGACTCTCAAAACACCCTGTGATGTTGCCGGGTATCTCTAAACTTTGACGAGGAAGCATGCGACGCAACAGATCCATAGCGTGCTTTGCTATATGGGTAGTGGCACCATCTTGTTGAATCCATGCATTATTTGGCAAAAATATAAAATACCTCAAATAGCAATTAAAATTGCGTGCAACGTGGTGGTCGTTTTCCTCAAAAAAGTATAGTCCATGATTAATATGTATATAAACAGCAACCGACCCAAAACCGGTCCATTCTGTTTTTCAACCCTGCATATAAGGAATAATTTAATACAGTTTATTTCTATCGTCAGGGCAGAAAAATCTCTTCTAACTCTGTGATTAGTTTTTATATATTAATTTTGTATTGAAGAAAATTTAAATAGTAAAAATACTGTACCATAAAAACACTTGAAGCTCCAACCAAATTGTTTGACAATTTCGCTGAAGTTATAAGAGTAAGAAAGAAAATTCTGATGGTGGGTAATATGTGAAAGAAACAAAAACAAAAAATAACGTAAGATATGATATAATTGACAGAAAATATCTCGACACAAGGCATTTGTATCAGTTTGGGAAACTGGAAATCAATAAAATACCAATGATATTAAGCTAGGCGCAGAAACAGTTTTTTTCATGTAGAGCAGCTTTGTGAGCATGATTGTCGTTTTGTTATTTTGTTAAAACAAGTTAGTTTTAGAATAACATAAATTCTTAAAAAGCTTTTTAACTATACAGAATTTTTTCATTACTACTGTTACGAATATAAAATGGTGGAATTGTACATCTCTATTATGTTTTTGGCAGCGAAATGTTTATAATTTGCTTAGCCAATGTTGTAACGTTAACATTTTTACTGATCATAGAACATTTTCTTATCTTGTTTTAGGAAAAGCTCGCCAACGAAAGTTTCTTGCATTTAGTGCTCTGTGCCATCTCTACTCACGTCCCCCACTTCCCAAGAGATCTGGCACATAGCTAACTTAAACTTTAAAAACCCTTATCGATATAAGGGTGGTTAACATAAACATTATAAATTGTGTTGTGTCACAGCAGTGGATTCATATGAATTGTTTTTATTCAGACATAATGTGTGTACCATAATTAAGAAATTCCACTTCTTCCTGAAAAACAATGGTTAGAACATCTTGCGTTTCAGATAATATCTGCGTAATAGCAACACCTTCCTAACGCCATTTTAATTGAAGTGCGTGCAAAGCAATGTTTTGACAAGGTTTTTGAGTCCGTCACTGCTTTTTACGTGCCAAAACGCAGTTCATTAACACATTAAAACCCAATTCGGGAAACATTAAAACGCCGGCCTTTCCGGGAAAATTTAATTTACCATGGCATCGCGAGTGATTCACTTCAAAAATTCTTAAAAAGCGAGCTCTGTCCGAAAACTAATTATTGTTTGCAATTACGCTGTTCAAAGCAGGCTTTCCCAAGGACAAATCTCTGTCAGCCATTTAATTGAAGCTCGCCCAATACCTGCTCGCTTCCCACTCGACGTATCTGAAAATAAAACTTTCAACTTGGTAGTGCTCGAGTGCGGAATGTTGTTCGTTTAGGGAAACACGGGTTGTGCTTTCAAACGCACGATATGATAAGGATTTCCTGAAGCAGGTTGAAATTTTAAAATGTCATTAAGGTGCTTTCTTGCGGCTAATAGGGGTTTAAAGGCTGGAGCCAGAAGTGAACTACTTAAGATAAGGCGAGTGTCTTGATTTCTGTCAAAACGCTAAATAGGAACGCGGCTATCTACCGACGCACCTTCAAGAATCTAGCCAGTTAAAACTTTGACATTAACAGGCCTACCGTTGAGCCTAAGTGTCATATATTATGCCAAAAATGTGGTAATTTATTTACATATGCAGGAGTTCGTTATAATTGACAAACACTCAAAAACGATAACTGAGAAGTGCAAACACACATTATAGAATAAACAACTATTAATTTCGGGATCATTTTTAACAACTTTTTTCTTTGTTTCCTTTTGCTACTCTTATTTACATGGTTGACATAAGAAATTTAAATTACTAGCAGCGAAGGAATTATTACAATGGTTCTAACTTAACAATTATACATTAAAGCACATTAGACACTAAATGTACCTGCTTTTCCCTAAATAATGTTAACCTCAATAAAAGGCCCCCATATACAATTTAGTATTAAACAACATATCTATATAAGACCAGCTGTAGCCCTCGGCGAATACCGCATTTCAAATTTCGCGCTTTAGTGTGAGATGCGTGCGTAAATTCCTGGCACGAATTCCACCCGAACTTTAATCGGGCGGTGACCTCGGAAAATCGATTTCTAAGGGTGCGTTAAACGCAGCGTTTGGGCTCATTCAGCAAGGCAATGATAAATCGTCATTATTAAATGAAATGAACATGTGTTCCTAGATTTAAAAAACAAAACAAAATCACGAAAATAGTAACCGTCGAATGCAACCATGGAACTTTTGCCCGTTTAACACGGCATGTAGTGTTTTGCATTATTATAGAGGTATGATATTATCTTATGGTTAATATTTGTATCCAACACCTTGTTATTACGATGCCATAACTATGCCGATCTCAATTGAATAATATAGGTGATACTGATAACCCACGCGTTACTTTATTGCTACTATAGCTTACTCCATGTCACCTTGACTTTACATTTTCACAGCTGTCAATACAAAATGTATGTTGTTTTGGTATTGATTGAGTTGTTGGATACACTTTTCTATGGCACTTGTTTGTTATTACAAGTAATTTACTCGAAAAAACCCCACTTCTAACGCGGCGTTTGTCCCGCCTCTTTGTTATTTTAAATTTTAATTGTCATTCAGTTGCTAGCTAGCTCAGACGTTAATGCACAAAACCCGTTTGTTACCTCAATTTGCTTTGCACCGAGCTGGCCTAGTTCACACCTCTAATTCTGAAAAGAAACACTTCAACCCCGCTAGAAATAAAATATAATGAAAAAACATGATGGTATACAGACATACAAATAAAAGTAATACAAAACGGCAGTACGCAAATAATGGACGACGTAAATAATAAAGATTAGTGTTTAGTTGGATGGCTACGGGTTAAACGCTAAATTCTACTCGCTTTTACAATTTGGCATTAACATATTTCATGAATAAACCAAAGATTAAAGTTGGGTCTACAATGCTACGAGCTAACATGTAAATTTTACGCACACGTACAATTTCCATCAAATACAGTAATAAAAGGTCGTATTCTTACATGAAAGTTCACGAAAACATCTCACACATTTCGCCAAATTCACTTTAATCCGGCACTGCCTGCGCTTGACCACTGGCAAGTATTGCTGACTGCGACCACGCCGTGAAGCCGATGTCGTAATTCAATGTTATAATATGATGCAATCATGTGTTGTGCTCTAAGTATAATGCCACGTAGCACTGCATTGTGGATTTGATCAAATACATTGGTCGTACAAGAACTAACCCGTTTTCACATTTCCTGCCAGCGAAAACCTGGATCTGGGTTCGTGAATTTGGGTCTTTTTATGGCGTCGTTGTTCAACACGGTCGTTTCTGAAATCGGGTAACTTCACCTTGAAGCCGCTGTAGCAACTTCCTGCTGTGAATTATGTGGACCTCGGGGCTAGGTATTTTCCAAGGCTGTACTACACTCTTGGGGCTCGGATATCAACCCCAAGAAATAGCGTTGATTGATAGCTTGGCAGGGCGTTGATTGCTAGCTTAGCAGACCCAGGTTCACTTGCACAATTTTACTTCCAAGTACCTAATAATGGGGTTCTCAGAAGAATGAATAAAGAACAAGAGCTTGTAAAAACAATAAAGAAAAGGAAAGCAGCATACTTTGGCCACATATTTAGAAACACCAAATATAACTGGCTACAATTCGTTGTTGAGGGAAAGATTGAAGGGAAGCGTGGCATAGGACGCAAAAAATTTTCGTGGCTCAGGAATTTACGCGATTGGTTCAATATCAGACATGCTGGCACCCTTATACACTTGGCACAAGATGGAGAGGAGCTCCAAATGATGGTCGCCAACCTCCAGTGAAAGGAGAAGGCACCCTAAGAAAAAGACCTAGTCTTTCGCAAAAAGACTGCGAACTTCGGCGTTCTGCGGTTGTTCCCGTTGTTCAGACGAAGCGCGCGAATTCATATGGGGGCGATTTCAAATACATAATGCGATCTTTATCTAATTAATACAGCACAACAGTTAAAGATCAGCTTTAGCCTAGTGGGTTATACATTGAAAAGATCTGGTGAGACTTTTATCATGTGCCTTTATTTGTAATATAACACACGTGTAGCACATATAACTCCTACAAACCATACAAATACAATACTTTAGTAAATTACTCCATGTAGTTCTTGATTTCTTCGGCTATATGACAAGACTTTCTACCTGAATTTAAAAAAAAACTGGTTGTATAATTTTATCTATAGAAAGCAGTGAAGAAAAGTCCTACTTTTTCACTTAGCAATTCTTTTTCACTTACTATCAATTCTTTTTCACTTGGTAACACTTTTCTTCCTAGACACACTTTTGCACCTTTATTCTACTTTAAATGAAAGTATGACTTTCTCTCTCTCTCTGTCTTTCGGATGCTAAACATGAAATGAGGAAGCTGATACGGGGGACTTATAAAATAAACTGAAATTTTGGAATTTCCAAAATCCCTGACATTATGTAAACATTTATTATTTAATTTTTTATTTTCCATTAAATACCTATATGCAGAAATAGCATGTTCAAAGCGTATAAGTAAGGTGGGTTTTCAAGCTCGTGCATGTTTACACTCTATAGTAAACTACCATTTTTCTTTGCTGGTTATACTTTCGAATTTTAAATGATCAAATTGTTTCTAATAATAAAATAGGATAAATTTTTTATAGAAATATAATTTCTATAATTTGGGAACTAATATATACAGTTTCTAACTTTAAAACATAATTTCCATGCCATACATAAGTTGTCCGGGATATATCTATTTTGTTTGTATAAATCTATGTGGTTGTTGTTTATGGATTTAATTTAAATATTTAGCAAAAGAAGCTATTTTAAATCTCTAATTTATTATTTCTATTTATCTGACTCGCAAATTTACTAAATTTAATCTGAAAGCAGACGCAAGGCTACTACTATTTCTCGCTATTTCAAACTGAATTTCATCAAAGGGATCGTTATTGAAATATATCGCCCGAGGAGGTTTCCATTTATTGGAAAATCAAAATTATGTCAATAAATACAGGGAATATGAAGCAGTTGCCGGGACTGGCTAAAGCACTCATTGTGCTGTAAACAAATTTATAGCACAATATTATTTTTGAGAGGAAATCGGCATTATCGTACATGCGCTGCACAAGCGATAATTTCCAGCAGGTTGGCCACATTGTGAGCCCGCTTTCATTACTCTTCACTATGAAATATGTTGTTTTCCAATAACATCATTTCCCAGGATAGTTTTTAACCGCACCGGGAATGTTTTTTACGAATGACAACCTCGACGTAATTAATGCTTGTGTGTAACGAAGATGTCTTCACATGCACGCATCGTTACAGTTGAATATGGGGACTTAATAGTCCTTAATTGCTTTGAAATAGTTTTTTGTCCACACCACGCACTAGGGTATTAACTTACGACAACCTCGGCATCATCTATCTAAAAATCTGTTGGAAAAACAAAGCGCCGCTGGAGCGACGTTCATTGTATTTTTTATAGTTTTTAGAACATCCTTTACGGACCTGGTGGAGTCTCAGATTGAATCAGCCTTTGGAAGTATTTGCGATGGGCGAATGTTTAGAAATCCTTTACAGTTAAAAATACGAGCTTTGGGGTTTGTGTGGGAGCTCTGCTTTGGTGTGTAATTTATGCAAAACTCGAGGTAATTCCATTAACCGACGTTGGAACTCTTTACAGATCTCTCAAGAATCTTTGGGATTGTAAATCTGGTGTACGCTATTTTGCAATGAATAGCAACCCTTGGTGATTTATGTACTCTAAACTTTAAGAGGGGTGTAACTGTTCTACACGGATTTTCTCGAGACATTTTGCACTAAAGGCTCCACCTTAAAATATAAATTGAAGTGGTGACGTTACGATGATTTTTATTTGATTTTTATATTCCAAAAATTATTTTCAAAATTCTTTTTGCATTTCTATTTCTATTGTGAAAAGATCAGTTCATAAATATCGCCAGTACACCCAGCATATTATCAACGTAATAGATATTAGTTGAAGCAAGTCACGTTACTCAGGTAAAATATAAAATCAATAATCAGGAATCACAGACGACCCAATTATATCGATATGACATGATACTTGTACTGAATAATTCATAACCACACCATGTAATTCTTCACCATGTAATTTTCAGGAAGGTTATTTTATGTGCCTTGCTCCATAAAGGTGTAACATGCTTTGTCTGATAATTTCTGCTTCCAATAATAATCAATATGTCATAATTTAAATATTTCATGCATAGCTGAGTGAAATTGAATGCTACTAAACGCAATACAAATTCTGTACGTGATCTAATTCTGTAAACTCTTATTTCATATTTTATTCCGTTGATAAAATTGAAATTGAAATTTATAGTAATCAATTTCAATGTGTAAAATTCATTTCGTAATTCTTGTACGTAACGTAGTCAGTTGATGGATAAATCTATTAAAACGTGAACAAATAATTATTATATAGTGTACGCATTTGCAATTTTGAACTTTCTCAATCACAGCTACCAAAAGTGACGCTTGTGTGATATTCAACCATTGAACAACCGGTTATTTCGTCGTCCAATCGAGCGTAAGCCCGTTGTGTTTAAATATGTAATTAATTATCCAGAAGTTTTATTTCTGCTATCGCTTAAATAATTATTTAATTGTATTTCTAATTCTATATTTGTAATTTGTTTTTTATATAATATGAAATGTTTGCGGTTGTCCGGGTTGTCACTAATAGACAATATAGTAAATAATTTTCGTTCCTCAGGATAGCAATTCAAAACAGTTCTCTTTGATGTAAATATTTCGGAAAGCTTTATTTCTCTCTCAAGGCGAAGAAATAATTAATTTTTATAATTAATAATTGATATTTGATGCAAGTTGGTACGAGTAGTGACAATACTGACTAAAACGATATTTTAAGAAATGTGTATTAATATGAGATTCTTCAAACGTTAAAACGTTTCAGCTATCTGGAACCATATGTTTAGATTACATTTCTTCTGCTATCAAAAATTATTAACCGTGAAATTGCACAACAGCCATAATGCCTATTAGTGTAATTAGCTTAGAAAATTGCCACAGAAAATTTTAAATTAGATATGCAAATTGAGCCATTAGCCTTTTTTAGAACAGAGATTCTGTAACTAACACAGGACGTCCTTGGAACCACATAATGGAGACATAATTTGCAGTTTCTTTTGTGTTGCTTTGACAAGTGCTTTTATGCAAAAACGAACAAAATGGTTAACATTAACCTTCTAACCTAATGAGTGCCAAGAGCACATGATGTAATCTGAGAAAAAATGTTTAGAAACCTGCAAATTTTGAAACTTGATTGAGCAAAATGTATAGATTTAAATGGGAAGGTTTGCTTTAACTCAGCATTTTTTATGTTTATGTTGAAGAGCATTTTTGCTAGTTTTGCAAGCCCATGAAGACTTATAATTACAACGCACTCAAAATAGAGGAAAAGGCTGTTGTAAACTTCCGTTAAACCTACAGCAATATGTCAGCTTGCACATAGAAAGCCTAGCAAGTTGCGAACTTCGCAACTTCCTGCAGTCGAGCTTTGTTTTAGCAAAACAAAACGCGGCGAACTTGGACGTATATCCGCCTTAGTTGCCACTTGACACCAAAAACCAGAACTGCTTTCCATATGATGAAAAACAACTCCTTCCTGGGATCACCTTGCATGCACAAGCTGCAAATTATGCTTGTTGCGTGTTTGAACCCTCCAGTGGAGGCGGAAATTATAAATTCGTTCAGATGTAAAAATTGCTTTAAAGGGTTATATGTGTCTTAACGAAAAATAGGTTAACAAGAACTGTTGTAGAATTATACGTACCAGTCGTGTTTTTATGAATTAATAGCACATTGTGTGCTTTTTTAAATCCTGACGAAAAATAATACCTTTTCGGGGTGTTTTGGGTCCACAAAATGCATACTTTCGGTATGTCGTTGCTAGATAACAAAAAATAACAGTATGAAAATGTACTCGTAATTTGACGTTCTGCATGAGAGATATTTTGTCGGCTATATATATTTTTCTTAAATTTATTTTATGTCTCGAATTATTTTTATATCAACCACTTACATTACAAACATATATTCGGTAACCTCCAAGCAAAAACAGGAAAATATGTGCTCTACTGTTCCTTGTTTTTCCTTTCTTGGAACATTGATTGTGCCCCATAGTTAATTTGAAAATATAAGTAAAAAAGTGGACGTGACTACCTCCCAGGACTTTCCCATACTGGAAACTGTTCATATCGTCTTTATTCAACAGTCTTTACAACATATCAAAATTTCAACTCGATGACTCACGTCTTCACCGTGATAAGCGTTTACACTTTCACGTAAATTGCGGGTAAATATAAAAGAATGTGTAGTTCAAAACGTAACCACCGAGCTTCTGTAGATGGCGCCAAGTGGACAAGCCGCCACTGTGCTAGTTTATTTATGTATTATTTTCCTCAAAACGGCTGTAGCACCGAGGTGAAATTTTCTAAGTACCTGGAAATTATATTTTCTAGGGCATACAAAATCGATTTTTTTATTTTCGCGGAAAAAGATTCTTTGACGCAAAAATATAACAACCGTTAGAATAAAAAAATTATTTTTCAAAAATAGAGGGGGGAGGGGGCCGGTGCGCTTACATATATCCACGAGTGTAATATTTTTTTGCATATTCATATGCTCCATTATGCGCTGAGCAATTCAGTAAAAACCGCAGCTACCTATCTTGTTTTGTTTATTAATTAAAGGGGTTTAAATTTTCAAACTTCAAAGCTTCGTAGAGGGCGCCACAGATAATTCATGAGATTCTTTAAAAAACAGATCGATAGCCCTTTTCGGGGTCTATCAGTGTATGAAGTTTAAACAAATTCCTGTGGGCAGTTTTTGAGAAATGATTTTTAGAAAATTTCCAAAATTTTGAAAATTTGTAATTTAGGCCCCTTAATATTTTTCAAAACACTTTTTATATCACCTCATGTTAGCCTTCATATACTATTCAGAAAAAAAAATCAATTGAATCGATTCATCCGTTTTTGAGTAATAGGGCGTTAAACTCAAAATTTTCAAAAATCATAGCGCCCTTCATTTTAAACCTAGCGAGTTCGGCAAAAAACTAACAGATTTGTCTTATGACCCTCTATCGTTATCCGCGATAAAATTTTCAAAATTTTAATCACGAAAACAGTGATACCAAAAAAACATGCGTAACTTCCGCTTCCGGTTTCGGATTTTTTTGAAAAGCTTATTTTGTCGATGAATTTTCGATACACCCCCGCATTCCAAAGCGCATCAAAATCGGAGCAATACTTTCGGCTGTGTGAGCGTCACCCACCCACACACCCACACACAGACAGACATTTTTTAAAAACCACTTTTTTGGGTTCCTATAGGCCCAAAACGGATATTTCTGTGAAAATCTCGATTTCCAAAATTTTCATGATTCCAAGACTTCTCTATACCTATACCTATGGGTATGGGAAAGTAAAAGCAGTTCTCAAGTACCATCTAGGCTAAATTAAAGTACTAATATATTGCAATAAACTAAGATTAAACATACGGATTGATTTTGCGATAGGTGGAATGAATCAATTCTTTTTAATACGACTCTATGCTTGATATAAAATGGATTTTTACCAAATTACGGAAAGGATTCAGTTGGCAAAGTTAGCTTAAGAAGAATACATATCATTGTAGTAACGTGGTCTTTCTGGTAACTTTACGAGGAAATTTTATTAAAACAAAATATTATAAATTAAAAACTATAGCGATTTACCGAGTTTCACAAAAAAGAGAAATCCAGAAACACTCTGTATACACTATAATTGTAGAAATATTTTCTTTTCGACAATTATATAGGAAATTTAATATAACCAAATAATTAAACGTCAAATTATTGCAGTGTTCTTA
Organism: Agriotes lineatus; assembly: GCA_940337035.1. Classification (NCBI taxonomy): domain Eukaryota; kingdom Metazoa; phylum Arthropoda; class Insecta; order Coleoptera; family Elateridae; genus Agriotes; species Agriotes lineatus. Next base: position 142,598,172 of record OW679195.1, on the reverse strand, counting down.
TAATTTTCTAGACTCTTCAGTATCTTTCAGAAGTAATTTTAAATATATTTGAATTTATTTTCACATGTCCATTGATCAGTAAAATGCCTACCTATCTTTTAAAATTAAACCAACCTCTCCGCCCTGTTCTGGACCTCTCTTAAACATATCCTTGATATCGTTTCTACAGTTTTATATTTCTGTTGTTTTTAAGTCCTGTTTTACCTTATTTGCTCATCTTTTCTTCGTTCGCGGTCGATGTCCTGTTTTTAATCATTCTCCCTTGATTTATTCTCATGACATGCCCGAACCATCTCAATCTTTATGCGTTTATCGTAATCACCAATTCTTTTCCTTCTTGAATTTCACGATTTATTTTCCTTCTATATTCATGGTTACTTATCTCCTTCGGTGCCAATAATGAAGTCATAATTTTCCCTTTGGAGATTTTCAGTTTTCTTCATCTTTCTTACTAAACCGTTACCTCAGCTGCATGCAATGCCACCGGTCGTAGGTGGCCTTAGTATATTTTAGGTTTTTTTACTAATTTTTACTTTGGGTATTTTTTATCAATTCTATATAATTTATATCCGTTTATAATGATCCTTTTCTGATATCATGATTCCTTTCGTTTCTCTGGCTCAGTGTAATACTTAGTTTCTAAGCAAATTTGTGTCCTTATATCTTTCATTCTTTGGCATCAGCCGTTGTGGTCGTTCCTTGATTTATTAGAAGCCCCTTTCTCTGCTACTTAGAACGAAACAATCAGTTTTTTTCACTTCTTGCTATTATTAGTATTACACCTTCTGATACTCTTAACTCGGGCTTCGTATTTCTTTGTTGTATGTTTTAGAATCTATAAGAAATATATGGATATCTGTATTGTACTCATACGACTTATCTATTTTTTGAATTAATTGACTGTGTAACATCGATAGTTGATTTATGAGGGCGAAAAGCACGTTGATAATCTTCAATTTCTACTTCTCAATATTTGTTGAAAATATCTTTTAGGCCTATCCTTACACGTGCAATATTTATTACTTATTATGCAAAACTATTAGGGTTGTTGTATATTGGAAGTACATGAAAATTCCTACAAATGTGTAAAAATTATTGCCTCAGATGCACTTTAGAAAGTAATTCAGCGAAGGTAGTTTGCGTTAACTGAAAGGACCAGATTAGTATATTTGGTACATACTGAAGGAATGGAAATGTGCTAATGGGATATTTGAGGATGATTAGGGGTTGAATCAACTTTGTGAGCAGGAAAGCGATCCCAACCCCCATTTTAAAATAATTGCAGCCTATGTTAACTCATAAGAAAATTAACACAGTGGTGGTTAAACCGATATTTATTCATTAACACACAAATTTTTTATAATCTCCTAACGTAAAGTGCGACTTTACATATTGTTAATTCAGTACGGCCTAGTAATCTGGCTTTATTAAAGCTGCTGTGTTCTTATTAAACTAGATTTACGATTATAAAGAGATTCATGCGATTTCAGCATGGTGCAATAAGATGGATTAAAAATGCTGCGTATATATTAAACTGCCTCTAAACATTAAGACAAAATACGTATGTTTTAACGCAGTTTAAACAATTATGGAACATCAAAAATACATATAACTGCTTTAAGCAGTAGTTGTACTGGGTACAGTTTTATATGAAACTTCATAAAACGAATTGCTTATATTAGTTGTCATACACAGCAAGCAATGTAGTAGAAAATTTAAACTATAAATTTAGGTTACATTTTGTAAAGTGTGTGGAGCTAAACTCTCAATGGAGAAATGGATGAGTTTTGCCCGAGTCTCGACGAAACAGGGCGACCAATTAGATATCTCTTCGTAATCTAGCACACATAATTTTAATATTCACACTTCCTCTTGATCTTATAGTAGAATAATGTCCTGTTTAATACTATTTTTTATGTTGTGTGTTCAGGATTATGCCACCATGTCTTCCTAGATCTTCTTTGATGTTGGGCTTCTAACTACATGAACACTGAACAGGGTCTCTCCTTCGTCTTCTTATTCTAAACCACTTGACAGTGTCTCGGACCTAGCATCTTTCACGAATGGCTTCATTTCTTATTCTGCCACGAAGAGTGTGCCCCGAAAATAGTTCGGAATACCTTCATTTCCGTTAATCTCATGAGTTGTTTACTGTTTCCTGTCCCTGCTCTTGTTGCATTGGCGTATGTTAAAATTGAACGTACATATCCGGATACAACAAAAACTTTGTTCCTGGGTCGTACCTCTTCATAGATCATCGACGCTCGACATTTCGACTACAAAGTACTTAAAATTCATAACTTGTGTGATAGGTTTATCACCAACTACCAATTAATGGCATAACGTATTCTTAGCTGTTGCCATGGAACCTGTCTTCTATGGAAATTATCATATTGAATTGTATAGCATAAGGCATTAATATATGCAATCCTGATATTTCAAAAAGTAACAACTATCAAAAGATTATAACATTTTCAGAATCCAGCTTCTGATTTAAATCTTTCTGCTTTTCAGCGAAAATACCTGCGACATATCGTCAGCTAGTCTCAAGGGTTGCAAGCAAGCTCTAAAAGCTGATCATGCAGCTAGACTGTATTAATAACCACCACGAAAGAGCCTGGACCGTAGGCTGTACCAAAGAATCGGTGCTGCTGGCTTGCATCTTTTTATCTCTGCTCAGGTAGCTAGGTGTGATCACACAACGTGGCATGTAAATAATTAATCAGCAGCGTCGCGACTCATTATCGCGAAGTATCTATTACGGACTCCAGGAAGTCATTAGAGAGGTGAGGTTAATGGCGCCCCTTCAACGTTACTTTATCAGACAGAAGACGCGACACCCTCAAACTGCAGACTAGATCATGCTGATTATGTTACAAATGGTGGTGCCATTCAGAACGTGACTAATGAAAAGTGGTTAATTTTCAGCGTTTATGCCAGGTGGGGAAATGGGGCTCGCGAGCGCCGGTTACAATCTTCAAATTGGGATTATGCTAGCGCAGAGCTGCCGCAATTAGTAAACGATGTATATTTAAAACGCTTCTGCACACCAAGTTTAAAACTAGTGAGGAGATGATCTGCATTTTTAAGACGTTTCCTTTTTAGCAAGAAAAAAAATCCCCATATTTTTGGTACTAAACAAATGCAGCTTTAGAAATAAAATAAATACGATTTGATGGAACAAGCAAAACTGTAAAAATTATATTTTTCTAGCTGTTATTCATGGCGTTTCTTTTCAGAAAAAATCTAATCAAGTTATTAACGCAATAAAAGATACCACATTAAAGTTAACACAAAGATTATCTTTTATTCCACTTCGTACACCAAACTAAAGTCGTTGATTGGTTGACAAGGTTTGTTAAAACTTGTTCTTTAATTTTGTAGTGTGGGAAAGTACCCAAATAATGTTCAGGTTGCTAAAAAAAGAAAACAACAGATTATAACACAAGCAAGATAAACCCATGAAAATCGCGTATCATCTGAATGTTGGCATCCAGAACTATGTAGAACAAAATAAAAATGTGGACATAATTAGTTCATTCTAATTTTTTGCATAATTTTTGTACGCTTTTGATCTACATTTTTTTGCTAGAAATATACATAAACATTCTGACACAATATATTACGTTTAATATTAATTCTGAGCTACTTTATCCGCTACTGTATTTGGAGTGTGTGGTGTGTAAATGGAGCCTGCATTGAAAGCCAATGGCAGCCAAGCCACAGTTACTTTTTTTTATTGTAGTAACAAAGTAGGATTTAAACATTTACTTATATTTTCTAAACTGTAACGTTTTCCCTTATTTACAACCCCAAATTGGTTTTTAATTGTATTTTGTGTATATTAGTTTGTATTAATTTCAATATGATACTTAGACTATCCAAAGAAATATCACCTGTTTTGGAAGTTGTCTTCTTGACTTAGCTTTGTATTCCATTCAAACTTATAACAACTCTGGCATGTTTTAATTAAATAATTCTAACATTATGTCATGATACATAGCCTCGACTAACTAGCTCGGAACAATGAGACTCCTTTTTCTACAGCTGAATGGTATTATTCACTATGAAAGCAATATTTACTTCAACCATTAAATATTACTTATCTTTCATCAACAGTATAAATACATTACCTTATATTTGAATTTCAACTTAAATATTCTCTAAATCAATAGCTTTTAGAAGGATCTCAAACTTCACATTTAAATTAAGTTATGTTTAAAATGACACATTACAAATAAAACCATAGTTCACTTGCAAATACATTTTAATAGATTGTTCTAAATTGCAAAAATTGAAATCTTAAATTAATATATTTCGAAATTTCTCAATACAAACGCCTTAAGCTCTTCAAGCGCTTGAATTAACTTGTAATTTAAACAATAAATATTCTAATTACAATTATTCTAAAATTCATCTCACTTTAAACTTGTTTATAACCAATATAAAATGTCACTGACCTTTACACTTCTTTGGTTGA
>OW679195.1:142386350-142593592 GCA_940337035.1 Agriotes lineatus | reverse complement strand
AAATAACATTGACATGAACTTTAAATTATAGTAATCTTGATATTAAATCGTATTAAATAGTAGAGAAAGCTATTTTACGACTACTTATTTAACTTGGAGATATTATTATCAGATCACAATTGATGAAATTCAACCACCAACGTTAATTTTATATGATATTTTAATATTTGTTATTTCCAATAGAAAACCCATTTGGTTTCTCTAATAACTGCCAACTGGATATTAAAAAAATAAAATGCTACATGCACTTGCATGTTGCATTACAAAGTTAGTTCCTGATATTAAGTAGATTACCATTTCTAACTAATAAATATTGGTAGTCTATTGCATTATAACGTTTAAGAAAATGAATAATTGAAAAATTAATGCAGTGACATTTCAATCAATAAAATAAAAAATAGTTATTTATGTATCTGGTGCATAGAAGTATTTCTCATACGAGGTGCATACAACGTTTTTTCTACAGCTTTATCAAAATAATGAGAATTGAATATAAAATATAACCCCAAACTGCGCGTATTGGTAGCTATGCGCCTGTAAAAAAATATAATACTATAGCGCCTTATTAAACTTCCTAATATTTCAACAAGTAAATATCCAGGATTTTAGTTACCAAAAGAATACATAACTCACCATACATAAACCGTAAATTTGCAACATCGAAAGCAATTTAACTTACGTAAAGCTGTTCCGTGAACAATATAAAAATAATGATGTATATATAATTTAGCCTATGTTTGAGCTATTCTTAACTCCCCTGCAAATCTATGCAATTTTTATAAGTATATCTGCATTGTGAATTTATAAACGACCAACTTCAATGTGTTTTTAAAGCTTTGCTTTAGCAAATATATGAAATTTAAAAACCTACTGCAACATAAATTCTGATGGATTAAACATCGAAAAACAAGTAAAGAGTTTCAACGATAATTACACGATTTAATATAAAATATGTCGTGGATTTCAAATATATCAATGTATAATGCTCTAATTCCACCCTACAGTTATTAAGCTGGTGAGTGTATAATAGTATTGAATTGAAATGGAATACTACAGCAGTGGCTAGAAGATTAAATATTCCTGACACAAACAACAAATAAAATTGCTTGTTTTAAATTAAAATAAATATTTATGTTATTTCAGATTAATGAACTGATATATACAGGGGAATAGCGACATTTCAAACAGAAAAGTAATGCAATTTTATATTTCATATGTTAGAAAATAATGCGATGTAGAAACGAATCGTGTCTATCTGACAGTTATGTACTTAAGTGTAAACATATTATAAATTAGCTAGAATTTTCAAGAATGTTTTACATTCTGCGTTATTTGATTATATCAAACAACTACTAGTAAAATATGTTTTCAGGGTATAGCAATATTGCATGATGATGTACGTAAGTGTTGAGGATCTTTCTGTTTGCTGAAGGCAATTAGAGCAATAATAGAAACTAAACAGCAAACATCGTCGCACGAGAGCTGCAAATCTCAAATCTAAAATAGGTTCATTAATGTTAGTATTGCAAATGTATGTTTTAAAATTCACCCATTAAGCTCACATGACAAATCTTGATAATCCCAGAATTTACTGCAGTTTTGTTCCATATTTCAGCATAATTTCAAGATTAATATTGGGATAACATATCGCCAAAACATTTGTGCTTAATGAGTGTTTTATCCGGATAAATCGTTTTGTTCGTGAACACAGTTGGACTTAACGCATGAAATGTGCTCGGCATGTGATGAGTATTTTTATTGACATAGTCTGTTTATGATTATCGCATTAAAGAATCTATCGAAGATTAATCATCAATCAAAGCCATGACTTTCATTTCCCGAGGTCGCTTTGGATTTTCTTTTTTATCCAACTCATACGTTTCCACCTTATTCTCATTCATCAAACGCGTAATTATATTTGCTACATTCAACAACAAACCCACAACAGTTAATTCTGTTTTTGATCATAAAAATGAATTGGATGCGGAATCGAGGAAATCGAAATGTTAGAAACCAATGAACACTATATTTAGAAAATTACTCTCTAAACCCCCTTTTAACTTCTTTCAGTACTTTATATGTATTAAAAAATATATATTCAAGTACATTTTCCGATTTTTCTTCTACATGAAAGATTTAAGTAGTTTTAGTTGTGCTTTCGTGTGCTCATTTTTCAAGAATTTCTATAATACTTGCTTGAATCGCAATCAATACAGAGGAAGCTTGAGTGGCTGAGCTACCCTGTGGAGCACTAATGCTTGGGGCAATAAACCGAATAACCTGAAAATTATGACAAATGATTAGCAATTAACATACGAAGAATTGACTGCGATGCATTCGTCGTTGCTTCCTCCAAGGAGCTTTGATCATTTACCGAAAATGCACTGTACTTTGCATTTTTGTTCATATTATATTTTTTTTATGTTAATTGAAGAGTAGAAAGCATAGCTAATGATTTATATCCCTACATTGTTTAGTTTTTTGAACAAAACTAGTTCACTTCTATTATTTTCAGCTGTATCATATATAAACAGCAGCGCAAATTACTTTTTCATGCTGTACCTTTTCGCATTAATTACATACTGCACTTAGGGGACAGCGTGGGGGGTAAAATGGGGTATTTAACTTCGAGCATTTATACCTATAGATGCATCCACTCGTTTTAACGATTCTGTGGATTGGAACTAAATCACACATATGCCGTTAGGTTCACAATTTTGACTTACATAAAATTACCATGATTACAGCAAGATGCCACCACAACTAAAAAAAATAATAGGGACGCCCTGTTTTAATCATCTACCCCGTTTTATCCGTTGCTCCCCTAGATTGTGTTTTAAAATCTTCTATATAGCATTTTCGCGATTTTAGATTAAACGTCACTAATTTCCTGGTTTTTATTATAAAATATTGTTATTGTAATAAAATGATTCATAAGCAAGTGACAAAAATCTGTATTGATAGATTACATTGCGAAGGTTTCTGCAGAGTGGGTTGCCTACGTGCTTCTCTCTTGGTGGAGTTTTTTGAAATCCTTTGACGAAATAAGATTCGTTTTAGTGTACCAGACTTGCTAATTAACTAAACAAGAGGTCCACTATCTTAAACCGTTGGCTTACCAAAAGCAACAGGAAGTTTTCAAAGAATTTTGTAATGGCTAGCACGCCGTCGCGTCGTACGAACCTGGAAGGCTCCAGCATAGCCACACGCTAATCTACCGTAAACTGTACTGGATTAAAAACGAATAAACTGTGGCGTTCTTCCTGGCAAACAGCTGTTTTCACATATCTGTCGTGCCGGAATGTGGACCGCCGGTATTAAAAACAGGGCAAAGCTCTAACCTGGCCCGGTATCGATGTCTTCGGATAGCGCGGCGGCGAGGAAAATGTGTTTCGAGAGCATAAACAGATCCCGCCCCCCAATTATAAAATTCCCCCGGACTAACGACGCCATGAACTTTTCGGAATTGTCCAGACCGGCCAATGCTGGTCGGACGATCAACCGTTTACACCGATCTGTCTTACGTGACCGCCAGCCCACCCGGAGCCACTTCGGATTTGGATCCTCTAAAGCGGTACTTCCGCTTACACATATTTTTTTATTCGCAGGCGGGAATGCCGCCGAATCTTCGGCGTTTTAGCAGCAATAAAACACTGATAGCAGCAAATTTGCAGGCTTAATGTCGCGAAAAGGACAAAGTGAAGTGAAAATAATGGATTCCTCGGAGTAAATACAATTAAATTCAATTTTCGGCAAAGAAGAATTAGTCTCCTTGACGAGTCCTGCTGTAAGTGTTACTTTGAATGCAAATTTCCCAAAGTTTATGGTATATAAATATTTAAATTGGCGGAACTCCGCTCAAACTTGCAGTTCCGTCACGGATTCCTCTAATTGAGTCGGGGCAAATTTTCGGCTAGGCGCGCTAATTTAAGCTGTGCAACGCTTATTGTACGCTAGCAACATTCCTCAGGATTAAAAATCCGGGTCAGATTTATTTTGGACCCGTTGTGTGATTCCCACGAGCATTTCTCTGTCGCGCTCCCTTTGTTTTGGGCATTTTAGCTTTGTCTTTGGTCCTGGATCTGCGCCTGCTGTTAAGTTATATACGCTCCGCTTATCTCCACTTTGCAATTGAAACGGCACAAGAGTGGAGGATTTATGCTTCTTCTAGGGGTCGAATAGAACTTCTGGTGTCCTCGAATTAAGTTTTTCCGTGTTTTTACCTGGGCGCTCCAACTTACGCTCGTGTAAAATATTTAACATACTTTGGTCGTTTCAAAAATCTTGATTAAGTAAAACAAAACGTTTCCAAGGTTGGTCTATAATGTTTAGGTGCTGCTGATCCACGGATATTGATGCTAACACCCTGATTATTTCGAAACCATAACCATTTATTTAATTACACGCAATTATTAATGATCTCACACATATAGCGGGTGCTTCACGAAGAAATTTTGATAGGCAACCTAACTTACATATACCCATGTTATACCTTACGCCAGATCATAATTGGTTGCCTAATTATAGCAACTGAAACAATAAAGAAGCCGACCTGCGATTGACAAATTAAAATAATTGATGGTAGTAAAAAAATCGCAGATCAACCCCCCTACCGTTTATACACCACGGCAGCTCTAAAAAACTCTTTACTCACCGCAATGGCCCTAGCTAACTCAAATATCGGCGGCCTTAGATCGTAGGTTCAAATCATCAGCTATGTACCCTGGAATGTCTTCAAAAAAGGAAAGGAAATGGAAATGGGCGCCAGAAATCAAAAGATTTCAAATAATAAGAAAAATAAACTGCAAGTGACTAACGTTTAATTAATAATCAATAAAAAGTTTTGAAGTGTCAGTAATAAATTATCAGAATAATTAAAATGCAAACAATTTTATAACAACATTGTGTACGTGAACTGAAGGTTGCGACACGCATAAATTTAAAAACCCCTTTCGGGTTATTTTAATAACTCTAAATTCAAATTATTCATGGAATATGCATACCTCAATCATTTAATAATACCTTCTGTTTAGGCTATTGAAATAAAAAAGCGTGACTGTACCTTTTACAGAGGGTCGAAATACACATCAAAATAGCAAGTTTAAATATAGCATAATTAGATATACGCATAAAAATTTTAATATTAAAATAAGAGTATGTATGAAATTGAATGTTACATGTAGATAATGGCAAAATATATGAATTTAAATTCCAAATCATTACGGGTTTAAAATGTTTAAATGGAAAAACCAGGTATTCAAGATAAGTTGATAAATAATTCCGGAATAGCACTAACTAACCTCGAAACATAAGCTGGACGTAAACGGCAACAACCCTTGTTGAAATCGCCATGGATGCGCCGAAAATTGCTTCGAACCATCTCCAAAAGGCGGCAAATACGCCGAACCCAGCGGGTGTCGAAAGTGCGATGAGGTTAGCGACTTGGCCTCCGAGATAAACTCGTGGTTGAAACTGATAATTAAGAGCTAAGAAAAATATAATTACTATGGGGATAATAAGACAGAAAAGCGCAATCGTACCTGATCATAATCAGCCCTTAGGAAACACACTGCTCATTAAAATTGATTGAGCGCACGTAATTTGAGATAATTAAAATCAAACCTCAGCCGCGCCGGTATCGGCGGGCTCAAGCGAAGACAGCAAGTGCCAGGTACGAAAATTTCGAGCCCACAGCAAGACTCGGACTCTGATAAGAGATAGCGGAGGTCGAGAGGGCATCGTGCAAACGAAAAGAACTTGATACAGGCACAAAATGCGTTGGTTTGGAAAATTGAAGAATTTGAAATACAAAAGGATTTATAATTCAACTAAAAATATACAGGTTAAGCCTGAAATAATTGGATAAATGGCGAAACAATTAGGCTAAGCCAAAAAATTGTTTTACAACTAGGGGCGGCTTTCTTCGTGAATTACCATGTATACATACATGTTGCAAGATAAACATATACACATATAAGGTGCGCGATTAAAACAACTGTATACGCTAACAGTTCTACTGAAATCGGATGTCTACTCTGCCAAAGTCTTAGAATACTGTTGCCCAACGCCTTGCGGCACTCATTGGTTTTATTACTTAATTTCTCTTTTGCGGGCGGTTAATGGGATCGCCTCGATTTTTGCGCAACCGGTTTTTGTCCCCCGAAAGAGTAGCTATTTGTTCCCGAATGCCCTGCAGTTTATAGATGGCATAAGGTTACCGAGATGTGAGTTTCAAACTGCATGCTTTTCACACCCGAATTGCGAACGTAGTTTATCATTCGCGACACTATAATTCTACTCCGTGTACGACACTAGGCACTTAGTTGCGCGTAGCGTAACAATCAAAAATAGTTACCGCTCATTTAGGCTGCACAACGTATTTATTCGAAGTTTTCACTTTTTATGATTCCTCGTGCTGCTTTTGTAGGCCTTTCGCAGGGTGATTTATAAACGCTAAACGCGGCCGTGTGTCCGCTGCAAGAGAACTGGCTGTAGAACTAACAGTTGCTCTCGAAAAATATAAATACATTTTTTAAAGGGAACTTAGGTCTTCATCTTTTTCTGGATGCAATTACGCAATTAATAAGGTGTTGGCAATGGAAACATAGGCTTAGAAAATACATTTTGTCAAAATTTTGATGCATAAATTTAATACTTCCAGTAGTAAGACACCAAGTAATTAGTTGTACTCTATTTCTGAGTCGATTTTGAAGTTTCACTGTCCCTTTCTATAGAATATTGATGTATTAACCATATTGGAATATTGCATGCGCTTAAACGTTGGACTGCCTTCATTACAAAAAAAAACAATAACATTTGATGAAACAGAAAGCGTATAGACATAATTACTCGCGAGATAAACTTGGCGTTCAAAATCGACTCGGAAAGCATTTAAAATTTAAAAAATCCGAAATATCTCATCCATTTCCTGAAATACGGTAATAACTGGCAAACTTTGTAATTCTGCAATAAAGACAAACGTTGATTTCCTTCTAGACTTTTCGGTTTACATACATTTTTAGTTTTTTTTACTTTAGAATACCCAAAAGTCATATTACAGTTATTGAGAAGGAAAAATTAATTGCAGCCAATTGTTACCACCTAAATTTCGTATAAATTCACTCCACCAAATCGATATTCAAATATATGGATCACTTGCTTTAAACCATTCACCAAATGAAATTACGTTTTCCACGAGAATTGAAAGAAATTATTTAATAATATTTTTTTATCGTTCTTTGATATTAGATTCATCGGAATTAAAATAAACTCGTGCAACTAATAAGAATAAGCTTCACCAAAAGTACACTTTTAGTTCGCCTTCGACTTGTTGCGGTATAATTTTAGTAAGGTAGTAAGTAGGAGATACCTGCCATCGCTGTATGCAGAAGACGCATGTGACTCAATCACAATTTGATTAGAGTTGGCGTTTGGCTGTTGGTGGAAAAAAGAGACATTGCCAGTATCCTGACAACCTAATTTTCGTAGAAAGGCAACTATATCGGGATAAAAAATACTTCTTGTGTAATTACTTTCCAAGAAAAAAAAAATGAATTATGGTAGATACACAGTGTAACCGATTAAACTTGATGCAGGTTCCCTGAATATTTGATTATAAATTTTCCGCCATGAACCATAAAATATTGTTTGTATTCGCAGAATATCACAATTCAAAGAGGTTTTTAAGCGGAAAGAGTAAGAAAAAATTATAAAACAAAAAATTCACACCAAAACTAAGTTTTTTAAACAGAAGATTTTTACGCACATATAAAACGAAAATCGCATACGAAAAACCAAACAGCTGTATGCGAGAAAATAGGTCGCGTTGCCGACCAACAAACTCAAACGAGATTAATCATATCTAAAAATATCGAGCGGACCCAAGGTCCGAAAACTGCAAACAATCCAAACGGCTGAATGAAACGCGAAACTCGCCGGCGAATTCCGCTGCAGGTCGATAAAACCGATAAAGCCCATCGAGCGACACAGAGCGAGAGAGAGAGAGGGCGAACGCTTTTATTCGAGTAGCAAGGAGCAGCCGATGTAGTACCCGGCGCGATGCGGGTGCGTGGCAGTAAAAACGAAAACGGAATTTGTGTGCGACGGAGAAAGAAATAGATGGGCGAGAATCTTTATATAGGGACAGCTACTACTGAAATGACCAGAGTAGAGAACAGAACCGTAAGTTAAGTCGCACATTTGCGGTAAAACATGGTCATCTTGGTAAACTGGTAGTTTGTCCACAGATTTGTAGATAGCAGCACAACGCAATACAAGAAAAAGAGAGGAACGATTGTGGGTTAGTCTCTGTCCCCAACGCCCGGCTTAAAACGCAATTTATGCATGCCAACATAATGAAAGTTCTTCATTGCCAAACAAATATCAATTGTTTTTGTAGCTGAATGCTATAAATCACAAAAATTAGCGTGGCAATAGAAGATTTACGATATATTGTCTTGATTTAATAAACAATTTCAATATAGAATTGATGAATAAATAATAATGACCGTTATCCGGAAAACATATTTAATATAAAATTATAAACATAAATTAAAAATTGAAATTTTCAATCAGGTAGCAGCATTTTTTCTGTGTCAAAGTTATTTATTACCTAGAATTAATTTATGATAACAGTACAGTTAAATGTCATAAAATTATTTATAAGTCGCTTGTTCTGATAAACCAAGATTAAAATATACGCTTTTTAAATAAATTACTCCTACAAACTTTAAATTAATTTAAAATATTTAAATAGCAGTTGGACAAATATTTTATATTAAAGCTTGCCTCAAAGCACGATTAAAATCCAGCCTTGTAATTAATTTCGCCCGTACATGATATAAAAGACCTTTATTTAGCGATAACAACTTTAATATTTAACATTCGTGAATTCAAAGAATCTGAATTAGAGAATAATATAAATCCTACTTCCTCAAGTACTAGTTTCAATGGTTCAAAAAAAAATCGCAGTGAGAAGTTGAAGTAGGCGTGCCAAGTTTTCGTTGAAATATGTTACAGTACAATTAACCACTATACATTTTTAATTAGGACTATCTTGTTTATAATTAACGAATTATGATTCTTTCCCAACTTCTATTTTATAAACAAATTAAAGCAAAAGTAAAGTTATTTTATACTCCAACATTCTGTTAGTTCTAATTGTACAGTAGTGCACTTATATAGAAAAAGGATGCGGCACAGAAATAATTTAAGAATTGTATACAACCAGTATATTGACATTATACCTATTTATAACCTAAAGTATTTTCTATAGATATTTAGAAATTGATTCAGTTTAATTACCATTTAATCAAGAACTTATTGAAATTGAAGGGGAAAAGCAATGTTTTTTCGATTTGTAATTATGTTCAAAAATCGTTTACTGTGTAACACCAAAACCAGTTTCTTGAATTTTAGTAGTTATGGCTAGGTCTTAAGAAAGGACTGAACGCCTGTAAAAGGAAACTAAATAAGAGGTTTATCTGAAGAGAAGTTTGAAATTGGTTGCGTGCGGGAAAATAATGAAAAAGTTTCCCCAAAAATTAAGTATTGTGTAATTGGGGTAAGGCGGGTGATAAGGATTCTAATCTCTTTGATGAATTTCTTCACAGTTTTAGGGCAGTATTTCTTCGGGGTAACTTGAGCGTATCGGTTGATAACAATTATTCAATTTAGATAGGATCGATCACTTTGCCCAAGCGCGATATAAGCACGCAAAGCTGGCGGGCTGTTCCATTAGACAAGTTAAAAACAAGTTGAAATACTGAGGCGATTTCGTGATTACACTGGTTACTAATATTTTCTTCCGGCCTTAAATATTGCTTCATAAATTTCCGAAAGGCACCTGAATTTACACCATATATTTTCAATTTCAATTTCATTTGCAGGAAATAAACTAACTTTGCTTTCACATAAATTTGAAAAGGACGACATTTACCGACTGCCTTGCTCTTAAAAGCGTTACATAACCACTGCTCTATAATTTATACCTAATTTCAATGTTCCCGACGCTTCCCATTCAAACGTCGACGCTCCAAGACGAATTATAAATTTTAATCATAAATATTGCTGGCCTCGTCATCATAATTTATAATTTATATTTAGTTCTTGGATTAGCATTCTATTAAAAGTTCCCGGCTTTGTAATTGCGTTTGGAGTGTACAAAAATACACAACCAGACGTAAATATGATGATTCCTTGTGACACTTCATTATAAAACCCGTCGTCGGATTTATTATCTTCCTTACGAGATTTAAAGCTGTCCAAGCCGGATTCAGAACTAAGAAGTCGTTTGATTACATCCGAGCAGCTCCAACGTTGATTTTATGAAGCTTTTTATTTGGCTTCAATTTTATTGCGATCCTCCGCGGTTCAAATTCAATTGTTTCCTTCCATCAGTCAAACGCTGAATTAACGTTTGTGCGACGATGAAACATTTCCATACAACGTGTGATGAGCATGTTCGGTTTAACCTAAATAGGTTAAAAGGATAATTTATTTAATCGGAGATAAAACAGATTTATCCCGGTGCCCTCGTCGGCATGCAGGATATTCGAACCGTTTAACTCGCGCCCCTTTCCCTGAAAAACGTCAAAACACTTCCGGAAAAGCTCCAACTTTTAACATAATGTCTAAGAGCACGCATTAATAGCAGACTGCATGATAATATTTTAACCATAACTGCATAATCCTCGAAAACCTGGAAACTAGACAAATTTATGCCAGTTAGACCGCCAAGCCAGAATGGAAAAAACAACCAGAATTATTGGAAGAGGAAATCTGCGTACTCTGCTTGACCCAATTCGATTACTTCTCTGATTAAATCGCTAACGAATTGTATAGTTTCGTTGGCGAGCTCGGAATGGGCTTTGCTAGCAAAAAGGACCCTCTAATTTATGATTTATGGATTTAACTGCGGTTTTCTTAAACGTGGGTGGGGCTGGGGTTAAAAATAGCATTGTAAGCTGCACAATCAGTCATATTAAAAGTTTCTGACTGACAAGACGAAGACGCTTTTAAAATTACTCTGCGACGTTCGGGTGCACCTAAATAACTCTCAAAGCTCAAAATTTGGCGTGTAAACGGCAGCCTTTATTCAATAACGCCACTTTGGCCCTTGGTGAATGTCGACAAACGTGATTATTTTACTTATCGACTGTCTTCTGCTTCCAAGTCATTTCGGCATCCCATTTGGAGCGGATATCTTTTACATACCTGCAAGTGTATACGCAGCTAAACGAATAAAAAATGCCGAACATGTGTTGGTGCCATAGGAAATATCACACTTTTAGGAAGTGTTGCCAGCAGGAAGCTTTAATGGGTTTGAAGTTATGTGATACCTACTTTGTGGAGACGCTTTTCCTTTATTGTTTTTGAGTGTAGGTACGTAACTCAAAGATTAGAGGGTAACGCGGCCCCGTTTATCAGACGGCACTTAAGATACCTAACGTTTATAAGTGCACTAATTTGTCTGCTTGAACTGTCTTTGAACTTCGGTGGTCCCTTTTTAGTTTTGATGTAGTATCCTCGTATTTCGAACAAGATCTGTTTCCTGTTTAAGGTACTTTATGGTAATTTCTAGGTTTACAGATCCACAGATATACAGATGGCAGTACTCTTAATTAATCAGGAATTCGTAAGTGAAACAAAATGTCACTGATTTTAAAATGAAAAGATGAGATGGTGATGTAGAGCCTCAAACGTTTATTGATGACAACAGTTTCAGAAGCTAAATGCGGTTATATCAGAACATAATACCAAACATAAACAAACGTTCGAAAGTTGTTCAATGGCTAATTTCGTATTTAAATATAACTTCAAGGTAACAAGCACAATATTGAGGACAAGTGGAACTAGCCTGATCCTGATAATCAAATTTCTAAACATCATAGAAAATAGTTTTGGTCATGCAAACAATATCAGAAAAGACACTATAAGTTGTATACGATGACAGCACTAAACAGGGAGAAATCTTCAAAAAACAGTTGAAACAAAACGTTTGTTTCGTTCTTCCGTTGGGACATTAAATTCTTATAATGTCTGTTTACCTTACTAGCTCAGTATGCATGAAATCCTTTTAAATATTTACCAGTCGTGGTGACGCAGGATTGCCATTTTCTAAAAACAAGAAACGGGTTTGTAATATACTCGGGCTGACACTGACTTCAAACAACATCGAAAAGAAAACTTTTTATACAACTATATTGACTTTAAAACACATATACAAACGATAAAGGAAAGCAAAGAAAATATTATTAAAACTCGCATTTACATTTACCTTTAAACACGGGCAGGATAATTATATCTGCTACACAAGTATATTTAAACAATATTTAATATGCGCCCAAACAACTATTCTTAAAATGCATCTAAATTACGGCCCTGCTTCAGCTGTACACATCTCCAGTGTCAAGTTACCTTGGTATTCTCTGGGCCTGCAAATTGCTCGATAGCATATTAGACTCGCCCTCGAATTGCGTCACACAAACCTTGAACGACGTGACGCGTGGAATTCTACCACACACAATGCGCGGTAATGCCTGCTACTCTGGTGCCGCGACTATGGCTGACATTATTAACAATCGACAAATATACGTAGCTACTTCTAACTTTATTTTGGTGGTTGTGGACACCCGAACGCTGCTTGCTACATGCAAAACTTACGCAGCGAACTTGAATTAAGCCAAGAATTTCTCACTCGCTTCTAATTAACTCGCACTATGTACTCGAAGCCGCCCGCCAACTTGCGCTCTTGGGCCTGACTGACAAGCGACTGAAGTGTTTCCTGCGAATTCGCTGAACAGACACAAATTTAAGCAATGGACGCACAATATGTAAGTCTAGTTAACAATATAAAAGCATGTAACTACAAACTAGTTATATACATAAACATGAAAATACGCATTTCAGGAAAGGGAGCCAAATTCCCGTTTCACAGTTAATTCCGTAATGATACATAATAAAACAAGTTCCATGGTCAGATTTTAAGCTATTATAAATAGTGATACAATAACAGTGTAGTCTGATAATAACATCTCGCAAGAAACCATGTCGCTATATCAGAAGAAAACGCTAGATACGAAGTTATTACCAAAGTACATAGTTGGTAAATAATCATTCTCGTTTGATACAACTCTGCAGTGAAGTATCGTGTTTATTAGAAGCGAAGTATTAAGCTATACTTAGTCAATACTCATTTTTAAAAAAACTCATACGGTTTGCTGGTACCCATGGGAGCAATAATCTCAGAAAAAAGCGTCTAAGATGAAAGTACTATGGCAAAGCCAACTATCGGAGAGACAGGTATTGATTGATAGCATCGAATTAACTTAAACGAGTGAATATCAAATAAGGAAGAAGTAAGACAAATTTTCTGCTTCCTGCAATACTTATAAAAATTAAGTAAGAAATAGTAAGAGGGGTTGAATATGTTTGTGAGAACAAAAATCTCATAATGAGCATTTACTGGATTAAATTTTCATTAAAAATAATCCACTAGGCCGTTTGTTAGGTAATAGAAATTGATGATTAAAAATGCCAGATCACAGTAAAATAAAAGCAGTAAGCACTTAATTTTTTATTGCGGTAATAGATCTTTTCGAAACTGTGCCTATATTAGTTATTTATGTATCTAGGCCGCAAAAGCAGTTTTCGTCCGAGGTGCATATTACATTTTTCCGTTGACCGTTGTAATTTAAAAAAAAAGTTGTGAAGGAAAAAGGTTTGCGAACATTTTTCATACGTAAATGTTTCCGTAAAATCACATTTCATAGCGAGGTCGACGGATTTTTTTATAGCATAAACCATCACGAGTATCAATTATAAGTTGACCAATTAATAGAAACTTACAGGAAACAAATGAAAGCTAAAAGCAATGATTGAAATATGAAAAATGTGTAGTTGCTTTGGAAATAGATAGAACAAGATACTAAATTACTAGAATTTATATATTTGTAGAAAAAAAAATTATGAACCTTGAACAATCAAATATTTTTTATCGATACCAAAGTCAGGACCGGATAAATAAGTTCAACAATTTTCAACCTTTAGAACTGGGACGAGTCCATATACAAGTTGACTGGAAATTATTTTCTTAACGTTGTGGCTTGCTTAAAAAGCTTGCTGATAAACCTCTCCCCTCGAAAACTTTTAGCTTGCGGAATCACCCCACAATTTACTTCTTATGTAATATTATAGGTGTTGCGTAATATTAATGGCATTCTAATGCAAGATGTGAGCTGCTATTAAAAAACCATTATTGAAATTACATTAAAAACGCAAAAATGTACTACATACACCTGCCAGGCACAAAGAACATTAGAAAAAATTAATGCCTCCCAACTTGTTTAAAATTCAATAAAATAAAATGCACCCTGCAGTAAACTATTAGAACGCAGAATTTCTCATCTCCGAAATATACATACATTTCGGTTTTAACAAGAATGAATTAGAATAAGCTTGAAAGTACGTATTTGGTGTGCTTCTTATGTCCTGTTTACTCGTGGCAAAGGCAAATTCAGCTAAGTTTTCCATATTCAAGGATCTAAATCATAACAGCACCTGGCATTTCGTGCTGGCGTAGAAAGCGGATTCATAAATAGTAATTATCGCCAAACCGCCACTGTTACCGTTCGCATCTAGCTTTTCGAAAAAGGAGCAGGTGCCGTCATTTCCGATCTCTTCATTGTTCTTGATTGTGCGTAATTTAGCAAATGCCATTATACCAAAGTTACCAACAACGTTATTACTCTCACAATATCGCAATTACCCTTTTACTAAGTCGATCCGGTCTTAATTTATAGCTTGCTCGTTGCTCCTCCTGGCTTTCATGTTGTGCAGCTATTAATTTCGCGATTTACCTTAAGAAATTAAATACGATACTGCAAGCATTAAGGAGACGTGGGATAAAAGAACTTTTGCGCCTGCCGTAGTTGAACTGAAAGCTTTTAGTTGCGTTTAATATTAGCAATTTTGCCGGATGTAATTCGACTCGATGAAACAATAGGAGCTGAACACCTAAGCCTCTTAGTGTTCTTAATTAGGAATTACCATAGTAACAGCGTTGGACAAGTAATTACACGTGCAACGGGAACAATAAGCACAATAAGGCACTTAGTTGAAACATCTAGCGACAGTAATTAGTACAAGAACTCTCCAAGATGTGACTGTTCTACAAAGCACACCCTTGTGCATGTTCTCGACATCGAATCATACCTCCTTAACTAGACACTCTTCGCTTGAATCAATTAAGCAGTTTCGATTGTAAATACGTGGCATCATTTTATGTATCTTCTGAAGTGTACCTAGAATTTTCTTGGTAGTAGAAAATGAAGTAGGTATCCATTGCCTCTATGTATCCCAGAATTCCAAGCAAAATGCTGAACCTATAAGAGAAAATGTAAACCAAAGAACCATGGAACTTGCCAGAAACTAAATTAAAAAATCAATGGCATGTATTCTTATATAGTTCATATACGTACATTTGATTGTTTCTATTAGTTTCTTATTAATTTAAATAGTAGTAATAATTGTAACTAAAGACTTCCGGGATTGGACCGTGTCGTTATTGAGATAGAATATCAATAGCCGTGGAAACTTTCGATGTACAGTTACTTCACAAGTCGATGTTAAACATGTTTATCATTAATTCTAAGTATTGCTAAATGCACAATCCGTTTTTGGAATTTAGTTGGCTGTTTGTAATGACTTTCATTAATGGAATTGCACCAACTTTCGGACCGTTTTAAACATCTATTCTTGAAGAATCTATGCATCTAATAAAAAAAATGTCTCAGAACTCTTTGGAGTACATTTTTGTCATTCTTTCATCCCTAGAATGTATACCTACCTCCCAATTTCCTTCCATTTCCGAATTTAAAAAAAATAAACTCATAATCTGCAACACATTTAAATTAGCACACTATATAATTCGCTTCGAAAACGCTAATTGCAGCTCTGGCATACATGACTATCATTCAATCGGCAGGGCATGAAGGGCTTGTTAAAAGGCCATTTTGGACAAGATCGCTCGATAAAGTAATGATCGTCATCCTCCAGAAGTTAGAAACTAATGTAGGTGCCAGATAGCGTCAATCAGGTTAATGGGTTGCTTTGTTCCAGGCATAAAAGAAAAGTACAAAATTTCCTCCCTGCAAAAACTCGCCCCAAAACAACTGTGATGGCCCTAACACTGCCGGCGTGATATACGAAGACCTTCACGACGTCATGCCTCGGTCTACCCCCACCCACCATCACAATCCAAGTGGACATATCGTCGCGCCTTCAATAGAGGTGAGTCTCCAGACCTTTGTTCAAATTGTACCTGGTAGAATTCAGTAGAAACAATCATTTGATGAGAGATATTGACAGTTCGAATGGACTATAAAATGGAAATTGTAGCAAATTTAAAGCTTTTTTTTAATGTTTTTATTGCATTTATTTGACAGTAATTTTAAGGGAGATATATTTTTTAATCTTTTATGAATTATCTATTGAAAACTTTGTCTTATAAAATTATATTTAATTTTCTAATCAGATTACTGTATAACGTGACATAGCTTGATACTACAATAACTAAAGATGTATACCTCAGTATCAGTTGTCGTCATCAATTCACTGTCGTCAGCCTTCTTGTAAATACAGACCATGGGCTTAAAGGATATAATTTCCATTAAAATAAAAATCTCTTCTTTAATCGCATATGACAATTGCAATTCTAATTGTAATCCACCAAACATGAGCTATCGTCATACTTAATTTTTATATCGAGTGTATCGTTGATCAATGTTTCACCTTACTTTCTTAATTACACTTCATATATAAATATGTGCTTACATTTACATATTGTTTCATTAAAAGATACCAAACCCCTAGTTTTGCAATTATGCAAGTTCGTAAAATACAGCTAGATTAATAGCAAATTAACAGGCTATCATTCCAAACATAGGCAACCCAAAATACATATCGCAGGTAGGCTTGGGTAAAATCGATACATCGATTTTCTTCGATTCGATTCTATACAAATCAGTTCGGCAGTAGAATCGAAATCGATTAAATGAATTGAATCAAATTTGCTCGAAAAATCGAATAGAGTAAATAAGTCGAATCGAATCGTCACATAAAAAATCAAATAGAATGGAATAAAATTAATAAACTCAAATCGTATAGAAGCGAACTAAACCAAATCGAGATTTATTTATTGAACCGAAATATAAATAAATTGAAATAGAGTATGAAGTTTAGTAAAATTGAATTTAATATAGATAAATGTAGATATTTTCAGGGCAGTAATCGATGTGAAGGTTGATTTTTATTTAACTTAGTTGTGCACAAAACACTTTAGTTGGAAAGTCTCAGTGGTGCTTATATTTAAAATAGGTATTTATTACATGCAATTAAAGTTGTAGTTTTAGATTAAAGGTGCATGGAAAAATTAATAACAAAAATTATTTAAAAAAGTTAAAAATAATAGGGCTAGAAGCTCCTTTTCTAGGATTTTGGGACAAGATATGGAGTTGTATTTAGTTAAAGTAAAACAAACTAATTTCTAATATTACGATTTTTACAACTACTTCCTAGGCATCTGTAAAACAACTAGAAATTTAAAGCAGGAAAGTGTGTGCTACAAAATATATCATTTTTAAGGTATGTCTTATGTGAGAGTTTATATTATTTATCAATTTCCTAAATGTTAACTAATTTAACTTAAATTCTTAATCAAAATGCCTAACCATTTTCACTGTTTAAAAAATCTACTCTAATAACACTATAAAAACATGCCGAATTTTTATGTTATTATTAAAGAAATTTAAACTCAAATGCAATGTAATAGATTTCACGAACGTTATTATCTAGTGTTCATATAGAGCAAAACTAGTTAAAATTTTCATCAACAGACAATATCTAACTCATAAATAATGATCGTGACTATGTAATCACAAATGTTTACTTCCTTTTTCAATAAAGTATTGAATTCACCCCAAAAATTCAAAATTGAGTTTTCAACAGATCTTCACGTTTTCGAGTCCCCTGAACCAAAAATACATGTTTTGTTCATTGGTCGGTCTGTGTGTCTGTGTGTGAACAGAATATCTTAAAAACGAAAAGAGATATGACGTTGAAACTTCATATATAAGTTTTAGTGTACTATTTATTATTGTAAATGTTCATTTTAACTACATGTTTTCCTTGAAAACATTTGATTTTTCCTGATTCGAATCAAATAATTTGTACCAATAGTAGATTCAATGAGGTTTATCGATTTTGGTTTTGTTATTCAGATTCAGATTTCATTAAAACTATAAAAAATGTTTCCAATGGGTTACAAAAAATTACCTTTTACACCGACATACTCTTATTACTATTTTAATATTTGTTTCTTTAAAAATAACTAATCTGCAGTAGATCTAGTCCCAGTTGTTTAATATTCAGTTTGATGCACAGTGGTAGTTGACTAATAATGCGAATCCATTCACATCCCAAATCAATTCGATTCACGTCTAGAATCGATTTACGTTTCAAATAGATTCGAATCGATATATCGATTATTCAAGAAAAATCTATTCGCTAACTAAGCCATTATTGGATTCGGCAGTAGAAGCGAATTAAATGGAATGGAGCTGAATCAATCTCTGATTCATAATACCGTTAATAAAAACTTAGATATTGCAGCACCAGGTGATTAAGCTTGCGCGATTCGGGTTTTGGCGAATCGAAAATCGGTTCAGACCACGAATCGACTTTTATCGATTAATCGATTTGAATCGCCAATCGATTTTTTCTTCAATTCGATTGAATTGAAGGAAGTTCCGTCTCAGTAAATATTTGAGGTGTTTATAGAACATGAAATTAGTATAGTTTGAAAAATTATGTATGTAGCCACGTAACGTAACTTTTAATGAACAGTTTTGACGAATCCAAAGAGGGAGATATAGAAAACTGCAACAAACCAATTATAGAAATGCTGATTTGGAAAATGGATTGATCTGCATACGACATTCAAAATCGTATTACTTAGGACTGTAAAGTACATAACAAGTATCACCATTATGTAAATGCAAGTTTTTTGAGAAACATATAATGTCTAAAACGCTAACAATATTTTTTATATCTTACAGTAGCAGGCACGAATAACGAATTTAATGAAGGGAAATATAATGTACACAATTAAAATTAAAATAAAAGATCCTGTTGATTTGACATCTAGATGTCTTAACTTACTAAAAACTATCGACCATATGGTGATATTTTAAAGCTCTATAAATTACCATTCCATTATGAGCGGCCGACTGGGAATTTGTTTGGAAGGAAATTTATCACCTGTTTCAGAACCGAGAATTCTCCAATTTAAGAGGAATTTCTACCCCTAATGGTGAGAACTACCTTTGAAGATGTTGATAAGGTAGATATGATGAATATAAGAACAACACATTTTTGATTAATTACTGATCTTATGTAAGCAGTTGAGTTTGATATTAATTATGTCAACAATCAGTATTCATTTTTATTTCAAATCAAAATTCAAATTTAGTTTGAATTGTTTATCATAAAAATATTGTTTATGTTATTCCCATTCTTTTCTAGAGCTAAATCTAATTTTCCGTTTGTTTGCCTACATAATAATTTTTTTGAGCAGGAATTTTAGGTGTGAAGCGTAATAAAATTTGTAGGAAGCATGTAGGACAATAATAAACTACGTTTTGTTTTAATGTTATTCTTCTGCTATATTATGGTCAAATATTACATTCGATCATATTAATTGCTGTAAAAGGTATGTCAGAATCAAACATCAAGCCAACCTTTTGGTGAAACAATGTATTTGATTGTAATGTGCGTCGGTTGTATTAACTACCGTATGTAAAAGACGCAATTATAGTTACAGCAAGGGTTACTAACCAAACACAATCTGTAAATTTTTCAAACTACTTCGTTGTTGCTAGTTTAGCTATTTTTGAAACGTGCTGTAGGAACACACGTGCATTAACAGTTAACATGTATTCCATAAATACTGAGGAATTAGTATGTTGCATTAATACCGCTTCTAGCTACGTTTATTTCGGTTCCTGCTGACGGTTCACCCTTCGCGTAGAGCAATAACTGTTACACCATCGCAATCATAATTCTCGCGGTAGTTAATATAATATCTTGACACAAACAATGTGCGTTCTGCAACACAGAGGCTTTTAAAGCAAATTTACGCATGAACAGCTGTGCAAAGCATGTTTTGATTCAAATTTGCGTTTACTGCTCTGTAACACATTCTGAGCATGTGGGAGGAGGACATAAAGTATGCAAACCCACCGTGCTGGGGGCAGAACTAAATAAAATTAACTAATTTGAGGTGGAATTAAAACGACGGAAATTCAAACGTTTTGCGCTGCCTTTGGCTCCAGCCTTAAACTAATGCATGCATGAATACATACTTAAATTCTGCACCAAATTGACCAACGCTCGATTATGCTTTGCTAGTTTTGTTCGCTGTGGTTTCGGCTCAGAAGCCCGCCGACGACTGCTACCCATGCAGAAGATCTGAAGGACCAACCGGCTTCTGCGAAGTGGCTGAAAAACAGTTTATGTTCGCTCGACGAATTCGCCAAATATTGTTTCTGCTGCTGTAAATTCTTTGGACACGTATCGGTCAAAGAGATTTCCGCGTTGCTGTTTTCAGTTACTTGATTTTACGCAAAGGCCGCTTTCCCCCTCGTGGATTTCTTTGTTGCGCTGGGGTGCAGTGGCGTAACCTTAGGAACAGTGTTAAGCAGAAGGCACTCTAGGGTAAAATTATGGAAGATAAAATTATATACGCAAGCTGAATCCGTACAGAACTGTATAGGGTGTTCTTGAATTTCAATCTAACACAGCCATTGCTGAAATACTCGATTATACGATCATCCTTTAAAGCAGTAACTCGGATTTCTGACTGATAATGAGTAAATACTGTGATGTGCTATTATGGGTATAATGTGTCTTTGAATATGATTTTTAATTATTTGAATAAATTCAACAGCCCTAACTACCACACTTTTTGTAATTTACCCGGGTATACTGTATTAATGTTTAAATTTCTAATTCTAATTCACTCTCATCCCAGGGTTAGGTCGCTACATCGAACTTTAAAAAAGTTATATGAACTTGTTATGATTACTAATTAACTACGTTTGGCCATTAATGGACATTTAATTGTAAGCACTCTGTATATCGCTATTTATCTAATAGGGTTTGACAACTGGGTTATATTTTAACTGATGGGAACAAATACAAAACCAAAATGGTTTCCTTGCTTCGACAACACGTAAACAAGCTGCTATGCCATGCTATAACAATGGAATATAAATATTCCGCATCATAAACAAAACACTTCTACCCACGCCACTAACCGGAAGTGACGCTCTAAGGGACGATAACGAAGCACATTTACAAAACTAACACTTTCAGGAGGAAAATATGACCTTTTGATGGCTTCTCCGTTGAAAATAGGGCTAGCTGCTCCTCGCTGAAACTCCCACAATGATCTGCGCCACTCGTTGTTGTTTGCTTGCAGTTAGCAAAGCTCAAATGTGCGCTGGAACCCACCTGGTGAACGGCTGATGCTCTCGGACACCTCTGGAACCGCTTCCAATGAAGCTGGGGCCTCAAATTTCGTACTCCGCTGTGTTACACAGTCGCTGCTCTCTTATTCACTCGTATAGGAACTTATAAAGCTGGCTGGACCTCCGTAGAATATGCCCCAAAACACAATACCGTTTACTGCACCACTTCGACGCCTTGTATTTTACCTGTGCGGAAGCCCAATGCAAGGCAAAACTTCCACAAGTAACCCAGGACATAACCACTCAATTAAACAGCACTTTTAATTAACTTGGGTATTTATTAACACATAAAATAACTTAATTTTTGGGGCAGCTTGGCGATTTCACAAGCCTGCTCTGATTTTATTATGTTTTAAACAAAGATAAAGCTATTCAAAAACGTCATTATGTAACTATTTTAAATTATTACATTTACTGAATATTCGTATAATAAATATTTGTTTTGCTGAGTATGATATTAATTACTATTAATTATTATGCGTAATATAAAGACTACTAAAATGTGTTCATAGCAATACTAATATATTAGTGTACAATGTATAGAGACATAACAAAGGTTCCACGATAGATCCAGAAGGCAAAAATATCATGTTTCCACCAGCATAGAAATAGAAAATGAGGTGAAAGAATGTGTCCTTAGTCGAGAACCAAATCACCCAATTTGAAAGTGCAAATAATTCACATCCCTCAACGGAATCCAGAGGTGGAAACAGGCGAACGAGAATAAAAAATCCTCTTTTATCAGGTTTCCAACACACCATATTCTTCCTTGTAAAAAAGCTGTTGCATCCAATAAGTGAGAACACTTTTCAAAATCAAGCCAAGTCATCGATGTGTTAGAGCATAGGGCAAAGTGCATAAGTGGATCCGCTTACCATGTATTGGACCAATTCCAGAAGCTACAGAAATAATTGTCCAAGGAAAGTTACTCTCAATATGAAAGTACCCCCGACGATGATATTTACGAACTATCCAATTTGCGAACTCTCTCAAATCTCATGCTACCTCAACAAAGTATGAATGTCAAGAACATGTCGCGGAAATGGAAACCTTTAATGAGCATTCCTGTACAAGAACTAAAAACAGATCGAACCCCGTCTATTGATTTCTCTGTGTAAACTTTGTTGAGAAATTCATGGAATTTCAACAATATTTAGAGATCATATCGATTCCAAATTTACATTTTTACAACAATAGACAGTATCACTGTAGAACTTCAAAAATTGGTACAAGACATCGCATTTATGGATAATCTAGTGGTTGACTATTCACATCAAAGAAACTAACCCAAGAAGTTTGAAGAGGACTTGTAATCATGGAAAAACGTGCCATCGCCATGATAATAGTTGGTGGAAAATTGCAGACTTCACAGCATGGATAGAAATATGGGCATCAATACCATCTTGACAAAAAAATACTGCACGTAAGCAGAAGACTTTCTTAAGAAAGGTTATGCAAGAATCCTCTCACCAGAAGAAACAACGACTAAATGCTTTATTAAATGTTCTTTTCAAATTTATAATATAATAATAATAATAGACAAAAGTAGAATATAATTTGCCTAACAAGCGAGGTATTGAGAAAGTGTTTTTCAACCCTGTCTATAACAATATAAGTTATCAGTATTGCACAACACACAACAATTTCGGCAGTGTGCCATTGTTGTGTCTGTAGGCATTCAAGAATGTTTCTACAAGTTCGCATAGGTCTGAGAATCACGGAACTCAGCGTTGTTTTTTTGTGACGAAAAGATTGAAAGTCTCGTTCTTATGTCTATCAGATGGAAGTGCCATATACATACGCGATGAGAAGAAATGCTGATGAATATGCTAAACAAATCTCCCCATCAGTATCACTATGTGGACGATTATCAGGACAGTTTTTCGGACGAACATCGAGCTATCTAAGTCATTAAAGAAGTGATAAGGTGTATGCATTCGGTGATTTCAAGATACGAAACTAGATCGCAAATTCTGTACGTCTTCAGTGCCCACTAGACAAAGGAATTTTAAGAATTGTTATATCTATAAATGACCCTCTTGGAATGTTGGCCTGTTTTACCGTTGCAGGAGAAATTCTTCAGGAAACTTTGATGGAAAAATTGGACTGGAATGAAAAAAATGTTTTCGAAATTATTCGATAAAAGGAAAATCTATATAGCTGACAAGAGGAAGTTAATTGATCGTAAGGTACGTCCCTGATATGGTTTGAACAATGAATAAGCAAGAATTCTTATCAAAACTAATGACACAAGGGCTATGTAAGGGTCATGCAGAATTAGTAATATAGATTATTCGACAAATAATAGAGAATCATCACATACATTTTTCTTTGGCGTTTTTGCTAAAGTATAGCGGTCACCTTACTGGTAGCTATGAAAATAGATCATTTGTATTTCCAAATGCAAAATTCTGCCAATTTCCTGCAAGCATTGGAGAAGCCTGTAGCTTGTCGACAAAATAATTTAGTTTCGGCGGGTTACCTTATTTCCAACAGGAAATATATTTGACCATTGTCAGCGCTGCTGCAGAAACAGTCTTTAATAAATCTCCTGGATGTAGAAACTGCTATTCTTGGATTACCTTTGGAAGTAATTAATCGTTTCTTAACTGTTCACTACTTCAGCAGCTGAACGGAAATGGATCATTTTAATTTTCCAATCTCAATGAATTACAGGCTATTGATATCTCGAGATAGATTGATTGTATTGATTAAATCTGTTTTTGATTTTGAATATGAAAGATTATTTTTAGATAATTTTAAAAGGTATCTGACTTCTTATTATAGAACTTGCAATTTTCAAAATGAGGTGAAATTCCGCCGGTGTGAAAAATGACGAACAAAGCTACAAAAAGGAAAAGTTTATACTTTTAAACGCTTTTGTTATCTAAATTGTCTCGTACTGTTTTGTGTTCATGTCAAGCTATCAGTCTTTGTTGTCTGCTTGCCGCAACGGAACCGCAACCTTATCCAACATTTTCCCTTAGGTACGGACTGACATGCTGAAGAAAAACAGGGCTTTTGATAGCCATTTGCCGACCTGCATTTATTATTTCGCAATTGGCGTTTAATGCAACAATAAATAACGGAGATGTCAGCTCAGGCTCGAGGATAATCCCCTCGGTTCCGCTGTTATCAAAGTTCCCATCGAATCTTAGGTCTGGAAAAAACGACCATGTCGCCGACTCATTTCTGGAATTATAAAGTTCTGTTGAGTTAATCCATATCTTCTCCGCATGATTGCGCCTGACATTAAAGCTCTCGGTTTAATTAACTAATAGATCGGGTTGTGAGCGTTCTTGACATGAATCCTGCAGAGCAGACTCGGCCGAATGTTCAGTGTTTCTAGCTTGTATTAGTAGCTTACCATTTCGTTAATTGCTCTAGAGCTGAGTTATATCAACACATTGCTCGCTAGTTGAAATTGTTCTTGGTTTGTGTCAGCAGGTACGGAACTATATTTCCGGGTGTTATATTAAATTATCGCATCTGCGCAATCGGTTGCTTGTGACTTCGTGAACAAGAAGGATGTGTAATACCTCCGACTGCTGAAAAATCCAGCTCAGTATCCTGAAAATATCGCCTACCGCGGCTCAAAATTTACCTTTATTTTTATTATCAGTTTCGTGACAGCTCCCTCTATTTCTTCCCTTCCGCTGAGCACCGCAGTCATTCAGCTGAATTCGCTCGCGACTGAAACGTATCCTTTTTGAGCCTTCAGCCTGGAGGTGTGTACACGCGCTTTCACTTCCGACCCGCGCGTTTCCGCGGATGTTTTCTCGACGCAGTTTTCACTGCAACCGTACACTACGTGAACCTCGCAATACACCGCAGTATTTTGTTGCCAGTTATTTAAATTTCACATAGACACCATAACAAACTACTAGTTGATGCTAATTACTAAATTTTAAAAATCCAGAATTTAGAAAACTCGGAGACAGCATTTTGTTGCTTTCCATGAAATGCGCTGAATGCAGTGTAAATCAGGTTTATTAAACTGCGGTCTTTATATGGTTGTTTGAAACCTAATAGTTATCGTAACTTCTTCAATTTCGAAATGTAAAATCTGTGACATCACTTTTGATTTGTTTATCTTGTTAATTATTGATATTTTCTTTATTAATATTATTTTCTGTTCTCTTCTCACTTCGATTTTGATAATTGCAATTATTGGTGGTCTCTTTAATTATGATGCTCCCTTTTTAAATATAATTTTTGTACAACCGTCAAAT
Source organism: Agriotes lineatus (assembly GCA_940337035.1). Taxonomy (NCBI): domain Eukaryota; kingdom Metazoa; phylum Arthropoda; class Insecta; order Coleoptera; family Elateridae; genus Agriotes; species Agriotes lineatus. The sequence goes on along the minus strand of OW679195.1, from coordinate 142,567,773 downwards.
ATTGCTGACATTTCTGCATCGCTTTGATACTATGTTTTGGAGATTTACAAAAAATGTTTGGATAAAGCTATAGACAAAACGTTGTATGGACCTCGTGTGCGAAATACCTTCAACTGATCATTCTCAAGCACCAAAGTGTCATTTTGTGCACTTGATACATAAATAGTTATTACTTACATAATTCTTTGTCTTTCTACCGAAAAGTACAGGGCCGTTCGAGTTGAGTTTATTTCTTATACATCTCCCGCCACATCATCCTTTTTCGCGTTGCATTTCATATGTTCTCCCATCTGATCTCTTTGTCGTCAATTGCTTCTTTGACCTCCCTCTTCCACGTTCGTCTTGGTCTGTCTCTTCCGTTTATCCCTTGTGCTCTTGTTTCGTACCCTTTTCCTTAGCCTTTCGTATAACATTCCAGATATGTGCTTTAACCATCCTAGTTGTCTTTCTTGTATTATTCCGGTCGGTTTCACGTTTAAAGGTCTTCTGAATATATAATTTCTTTTCTTTTCTTGTTTTCTCCCAATTTATCCAATAAATCTAAATTTTCATGGCATAAATCAAGTGGTTAATGCTTGTGGGTCTGGTTTATATTAGTGTGAGTCGTAACATATATACGTAAATTTAACGTTGAACATGTACACATATGCACATATACACGTAACAATTCAAATTAACGCCTTTCTCGGGTTAAACAACAAAAGTAGAGCAACTTATTATTAAAGAACGTGGCCACGAACATATCTAATTTAAAAAAATAAATAAATGGTAATTTATATAGCATTGACAATGTGCTTTAACATTCTTAAGTACTACTCTTTTGTTCAAAAATGTACTTTTCATGCTATTAAATACTATTCTGATTTTCCGACTGTCTCTTCTATCGTTTTATCTAGTTTTCCTTTATTTTTTATTATCGCACTCAAGTATTGAAGTGTGTTACTCATTTTATTTCGTTACCGTCTACATATTCTGATATTATGTATCTCTTATTTTGCCGTTATAACCACAGTTTACGTTTTGTTTATGTTTGTTTTCATTAGCTTGTCATTCATTATGTTAATATTGTATTGTAGATTACCCTTTGTACCTGATATGATTACTATGTCATCAGCGAATAGTAGCTCAGATAACTGTGTAGCCTACATTTTCCAGTTTTCGAGATAAAGCGTTTTCATTTATTGCTTATCTTTTTTACTGCTTCGTCTAGAACTACTAAAAATAGTAATGGACTTTATACACTTTATATATTGTCGTTTTTGTATTCTAACTATCTTGGAGTCGCCCTCGTTCATTGATGCAATAATGTCAATAGTTCCAGTTTCTATTCCATACGTGTTCCCTTCTTATCTTGTCAAAGGCTTTTTCTAAATCAACGAAACATAAATGCACTTCTCCTTCTTTGCTGGTGATTATACCATGTGTTCAAAAAGAAATTACGTTATGCTTGGCCGTGGAAAGCAAAACTAATGTCAACAGCAAGCTTTAGAGACAGCAAACGTTAGAATTTTCATATCAGATTATAATATAAACATATGACAACAACAACAATGATAGTTAATGAATTCTAAAGCTTGTTGTTTACATTACTTTTAGTTTCCATGCCCAACCCATATGTATGTTTTTTTTTAACGCACGGTATATCGGATCGTGAGTGCTTCTACCTTTTCTAAAATCATATCGTGACTGCTATTGTGGTGGTAGTTCTTTTTTAATTCTTTTTTCTATATTCTCGCCAAAAAATTTCCCACAATACTTGCTAACGCTTTGCCTCAATAGTTTGTGCATTCTCTCGTGTTACTTTTTCTATAAAACGGTAGTATGACTCCTGTTTCATCCTCTAGGTACTTTCTTCTCTTTTATGAGTTCATTTAAAAGGTTAATCAGTGTTTTATTTCCTGGTTCACTAATAAATTTTAATATCTTTGGTGTTATGTTGTCTGCTCCAGGTGCCTTTCCTATTTTTATTTTTGAGGTAGCTTCTATTTTATAATTTGTTATCAGTAGATTATCTTATCAACCTTCTGTACTGTTATTATTATCCCCTGTACCATTTTGAATGTCGATGGTTTCTACTATTTCCTCGATGCTCTATTGTTCTTCAAAGTGCCATCTCCATCTTTCCATAATTTTGCCTTCATCAGTCAATATATTACCTTCTTTGTCTTTTCTATTTTTCATCGTATGAGTTTTTTTTCGTAGATGTTTTAAGGTGTTATAAAATAGTTTCTGGTTTTGTGTAAAGTTGTCTTTCAATTGTTTCCAAATTCGGTCCATGCTTTTTGTTTCGAATTTCTTACTAATATTTTAACTTCTTTTTGACTTTTCCTTTATTTTTTCTTTATTTCTGAATGTCCCTACTGTGTTATCTTTATGTTCGCATTTGTTATTTTGTTGTCCCACAAATTTCTTTCTTCTTTAAATATTTCCATTGATTTTCTATTCTTTTTGGCATTTTTCTTCTTTCTTTATTCTTCTTAATCGTGTCTTCACATCTTTGGCATTCCGCCTTACACCTTTCCTCCATGAGTTTAAAGCTTTTAATTGCTTTTACGATTTTCGACCTTTTTTCTTTTTCTTCTTTATTTTTTCTCCATTTTTACTAAACAATAATCACTTCCGATTTCAGCGCGTCTAACCACCTTTATGTCTTTAATATGTTTTAATTCGTCTCTATTTACTGAGAAATAACTTATTATCGAGTTTTCTTATCTCGTGAATGTATATACCGGGTGGTTGGTCATACCTCTGAACATAGGCAATTTACATGGCTTATCACGGTTATGCATATTCCTGCTCATCATTTTTATGGAAAAAATAAGTAGTGGTACTAAATTAAAGAGAATAATTTTCGGCGTCGTTTAGTATTAAAACCTTATTGGATAATGTTAATTGTGCATAAAAATAATAATTTTAAAATTTAGATATTCCCCTTACTTATATTTGGAATATTTACACAAAACCCTGTTATTCTTTCTCCGTTATTATTTATGGCGACTTCTCATTCTACGCCCATGTAGCTTTCTACTTCTTTGCTGTTGTTTGCCACTCTTCCATTTAAGTCTCCAAAAATGACTATTTGGTCTTCCACTGTCCACTACCGCCTGTAAAGTAGGAATGTAGGAATCTTATGTTGAGTGGCCATTTGGCACATACGTTATTGTTAATGTCCATATTTGCTTGTTTAGCAATTGTGTTTCCACCAAATATCAGCCTCTCATTTATGCGCTCTTCTTTTATGATTCTCCGTGCTTTTAACTACTAGTCCTTCACCTCCTTTTGCCCTTTGGTCTATTCCTAACAAAAAAATCCAGTAAGTTTTATTCATTTTGTACTTTACCTTGCCTTTTCTATTTGTTGTTGTATATTCCCATTGATTCATATAATTCATATTTCTCAATTTAGTCTAGTAATTCCTCTTCATTTCCGTTGATATTTTCTACATTCCAAGTGCCCATTTGTATAATTTAATTTTTGTTCTTTTATCTTGCATAATTCGGTCTCTTTATGGTTATGTTTCATTATGTCTGCTTTAGTTCTCTGGTCCGTTAACTTTGCCACGTTCATTTATGTTAATCAGTTAGTGTGTATCACAGTCTTCCGTTTTTTTTTTTGGATCGTTTCTTTATCTTTCAATTCCATTCGCAATTGTTAATAATTAACTTCCTATATCCCACCGCTACCATATTTCCTTGTTTTTCTTTCTTAGGACCGCTCTCTTATTTCTATTTCCTCTTTTGTTATGTCACTTCCGATGTATTGCTATTTGTTTCTTCCATTATTTTTAGCTTGCTATTACTTTTTCTGTTACTTACTCCATTTCTAGTAATTATATTTGTTGTATATAGTTCTTAAACTCTGGATTTATGATTTTATGTACATTTTTGTTCCACGCACATATTAAAATTACCTACAGTATTATAAATCACTGTTTTTAGCTATAATTCTAGATCTGTTAAAATTTTAAAAAGTTTTAAAAATATATTAGAATTAACAACGGTAAATTGCGTTTTTAGGCGAGAAACGGAACAAATGCACGTAAAAAGTTTTAATTGAAAAATCATTTGTGGCGCAATGCTATCACCGAAATTAAGAGAAAAATGTCCAGGTTTTTTCCGTTTTCCAGTGTTTTTTTTTCTGCATTAGAACTGTCATCACTATGTTTTATACATTCTGAATTTTATTATGTTCTATATGATATCGATATTTGTATTTGCTGGCGAACAGAAACTATTGCTTAGCAGCGTATTCCGTCATTTCACTTTTTGATTTCATAGTCCAAGTTTCTTTGAACATGATTATAACCTGTGTATTTGCTTATTTGCAGCAGAAATGCATTTGTGAGCAGGTTGTTTTGATCTCAAATTTCGTTATTTACGTGGAGTCAAAACTTTGCATGTCAGCACAACCATTCTGTTCAATTTTGTGATCCATCATCGCGCTTGTTACGTTCAAGTGTATATTAATTTCCAAGTTCATGTTTTCTGACACCTAATCTCAATTAACTGTAAAAATATGTGAATTAAGTAACGTTTATTAATTACTAATAACAATATTACTCATTTCAGATGATAGACGTGAAGAATAACATCCATTATCCCAGCGGTTACCCGATGTCACAACACCCTCCCGTTTTTCTATGTTCGTCGCCGGGTCCAGACCCGTACTGCTCCCAAGACCTTTACAACCCCGTCTACGAAGAGCTGAGTGACGGCGACAGTGAAATCACCCCCGCACACCACAGCGAGGACGAGTTCGCAGAGGACGAGCTGAGCCTGGGGGACAACGGCGACCGTCGCCTGAACATTCCTCCGCCTCCATACAGGACAGATCCTACACCACAACGGAGGGAAGCCCCCCGGTACAGGCGGCCACAGGAACCTCTGCCGCCTCTTCCGTGCAATAAGAAAACCAGGAGCCTGGACAAACAGCGCAGGCAGGAGTTCCACGAGGGTATGTTGCTGGACGCTCTTCTGCAGTTGTATCCTCGCGTAGGTAGTGTCGAACCTCCCAACCGCAGGCAAGTGGTTCCAAGCATCACGCAAAGACTGCAGTGTTTACCGCAAACTCCGGGGCCGTACGAAACGGTGCCCGTTTTGGGACATTTAGCCACCTTCAGGCCTGTTCCTAAGCCGTATTCGCAGGACTCGGCGTTCGGGTCCGACTCCGGTACAGCAACCACACCAGCGGCACCAGGGGATCCAGCAGGGGGCGAAGAGACCCACGGCGGTTATCACAACTCAGTGCAGATTTGAACTTGACGTAGGGGACGTTCAATGAGGGTTTTGGTCGGGCTTGAGAGACAATGTGCGTTGAGCTGCGCTTGATGACTCGCCGAGCATTGTGCAGTGAACAATTGTGCGAATATCGCGTTTATCTTCTGCATGTGATAACTACGTTTTCGTGCAACACCGCATTAACTGCATAGCCCTTTATTGCCGTACTTAGTACAGCTGCATTGTCTGCAGTTGCACGTTGTCGTACCAAAGTGATGGTTGTGCGCGCGTACAATATCCTTAAAGCAATATTTAATGAATAGCAAACTTTCTTACAATTACTGTTAATCACAATCACAGTTGTGTATTAGAAACATTTTATTGAATTTTAGGACCACTCGCTGACTATGAATGTTGTAACATTTTCTGATATACGACATATTTTGGTTTATTTCTCAACAATACTGAAAGGCCATTGTGAAAATAAAATAAAAATAGTTGTGAATTTTAGCACATATTTAGTCTGCGTTAAACGGGATTTTGTCATTTGCAATAAATGAAAGCAAATTGAACTTTTTTCAATATTCTGCTAGCGTTTTGCAACATATTATATTTTCATGGTGAATCTTCACAAAACGTGCGATCTGTGCCTAAAGGATTGTGTACTAAGAATAAGTAGAATAGCATGCTAGTATCAAGATTTCCCATTTTAATTCGTTCACGTTAATTGTTAACAGTCATATTTAAACATTCGTTTTTGTTCGACATGAAATTGACTTTGAATTATTTATATTTTCACATTCTTAAATTATAATGGAGAATGCTTCTTTAAAAAAAGTTGTACTAGCCAGATAACTAAACAGATATTTAAAAGTAGGGGAAAAATCAAATCTTGACAGTTTTTCCCAATTTTTTTGTAAAGCATCCAAAATGAATATTGAAAATTTAAAGGGACATTTTTCATTTTATATATTTCATTTCGTCTTATACACCTTGCTGAGAAGAAGCAAAATCAGCAATCAGATTTCCTTAACATGGAGCAATGTCATGCCTATCTAAGCATATGAATGGCTCTTTTAACGGCGTCGCTAGTTAATATTTGACGACAAAAATAAATAAGGCATATACATGGCAGTCAAGTTCATCTTCTAGCAGTTGCATAAAGACATTATTAGCAAAACCTGACAAACTCAAATTGAGGAGCATTCCCCATTTTGTAATGAAAACATTACTCATAATATAATTGCCTAAAAATAACAACAAATTGTTCAAACAAAACATTTTAATTAAAAAATCTTAGTATTTCGTCGGATTGATATGAAATGTAACTTACATTTTTCAGTGATATCTTAAGTCTGAATAGCCCTGTAGCATTTTTCATTGTAGTTAACAAATGACTATAGCCTATTTAAACCACGAACAATTGCAAAGAAAATATACGTGCTACACAGGGATTTAATAACAAGCAAATTGAATTTAAATTGGTGTTCACAAAAGACCATTGTCGTTCTTTCGCAAATTTGAAAATAGGTCGAGGAGTGTCTGATTTTAAATTAGTTTTTAAAATACTGCTACGAAAATCTGGATTAGAAGCATTTTATCGTCATTGACATCTTCATTTTCGTCGCAGCTTTCTCACTGCTAGCGACGCCTTGGTATAGTTCGCATTTTTAAAAGCTCTTGGTTCTAAATGTCCTTCATCAAATTTCTTCAATAAGTGACATTCCGTTATTATAAAGGTAAATGTACTGGAATCGCACACAACTTCACTTGAGACTAGGTTAGATTGTAAATACTTCACTTGTACATACATAGGGACTCTTTTGGCCAACCAAAGTTTCTAGAATAATTATTTTTCTCTCAACCTGATTGTACATAACTTGTTTACACGTTTATTTATTTATTGTACTGAATTTATATGAAATTATTTATTGTTTATGGGACACTTCTAGTGTGGAAAATATCTTAGCGCGCCACTGATAGTAGCAACCCTTGGTTAATATGATTTCACCGAAAATTCGCTAAGGAACTGCATCTTGGCACATGAGAACGGGGTGAGCTCTTGTAAAATTAGCAAGAGCCAATAATGACAAACCGTTAAATGTTAAGTGCAGTCTTCCTATTTTCCCGCACTAACTACGAAATTCACTTGTCAGTTGCTTTAGTGAAATGTCAGTCTGCCGAAGGATAAAATTTAAATATTCACGATTCAGACAGCTGCACTCTAGCTTCAATAGATTTTAAATTGCAAAGCGTTGGTTTATCTCCAGACATTTTGATAAACTTTGTAAATGTGAATAGCAATAGAACGTCAGAACATTACATAGTTGCCATAGTTATAAACATAGTTCACAAAATGTGAGTTACTGGTGTGTTTGAATTTTCTACTTCAAAAGAAAGAAAAACTATAAGTTATCAGTAGATATCTACAAATGAATTTTTTAATATCAATATTGATATGTAGCTTTTATCCTTTTTAGTAAAAACTATATTAAATAGCAAATTCAAGAACATCAGTAACTGTCTCTCACGTTCACACAGTATGTTATCCATGAATCTGATTTTATACCTCAATTAATGTACACAGGGTCGTAGGTTAAGTTGGCACAACTGTCTTGTTTAATTTCACAAACTGATTAGTATTCAGTTTAATGCTTACATACGATCACTTTGTAATATGAAATCAGCTGCAACTACTATTATGTTATAAACTATGCAAAATATCGTTTTTATCAGTGTTGGTTCTGTACTAGTCCAATTACAATATTTTGTGGTATCAATTTAATCATCAAGACTTGATGTATAATTTTGATATTTATATGTATAAACTTGATTTACGGCAGTATAAATCTTGATGCTTTAATTGAAACTACGAAAAATTTTGTTATTGTTTTTATTAATACGAGTATTAATTATTCATTTATAAATAAATTTTAAACAATTTAATATGCGTTTTATTTATAGTATAACTAACTTAGATCCGTTGGTACTTGTGATGGATTCCTATATTTGTAATATTGTTTAATGTATATTCCCTTAAAAACTGCAATAGGGAATGTGCATATTGAGTTTTCTAGAAGAAAAAGGAATTAACTTCAACCTAATAATTCCGGCAAGAAAATGACCATTTGCAGTGGTGTAGTGTTATAGTAAATACATTAAATTTTTTTGATATGAAAATGTGTATGGCAAAATTCTATGGAGCCCATTGGCAACAAGCATTATCAATGGATTGAATTGTGTTGGTACATAAGCTTTCGGTTATTATTTTTTGCAGTGAGGTTAGGTTTGATGTTGACTGGTTGACATAATGATCATTTTAAATTGTAATTCAGCCTATTATAAACTTAATTTGATCTTAGCTAGGTAGCTATTAAAGATAATTTCAGTACCTATATAATAGCCAAAACTATAATAATTAAGATATCAATCATTCAGCATGGAACTTAACCTCACTGCAAAAATAATAACCAAAAGCTTATGTACCGACACAATTCAATCTAATGATGATGCTTGTAATAATATTTATTTCCTCGTGACTTGTTAAAAGACCGTTTACTGTCATCTGAACTGACTCGGTAAATGAGTCTTTACGTTTACAGGCACAGTGCCTGTAAAGTGTTACTGTTGTCTGAAGTGACCAAGTAAATGAGTCTTTACAGGCACGGTGCTTGTAAAATGTTGCCATCGCCACTTTACAAGCACCTTGTTTTCTAATCAACACATCCTCTATTAATCACTAAGCTCGTATTAATTTTTACGATTTTCAGCAAGAGGAAATAAAACGTACGCAGCTCGCTTCGAATTAGCTTTTATTAAGGCTCACTGTAAAAATTATCCTGCTTACCCATAAAGGCTAATTTACTAAGCTCGTCACGTAAATAATAATTATTATATTTTTACGTCATTTTCTATTGGATCAATCCGAAAACGTTCATTCTCTGAGTAAAACTTAAAAACTCAAAGTACCCCGACGGGTTATAGTTTTTGCTATTATTCATAGAAATTATGAAAAATTAAAACCAAAATGTACGGCTATAGCAATATATTAAGCTATATTATAAGCCAACATGATTTTAATTTTTATTTTAATGAAAAAAAGTTGTTTTATATTTTTCAAAGGTTGGTACCAAAAACGTCACTAAAAGGCGTGTTGATGACGTGCAAGCACGGTTTCAAAATTCGGGTTTATATAGCCTAAGCATATTAAACAAATTTTGAGGAAAACCTAAAAAAATAATGTCCTGAATTTTTGACACAAATGTTCCGTAGTACCCTAAGAGCAAGTCCCTGCCTCTGGAGTGTCGACGTCATAGTTTTCTGAAGCAAACAGGTCAATAGCCCACCATTTATGTCAAAAATCAACATTATATCACATGTTTGAGGTTACTTTTAAGATTTTGATAATATTACTGGGCTCTTGCTTTTTTTGCCTAAAAAAACTACCCCAGAGATGGGGCCTTTAAAGGATTGCCCCTAGGGGGCCAAATATGCCACTATATTATTTATTTGAGGTTTTCTGTAAAATACTACTAATACTACTGTGCTCTTGCTCTCTCTTTCTAAAAAAAAAAAAAAAATACGACGGCAGCACCCCAGAGGAGAGGACTTTTGAATGGTTGCTCTTAGGATACTAAGAAACATTGCTGCCTAAAATTAGTACTATATTAGTTTTTTGAGGTGTCTTTTAAAATTTTCGTAATATTACTGGTTTGTTGCCCTTTCTTGCTCCAAAGAACTACGATGCCAGCACTCCAGAGACGTAGACTTTCTAACGGTCGCTCTTAGGGTGCTAAGGGATATTTGTGCCACAAATCATGTCTATATATACAATGTGTCCCATAAAGTTCTTAAGATATGGAAAACTTATAAAATTATATTGCCCAAAAACCAAAATGCGTTGATAAAATTCCTAAACTACCTGAAAGTATACAGGGTAGATAAAAAATAATAATTCGGCGAAAAGGTAAAGTAGCCTTATTTCTGAAGATAACGACAAATGTACTTAGGGAAGTTATTATAGTTTCTGTATTAAGTACTTTAAGTGATTTGCCAAGGACCTGTTGCTTCTCTGAATGGAATTTATGTAAATTGATTTTCTGAATTGAATTTGAAAAAGAAATTACTTACAGGAGGCCGCCTTTTCATAATTATTTATTCTACATAAAACTTCTAAGTAAAATGTCTGTTTTCTTTAGAAATAAAGGTACTTTACTGTTTAGCAGATTAATTTTTTAATCCATTCTGTATAATATCAGATAATTTTGGAGTTTTATGAGCGCATTTGTTTTTGGGTAATGCAGAACTTTTTATGAAGATCTTTTTTATAAATAAATAATTAAAGCAGTTTTCTATATGTAGAGAACTTTATGGGACACACTGTATATATTTTGGAGGTAGATACCTATTATGCCTGGGCTAATATACTTCAATAATTAATATTAAATTGAAATGATTATTTTGGCATAAGCAAATAGCTTACTGATTACATTTATCTTGGCAAATACCTAGTTAATGTAGTATTTTAGAATATATGCACATTTTCTATTGAAAAAAATAGTATCGATTTTGAAACGAAACGGATAAGTAAATAATTAAGCAATATAGGTAGTTTATAACTGGATTTTGTTCTGCAGGGCAGTCATTCAAAAGACAGCTCTTTTTTATAATCCTTGTTTTCGGAAATTTTAATTTTTTTATCAAGGCAGAAAAGTGAGGTTAGTACGACACAATTGGCGCAATGATATGGCGTTGTGATATGTTCTAGTTATGACAGAAAGTTAAAAAAAATAGTCTGTGCTATTGTTTGTAATCAATTAACTATGATGTAAATTGGCTACCTAAACAATTTTTTTTTAATTGAACCTGTGTACTAGTCAAGATATGGGTTTCTCTTCGTTCTTTGCGCCAATTATGACGTACTAACCTCACTTTTTTGTAATTACCATGCTGTTCTTACATTTATGGTTAATTACAACTTAAAACTTTATTGTAGTGCCTTGATAAAGATATAAAACAAAGTTTTCTTTTGAATTGCTGCTCTGAAGAACGGAACCCAATTACTAACTATATTGTTTATCAACCAGTCGTTTGTTATACTCTATATTTTAATGGCGAGGACAAGGTTACATTCTACACTTTCAATTTTCAAGAATGCAATCCAGGAAGGCAATGAAAAATATGTGTTATGAAGTTAGGTTATTTTAAGTGACAGTTCTTTAACTATAAAGTAAAAAAACAAAACAAAGTTATATTTTCTGACTATTTCGACACATATTCGCTTGAATACATTCCTTATGTCATAAATGTATGAGGTACGAAAAGTAAATGACAAGTTGGCACTGCCAAGCAGAACCTACGTTAGGATCCTTGATTCATAAAATTAAATTTATAAAAATACCAGACACCAACCTCTACACCGCAAGATAAAAATGAGGTTATCAATAATACATACATTATCAAGTGAATAGTATAGTTGAATAATGGGTTGCATGACTTTGTCCGCGGCATTAAAAAATAGAATATAGCTACTGTCTTGCAGTTTATGGCGATTGAGAATATCAAAATAATGTACTTATAAAATCGATAAGCTAAACAATCAGTTTACACCTTACTGATATAAGTTTAAGTGTAGCAGCATCATTAGTTGTATTGTAAATTCTCTTTTGAAAATCGTAAACGCCGGAAAATATATTTACATGTAGAATAGCTAACTTTCATGTAGATTACTTTAAATTAATTCGTTTTTCAACTGTGAGCAGTTAAAGCTTACCCAACGAGTAAAAACAAGGAAACTTCTGTTCAGTAAATCACCCTAACTATCCCAAAATCACAGCTGATAGCACTAATATAGTGCAATTCCACGTTTAAATGCATTTCCTCCAAAACACTGTTGAAAGGCAGCGGTTTTGGGGTCTCGAGTGCGATTTATCCTCCGTAATTTACATTTTGTTTGAATATTCATGAACCAGCGTGTAGACAGCACAGGACAGCGAGGATCACCAAGAACACGGACTATCCTGGCCGTAGCTCAATATTTTATTGCCTTAAGCTCGTAAGTTCTTATTTGCTCACCCCTTTCTATAGGTACATCGTAAATATAGAGTTTTCTGGTTATATTTTATGTTCGGCGGATTTATTGCTCTGAATTTTATTAAGCAAAGAGGAAATACAAGCAACATGTTCTTGAGTTACATCACGACACTCGAAAACTTTCGCAATTTATCAAGTAATCCTTTGGTGCCATAAATTACAACTAATAGTGCAACTTCTATACTACTAAGTGAATCCGAGGTATCACAACATAATTCTATATTTGTAAGTGGGTATAGATACTAAAGTGAATACTTCATAACCTTCAAAATAATTTAGTAATTTAAGGAGGATTTATACTTTAGTAAAAAGGAGTACTAGATTCTAGTAACCAATATTTTAGCATTAAATAACGTAGTTTCAAGAAAATGTAAGCTGTAAAGTTGTTTGATCAAATGACTAAACTGTGAATAGCTTTTTAATTCTATTCTTGAACAAACATCTCAGTCCGAAGTTAGAAGCTACATTAACAGAGAATTAGCATTTGGGATTTCACAGTTTGTATAAGCAAATGTAAAATAAACGTTTTCCGTCCGCATAGTTAAATCAAGTTATTCTCAAAAGGTTTTAAAAGTTTATAATCGATATGTATTATATAAATACTCATGTCTGTTTAAGTCTCAATTGCAACACTACAAGTTTCGTCCTTTAAGGTGGGGATTAACTCTCAAGAAATGTAACCTACAATTGCAATTTACACGACTTCACGTGAGTGCAAACACTACGAATAATACTGAACCAAATTAAAACTGCAATATACGAAAATAAGCAGGAAGCTTCAAGGAAGGCCACTATCGTATTTAAAATTTAGTTTATAAATCACGGTTTAGATTAAAATAAAATAAATAAAGTGCATTTTTAAACGTGAAAATTATTCAATATTAATTCAAATATTGTTTTAGTAATTCAATAAAACTATATAGTTTGTATCTTACGCGATATATTTCCGATGTACTTATGAAACATAGTTACTTTACAAAGAGACAAATATATGCAATACAGTATTAAAGTAATTTATGTTAAACAAGGTGGTTACTTGATTGTTGTATTAAACAATTATTGGCTGTGGATCTAACTGTATATAATATTTATCTATTCTAAACCTAATTCCTTGTCCGTTTACAAACACCCTAAATATATAATATATTCTAATGATAACAACTGAAAGCCATTAGTGAGACAAGTTTAATTAATTTGCTGGGATTTACGTATGTGAACTAGTCAGTACTCAGCTCTAATTGCTAGATTATGAGCACATATTATGCCCTGCTCTTAGTATTTTCAATATTTGTATTATAACCACGATTAGTAAATCGTATAATAAACCAATTGCAGTTTAGAAAAATACAATTTTAGTTTAACAAGAAATTTAAAGTTAAAAATTCCTTAGTGACAATGCCGATAAAGAAAATTATAGATAATGAACTATATTAAACACTTGGAATTATGTATATTTATTGTTTTTATAGATTTTTTAAAACGCAGCATAGATTCGGGGACTTACTAAAGTCAATTCTATACAATGTGTCCCAGGATTGATGTTACAAGAGTTGCAATAGACTAAAAATTTTTGAATTTTATTTGAAGATTGTGGGATTAAGCCCTGCTTGGTTTAAAGAGAATTTTAAGAATATTTTCAGTTTTCAAAAAACAAGTCAGCCTTAACAGTGAAGCGAAAAGTATTTTCCTTTTTGGTAAATTACTCCTTTTTGTTCATGATACTTCAAAATTTTACTAGTAAAAGTTGTTCAGAATCAGAAATTATGGCCCTATACAAAATTTAAGGAAGTTCTACCTACTTAGATTAAACCGTCATTTTTAATAAATTCAATTTAGTTTGCTTAATTTAAGAAAATGTTGTCCCATCTACCCAGAGGCATTTTTAGTTATTTATAATGTAAATTTTAACATACTAATGTATTCGTGATTTTAATGTTTTTTTGACATCCAACTGAAAATAAAGTGATGAATTAAGTGTTTGCATTTCTGTGCAGTCAACCAATCGCTGTCTTTCATGTTGTCTTATTTCGGTAATATTTACGCAAAAAATCTGTAAATGGATTTACACCAAACTTCCTTCGCTCGAATTAGATCAATTTGCAAATTAAAAAAAAATGCATTCCGCTGGGGTTTGAACCCGCCGCATCTGCATAGCGATCGTAACAGCATCTGCGTAGCGATCGTAACCGCATCGATAAGTCGAACTGCGCCATCCAGCCTTATTGAAATGAGTGCGGCGCGCGCCGCGCCTCTAAGGGAGCGGTCTTATTCTTGAAACGTTTCGACTCCTTTGTGACATTCTCCTGTATCTGTTGAGTCCCATTTTCGGCAAGTGTAAAGCCTGCCGTATGTGAAAATTACTACTTCCTTCTATTTCAAAATTAAAGCAAAAATAAACAAAATTTTATTTTTTAAGGTGATCATTCTGTATATATTTGTCTGAAATTTTCACGGTTTTATGCCAGGTATATGTACAATGTGTATGCAAAATATCATCTTCCTCCGACAACAGTTTTTGAGTTATACCGCCAATAGACAGACAGACAGACAGACGGAATTGAGATAACCTGTTTTTCGTCATCTAGGGACCCTGAAACGTGAAGATCTGAAGAAATCTTGGAAGGTGATTTTTTTGTGATTACAATACTTAATTCGTCTTTCAAACGAGGGAAGTAAACATTCTTATAGTGAGAACATTAAAATCACGATAATGTCAAAGTAACGGTTGCGTTCTGTACAAATAGTTAAATCAGTCGTAATGGTAATGCATAAGCTTATTAAATTTCTTCCATTTTATTAACAATTTTTTTTCGATCTTTTTCTTCTTTTCATTGATTTGTCGTGATGAGCATATTTCGTAGTTTGATTTTTTGTTAATATTTTGTCGTTCAGACTGGCAGCTGCTGCTTGTGAAAAATCAATTTTTGCTCTGAACGACAAATATTGTCAGCAATAATCAGACCACTCGTTGAATTATACAGGGTGTTTCTAAAATAAGAGAACATACTTTGCAGAAGTATTCAATGATCAAAAATAAATCAAAAATTTATAATAAACCTGTGCCGGCAAATGCATCCTTTCTAAGGTATTAAGCTTAATGTTTCAATGTGGGTCACTTTTTAAGAAATTTAAAATTTGGAATATCATAATTAATTAAGCATTTACTTTACTTAAAAACGTGGACAACGTTATCAAAATGACTGACTAAAGTTGTTGATCAAGTAAGTGTATATATACTATTAAAGTTTGGCGGAAATAAGTCAAATTCAGTTTCAGTAACGCAACGGTGAATTTTTCTTTTCGTAAAAAACGAATATGATTTTTATGTTCGGTTGTGGCAATGGAAATAGCCGTAAGGTTATAAGGCTCTATCACGACCGTTTTTTCGAAATTGACAGCATCCAACCGTTTACTTTGTATCTATTACCGCACTGAGTGCGATAGTATCCGTTACCGCGCTAAGTGTACTAATAAAGCTCTTAACGATATTGAAATTAATTTGGTAAATAGTCCTAAACAATATCGATAAATATAATAGTAATTAATACCATAGAATGTTTAATCAACAAGCCAAAAATCATAACCTGCAGGTTTGCAAAAATGAGTAAATGCGTTATGTCTTTTCTATTTGCCATATTTTTATTTAATTTTTGTAATTTTAGTAAAAAACAGTGTTTTACTAACCCTGGAATAATGTAAAATATCTGCTTACTCTGATATAAATAATAGTGCTGTGAAATGTCGGTAATTTGCCCCCCGTTTGGGCGACCTAAATAATATAAATATGCCGTGAAATATATCTTGCAGGTAATTGTAATTATACATTAAAAAATTATTATTTGCCATGCTACTAACCCTTACCTTCTTCAGAATTTATTTTTCGATACCTACCGATTTACTGATGGGCACACACAGCGAAGTTATCATAAGCAAGCAACTTTAATGTGACGCTTATTTATTGCGTGAGCCACCAGGGTTCAAAAGAAAGTATTACACATAATTACAATTCAATTTCGTGAGTTCATAGAAGCTTATTATTTAAATTAAACAAGTATCGACAGGGAGAAAGCTATGTTTTAATAGTAAACCTTTCTACTTCCCATTCTTGGCAGATTTTAGTCTTATTTGTAGAGCTCAACAATTACAATTTAACATTTCGCAAACTAAAATAAGCACATGACACACGCTAAATACGCGAACCTTTTGTTTCACTTTGCACCACTGGTGATCACCTGCTACAAACTAGACCGCACGCATATGCTGATGAAAATATGCCGCCGTTGAAAACATCGTTTCGATATTAGCTCCTTATACAATACTGAGTAAATTGCTTTAAAACAGACCACACTAGCCATAAAACTTCTATATTAAACAACACAAATAATCAATAATGGTTTGTTATCACGTAAGTGACAAAACAGTGAAACAAAATACAAGATAAGTAATAAACAAAGCAATTTAACCTAACATTTGAACCGACTTCGGACAGAGGTTTCGTGTTTGATTAGATTCAAGAAGTCCTGGAATTTTCCGAGCGGGTGCTATTTATACCTCTGTAAAACAAAGGAGAACTATCTGCAGTAATTGGTTTAAATTAACGTAAATATTTGAACAAAACTTACCCCTACCTAACATTTTGATAAACAAAAGAAAGTGGCATTAATTAATTACATAAATCCTTAAATCTAATTGTAAAACTAAATTCACTATCGTTTTCAGCGCATTTTATACTACAAAGGTAACAATTTACATTTATCCGAAACCGTCCCTTGTCAAAACATTTTTAGCAGTGCTAGGGCTGTGTCCCACTTTAAATCCAGAGGTACTTCCGGAAAAGTGCTCCTACACCTTTGTAGCACCTGAGTTAGCATTATCTTCAAGGGACAAATTTTTACACGAAGATCGGGCCCACATCAAATGTGCTACAACGTCCTGCATTCTTTGCTTGATATCACAGAGCCCAATTAATCTGGCAGTGCAACCAAGCCTCAAAGATATCCATACACACTCCCTTCCTGTCTATGATCTGAAGCTTTCGTGGGCCCCTCCAGCTAGCATTTCCACTGCCCGATCCGGCCTGTCGCAGCCCCTGGTTCCCGGTAAGTGAACTGGTGGCTCTCTTAGGTGACATACAATAATTTTGTCGACTTTGACTCCCACAGTTGTGGAACAAAATATTAATTTGCCAATGATCGGATTTCAGCGGAGCTCGGACTAGCCCTGATTTCAGCCCCCACGTGCACTGATGGCCCCAAACCTGGTTCCAGTGCTTTAACGGTGTCCTTTGTGGTGATGTGATCCGGTTTTGTGCACTTTTTTACTCGTAGTTATATCGTACTTTACGTTTTTCATAAAACATTTATACACGCACTGGGTCGTACACTGTCTCTCAGAAACTTTGTCTGAATGTGATATTTAGTGCTCTGTAAAACTAACATAAGTGGCCCTATTCGTCTTGCTGGCTCTGTGTGTGACAAAATTGGGATTCCAAGTATAATATGGCGTGGTATTGCCAAAAATAACCTCAAATGCTTCCGTAAACCATGAAAATGTCCTCGAAACGCAACTGAATGTTATGTGGAATGCCATTTGCATGTTTTATCTTAAATTGCTAGAGTTAAGTGCCCATTAAGAAGAAGAATCTCTTAAATCTTGCTTTTTAGTAGAGAGGCCAAACTAAATTAACTTGTCAAATAACGATTTTCGTAGGACTGAGTAGGTTTATACCGACAAGTGGTATCTTCTTATTCGGTGGTGTTTCCTGAGTATGAAAAATCATGTTGTCGCTTTCTCAGCCTGTGGAGTGAGGAGCTATGACGTCACAAA
The DNA here is from genome assembly GCA_940337035.1 of Agriotes lineatus. Lineage (NCBI taxonomy): Eukaryota > Metazoa > Arthropoda > Insecta > Coleoptera > Elateridae > Agriotes > Agriotes lineatus. The sequence goes on along the minus strand of OW679195.1, from coordinate 142,549,639 downwards.
GATGGCCATTCTTAGTTCCAGGTTTCAGTACAGAAACCGGGGTTTAACCCAGACATCCAAAAAGAAAGTTCTACCCAGCAGCAAACTGTTTAGTACCCTCCTCTTAATAAGTGGTAAAAAGTTGCGTAACATTGCGCTTCGGGTTTAGGCGGAAGGGGGTCGAAAGCTAGAAAGGTGGTAAAATGGTAGGTTTCAACAGTTTTTCGCGAATATCTCGTTAACTATGAGGTTTAGCGCAAACTTTATTTTATACAAAATTAATCTATATTTAATTTACAATAAAAATGGTCTTATGCATTTTTGACTTCTAGACAAGAGTTACGGAGATATTAAGGGGGCAATGATGTCATTATTTTCTAGTTAGCTTGGGATTCATCGTAATCACTTGAAAATGAGTATGTTTCGTTATAAAGAGTATGTTTCGTTATAAAAAGTACTTAGTAACGCATCATTAACATAAGAACATTTGTACGTGTGTATGTATGTATGCACGCCTATGTGTTTGAATCTGACAATATATCTACATTGCTCCCCTCCTTTGTCGTTTTTATCTTAATTTTGCCTATTTTTCCTTTTAAATAATTCATCATATCGTTTTCCTCTTTCCCACTTGAGCTTTTAGAATTACAGCTACTTAAATTTCTTCCATCTTTTGTCATATTTTCCTAAAAATATAAAATTATGTGAATAGCATTGAAACAACAAACTACAAACTTTATCTAATAAGCTTTAATACAAAAAATTATGGATTTTTTTTCACAATACATGCTTTTCAGTAAATTCAATGTTCTTAAATGGAAAGTGGTATGTACAACGTACATGGTAGTTACATAATAATAAATTACAGCAATCAGTAACCTAAAAATCGTTAAGCTCTTTTTCATGTTGAAGATTATCTTCATCGATGCCGTCGTCAATAATTAGTGCATCTCTGTTGGTGCACCTATGTCCGGAGCAATTCTTGCACATATTTGAGCATTTATAGCCACTCTGACGACGCTCACAGTTTCTGACACACACCGTATTACAAGTGCAAACAATGAAGGAAAGCAATTTTTCAGGAGCAGCTGCCTTATGGTTGCAACTGGACGCAAATAACCGCCAATCCTTTTCCAACCCCGCTTTAGCGAATCTATTGTCATTGAGCCATTGCTGCACTTGATAGTAAACTCTATAAGAGTGTTGTTGTCCAGCTGCTAAAGTGGGGGAAAGTACAGCCAACCTCAAATTTGTGTGTACAGGCTCCTTTGCGATGGTCTGCAAGTAACATTGAAGGCGCAGAGTATCCAAATTATCTGCATTTTTTTATGCAAATATCGAAATGAAGAAATGGTTCCAGCATCAGCTAGCGCATCTGGATCTGCATTTGGGTTGTTAAAAGTCAACAGCTTTGTGTAAAACTCCTTGTCACTTTGCACTTTTTCAGAAGGCTTTATTTTTCCCTTTCTATAAATTGAAGACACGGTATCACATCCGGCGAAAGTGTAAGCTGTCAAGACAACATCTTTCATTTCCTCGATACCACGCTGTATGCACCAGTGTAGTAAACTTTTTCTTCTTGGTTACCTTTCTTCGGTACAATCATCTTCAACTGTTTGTTGGCTGGAGCATGAACAACCAACAAGACCAATAAATCGATGTCATTGCCAATTACGATAGCCTCTGTTTCCTTCTTTGATTCGTCAATTACTGTAAAAACGATCTTGATGTCAGCACCGCCTTCTGCCTGAATCACTTTGCAGTCAGCTTGCTGTTGTGTACAGTGATTAGAGCAATCAGTTGCATCTTGTTTTTAGTATTAGTTAGAAATTTTGCTTGTCCAAGAGTGACATTAATTCCATCTTCCACTTTCACTTCAACATGTGTAGTAGTGGATGATCTGCGCAAATGTACTAGTATGTCGTCTTTGGTGCTGGGTGCTTCACCATAACCATCTCGCCTCCCCACTTCCTTGAACCTTCATATAATACACTTGGGGCGAATATTACGAATTCACAGGCGCAATTTTAGAATTTTTGCCAAACAGAAAAAGTTACATTTTTACCCCCTCCATATATCCGTAATCCTTTACTCGACTATAAAAATGCATAAGACCATTTTTATTGTAAATTAATTTTGTATAAGATAAACTTCACAGTAAACTTCACAGGTAACGAAATATTTGCAAAAAACTGTTGAAACCTACCATTTTACCACCTTTGTGACGTTATAGCTCGTCACTCCACAGGCTAAGAAAGCGACAACAGGAGTTTTTCTACTAAGGAAACACCGCTAATTACGATGGTATCATTTGTTGGTATAAACCTACTCAGTCCCACAAAAATAATTATTAATTCACTTGGCCTCCCTACTATTTAAACTAAATGCTACCTTAAATTTTACTATATACAATAATTCGATGAATTCTGCGGCAAGGAAATATGTTTGTGTTGTGGAAATTGTTCACACTTGGAGATCACGATGGCAGCTTCGGGTTGGCTTTCGTGTGATTGTCGAAGCCATGGTGAAGGTGAGCATGTAACCCTGTAAACAAAAAACCCATAAGAAGCAAGTCGACCAGGTTATTACAAATTGTACCTTGCATCGTTGAAACTAGCTCAATTTCCGAAATAACCATACGAGGCTGAAAATTGGAAAGCTGCTCCGTCGTTTGGCGACTTAGCCAAAATGTACATAAAATTTAAGATTAAATGGAAAATTAGGGTAATAATTAGTAAGTAAGTTGTAGGGTTTTCTCCTGTTTCGCGTATAATTTTCCGCGTAACATGACCGATGTACAATTGTTTATAACTTTCTTTAGGTCAGTGTGACAAATTTACAGCGAATCACAGCTAGTTTAGAGAAAAACTGAATAACGTTTTTGGACGCGGTTAAATGAGGGTATATAAACGAATCGTGGTTTTTTAGCGTTACCTACTTCAAAACACATTTGCGTCGGTTTAACTCTTGAAATTTTACAAAATTTTCGAAGTCGTTAGTGTTAAAATGTAAAAATAATTAGAATTAAACTTTGTTAATATCTGTGTACCACTACAGTAAACATTTGCTGTGTAAATTATACCTTTTATTTCAAAAATTGGGGTGTATACGGGGATGCAAGAGAAACACAGCGAAAATTAGATACCTGCCACGTATTGTAAAGAAACCTTAGCGATTTCTGGACACCGTGGAGATAGGCACAGCAGACAGATGAACCAGCAAACACAACACAGAATCACCAGGACCAGCCATCTTCAATGCAGATTTAGGCCAGATAACGGGATCACCATTCTCCGGCAGTGGCGTACGCGGGGGCAGTGGCGTAGTACACGGTAGGTGAAACATGTTTTCTTTATGCCACTCAAATTAGATCGCGAAATTGTGATGTGTTTGTTCACAAAAATTGTTAATGGCTCATTTTAAGAAACAAAATGCCTAGTAATTAATTTAGGAAGTCAGTCTTTTGATATTTTCATGTAAATTCACGACATAAATACAACGTTGTTGTTTGTGATAAGTACATTCACAATTTTTATTAAATTTGATGTTTATGAACCCGAGATTCAAAGTTTTATGCTAGACCGTCATACAGTTGTGGTAACGTAAATAATGTATGTTTGTGATATCTTGAGTAATCAAACTTCGCTCAACATTTTTTTGAGTATTTACAGTTAAATACGGCATGTATAGATCATATTTTATCTAGCAGCAAGCTCGCCAGCATTTATACTTTTTGTGAAGTTACTATTTGTAGATAAAAGTTTCGTTAGTTAATGAGTGGTTAGTAAGTAAAACGTAAAGAAGGGATGTTCACAGCAGAAACTTTGGTGCCAGCCAACGTGACGCAATAAGTTCGAGGGGTAGTTAATTTTAAAGTAAAAAGCATTTGATGCAGGTTGAGGTTAAGGGGAGAAAATAAAATAAAGGCTAACATTGAAATAAATCAAGTAACGGAGGAAGGTAGGTAAACGCAGTTAGAATCAGAAAGGTTGGGAACACTACAGTTAGAGCCACAAAATAAGCCAAAGCAGGAGAGTAAGGTAATTAGGATGTTGATAGAGATGAGCAATAAATTTGAGCACGATTTGTGTAGTAAGCTGGAGTAAAATAAACAAGAATTTAAGCAGGATATCAATAAAATATGAGTAGTAAGATAGAAACATTTGGCCAGGAAGTCAAACAAGAAATCACACAAGTAATGAATAAAAAGCTAGACGAACTAAATGATGAAATGCTAGCTAATAATCTAAAAATTAGGCTAGATCAGGAAACAAACAAGAAACTAAACAATCCGTTAAAAAGAATGTCAATAATATAAGTAATAAGATAGGGAAAGTTAGTCGAAAAGTAAACAATAGGCTTGAACAGAACAATGAAGAGATAAATAAAAAGCTATGTGAAACAAATGAGGGTAGTTAATAATTTAGAAATCAGGCTAGATCAGAAACAGGTATCGATTGAAGCAAAAGTAGGTCTGAAAGGTTAGAAAGAAAAATAAATCAGGGAGTACGTCGGGTAGAAACGAAACAGGTTTTTTTAAACAATTACTGGGGTATCCGACAACAGGGGAGAATTAGGTTAGAATTGACAGACGACGAACATAGTAAACAAAATGATGTCATTAGTAGAGAAATTCTATTTGGAGCAGTTTTGGTACAAATTCGGCGAGTCTGCCTGTATATCGGGTGCGTTTCGGTAATATTTTATCTTGTAATACTTCAGATTTTCGCTTCAAACAAAAATTCTAACCCGCACGTGGCTCTTGGTCTCATTTCATAGTCTAAAATTTTGCGCGAATCTCTAGGCAGTTGCATTTGCAGTTGGCTATCCCATCGCGTGTAACAATGCTCGTTGCTAATATTTTCCAGCAACACAATCAATGGGAGCGAGTGAGATACCTTTCTCGAATTTTAAAAACTTCAGTCGATCTCTATCGCCTCGAGACGGCTTTTTCGTCATCGGGCGAAGTTTCTGCGTTCCCATTGGTAACACCTGGCACGCACGAGACAGCAACTGAGGCTAAAGTCGTGGCTTGTGGTCTTCTCGAGGAGTCGGTTCTTGACAAGTAGTGAGAGTGGGCTGTTGCGTTTCGGGGTGCTGGTGCTGTCCGCTTTGTTGGCTTTAGCCACTTATTAATTACGGAGTCCTGTTGGCCTGATTAATCCGTAATAAACTTGTTTGCCACAAGCTGGCTTTGCATTGCAATTAAAGCTTGCATATTTGCCGTCTGATGGTTCGTTCAAGCCTGGTACATTCACGTACGAATTTAGCATTTGCGTAATAAACTTGTTTTGCCGCCAGTTGACATTTAAAAATAATTGAATTTGACTTATCGTCCGCCCGCCGCTTAATCGAGGCGAGGTACACTCACTTACGAAAGTTAACCTTTGTTGTACGAGCCAACGCGTGGGGGCTTTATCCGCTTTAGTTGTGCGTAATAGTTATTAGTTAAGGCGTCTCCCAGCTGGGTTTCATTCCTTTTTGCATTTACCCCTTTCTAATTTGCTAGATTGTTGTACATGCCGACCACGTCTGCACAGCTGTAAAGTTTAGGCCATGTGATATGGCCTAATAGATATGTTTTGCGATGGTATTTGGCCCTCAAATCGGCTCTGATTGCAGTACAAGCAAATAGCAAATTAAATCATTAAAGCACAGAGTTGTAATAATGCAAGCATCTGAGAAAATTCACATAAATTTCCAAATCATATTAACACTGGTATAATTCGCCAATGACATTGATTATATTTAAATAGGCACAGAAATATGGAAGCTCAAATTCCGTGTATTGGGTTTAGCAATATAATTTTAATCGTAATATAATAGATTTGCACAAACTAAAAGCCGAATCTAAATTAATTAAGAACTGACACAAAAAGTTCAAGTTAGACACAGCTTAAAAATGGAAGCGTAGAAAGTAAAGTCATTAGAGAATGGGTAGCAAATGAACATTTTTAATAAAGGTGAGAACAAGAATGACTAGAAGAATAAGGCAAAGAACATAGAAGAGCCAGGCAAGTCATTTATTACATGAAAATACAAGACTTGTGGATTTGAAGAGATTGAAATAGCAAGAAATTAGATGGAATTCAAATAAGCAAGAAATTAGACAATGTTGGTGGATTAAAAAACTAGTCAGTGCAGTGATAAACAATGGGCATTTAAGTGTTATAAAAATGAAGTGAGTGGCGCATTAAAAAACATTGAGAAATAAACAATTCCAAAAGACAATAATTTTAGTACATAAGAGTTTGTAAATAACTGATAAAATTTGTTAAATTAGACTATAAGTTATGTTTTTGTACCTGGTTGATTTCCTACAATTCAAATCTGTAGACAGTGTTTTGTCAATTACGACAAGGGATAGCGATTGTTTGCTGAATAAATTGTTAGAAGTTGCCTGTTTTTGCTCTGACTTTAATTAAAGATTTTTCATAGAAAGCATAAATTTACATAAAAATAAATAGCACCATAGTGATCAGCACGTGTTAGTGTATCAGAACCATTGGAGGCAAAAGATTCCATGCACTTGAGTTTTTTGCGTTCCGAGGCATCATCGGCAGAGAACGGCTACGACGCCAGCTTCCGCAGAATCAGTTTGCAGCATCGTGGGAAGACATAGGGTGGCAAGTTTATTCCAGCAGCACCACACAGCAAGCCCCAAGCCCACAACAATCCGAGAAGCCCGCCAGGAGTACAGATTTCACCCAGATCTTCACAAGGGGGCCTGAGATGCTACGAATGTGAGAACACGAAAATCGTAACAGTTCCCGTGGATGGCGAGGTGTTTTCCCAGGATTTGCAATTAAAATCGTCAGTTGGAGGCACCAAGAAACAAAATGCAAATACGGCGTCCTTTTTAAGAATGCACCAATAGCATACGATCTGGAAAACAAAGGAATACATAGACGCCACTTGAAGGCAATTATTCAAAATCTTACCATCAGAATTTGTTCATTTAATTGTTGATAAATCAATTTCACACGCGAGCTGAAAATAACTCGAACTTGGTTTGATAGAATTGACATTTCAGTTTAACAACGGCACATTACGCCTACATTTCAGGTCAATCTGCCTACTTTTCAGAGGCGTACCGTAAAATTTTTAACTAGGAAAGTCAGGAACCCAACACCTGAGATTTTGAGTTTTAATTTCATGTCTCTGTTTAAAATTGAGCTAGCGAAGTCATTAAATCAGATGAATGGATTAGATAAAGGGCAAACTACCACAAGAGTAATTCTCAATTTTGGCGTACCCAACGAAATAAATTAAGCAGTCAGTTTGATCTTAATAAATAGTAGAACTAAATTAAATATTGTGTGGTGACTCTTTTTATTTATTACATTAATTATAAACATACAAATATTATACGATTAAGGGTCATTGCAGTTTACTATAAATTACTTACGATTTTTTCTAGTTCTTGTGCATGTTTGTTTACAGGGTGACTTAGTCACTGTGTCAAGATCGATATAAGGTGAGGTCCGAACGTGGTGAATAAGCGCTGCAGGTAGGTTGGCGCGTTTGTCGCTACGCTGCTGTTTCAAGCGTTAGTATTTGAGTATTTTTGCCCCGTTTGACTTTCAAGATTCGGTTAAGCGTGGGTTTTCCCTATTGGAACTTGTGGCGCCTATTTATTTTGTAACACTATACATATCGACACGCTTGCCCTGTGGTGTCCCGTTTTTAGGACCACGCCTACCTCTCTGAGTGTATTTGAGCCGTGGCCTTTAGTCTGTTTTGTAGCGATTTCCAAGGTAAGTGTGGACGTTTGCCGGACAGAATTAGTATTCGGCACTCGCTCATCCGTCATTGTCGTTAAAGCAGTTTGATACTGTAACATAACGTGTCCATATTGCATTTTAAAGTAGTCTCATTTACACATGGTTTAGACGTGGCTTATCCTTAGAAACCAATAGGTAATAATCAAATCCTCATGGAAACAGCAAGACCACATTGCGCATTAAAACAGATTCACTGAGTAATTATTGGTATTTCAAAACAATAAAAACATCGATTTTCTGGACAAATTATGTAAAGAACAACTAGTTCTTTAAAAAAGTACTTTTCGGCCTAATAATTGTAGAGCAATGCACGATTTTGAGGACGGATACCTAGAAAGAAAAATATTGATAATCAGTTCTTAATAATTTTGATGATTACATATTATGTAATTCGGAGTAGCCCAGGGTGAAAAGGGAAGATTGAAACCTTGTTTGCTGAGAACCACCCTACTAGGGCACTTTACTATATATTGCAATGGTTTACTGCCCACAGCAATTCTGGTTGCTTGACTAACACCACAGAATAATTTCAAAATGAGCACAGAATTAATGTTTTATTTATTGCAAGATAAAGCCAGTATTTTACACTAATAAATTCACGTCATATGATTAACAGTAACTATAATTTAATTGAGAAAAGTTAGCATTAGATAAGACAGAATCAAACGGGTTGCGTTTAACGTTTTATTCATAATTGATGTTCGGAATAGCAAACGCACCTTAATTTATGTAGTTGGCAGATTTAATTTGGTTACATCAATACAATAATGTGAATTAAACATGGTACAGAGATGGTTTGTGAAGTTACAAAAATTATATGAGCATTAGTATTAAAAATTGTATCACCAACAAACGGCAAGAAAGCTGACGGGTAAAGAAACGGTGCAAAGCAGTGCAAGCAAAGGAAAGATTGCATGCAGCAAGATAAGGCAACCGATTATAGGACACAGACTATTATGCAGTGCTAATTATAAACATGTGAAACAGTGCATTTAAAACTAATTGTGTAAAATCAAAGTTAAAGTGTTTCGACTGACAATTAGTTTAGTTCCTAAGTAAAAATATGTCAAAACTTATTTCATAAAACAGTTGTAAATCTTGGTTGCTAGGATAAGAGACATTCAATTATTAATAATAACTAAACAAGTCTTGTAAGATTTGTGCTGGGTGCAAGAGGTGCTCCCAGTTTTTTTGTAAATTTTTATAAGTATTAAAAAGTTTTCTGTGTGAGCCAAAAAGTAGTTTTTTATTGAGACCAATTTATTGTCCATTTCGTAATTCAGTATTTCCACGGGCCGGAAACGCCTAGCGAATTAGGCAATTGGTTCTACGTATGTGTGTTCGCGTAGGCAGTTTTCTACTTAGCACAGGTCCCTGCAAGAACTGCAATTCGTCCGCCGAGTGCAGTAATAATTGTCGCTAGATGGCGATATAGTTTGGCGTCGTTAGAATTAATAGCTGGGTCAGGCGGATGTATAATAATCGATTGGGCCATATTTTCGACCTCAAACCATGCAAATATAAATTGTTGGGTGAGCACATTTTTGTGTGAGATCTTGGCAGAATTTTCTGGTAAGGCGTTTCATCCTTTCTTCTTCAAGTTGCTAATGTGATATATATATATGGCCTTTACCCTACGGGCTACGCTATTCAAATAGAGAGGAAGCCTCCACCGCGTGCTGGATGGGGTTTGAACCTAACGGCTTTATTACTTGATCGGTAAATGTATATGCTTTCGATCTAAGGGCTAGCGGCTTCACCGCTGCGTTGGCGAATTGTATTTTATGTGTGTAAAACTAACGCCAGTTTCAAGCTGAGTTCAATTCAGTTATAAATAACGTCGCTTTGTATGCCAAGAAACTAACTGAGTGGATGGTTAACCCACGTACGTTTGTTCCATAACTATCGCCATATTAAATTTGCTGGAGGAAAAAGCTATCCCAGCATGTTATGAGGTATACCACTAAAACATACACATATCTGAATGTGTGAGTACTTGCGAAGTGCAATTAACACATTAAGGGTCGAACGCAGTAACGTTTTCCTATGCACACTGTCTCAGGTTTTGATCGAGTAGGATTGTGATATTTACATATGTGATATATTTATTTTGTGATAGTATTTTATTGTTCGTTACTGCCAGTAATTACAAATCGATTTTATTCTCCCTGTTATTGATCTATTATCTATTTGAAACATTATACGATGCGAAGTGCAATTAACACATTAAGGGTCGAACGCAGTAACGTTTTCCTATGCACACTGTCTCAGGTTTTGATCGAGTAGGATTGTGATATTTACATATGTGATATGATATTTATTTTGTGATAGTATTGTTATTGTTCGTTAATGCCAGTAATTACAAATCGATTTTATTCTCCCTGTTATTGATCTATTATCTATTTGAAACATTATACGATTTATCGAACTGTGGCTTTTAATTGTTTATATTGTATTGCTACCTTGAGCAATTTAATGGTTCGTTTGCTCAAATCAACCAGGGAATATGGGCCTGAACCATTTGGCGCCCCTATAATTTCGATCTTTTAGCTTTGAAGGTAAGCTACCCTTCCACTGAGTTAGTACGAGTGCATGTTCCGATTCAATATCGGCAATTATTAATATAACATCATATTCACCAATCTGCAGAACATATTTGTGTGTAATTTTCGTCGTGGTGACACATCCCCATGAAAAGGAATCAGCTCTGCTAAGTATCAACCAATAGCTTCGGATATCGAGGCCAATTTTTGAATAGTTAGAGACATCGGCCAGGTAAAATTTTATGTGCCACCTTTGGAGCAATCCCTCCTGAGTGCCTACATGCAGAAATTTGGAGCAGGAAGCTGTCGCCAAGTTTGTAATTGCCTTGGCGTCCCTTCATTCTGCGAGCCGACATCGGAGCTGCCCTTGCAAGGTAAATTTCACAGGCAAGCAGATGCAAAAGGCCCACTAGCTTTGGGTTTCGCCAAGATTATACATCGTACGAGGTCGTGAAGATGGTCCCAGCTGCATAGATTTATCCAGATGCGGGTAATCGAGGTGGCGTTCCCAGAAAACTCAGAGATTTGAAGAATTGCAGGAAGCTAACCAAATGCAAGTTTTGGCGTTCCTACGTCACTGAAACAAAACCAGGTTAGCCGGAAATTACGATTCTTTGCATTGTATTTTACCTGATGTGAAATTTGCCATTTTGGTGTTTAAATTTAATTACGCTATTTTGTTGTACCAGCATATCATTTTTGTGTACAGTCAACTTTTAAGGTTGAAGCTGTCAGATAAAAATGCAAGCATTTGCCATACATGTTAATAAGCCCTACTCGAAAGTAACTGTTATACTGAGGGTTGAACCTACCCATTTGATAAAACGTTTTTCTCATGCTAGACCGGAGCTTTAATTTAGTGATTGCAAATGAATGAAATAAAAAGAGCAATAAACCATTTATTTTGCAAATATTAATTGCAACATCATTTTAATAAGCCCTGAGATTGGCACAGAAATTCTTGATTAAAACTATTTTAATTTGTAACTTATTGGTGATTTGCCCTAATTATTATTTTTTATTTACTAAAGACTTTATAGTTACGAGCATCATTACAATATTTTGGACTATGTATGTAGTAATAAGAATTATCAATTTTTTAAACAAGTAACTATGTAATGTAGCTACTTTAAAATTAACATTTTTATACGCATCTGTAAATATTTCCGTATATTTAGAAATTATTAATTTGTTTCTAAGATCTTGCCCCTACACGCAAATTAATCTCGTTTGCTCGTAAAAATGCATCATTTATTTTAAGCCCGCCACTGATTAGTTTCCAACGCAGCGTCAGGTGTGCTTGGCATAAACTGCATTTGTCTCAATTCGGGGCGTTTAATGAATTCTTGTCTGAGAGGATTGCTCAAATTTCGAATTCGGTAGCTGTAACTCACGAAGACACTTAGATTTTTCCAATTACGGAGGTGCCGCCGCAAGTCCTTAGCGAAAAGCATTTGTTTAAATTGATACGCAATCGGGCGAAGTTTGGCGCAAGATAATGCGAATTTACGATACCGTACATTTGTAAAGCAAAGCGACTAAAATACGACGTCTAATTGAGTATTCATGGTCCGATACTTCTGATTTACTGCCCTTCTTATTTCGGCTTTCCCTCTGATTATTTTTTGATTGGATTTCGTTTTTTCCTCGCCGAAACACCAGGCGGAAAAACCTTTCTCGCCGAGCTGTTATTCTGTCCAAGTTCACTTTGCAAAGGCGTTTTTGTGAATTGTTTTGTTATAATGGTAGGTAAATGTTTGCTTGTTTGTTAATCAACCCAGTTTTTATATATTTTTTTCCATAATTAAAATTGTGATGTGATAATAATTTAATCGAGACAGTCTCTCTGAACCCTAAAAATGTAAAATCTCAGTGGTGGATGCGTTTTCATAAAGCCGTTTGACTTCTTTTGCTATTTTAAAGAAGAGTCTGCTCGGTTTATTTCTAGTGTTTTGAACGAACTGCGAAAATTATGACCGTCAGTGTGGGAGCTCCAAACCACACGATTTCCGCAGACGTAACCAGGTCTCGTATTGTCTAGAAATGCGAAATTTATCGGCTCCTAAATCGCTGAAAATTTCGGTTAAATACATTACAGTTATAATTATCTCTTTGTGTTCCGTCGTTGTTGGCTTTCGACATTTAAATTTATTTAGGTTCCCTTGGGTTTTATGCGATATTTATGTTTTGATTTGTCAATTTATCGCGTTTTCATTGTCCACGGAAAAGGCTCGATTTCTACCAGAATTTATGTGCAATTTGGGCGATAAACTGTAATGAACCAGTTTAGCGACTTTTCATTTTTTAACGCCCGGTTTGGAGTTTCCAGCACCTTATTTATTATGAAACTATTGAAAAAATCTTGGACTTCTATGTTTTAGGTTTCTTAGATAGGTACCTATTGAAAATAAGGGTTTTTCTAACTTTGGTATCATTATTAGTGAGAGTGATGGCCTATTTTGAAACATGTTATTATAAAATTGTTTAATAAAAATCTAATGAAGAGAGTCGCAATTAACATGTTTTGAGACTTCAAATCATATAAGCGATACAGTTGATTGCTTCTTCTCCAAAGCTTTGCTTTAAAATGTGGTTTTATAGAATTATTTAATGATTGAAATATTTTCGAAGTATAATCTATTGTGTATTTACTTGAAAGCTTCTAAGAGCATGGTTTTTAAATATTTATAAAAAATGCTAGGATTAAAATATGTATTGATAACGCCACTTCAAATATCGCAACGCTACGGGAGAATATTTGAGGGCCCGCCAACTGGACTGAAGTGAAGATGGCGTGCAGTTCTTTAAATTATGTAATTACCACATATAATGAGCAACAACAAGTTTTTCAATTAGAACAAATATACCCAGATAGGCAAAGAACTTATAACTCCAGTTTGAATTGCAGCAGGCTATAACACAATATCTGAAAGACAGAAAATAACGGTAACGACATCAGACAATGAATGATATAAATAGTGCATTCGATTTATTAAACAAAGCTGCATAAGTGCATATAGTAACCAGTACAGAAATTCTATATTTTTTTATTAGGCGTTACTTACTCGAAAGACGCACTCTAAATAACGCTAACATAGCAATGATTAGCACAATTAAATACGCAATTTAAGATTAAACCAATAAAATGTAAAAATATATACTTTGAACAGCTACAGTTTCTTATTTCTCGCGGTATCAATATCATTACCACAGATCACTAGGTCGTACACTGCTTATCTGAGAGCGTCATTCCCAGGGGTGAATTCCTAATAGTTTGTAATTTTTACTTGATCTGTTGCGCCACTGTACACCTGAATTAGTTACAATACACAGTAGTTATTGTATGCAATATGTCAAAACCTACAAAATGGTTCGTATCGTGCAGTCAGTGTTGTTGACTTTAAAATAATCAAAATTGTGAAGATTTGCAGAGGTATTTATTCACATCGTAGCGCTTTGGCGGTTATTATTCTCATTTGTTTTAGGCATCAATTTGTTACATGAAGTCAGAAGGGACGCCGCCGGAAAATCGCAATTGTGTTGTACTACAAACCTCTGGCTTAGGATCCTTATTTTGGCTGTACGCAGTGATCTGAATCTTGAGCGGGACGTTGGCGAAACCTCGGAAATCCCTCGCGGATTTTTTAAAATTTTTGGTGGCGGAAACTTTTACAAACGTTGCCACATAAACTTTAGGAAATGCACAACACAATGGTATACTTTTTTCTCTCAAAATGGTTATTTATTGTATAAAAAATGTAATTAAAGTGGAGCACAAAGCTAACATTGTCAATCTTAATTTTATGCATTTGTTTCTCTTTAGTTCCGTTATTTAAAACAAAATCTAATTTATTACTATGGTTACTAAGGCACCGGAAATTGGTTTTGATCAAATTAAATACATTATGGAAATGAATTTGATTATAACTTATATTTACAAATTTCTTATAACTAAAATATTGTCCATTTCTTAATTTTAAAAGGTTTCTTTGCGCCACAAACACGTTTTATTATTTACTCTGCTCTATTTCACTCGCGTTAATTGCACTGATTATTTTATAGGGTTCATTTCTTAATAATTGCTTTTCAATCTCCGTCTGTCTGCTTTTCACTTGCTTTTTTATGTCTTGCTGCCTGACTTCTTATTTGCTCTTTGCAACGTATTATTATTTTCTTCTGGCTTCCTATACGTTTTTTAGATTGCTCACAATTTCCCTGCTTAGCTATATTGAAATCTTCGCTTCATTGATATGCACTTCGCAAACCTTTTTGTGACTATTCATTTCTTTCGGCTCGGCCATTCATTCTGCACAAACCTAATATTTGATCATTTGAACGTCAACTTCAACCCTATGAAAAACAAGCTTTGCCCTTTGCTTTCTTTACTCAATTCAATTATTAATACTGGCATCTCCTTTCCAATGCATTTACTGATTGAAATTTAAGCTGAGTATTGCAGTTACATAAAACACCCCAACTCTGTGCTTATTGACTTGTTTATTAAGTTGTACTGCAAGCAGAATCGGGTCGTGGGCCTAAGACCATCATATACATATAAACTACCTTCGACTGAAAAAGTGCCTCTAGAGGGATTCGAACTCAATTTAAGTAATTCAAATAGCTGCAGATAAACCGCTATATTCTATTTAGATTAATTGTGCTGATTTCGACGCTACATTTATTTTATTATCATACGTAATTACATATAGTTGCCTTTCTAACGAAAATTGTGTTGCCAGGAAATCCACATTTGTTTTTAAAAAAGCAACTATATTTGGTTTTAAAAATGGACTCGAGCGTAATTTGGAAAGATACTTGAGCGAATTGGCTGTATTTATTTCTTTGTTTTGACGTTACTAATATGGAAATCAGACAGTTCATGAGAGAATGCGGTTTTATAATTAGATGCAACGTTTGCCCTAACCTTTTCGCTGTCATAATGATAAAAACGCCTCATAATACATGATATTAATGATAAGATAATTATCTAATATCTAACATTAAGTTCTGCTATTGCAGTTGACGAAAGCAATCTCACATTTTTAAGCAATATAAGCTGTTTAGAGAGTACTTTACATGAAATGCAATCATGAAATGACGTAATAAAGATATTTTGTTTTTTATAGTAGACTCTTCTTATTCACAATTCACCATCATTACAAAAGATATGTGAGATTAACTACGTTGAAATTTACAAATGTGACGGAATACATTGATTACTTATATGGAGTTCTTTAAATATTCAAACGTAATTAAGAAACTTAGAAAGCTTTTACTAATTTATGATGTTTGAAAAAAAATCTAAACTTTATATTGCTTTTTTCTGTCTACAGACATACTCTCATTTATTACTAAACAGCTTACATTTTTTTAGGTGCCTTATAACATATTCCAAATACAAAAGTTAATTTGTTATTAAGCCACATCTTCTCATCTAATTGATTCCTATTGAGAGTAACACGACTAAAAATAAATACGGTTGGTTTCTTAACCATCCTGGAGTAATCTACTAACGAAATGAGAATATTGCACAGTAGTTCACTGTACGATCGCATTAATGAATTTTTTAGGGGATAATGAAAGCTAACGTGCATTAGACAGGTATCGATTGCGACTGAGTTTCTCTGTAATTTCTGAATTAAAAGTAAATTGAATTTTCAGTTATTCGTTTTTAATTAATTACATCTAATTAATTTCGTTTAAAAATGTCAACAATATGAAGGCAAAGTAATTTATCTAAATTTAAAATAAACAATACATATCTTCTAAAAATATAATAAACTAGCACACAATAAAAGCAGAAACGTTTGCCTCCTTTTTTGAAGATGGTTATTAAGGTGAAATTAAGATAGTAGTTATGATAATAGTTGTATCAAACTTTTATGGATTTTCAGATATAACTAACCTACATAGATGCTTTACAAGAGCTAAATTCACGTAAACAAAGCAATTCCAACCGCCATCATAATAAAGTCGGTATAACAGCAGAGCCCGGTTAAATTATATCCACAACATCCTGAATTGTTTGTCTACAGCGTGAAGTCTGTTAACTCCTTCAGGCAAGCCATGCAATTATGTAAGGTTTAAAGTAATCAGGGAATAGATCTGCAGTTAATTTGCTAATTTGGCGGACAATATGTGAGGGCTATGTTAGAATTCAAACTATTAATTTGTTATTCTCATGTATGGTTTGTGTGCATTCGGTCATTTAAAGTCATAATATGATTTAACATTTAACTTTGTGCTGTGTCTGTTCAATAATTAAATTATGTAAAGCCACATCGATCTATATGAAAACCACCCTGCACTTTCAATCGAGACCGGAAATGTATTGTATTTAATCATACACCGTTGCTTGCGGTGTAACGGTTCGCATTATCTGTACAATTCCAGTTTCCGGATCAAAATACCTGACATTGAAATGTATACTGCTTGCTCCCAACGAAAATTGCTAAAAATCTAATAATCTGTAGTAAGTACTTTTATTTTTATCATAAACAAATGAAACTAAATAAATAGTATCATGCTGAATGGTAGTATTATTAAATCAATGTTCATAGGTAATTCCAATTTATCTAGAGAAATAATTTATTTTTAAATATAATATATGCGAAATAGTCGCACTTGCGGTCGTTGCATTTGCGGTCAAGGTAATGATACTTGCCTATACGGTCGACGAAAAGTCTCAGTTGCGGTCAACGGTTTTTGCAATGCTAAAACTCCCCCTCAGGCTTTATCTAGGCTTGGGATAGGTGTAACGCCCCGTAACGCGAGTTTTAGCAATTCGCATCTTCTTTCGGACCACCTTATATTTAGGTGATGTAGTAAAGGAATTCAGGTTTATCGCGTAAAGGGCCTGACTTTAGATATAAGGCTTTTCATGTGGAAGCGCGCTCACTTGGCTTTTTCTGAGTAGGCTCGCTGGCAAGCAATCAAGTTTCTCGATTATTGATTTTTCAAGGAGCCCCTTCGCGGAATTTGAAATTAAAGAAGCAGACCAAGATCGCTCTTTTTTAAACAAACCGCTAGCGGCGTTGTTTTCTTAACGAACGGCCCTAAATAGTTTTGTTAAGAATGCCTCTTCTAGTTAAATTTTGCATACTAATTTCGATATTTAGCCGGTTTCCATGCGTCTTTCTTAAGGTTACTCTATAGTTACTCAAGGAATAACTGGGCCTCCCATTTTTTCACTTCTACGTGCGAGCTGGCTAGGATCTCCAGAATGCACAAGGCCGCTTTTTTCCGCAGTTAACTGTTCTCTTTGCTCATGGCGTTCTTGGGTCCGACGAAATAAACCAGCCAAATCCTGCTTAGAAGCCATATTTGTCGAGATACCACATACCAAGATCTTCACCCTTACGATCGCTAGACATAACATCAAATCAAAATGTAAGTACATGCATTCCTCAGTGTTTTGATCGACAAAGGCAGTTGCCGCAAATATACTCAGTATTTACTAAGGCCTTAGAATATCCAACAGAAGCGTGTTAAATTACTCATTGTAATCAATTGGTTTATAACTCTGAAACGTGAGTTCAAAATTGCTGAAATACGTATGTACTCAAAAATCACTTACGCCGCTCCTTTGAATGCTGGGCACATGCCAAGTGCGATGCGCACAGGTGGCGATCCTGAGTTGCACCCCGAGCTATTGATTAGCATAGTTTGTGACTAAAACACTTGGAAGTTGATTCCTAAATGTTGTTCCTAAATATTTTTTTGTTAGGCAATTGTCCTACAATCTCATTTTGCTGACACATTAGCCTTCATCGTTTATATATATTGGGGTAGCGGGTAGATACTCCTCCAAGTAGCCAGAGAGGACAGATCTACTACAGGAAAGCGACCCTGCCCACGCTAGCCTAGATTTCCTCCCCCCCTCCCCACGAAACAAGGTAATAAATCAATTCCTAACCTTAATCCCTCCCACCCCCAATGCATCCTTCCCCTTTTTTTCTATCCAACTTGCCAACCCTTCTAGCCAGCGGCAGCGTTTTAAGGCTAAACCAATCCCAAAATAATCCTTATGAAAATGTCCAATTTCCAAAAATGTTGATCTCAGGCTGGTAGAACAAAATGTTCGGAATTCTGCACTACTAAGGTAGTCTGCCCCGCGGAGTCTGCGGGAGGGGGGGGGGAGGCAAAAATTCGTCAAGAAAGACCACACAGAAGTAGACCAAACAAAACGTAAAACTATTTATCGGGACCTGCAACGTAAGACAGAATCTAAGAATTAGAGGAAGAAGTAAAACCGATCAAATGGAATGTGATTGGCATAGCGGAGGTGAGAAGAAACAGGTCTCTGAAAACCTGTAAAACCATCTTAAGGACCTGGAACATATAACGAAGAAACAACACAAATAAATCTTAAATTACAACAAATGAACTGGTTAATAGGTTGCAAATCGAAACTAACATCAAGCAACAAAGTGCTGCTTTATAAATGCATTATTAAACCTGTATGGACATATGGGGTTCAACTCTGGGGATGCGCCAAAGCGTCAAACACCAAAATAATCCAAAGGATACAATCTAAAATACTAAGAATTATGCTCGACGCACCATGGTACATCAGTAACAAAAGTCTCCACGACGACGCTGGTATACCTACAGTTGAAGATGAAATCCACAGGCTAACAAGAATTTACCTAAACAACCTCCCAGGACATCCAAATGAAGAAGCCAACAGCCTAATCACCCTCCCCCCCCCCCTGCAGCTAATAGACGACTAAAAAGACGATGGCCTACAAATGTAGATCCATAGCTATAATATTAATTACCTACGGTGAGTAGTCACTGAACTACTTCTCCTCTCTTATGGAATTCTGTCAATCAATTTACTTAGTGCTTCGACGAGCAGATTGTAAATTCTCTTGTATCCATAACAAATAGTATATTATACATCAAGGTAGCGAAGCGCAGTATTATAACCTGAGCGCATATTAGATACTGAGCGCGCAGCGCGAAGTATCTAAAGCGCGAAGGTTATAAGACGATTCGCTACCGTGGTGTATATACTATTTTTTGCAATACCAAACTGCTTAATACCTAAATTCCCAACAAATTTCGAAACTATTTTAACTGTCAACCTGACAATGCACCTCTTTAAAACGTCAAAATTAAAATAGTCATATTTGGTAACTTAGCAATTTATTAGTTACGACGGTGAAAATTGTTTATTTTACTTACTCTCCCGTGGTGGAGAAAATCAACTTCACGACCTAAAGATAGACCAATAACGGTGCGTTCTGAGACTAGTAGTGCAAAATAGTATATTACACATCAAGGTAGCCAAGCGCAGTATTATAACCTGAGCGCATATTAGATACTGAGCGCGCAGCGCGAAGTATCTAAAGCGCGAAGGTTATAAGACGATTCGCTACCGTGGTGTATATACTATTTTTTGCAATACCAAACTGCTTAATACCTAAATTCCCAACAAATTTCGAAAATATTTTAACTGTCAACCTGACAATACAGCTCTTTAAAACGTCAAAATTAAAATAGTCATATTTGGTAACTTAGCAATTTATTAGTTACCACGGTGAAAATTGTTTATTTTACTTTCTCTCCCTTGGTGGAGAAAATCAACTTCACGACCTAAAAATAGGCCAATAACGGTGCGTTCTGCGACTAGTAGTGCAAAAAATATTTTTTAGCACGTACGATTTTTAGACAAAGTTATACCGTAAGTACATCAAGCCGAAGATGTATGATACGTTCTATTTCAAAATCTTAAAATTTACTGTAAAAGAAACAAATGTCGAGGAACTGTGAAACTGCAAATGGTAATATAATTTTAAATTAATTCCAAAATATACTTGTACGTCTGCAAAACAAAAATACAACTTTAGAAAAATAGTATGAAATTAATCAAATAAAGCGAGCGTTCAGTTTGAAATTAAAATTCTGAAGGTTCGGTAGAAGTTCCAGTAAGAATTCTTTCAATTATTGAGCGCTGGAAGGCATTCAAATGACAAAGGTGTTCAGTGAAGTGACCAAATGGACGTTTTCAATATTCCGTACGTCGTCAGTGAATAGTAGAGTGGCGATTGGTCCTTGGTGGCCGAGCACGTAGAGAGTAAATGGACAATGAAGCCCGACTAAGTACTGGAGAGTGGTCCGAAACCTGAGAAATCACTTTTAAGCTGTCTTTTTCGGGCCCTTTATCGATTTCCGATTTTTATAAATATTGGAATAGTTGGAATTTGTAAGGCGCTTTCGTGACTGCTGGCCGCCGTTCCTCGCGTACTTTGCCCTCTTGACGAGACAGGACTAAAAATTCGATAGATGGATAATTTTTGATAAAACACATGAGTGCATTTACGTCGCACTTTCGCTTCACGCAGATTTTTTATTACGATAGCAAAATTCAATCATCAGTTACGACCACTTCGTAATATTTCCACAGATACGGTCGAATGTACGGACGCAAATAAATTAGGTTATCTACTGGGCATCCACCCTAATAAATATACGATTGGATTTCTATGATTTTCTGTGCCTGTATTTTTGAATGAGAACAACTATTTATTTATTTGCGCGAAAGTAGAAGAAAGATGTGCGAAAAATATGCAGGTGGCTATGTTTTTAAATAGTACGTATGTTTCTTTGAAGAAATTTTCTTAAGACTGCTATTCGTTTTCCATATTATTATCTAAATTATAACAACTCGTTTGAGCTCCGATATTGGTACAACAATAAAATTCCTACACTAATTTTTCTTCTTTTTATTTATTTATTTATTTATTTATTTATTTAAAAACAGAAACAAACAGGCTTTCGCCTAATTACAAGTTTCTGAAAAATAATAATAATAGTAGTAGACTAAACTAAACAAATAAAATCCTGAATGAGAAAGAATATTAGCATATAATCCTAAATTAGGATGAAAAAGAACCTGAAAGGATAAGGACAAAACAAAATTAGCTGTTTATTGAAATTTTATACTATTTAACTGAATTCTCAGACTACGAAGGGTAATGCCAAATAATTCGATATCATTGTAATACTGGTTTAACATTTTAACCATGTTAACAATAGGAGAATGCAAGCGAATGTTGGTACGAATGTGAGGTATGTAGAAAGCAAAAATCGGTCGCACTCCGTGAGGTGGTACCCTAATTGCAATGTGTGAAAGCAGCTGTGGACTATCAATTAGATCATTTAGTAATTTATAAGCAAATATAATAACATGGATAATTCTTCTGTGATGTAATTTACGTATATCGAAATATTCACGAATCGGTTGATAGGACTCAAAGTTAGGACTTATGCCAAATTGTTTGTAATGCAGAAATTTTAGAAATTTATTTTGAACTTTCTCCAGACATTGTTGACCACTGTAAGTGCACGGAAACCAAACTGTACAAGCATATTCAAGACGAGATCTGATATAACAGTTGAATAAAATAATAAATGATTTTGTATTGTTAAAAGCATAGCTATGTCTAATTATGAAACCTAAGGTTTTCATACAAATGTTTGTAATTTTATCGACATGATATCTAAAATTAAGATTGGAAGTAAAGTAAACTCCCAGATCTTTATAATTGGTAACTCTATTCAGTTTTGTATCATTCATAAGATAATTATTAGTTGTAAAGTGTTTTTTTGATGTATAAGTCATAACAATACATTTCGATATGTTGAAATTCAACTTATTGTTAATACTCCAACGAAAAATGCTATTTATATCACTTTGCAACTGTAGGGCTTCCGCTGCACTGTTAATAGGCTTATACAGCTTTAAATCATCTGCATAAAGAAGGCACTTAGAATGCTCAACAACGTCTGGCAAGTCATTTATAAATAATAAAAAAAGCAATGGTCCCAAATTTGAGCCCTGTGGAACTCCCGACGTGGCATAGAAAACTGAAGAATATTGTCCTTCAAAGAACACCAAAAGTTCTCGATTGACAAGATACGAATGTAAAAATTGGAGAAAATTCAACGAGAATCCAAATTGTTCAAGTTTTTTAAGTAAAATACCATGATGAACTTTATCAAATGCTTTAGCGAAATCTGTGTATACGACATCTACTTGATTGCCTAAATCAAGTTCGCTGCTAATGTCCTTGACAAATTCCGCCAAGTTAGTGACTGTCGATTTTTTCTTAAGAAATCCATGCTGCATACTCGAAATCATGTTATTAACATGGTAATATATTTTATCATAAAGTATCTGTTCGAAAATCTTTGCAGGTACAGGAAGTATGGCAATCGGTCTATAATTTTTGATGTTGTGTTTATCCCCATTTTTGAAAATCGGTATGATTTTAGATCTCTTCCACGCGTTAGGAAATGTTGACTGTTTTAGTGCTAGATTAAAAATAACTAATAACGGAAATGCTAAACTATCTTGACAACCCTTAAAAATGTAACTTGGAATCCCATCAACACCACAGCTTCTAGTCGGTTTTATATTTTTTATAGCAGTCTTAACCTCACCCAATTTCACTAAATTGATATTCAAATATTCATTTGAGTTTACATGTAGCTGAACATCTTGTTTGTAATCTAAAAGTGAATGATCGTAGGTTGAGGTTTATGGTGTCTTCTAACGGAGTTTAGGAATCAACACAGCGATCTTCTTCTTTTCTTATTTATGGGTTAAATCTTTGGATTATTTGGATTGTATTGGTCTTTATTTAGTTATATATCCTAAACTCCGGGTCAGCGGATAAAAGCTGGTCAACGGTCTGAAGGAGGAAATATATAATTTCGGACTTCGAGAGCGGAAGAACCACTTAAATAGGGAGGGCTAATCTCTATAGTCCAGTAAGACAGTTAGCATAGGGGAAGAAAACCTCGAACACAAATTACCCGGTCCCCCAGGTTGGGGGTTGGTCTTGGGCCTGTACCCCAATGGCCGGAAAACCCTTTAAAATACAAAAAATCTTAGAAACATGCCTCGGAAACAGCCGGACGGATTTAATAAAAAACCACTATGCTCAAGGAAAATGATTTTGCATTTTGCCACTTGGAACGTACAAGGAATTGCAACCAAAAATACAGACGTCTTTGAGGAGATTAAGAAGCAAAGAATAGACATAGGAGTACTTACCGAAACTA
Organism: Agriotes lineatus; assembly: GCA_940337035.1. Classification (NCBI taxonomy): domain Eukaryota; kingdom Metazoa; phylum Arthropoda; class Insecta; order Coleoptera; family Elateridae; genus Agriotes; species Agriotes lineatus. Next base: position 142,526,259 of record OW679195.1, on the reverse strand, counting down.
AAAAGAAAGGTAAAGGTGTGGAAGAAAAACGAGATTACGTACATATTTGCAGTGGTGTCGACAAAAAAAGCGAGCGAAATGTGGTTTCAATTATTGTACATAAAAGGTTAAGAAACTGTATTAAAAATTGGGAACAAATCAATGAGCGTTTTGTTACAGTTCAGATGAGTCACGAAGTCACAATAATAGGAATATATGCTCCGACAAATGACGCAATAGTAGCAGTAAAGGAAGAGTACACAGACCAGCTTACGAATATATTAAGTGGAGTAAACCACCAACACGAAATAGTATTGATGGGCGACTTCAACGGTAGAACAGGATCCAAAGTACATGATCCAGTCGTGGGAAGATGCGGAGAAGCAGAAACGACAGTAAACGACAATGGCCGAAGAATAATAGAAGTATGTATGTGAACAGTTCTCGCTGTCTATATTAAATGGATTCTTTAGGCACAAAATGATACACAAAATAACTTGGAGACGTGCAAGTACAGGATCAGAATCGATAATTGATTATATCATTACCAAGCAACAGTCAAACAAGAGAGCATTTGATGTTCGGGTGCAGCGAGGAGCTGAATGCGGTTCTGATCATTTCTTAGTAAGAGGTAGAATGTACTTTAAGTATAAAAACAATGACCCAACCGAAACATCATTGGAACAAGGTGAAAAAGTAGAATATACCAAGTACAACACTCACAAATTTTGGGACGAGTCGATTCAGTTCCTATATAAACTGAGACTATCGAACTATATCAGAACAGAATTGATAGAACTAGATGGCAGTGCAGAATTTATGTACAATAAATTTAAAGAATGCCTATTTAAAGCAGCCAAGGATTCATTGGGAGAAATGATAAATCAGAACCGCAACAATAAAAATAACAATAGTTTGCGGAATAATGGCATTCGAGAACTGGTTGAAGATAAGAAGCATCTATACGAAAAATGGCTTTCGACCCAAGATGAAGAAGACAGAAAACAGTATCAGCGGTGTAACAGACAAGTTAAAAAAGAAGTGACAAAGCTTAAGAACGTAATGTGGCAAGATAAATGTGCCGAAGTAGATCAACTGATAGGTGGTACGCAGTCGCATGAAGCATGGAAAATGATTAAACAACTAAGAATGAATGAAATAAGTACACTACACCCAATTACCATACACACTTGGAAACAATATTATGAAAACCTATTATCTGAAAACAGAGACGAATACAAGAACGTACAATATGAACCTTTGGATACTACGGATGAATACTATGAAGAAATAACTGTTGAAGAGATCCGAAGAGCGATACAGGGAATGAAAAACAGAAGATCGCCAGGTTCTGGAGGTTGTCCAATAGAATTGGTGAAATGCGCGCCTACAGTAGCGCTGGAAGTTATAAAAAATATATTTAATAAATGTCTATATGGAGAAGAAATTCCTTCAGAATGGAGAGAGGCATTTATAAGTTCCATACATAAAAAAGGACATAAGAAAGATTGCACCAATTATAGAGAGATAAGTGTAACCAGTTCTATAGGCCGACTGTACGGACGCATAATAAAAACACGATTGGAAATGGAAGTAGAACAAATTGAGGAACAAAGCGGATTTCGTGCAGGGAGATCCTGGATAGATAATATTTTCTGGTTAGCACAATTATCAGAAAATACAATAGCCCATAATAGGGAAATACATTTAATATTTATAGATATTAAGAAGGCTTACGACAGCGTGCCAATTAATAAGTTATGGGAAGTTCTCGAAAGAAGTAAAACAAAGAGAGTGTATGTGAATGCAGTTAAACAACTCTACAAAAACAAGACGAGCAGGGTAAAAATGAGTAATACACTTTGTCAGGTCATTTTGTATTTTAATTAGCCACCTAGGCTTTAGGGCAGCGTGCCCGTATGTTAAACCGTTTTAGTTACTTATTTGGCTTCATCGCCTAATTCCATAATAATGATTTTGCACATATTTGGCCTCAAGCGCAGTATTTCTCGTCATCCGGGGCACCCCTTTGTTGGTACTTTGGCAGTCGTGTGTTAACGCTCGCAGGGTTTCCGAACCTTCTAGAATTTACGCTGTTGGTGTGACTGCGAGGCCTCGCGCTGTCTTTGTCACCGGAACTTATTTGTTTTATTGGGCGCATCGCCATTGGCTGTCGAGAGTCGATGGTAACGCCGTTTTGGCTCACGCCACTTCGGGCGTCCGAACGCTCCTTGCTTGGGGATTCAGCCGAGAGCCGTCGATCTAAGTGGTCGGATAGTGTGTGTGTTCGTGCGGCGCTCCCGTTCTTGGCGGGGGCGTCAGCCTTTTCCCGTCTCGTGCTGCTTCAGCAAGTATTTGATAAACTGTTTCGCCTTAAGCGAGAGTGGGTGTGTGTGTCGTTAGCGGCGATCTTATTACGCCAAGGCGTAGGTGTGATGGAACTCCATGCCCGATTCTACGTCGTCACGTAAGGGAGTGTTCCCGAGGATTCCGTTGAGGTAGGACATCACTTGGGCTAGCTTTGCCGTCGTAGCGACGTTTGTTGAAGCGCCAGCCTTTGTCGCCATTTTGGGCGCATCCAGACCATTCACACGTCGGCCGTTTTAGCGGCGAATGAATTGCCACAGGCAACCTGTTTCCCGCCAGCTGGAGCGCATGCCGATCTCTTGGGCCGTCACCAATAAAATTAAGGTATTTGTAACCATTGAATCATACTAACTTCTCGTGCGCTTAATCATGTGAATAATTGCTGAACTCTTGGCATACGTGCTGTAAGGCGGCAACGCCAGTTTGGTCGCGGTAAAATTGCATGTGCGCGAACTTGATGTGAAATCTTGTGCACCGTTAAAAACGTACCCTTCGAATCTTAAATTGTTGTCGCGAAGTGGCCTCGCTCGCTCATTTTTGATCTAATCACTTCCCTCACTTGGGCTTTGCTGTGTTTGCCCAAATTATCATGTGAGCATTTTTTTATGAACAAACGTTCCCTTTGTGAGACCCATATGTCAAACTGCTTTTGATTTTGTACAGTTATGGGTGTTGTTTAGTAACAGTAGTGCGCCCATCAGCTGATACTTATTTATAAGAATTAACGCAATGTTTGCGGCACGCTTTGCTGCGCCAATGTAAGATTTGAATAATAGACGCTTATCTAATTAAGAGACGCTTTATTCTTGGTCGCTTTGTGCATGTTCTGTTTCAGCGTGCGCCCATCATTGAGGAGATATGTGTACGGTGGAGCGAGTGAGATCAGAGCGTGCAGGTAAGCTTGGTGGTGACATTGCCGCGGCTGAAAGAGCCCCACTTCATGATCTAAGTATTTTTGCCATCACGAAATCGTTGTGTGAGTTTATAATTCACGAGTACCCCTATCGACGGAGTGTCTTGAATACTTCGCCCCCGTCTAACCGCCCAGGCCCGGTTATTCGGGTTAAGACAGGCTTGGTGGCGCCCTCTTTATTTTACCGTTATTTACCGACCCTCTGGCCGTTACCCTTAGATAATCTCGTTAAGAACCCGCCCAACTCCACTGAAAGTCTAACCGGCCTATCTTGTTGCGGCTGGGTAGCGGCCTAGGAGAACTTTCGTCCCGATTTCGTCCATTACGGCACGCGCCGGCCGTTTCGTTTATGTATGAGCCGGTGCGGTGTCGTAAAGTCAGTTCAAGACCGTAACAACTTTCACAAAAATTTGTCTGTTCTAAAGGTTTAAGACAAGGGTGTTCTATATCGCCCACTTTATTTAAAATATATATACAACAAGCATTGCACAATTGGACCAAAAAGTGTCAAGGAATGGGTATACCGATAGGAGACAACATCTTGCATACATTACTCTTTGCGGATGGTCAGATTATTACCGCGGGTGACCTAGAAGACAGTGAATACATGGTACGAAAATTAACAGATGAGTATAATAAATGGGGTCTACAAATTAACATGGATAAGACAAAATATATGGTAGTAGGTGGTCAAAGCAGAGATATAAATACAGACAAGGGCATTATACGAGCCTGTCCCGAATATAAATATCTGGGTGTCACAAAACGAACGAAGGAGTAAGGGACAAGGACATTCTAAATAAAGTGGCTCAGGGAACTAGAACGATTCAGTTGCTTAACTCAATCTTGTGGAGTAAGAAGATAACAAAAAAAATGTTATATAAAACGATTGTGCAAAGTATATCAACATACGGTTCAGAAGTATGGACGATAAATAAAAAATGTGAACGACGACTAAAATCGCTTGAAATGAATTACTGGAGAAGGAGCTGCGGAGTATCCCGTTTGGACAGAATACGCAATGAAGAAATTATAGAACGTATGGATGTACAGGAATCAATTATCGACGTAATTGAACAAAAACAATTGCTCTGGTATGGACACCTTAGAAGAATGCTCGACACAAGATGGCCTCAAAGAATATACGAATGGGTTCTATGGCAAAAAATCGGGAGTGTGCTCCCCTAGACTTTCTCGCATTCGCCTTGTTTTCTAGCAAATTTGAAAAGTTTATTGCAATGTATACAGTGTGTCCAAGATAAGGAGGGCCAGTATGGGGATCTCGGTAATGGTAAGAGATACAAATTTGGTTAAATGAAAAGAAAGTTGTGCAATTAAAGGACTAAAAAAATGACGTTTAGAAATTCTTGATATGATTTTTCGTTTTTGAATTATCTCAAAAAAACCGAATTTTTGGATTTTCTTTTTTATTTTTTTCTGGCGTTAATATTAAAGTTAGAGCGAAACTGATTAAACTTCTTTATAGCAACTTTTAGTGGACTTAATGATTACGTTATCAATTTTTTTATTCGACGTTTCGTCTTCGAGAAACCATCATCAATTTCATTTTTTTAAATACGGTCCTGGTTTTTTGATGCCAAATTTGCAAAGCCCTTGTTACTCTAAATTCAACAATGTACCACATATTATGGTTTAATTACGTTTTGAGCTTTTTTCTGATCATTATCAGAAATTTTTTTAGATACGGACCTGCATTTCTCATAATTTTGTAAAAATAAGTTCATACAGTAAGTTAGGCCTTTTTACATGCCGTTAAAATATTAAAATGCACATCATAATGTCATAATTCTGATACATTAATTTAATAACCAACCAATAACTATTAACAATAAACAAAAAAGAAATAAACAAAAGATAGACAGAAAGAATAACAAAACGAACATCGAAACCATTTAATAGGTATTAAATTTACAGAAGGTATTCAAAAAGGTTGCCATCATTCTCTATGCATAAATAACATCTAACTGTAGAATCTATAACATTATTCAGCAATACTGGCGTTATACTTTGAAAGGCTTCAAGAACCAATCTTCTAAGTTCTTCTTCTATTTCAAAACGTTAAATACCTATTACATTGTTTCAAGGCTCGTTTTCTCATTCTTTCTGCCTATCTTTTGTTCATTTATTTGTTGTTTATTGTTAATAGTTATTGGTTGGTTATTAAATTAATGTATCAGAATTATGACATTATGATGTGCATTTTAATATTTTAACGGCATGTAAAAAGGCCCAACTTACTGTATGAACTTATTTTTACAAAATTATGAGAAATGCAAGTCCGTATCTAAAAAAATTTCTGGTGATGATCAGAAAAAAGCTCGAAACGTAATTAAACCATAATATGTGGTACATTGTTGAATTTAGAGTAACAAGGGCTTTGCAAATTTGGCATAAAAAAACCAAGACCGTATTTAAAAAAATGAAGTTGATGATGGTTTCTCGAAGACGAAACGTCGGATAAAAAATTTGATAACGTAATCATTAATTCCACTAAAAGTTGCTATAAAGAAGTTTAATCAGTTTCGCTCTAACTTTAATATTAACGCCAGATAAAAATAAAAAATAAATTCGGTTTTTTGAGATAATTCAAAAACGAAAAATCATATCGAGGATTTCTAGACGTCATTTTTTTAGTCCTTTAATTGCGCAACTTTCTTCCCATTTAACCAAATTTGTATCTCTTACCATTACCGAGATCCGCATACTGGCCCTCCTTATCTTGGACACACTGTATACATACAGCGATAAAATTACATTTTCAGGTAACCACTACCTGTTTAGGTAAAGTGCCGCTTTAGGTTAACCTATCATACTGAAATTTTATATCTGGGAGTTTTTCTCAATAATAAATGTATGTGCAAAATTTCGTGCAAATACCTTGAAGCAAACTGGTACTTTACTTGAATGGATACCGCTACCTGTTTAGGTAAAATGCCACTTCCGGTTAACCAATCATGCTGAAATGTAATATCTGGTAGTTTTTCTACATAAGAAATGTATGTACAAATTTTTTTTCAAATATCTCGAAGCAAACTGGTACTTTACTTGAATAGGTACCGCTACCTGTTTAGGTAAAGTGCCACTTCCGGTTAACCGATTTCGCTAAAAATTTGACAGGAATCTAAAAATTTTGAATAATGACTATGTACATAATTTCAAGGGTCTAGCTTATTTCGTTTTTAAGTTATCGTGTTCACACACACACACACACATGCACACACGCACACACATACACACACACAGACATAATTCGAAAAATGGTTTTTTCGGACTCTAGGAGGTCTAAAACGTCAAGATTCGTCAAAATCTCGAAGTCGATTTTTTTGACGATTACAATACTTTCTCTATACTACCGTATGCGAGAAAGTAAAAAGGAAAAAAGAAAGACCACGTACGCGATGGAAAGACAAGGTTGCAATAGCGATGCGATCAAGAAATCTGGAGGACCGTAATTGGGAAGATCGCAAAATGTGGCGTCTAAGAAGCGAAATATATATATATGTATATCTAGTTGAGAGATGAATAATCAGCTGTTGCACTATATTTGTGGGGTCGGGTCCACACACTTATTTTATTATATAATAACGTTATTTCTTTTCCAAAAATGTGTTCACCATGTTTTATTTTCTGGTTCCTTATTGCATCCAATCTTAATTACTTTGAAATATCAAATGCCTTTCTTGTGTTTTAATTTCACTGTAAGGTTCAGGAGGAAAAGCAAAAGTGCACGGCAACTCAACGTGTAAACCACGCCAGAGGCGAAACTCTTCTAACAATCGGAAGCGGTTCAGTGGCGGTGGGCAGGACTTAGGAACTAGCACTTTCCACATAGAAGGAAAGGGAATCTACATATTTGTTTATTACCACGTGTTTTAGTTTTGTATATTCAATTGTAAGTCTCTTTTTGATAATAATATTTTTCAAACTTTCTTCTGGATAGCTAGTGATCTGTAACTTAGACTTCGCACGTTTGTCATACCAATTCTGAATATTTTTAAGCAGGATTTTATACTTCTGCTTGTTTCTGTTGCCTCAATTTTTAAGCAAGCATTCTGTTTTTTTTAAATTTTCATTAGGTGGTCGAAGTACTCGCATTTTATTTTCTTTATTTCACATAGTTTTTCCGTAAGTTTGTTCAACTTGCTCAGTATTACTTCGACACGAAGTGTACGAAGTATTGAAATTCCCTCATATCGAAAACCACTCTGAGTCAAATATCTCTAAAATTCGAGCCAACCGACTAATGAACCCACTATATCAAATCTCCGTCTCGGCGGTGCGGATCTTTTGGTGAAGATCCCAGCCCACTAGATCAATCCCTCGTATTGGGGGGTGCCTAAACGTGCTGTGCGGGGGATGTATGTTCGTATGTGTACACGATTCCGGTCGCCAGGAACCTTCCTGAAGTCTTGGATCGTTTTCATACGATAGGTCCTCTGAAAATGAAGGCAACATCAACTTTTGAACTATGGTCGTCCGCAAAAAAATTTTTTTTTGTTTTTTTTTATAAATAACTGGTTCATAGCATTTCATTGTATTAGCGAAACGGAGTGATGCTGAGTATCGAAGTATTCTTGGAAAGCACGAAAGGGCGCTTTTCTTGGGTGGGGGGGTACCGTATATTTTTTCATTTTAGTCCACCGCTTGCATAATACGCCTATGTTTTCACATTTCAAGCAATGCTATAGGAGTATTTTATATTACTACAAAGAGGTATTTTTAGTGTGATTATTTCTTTTCCTAATAAATAAGAAAACCACGCACAACCACATGGAGTGAAGCCTAAGTGCGCGTGAACTTGACTCACTCTCCACCCAAACATCCAGATCCAGAATCCTGGCAATAGTGATAAAAATATATAAAATATATAATCACACATAGGTATCTTATAAGATTTTCAACACATATCTTGCGGCAGGAAACTAGTGTTACACTGAATTTATGCATAGGAGGAATATACGAACAACTCAAGTATTACGGTAACATTTTTAGAAGCTGAGAACATTTTTTTATCAAACTTTATCAAATTATATATCTCATAATCCGCAGCTATGGCATACTTTACATAATTAAGCATGTTTGAGAATGGATCTTTACTTTTGTAACGCATAACTTGTTAGATTCGTTTTCTGGCTCGTGCAAATTTAAGTGTACGCCGTACCTTTAAAAGGGGTAACATTCCTTTCGTCTCTCCCCGGTGGCTCTTCAATCTAGCGCTTGTACTCGAGCGTAAGGTTCGGAGTATTTATCTACGGTTAAGGAGGTTGAGAGATATCAAACAAACCTTACGTACAGTTTGCGACCGATTCGGTTTATGTGCTTCCATTTTCGTGATGCCATAGCTAGTAAAAGAAACTTTACGGTCGTTAAGCCACTGCGGTTGTCAACGAATAATAAAAACTTCTGCAGTGCTTAAATCCTTGAGGGTCCGTTTGTCATTAATTAAATTATCGTTGAACCGGACGCTCTATTTTCATCGGATCAAATGTATGCATTGTCACAAATCTTTTGGTCGATTTTGGATTTTTCGACGCTGTTCGAATTCCAACACTTGGTCAAACTTTCTAAACTCTGGGAGTACCCCAGATTTGCTGCCGAACTCCGTGGACCACCATCCCATTGGAATCATGTTACCAACCCGTAGCTAAGATTCATTACCTCCCATTGAGATCGCCGTTTTGAGCTGGAGATGAGCCTTATCTGCAATACGTTATAATCGCCTTGTTACTGTATATGTAACTACGACACGACTAACGAATACCAGTTTTCTTCTCCTGGAAAGGAAAATGCTATTTGAATACGTCGGCTAGGTTGCGGTCAGCCTAATAAAATTACTTTACCATAGGATGTACTACAGTGACGTTACCTTAAAGAACTCTCTTCTCCCGTAGTATTGTCCTGATAAATTTGTAGTATTGTGTGTTGAATATAATATAATTTATCAACCTACATTCTATGCACTTGATTCATTGTAAAGTAATTATGTAGACACATTTAAAGGTCATATAAGTGTTAAGGGATGAAGGTAAAGTATACAGCTAATAGCACTCCAAAGATCTTACAATGCCTCGGACGTCTTCTTCTGAGTTGCAAGCGATTAAACATCTGTAGGGTAGAGTAATCAACTCAGTGACGCGTAATAAACAATAATATTCTACGTCTCTACCGAACTGACTTTTATAGAAAATCACCTACGCTTTCAGAGCGAAACCCTGTCTACGACCCACTGAAACGAATCGTGTACATGTACATCTTCAATTTGTATGTGGTAAAAGGGTTTTCAAATAAGTCCTGACAAACAACTTCTGATTCAAAGTATAAAGAAGAAACTAAATACATTCTATTGAGCCTATTCATCGCCTATCATAGATAAATTAACGTTGATAATTCAGTTTTTACTGATCATAACGTGAACTTCGACACTTATGAGAGAACTAGCTAAAAGAGTAGTACTTGTATTTTGGGTATTGAATTCTTGGTAAGCTCATTGTGTTACCCCTAAGTCAAGAGTGTGTGTATGTTTGTATACGATCTTGTTACCCTACCTCATAAAACAATCCTCATAAGAGAATCATGATTTTTTCCTCTCAGGACTACTGATTCCTGAAAAACTGCAACCTAGAAGCGATGTTAATTATATCCCGAATGGCCACCCGGCTCAGTGCCGATACAGTGAACTATGAAAAAACTTTCACCTATCCACGGATTGTAAGCCTAGAACTCTACCCCCAGCGCCAGCAGGTGGTAATTTCAAAAAAGGACTAGTTTACATATTTTAAAAAATAATACACGAAAGTTGATCGAAATTATATTTTGAATTGATATCCACATTTCTAATAAGAAAACTAGAAACATTTAATTTACAGTTAAAAAAAAACTTGATGGGTATTTGAATACAGAGATGTCATATTTTAAGGATATTTAAATGTTTGGCAATAAATTTGGAAATAGTAATTGATATTCTATTTTAATTGTTTAATTGAATAGCTGAGATAAGTTTATAGATTAGAAGTTTACCTAGAAAATTTTAAAATATTGAGTAAATTCATTATTGAATTTTAATTAAAGTAAATGTTTCTTACTTTTTAAATTAAGTTAGTACCTTAAATTTGAAGATAGATAAACGAAAAAACTATGCTGCATTCGTAAGTGAGTTTAGACAACAAACGTTCCAGTACACTCTTTACCCGCCCTTGTTCAGTTTCTATTCACATTTAGCTACGTTATAAGAAACTGAAACTGTTTTTCATAATTTTCTTTATGAAACAAAACTGAAATTGCTATTACAAACAATAAATTCGAATAAACATTGTTAATGTTGCAGTTCCATTAAAAAATTACTAATAAACTAAGAATTCACGACGTACATAAAAGTTAGTTCAATATCAAGTCCTATTTTACACGTTATACTACTCTTCCAGTTAGTTTACGGATTATGGCTCTTTTTGAAAATCTCAAAGTAAAACGAACGGGTTAGTTACCAAATTAAACCACTTTGAAGTCGAAGCGGTCACGCACCGTTTCTTGCCAAGAATGGGTCCAAAGGGAAAGACAGTTTACAATTCCAGCGGGTAAACACGTCTGTTTTGATGCAATCTCCGCAGCAATTATGGGATAATCTAATGATAAGCAGGATAACACGGAGATATACCCGGATAATCGGCGATTATAAGTGAATTCAATAACTGAGGAGTTTGTAGATGACGACAATCCGTGCTTGGGGCGACACGGATCCGCACTTAATGTGCGATACGCCTCGCGACGCTGCCCGACATCAAAGCAACCCTTGGCTCATCAACCCTATGTCCTACTCCCGCATCAACACACCCCTTTAGTTAATGTGTACTCACGTATCTACGAATTACACACAAGGGCACTACACGGTTTAAGTAGTCAACGACTATCGGCGTCGGCGTCGTCTCCTTGCAGCTCTATTTGCGTAGCCTCAGACGCGGGGATCTAAATTAAAGTAAGGTTTTAATTAATGTTTAAAATTACTTTTTGAAAGAGGGATAACTTTTTTAATGTTCCGGTTACGTTGGCGTTATATTACATTACTTAAAGCAGATAACATCTCAAAAACTGTTTTATATGGATTCCGGCTGGAAAATATTCTTATCTTAATAACACATTTAGTCCAAAACGTTATCTTCGTGAAAATATTAAATGTGAAAACGTATGTTCCATACTTCTACAGGGTTTCTACCAGCATTTTTTTTTAGATAGTAAATGTTATTCTGATCAAAAAATTTTATATAAACTTATACTGTTTTTCAACTCCTTCATAAGTTACGGCAATTTTAAAATATTAAAGAATATCTAAATAAATCAATAATGTGCCCATTTATCATCGTCCACATGGATGGTTTCAGTTAGATGATGCTCCATCATATTATGGCAGATTGGTGAGGGACTGGTTAAACATCTATTACAATCAGCGTTGGATTGGCCGTGATGGACCTGTTCAATGGCCACCTCGCTCATCAGATATTACACTTTTGGATTTTCATATTTGAGGCTATTTGAAATCGGAAGTGTACAGAACACCGGTGGGCACCTGAGACGAATTATTAGAGCACATTGAAAATGCTTTCAATATGTTGAAGAATAATGTCGAAATGCTAAATCGTGTACAAGAAGCCATCACGAGGCGCTGCCAAAATTGCATAGAAGTTGGTGGAGGCCATTTTGAATATTTAGTATAATGTGTTTGTTGTTCTTTTCCATCCCATTAGAACCATTACTCCCTTTTTTGTAAATATGTTGTTTGTTTTATTACATTAGTAAATGTTCCTATTTCTTTTGTAACATACTGTAGTATAAATCTATATAGAATGTTTTGATCAGAATAACATTTACTATCAAAAAAATTGCTGAAGAAAACAGGACATCCTGCAAATGACTCACATCCATCAGTAGTTTTAAAACTAAAGGTTTTGATTATTATTATTGGAAAAATGATTTTCGATTGTTTAATAATAATTAGGGTCCGGACAGATTTAATGATAACACAATACATTCAGAAAACTGTAATGATTGTCCAAACCAAACATTGAATTAAAAAGTGTAAAACAATGCAAACTGACAAAAGTTTTAGAAAATTTGGATATCCCTGCCAAATTTCCGGAAACATTTCCACCTGCGCAGTTGACCAGGTAAAGCATAATTATCATTGAATAGTATGAGAACAACCATGTCATAGTTGAAGCTGATATTATATGGCAAATGCACATTTAGTATAATTAATATGCCGGCGAAACTTTCTGCATATCTATACTAATTATGTGAAAACATATAGTTTAAGCCAAGTGTCATTTTGCATATTTATATGTTTTTATGCATACTTTCTGGATTTTGCATATTTGGTTATATTTAGCAATAATTTGTAATGAATGAACTTTTCGAGATTTTTTTGTAAAACTTACTATTTCATTAAATTTATTAATAAAATTTTTGTCTGCAATTTAGATATATACTTTTACTTTCTGCCGCTGGAGTGCAGTGCGCTTATCGAAATAAGCAGAGGAAAGGAAAGTACCTGTTAAAATCTTTGACTATAAAAACATAGACTGCCAGCAACCTCTACATTTCCCATAAAAGCAATGTATAAAGAATCAGCCAACACAGAATCCATTTCAACAGCCGAACTACGAGTGTTGGGTGAATAATAGTCTGGGGGTTAGGAGAAATCTCATTTTTATGTTGGCTTACAACGTGAAGTTAAACTGTAACAACTATAGAGGAATCTCACTTCTATGTATCGCTTATAAACTTCTCACAAACATATTAAGAGAAAGGATAAAACCATATGAGGAAGAATTAATAGGAGAATACCAAGCTGGATTTCGTAGTGATAGATTCACGATTGACCAGTTATTCACTATACGTCAAATATTGGAAAAAGCCTGGGAATACAACATCCCTATGTATCAGATATTCGTGGACTTTAAGCAGGCGTACGACAGTGTAAATAGAGAAGCGCTTTATGAGGCTATGACTGAATTTGGCATTCCTACGAAACTAGTATATTTAACGCGCATGACAATGGAAAATACGAAAGGGAAAGTAAAAATTCAAAAATTAACATCGGACAGTTTCGATGGGGGGGGGGGGGGACTGGCGCCCATGTTATTCAATTTAGCCCTGGAGAAAGCCATACGCAATATAACTATAGACAGTAATGGAACAATAATAACGAAGAATTGTCAATTAATCGCATATGCAGACGATGTGAATATTATTGGTAGGACATTGATTGGAGTAAAAGAAACACTAGATCAGTTGGAAGAAGCAGCAGGAAGGTTAGGATTACAAGTAAACTTTGAGAAGACGAAAGCAATGGGAATTTAAACTAATCGAAGATTAGGACAAAACTTAACGGTGGGGGATGACAACATAGAAGTAATCCGAGAATTTAATTATCTTGGAAGTAACATCAACGATACCAACGATAGCATACAAGAAATAAGAAACAGGCTAGGGTAACAAGTCATATTATGCATTACAACGAGTAATGAAATCGCGAGCCATACAACGGGAAACAAAGATCATGGCATATAAAACCCTGGTAAGGCCAGTGGCCGCGTATGGGAGCGAGACATGGACGCTTACAAGGAAAGGAGAAGAAATGCTGCTAGTGTTTGAAAGGAGAATGTTGAGAAGGATGTATGAACCCATACTGGAGAACAATGTATGGAGGATTAGATACAACCACGAATTGTACGAACTATATAAGGAGCCAGACTTGGTTACAGTATTCAAGTTATAGAGACTTAGGCTGGCCATGTTGAACGAATGAACGACAACCGTGTACCAAAAAAAGTATTTAAGGGGAATAGCTAGCAGGCAGCAGAACTAGAGGAAGGCCTAGAGCACGCCGGCGAGTAATGTTCAAAAAGATGCTGAACAACTAATGCACCTACAAAATTGGAAAACAGTAGCAGCAGATAGAAATGAGTGGAGGCGTCGGTTAAAGGAGGTCAAGGTTCAGTAATGGACTGTGGAACCACTGGATAGATAGATATAAACATAGACTGCCAGCAACCTCTACTTTTCCCATAAAAGCAATGTATAAAGAATCAGCCAACACAGAATCAATTTTAAGAGTCGAACTACGAGTGTTGGGTGAATAATAGTCTGGGGGGTTAGGATAAATCTCATTTTTATGTTGGCTTACAACGTGAAGTTGGCGTTGGCAGTCTATGTTTATATAGGCAAACGTTAAAATGAATGACGTCTTTGACTAAAAATTAGAGAAATAAATATACGCATATATAATAATTAACATATTTACATTATTTAGAATATAGAATACTTCTACTTATTTTTGAAAACGTAGAGCATATTATGTTCATATATTGTAACTTTTGGTGCATATACTCAACAAAATGTATGCATATATATGCTCATATTTTTGTACATTTAAGTGCATATACAAATAGCCTATTTCCTCAACACCCAAGACGCCGCTACACGTGGATAATGGAAAATACAAGACTCAAATTGACTTCTTTCTCATAGCAGCTAGATGGAAATCAAGTGTCAACAACGTAAAAACTCTCCCTGGGAAAGAGTGTGGCAGTGATCACAAACTATTGCTGGCAAAAATCAGAATTCATGTAAAAACAAAGAAAACAGAAAAAAGAATTCCTTCCTTGGAACCTGGAGACATGGAGCAATTCAAACAAAAACTGGAACAGAACTTAATAACCAATTCAGACAACTTGAGGCAGACGAACCCAGAAGAAATGTGGCAAGGCCTCAAAACAACTCTACTAACTATCAAAGACCAAGTGCTACAACAAAATGAAAGAAAAGCAAAAAACAAACAATGGATGACCGACGAAACTTGGAAAGTAGTAGAAGAAAGGTAGACTCTCAGACAAACAGGCATAAATACACAAGAACGAAGAAGCGAATATAGGAGACTGACCAGAGAAATACAACGGTTATGTAGACGTCACAAAAATCAGCACATACAACACATATGTCAGGAAATTGAAAGACGAGCTAACACTAACGAAACCCGAGATCTATTCCAGTACATCAAAGAAATCACAATGGAATTTAAACCAAAAACATGGAAAATAGAAGACAAAGAGAGGAAAATCGTTACTGAGATAGATGACGTAGTGGAAGTATGGCGAACATACTGTGAAAATTTATACATAAGCGAAGTAAACGATCAAGAAGCAGTACACTTTCCTTCCATCATGGAAATCGAACAGGGGCCTGATATATTAAGAGAAGAGGTAGAGCAAGCTATTCGTCATTTAAAAAACAACAAAAGTACTGGTGGAGACAATGTGAGTGCAGAAATGCTAAAGCATCTTACGCCAAAAGGTGTCGACCTATTATGGGGAATTTGCAATACGATCTGGCAAACGGGACAATGGCCAAAGGACTGGAGTTCATCCACTTTCATTCCACTGCATAAAAAAGGGTCAAGTCAAAAATGTAATAATTACAGAACGATCGCACTGATATCCCACCCAAGTAAAGTTATGCTCAGAATCCTACTAAATCGACTCAAACACTTCTTAGAGTGGCAGATCCCAGAAGAACACGCTGGGTTCGTAACCGTAAAAGGCACCAGAGAACAGATCATTGAGAAGGCAAGAGAGTTCGGAAAACCTACGTATCTCTGTTTTCTTGACTATAGTAAGGCCTTTGACTACGTGAATTGGCCACAACTCTGGAAAGTGTTACTAGACATGGAAACTCCTTCACACCTCGTCATACTATTAAGACAGTTATACAACAACAGCACAGGAATAATCAAAATCGACAACAAGACCTCCAAAACCTTTAACATACAATGCGGCGTACGTCAGGGATGCATCTTGTCACCCTTGCTATTCAACATCTACGGAGAATACATAGTAAGGAAATCTCTGGACGGTTGGGAAAGTGGAATAGTTATTAGCGGCAAGACAATAAACAACCTACGCTACGCGGACGACACTGCCCTCATCGCGAAAGAGGAACAGTAGATGTCAGAGTTGATTGAAAAGGTTGAGCAGGAGAACTTAAACTTGGGCCTAAAACTACGAGGGCGATTCAAATTTGACCTGCATTTTATTTTTTTCTGGTCGATACAAACTACAAATTAATATTATAGCTACATCATTTTTCTAAGTAACAACACCCCTTTAAAATACACTTGTCCCATCGCTCCGGTGGCTTCTGTATTCTCGTCTAAAAAAAATATTTTGGTTGACGACGTAGCCAATTTTGCACCGGATTCGTCACTTCCTCATTAGAGGCAAAGCGCTTGCCTCCCAAGAATTTTTTAAGGGGGTTAAGAAGATGATAGTCACTTGGGGCCAAGTCCGGACTATGTGGGGGATGAGGCAGCACTTCCCAGTTCAATTTAACGTGACACAAAGTCATCGCTTTCATACTCGTAGCGAAGCCCGAGTTCTCTGCAAACCTGTAGTCGTTTCTGCTGTTGTTCCGCGGAAAATTGTTTTGGAACCCACCTGGCGCTAACTTTACTAGATTTAAGCTTGTCGTGGACAATAGTGTGAACACTACCAACACTGGTGTTTACAATCCCAGCAATTCCCTTCACAGATATTCGCCTATTGCTCCGGGTCAGTTGGTCAACTTTTTGAATATTCCCAAGATTCACAGCAGATGTTTGACGGGCAGCATGCAGCAAGTTCGACACGCGTTCACGACCATCGTGGAAGGATTTACACCATTCAAAGATTGTTTTCAGTGATAAACACCTTCTTCAAACTGTTTATCAAATCTCTGATGAATATCAGTCGCTTTTATACCTTCATTGAAAGGAACCTTAATAATTAGACGTTGTGCAACAGAATTTGACACATTGTTGCACGACATTCTTAATACAAATGACAGTATTGACACAATCAAGGTGTAGTGGTTTACGGCGTTAGCTAACATGCCTACCTCGATGAATGTAAAATCGCTTTACAGTATCTCTACAATTATGTTCATAAAAAAATAAAATGCAGGTCAAATTTGAATCACCCTCGTAAATCGGCAGAAAACAAAACTCATGGTGATAGACAGCACCAATAAAATAGAAACCGCACCTAACATTCGTGATGTGGAAAATGGCAATGAAATAGGTTACCTAAATGATGAGGGCAATTCGTCAATGGACATAAAAAGAAGAACAGCGCTTGCCAAAACAGCTATGACTAAACTAACAAAAATTTGGAAAGATCGTCACATTACGAAAGCAACAAAATGCAAGTTAGTGAGAACACTGGTGTTTCCCATTGCCATATATGGAGCGGAAGCATGGACTTTGAAAGCTGTAGACATTCAAAAGCTGGACGCCTTCGAGATGTGGGTTTGGCGAAGACTCTTGAGGATCCCCTGGACAGCACATAGAACGAATGTGTCCATATTGGAAGAACTAGAAATTCAAGAAAGACTGTCAAGTGCAGTAAAGCGACGAATTTTGAAACACTTTGGACACGTCACCAGAAGGAAGGATGACAACCTGGAAAAACTGGTTGTTCAGGGGAAAGTAGAAGGGAAACACCCTCGAGGGCGTTCCCCAAAACGCTGGATTGACCAAGTCAAGGAATTCACCGGTACACCTTTTCAAGAAAATATTAGGTGCGCCTCAGACAGAGACAAATGGAGAAACATTGCCCAAACTACAACTTAAATAGCAACCATGAGATCACGACACTTCAACTATGAAGTATACGACCAGAGAGAGAGACATTATTTAGAATATAGAATACTTCTACTTATTTTTGAAAACGTAGAGCATATTATGTTCAAATATTGTAACTTTCGGTGCATATACTCAACAAAATGTATGCATATATATGCTCATATTTTCGTACATTTAAGTGCATATAATTATAAGCTTTAGTCATAGTTGATGAGCTGCAGTATATCTAGTTATGCCGCTTTGTTAAACTAAGATAATACTAAAGAGGCGTTCGGGTGGGGATTTATTATCTATAAGGGTCCCACAGAAATAAATATAACCTATAGTCCAGTTCGAAAAGAATAATAATTCAATTACTTATGCGTTGTTAACTATTACATGCAGGCAACTGGGAGTTATTTTAATAGTTATTTTGAAAAAATCGCTGGAAACATTTTTGATATAAAGCAATAATGCATGTGTATTTATCACAATCACCCTAGAATTGAAAAGTCAAGGTCCAGTTGATGATAGTGTGGCAGCAATCTTTACTAAAGTTTTCTTTGCTCAAAAAATATTCAGCTTACACCATTGAAGATTTGCTTGAAATTGCTTATCATTAAATTTGTCCGGACCTTACTAATAATATAGATCTGTCAAAAATTATTATAGATTACATGACCAGGAATAAGTTCCATGTTTACATGTTTATCATATATTCCTATCTACTTGCCAAGTCATTTGTTATGTTGTCTTTCTGTTTTCCTGGTTTGCCGCATTCTTTTCGTCGTATTCCACACGCGGATAGTCTTCTTTCAGGCTAACGTTATTTGGTAGCGTTATAAGGCTGAACATAAAATAACACATTTTAGATTTTTTTCAACGATTTTAATGTAAATACGTGTTTCTTTTGTTGTAAGATAGAATTTACCCTAGATTGGAATAAGTTGTGTCGGGAGTTGTTTTGAAGAGTGAGACCAAAATTGCCCATCGCAACGTATTAAAAACAATTTTCCCATGAAGCAGATCCATATGGAATTTCTACCCAGCATGTCATGCCATTTAGCGAAGTAGGTAGCATGTTTAAAGAACGGCAGAGTTCAGAAGCGTGGCAGCGGACGACGTTATAAGATATTCAGCAGAAAATGGATGGCAATCCTTTCGATGAATTGTCGTTGCGATGAACTGCGTTTCGATTAATCGTCTGCCCTCTGTTAGTAGTTTTTATAATAGTCCTCCAGTAGTTTATTTCTTATATATTGTATATAGATATGCTTCTTTTCTTGCTTTGCTATGGTTGGAACTCCTTAATCTTGGCAAAATTCTATGTAGGACTATGACCATATGACCACAGCAGTCGGTGTCTAAGGTACCTGGTACTCGGTATGCATGACTTTCTTCATAACATACAAACTAAATAAAAGTGATGGAAAATTATGGGACACCCTCTATGCTTCTTTTCTTGAATTCATCGTTTGCTCTAATTGTTCTCCATGATTCTGTGCTCTTTGTTCCGTGAATATATTCTTATATATTCATACGTCTTTTTCCACCTGTTGTTCTTTTCTTTGTTTAGCATTCCTCCCCTAAGGCCTGTAGGATTGTTTGTTCGATGGAATTTTTTACTTGACTACAAATTTCTCGCATGTTGTTGCATTTGAATTCTGTAAGCTTCCTCTGAATAGTTTCATTATGGTCTCGTCTTGAAGTATGTGTATTTTAAATTGTTTCGCTTTTTTATTTGCTTAGGCTCTTCCTTCTTTTCGTTGTTTGCTCCATTGTTATCTTTCGCTTCCTCTTCGTCTTTTGCTATTAACATATCGTGTGTTAAGAAAAACGCATTTAGGACAGGCCTTGGACAGAAAGATAAAAGATGTAGTCATGTCTTAGCTTAAGTCAGTAGGTGAATGTCAGATTGCATTTTGTACACGAGTGTATTAATCATAGCAGTAAATAAAAATTGTTTTTATTAACTGTTTTGTATATTTTTAGGAAAATAGTTCAAAATCTAGATGTAATTTAGTTCTGGCTGACTTATGGTAGTTCATTTGCTTCAACGTGCATGTATCAAGTTATGGAAAACTTTAATTTGATCCTGACATGCTGCGAATGAGTTTTTTTAAACACATGATAATTGTTTTATACCATGGGAATGCATGTTTGGTAGTAACAGTCTATGGTGCGTTTCACATTCAGCTTCTTTCTTTATCCTTATGAGTTATACTCGAATTCCAGTGTTCTTTTTTTACTACAGTGTAGTCTATTGTGCACCTTTTCTTTTAAGTTTATAATAATCGTTGGCTATTTTGAGGCATAATTCAATTAGTTTTTCTGTGTTTTCGTTAGTGGTCTACTTTGCAAATCGTACTACTGTTTTGTCATTAAATGTTCTTCCCGTTCTTCCGTATAAGTCGCCTGCTATTTCTTATTTCTTGGTTGTTCTTCACTCTTCTTATTTTCTCTCTAAGGGTGTTTATAAAATTGTAGTTTTTTCCTATATTGCTGGCCTCTGTTGGTCCGTATACCAGTATCACCATTTTTCTTTCGAAAATTGTCACACTTAGTTTTATTATTCACTGTTTAATGGCGTTCTTTTCTACTCAATCTCTTTTTGATTAATATCTCCACTTCAGCTTTTGTTCTTTCTTTTACTTCACTCGAACAGTGAAGTATTTCGTCTATCTCTTCCGTACCATTTGTTTTTTCTTTGTCTCGATTGCAATTAGAATATCCATGTTTTCTTCATGATTCTTGCGTTACTTCGGTGTCTTTGGTTCTCTATCTCTGTATGTTCCAGGTTCCGTAGTAGTCTATTTTTGCTTATATTTAATCTTGGGTTTACTATTTGCTTTAAAGTAGGTCGGGGACGATGAAAGTAAACTCAATCGAGGACACAATGTTCATGAACATGTACAAAATATGTAAAAATGTCTTAATGTTTCTAATTAGACTGAAACAATCAAACGAAACATTTAGTAATGTGAATGATATCAAGTCGCGAGGAGAAAAAATATTGCAGTTGGTAAGATTCGACCTCCGTTGCCAGAGAAATTGTGAGTTGTAGTCAGGAGCTTTGACCGCTCGGTTGGGAAGTAACGTCATACACAGGCTTATGGTTGTATTATAAAGGAGGATGATTATGACAAATTAGTTCGATCGCAGACGAAGTAAGCCTGATTGGCGAAGATAATAACGTGACATACACAGGCAGACACGCAGGCGTGCACACAAGCACAACGTACAGTGATGTTCGAAAATGTGTTGTCCAGAGATAGTTATAAATTTATTAGTGGTTGTGTTTTTTCTCAAAAAAGGTTCACACTGTATCATTAACCAGGTAGACCTAAACGTATACTATCGAAATATTTGATGAGCAACACTTTTTTGAACGTTGTGAAATTAAATCGCATTCATAAAGCACAATTGATGTACAACACTTTAATGAACACGACTGTACGTTTACATATAAGTATTAAAGTGTTGGTTGTATTATGTTTACTGTACCCTGTACAGGGTCCGGCAACGATTGGAGGATGGCAAATAGTTCTAAAGGTACTCATATAAAAGTTGTAGGTACGAAGGTGATGCACAGTACTATACTTAATGGCAAATAAGAATGTAGTAGGTCGATGTAAGTGTGTTTTACTGCTCCTGTTTACAATAATTTTGTCCTATATAAATCATATAAATATTGTAGGCCAGCCTATTTTGTCTACCATTTACGATTTCCTTTTATAGTTTTAGGATTCATACCTAATGTCAAATTGAAAATTTTGATTTTTTAAAATGTTTTAAATGGTTGTAATGATTACTTTGTTTCTACCGACCACGGCCATAGTTATGTTTAAACTTAGTTCCATGTACTGCATGCTGAAGTTTCGTATAAAATAGCTTGGAAGTTTTGTGTAAGTAACAGAAAACAGTGCTAGTTACTATTTTCCATAGTATTGGCAATGATATTAGCATGCTCCGGGCTGTAGAAAAATAAAAGAGAATTATGGCTTCCAGTACCTTTAGATGTATAATCATATTTATAAATTGTGTTTCAGTTTCATGGAAAGTCAATAAGGTACCTAATAAATACCATTCAACCGCAGATAATTTAGGGAGCTATTTAACTTTCATGTTACGCTCATTGAAATAAAAGTCCTCAAATTCAAACAAAATGCAAGCGAAAACTTCTCTTTATTTAAATCGATAGAAAGGGACATATAGCTTACTGCAACATCCCAACGAAAACTTAAGCCGTATAAATAAAATGTATTATTGTTATCACACGATAAGTTGCAGGTATAGTAATCATTCTACAGCATATAGAAAACTTGTAGAAGTCCATCAAACGGATTCATAAGCGGGAGTCTGAAACATCTTCGGCGACAAACTTTAATTAGAAATAAATATACGCGTATTTATAATTTCAATTTTAGTGCACTAAAAATTATATTATTGCGCATATCACGTAAGTGTGTTAAATATGATCCATTCAACTTCTCCTTAAGCTTCTGTTAGCCGAAGCACTTGACTGTAGTGTATATATATGCACTTTGACTTCCTTGTTTAGCGTGTAAACGGACTACAAATCTACCACTGGGCGATAAGGAGCTATTGTGGATATGGCATCTGTTCGATGAGGTGTTTAGATGTCGAAGTTTCTGGGTTCGCGGCACATTCACAATCAGCTGCTGGCTCAGAAAGGGGTAGTATTGCAAATATTCCTAACAGCCTTACAAGTTAGTGGAGTGTAAGTACCGTGGCAGTAAAGGAAGTCTCCGAGGGCCTGGGGCTATCTAAAAGGATCTTAAGCTCGTCCCTGATTTTAGTGCAATCGGAGACGGTCCAGATAATGCCAACAATGGCAGTTTGGCCCGACCAACTAATTAAAGCAGTGGCGCACAGCGTCATTAACAAGTTTCAGAGGGGTTATGTATGTTTAACGGAGTTCTCATATTATCTACAGAGTGTGTGTGCGCGCTGCGTCAACTTTAGAACCCTATATTATACAGTTGTAAGGTAGTTCAGTAGTTGTGATAATTAGTTTGCTATACTAATTTAATTCCCGGATTATACACTCATTTTATTTAGGGATAATTGTTTAAGGCTTTTAAATTCCTATCTCGAACTTTTAAATTGCTATTAAAACTTGGAAAATGGTTTACATTTTTCCCGCTGCAAGATTCTATTTAAAACTTGTTAATTTTCGGTTAAAATTAAAACGTGTTCCTCCCCCCGACGAATCGAACGCGGATCCGCGAGGGAACGCGAAAACTACTACGACGTCATCAAATCGCGTCGTTTACTTTCACGATCGACAGTTGAAAACGGCTTATTATCTACACAAGCGCTTCGATTTCGCTTCGCCCAAAATATTCAGCTGCAACATTGTTTAAAAGTAGGGTATTCTACTTGCGCTACATTAAAGAAATGGCATTTTAACATTTTCTACCGTTCTATATTTTATTAGGGGCGAAATGGGCCATAAGAATTGCTTGCTTTTCAGGCCATAAAAATATACGATGTATCCGCGATTCGCTTACTGCAGAGAAAACCCGTACAGGGTGCATACAAGACTATTTGATATATTCACTTTTTTAAACTGTTCTTTATTTCTGCAGTTTGTTTGTGCTGCTCCATTAAGCTCTAGTTCCAAGCTGAGTTACCTCGACGAATAAATATTTTAAAAGAACTATTAAAAAGAATTTATGTGAGATAAATATCTAAGCTTCGTTACTGAATTACGTTACAATAATTATACAGAGTGTATTAAAAATGGGGAGAAAATCCACACCAGGCGATTTCACATCAAAAACGTATTCCAATTTGGTTTTAGGCTCATTGTTAGTGTAAATTTGGCACTCATTAAACTTAATTTAATATCCAGGAATTGTCTTGAGTACAGCTATATTTGATTATGATGGTGGGTTAGGTCGCCACTTTTTCGATTGTGTGTATTCGGTTGCCTACCATCTTTCATTTCTATATTTAAAAAATCCTTAAGTTCCTGTATCATTCTTAGGGAGATTGATTAATAGATTGCTTCTGGTGTGTTATATCTTTTCGAGCGCTCAAATACGTGTGGATGAAAATCCTTCGCTATCGTTTATTCCAACACATATATATTGTGTGTGCAGTTCCTGAAATTCATCTGGTTATGACAGGATTGACAAGTATTTCAGAAGCAAAACCTACCTCTAACCGCCTTCAAAGCTTTGTACGTTAATATGGATTTTGCCTTGAACTTCGCTCGACGTTGTGATATCTTAGGCATCTTATTACTCCGTTTGGTATTTTCCTCTTTCGGGGGGGCACCTTGTGAAGCACATGGAGAAAGATTTGTAAGCGGTTTCGAGAGTCCAGTCAAACTACGCTGGCAATTACTTGTCTCCGAAGTGCTCAAGGTAGGCGAGACTACACATCACCTGCCCTTTTCTTGGGCAGATTATCCACAGCCCCTGTGACTTCTTCTTCATGGTCGCCGGTAATCTAGGTTTGGACATCTCAAGTTGCCTCCTTGCGTTCCTTTTCGTGGTCGAGATGTTTCTACCACGTGGAAATGCAGAACTTTAAAAATACCTCGTACGTGCATGCTAATGTAGTCTTTTACTTACGATTTGCAGTCACAGTTCCACAAATTGTTGTGGAAGATTTGGAAATGGTTGCAATTTTCGTAGAAAATATTAATATTTTAAATTGCCCTCAATGCGTCTATATTAGCTGTAGCCTACAGTGAAAAGATGCTTCTTATATAAATAGAAAGCACACGTCCACACCTGCAGCTCAATAAAATCTCAAATTGGTACGCAAAAGTTATTAATCGACGCGGTAATAAGAATGCGAATGGCACAGCTTAGGACTTTTTTTCGATATGTAGTATATTGAATAGAATCGATATAACTATTTAACTATCATAAACTAGCGAGTAAGGTACATTCTAAAGAATGAGAACGTGCATATAGCTAAAATGTCATATAAACCGTTCAATAGTTATTTTCCCGATAGAAGGCCCTGTTAGGGTGTTGAATTTCTCCCTGTATACATGCTGTCAGTCATTAACAAAAGTTAGGTTATGCCCATTTTATACAAAATGAAAATTTTATATGTTAATGTACAAAACGTGGCTGCCAGATTTGGTTTTGGATTTTCTGCCACTTTTATTCTTGGTTAAAATAAATTTCATGAAAGACAACTTGCTGATGCTGAATACGTTTCATACTTTATTAAATAGGCATAATGGTATGAAAGTCGTCTTTTTAAAGTAATTATAAATTGTATAAAAATATTTATCTACTCCAGTGGGATAAGTAACGCATTACGTCACTCATTTGACACCATTTCAGTTAGGTAATGAAGCTCATGACACCACTCAGTTATGTAATGGTTTCATTACGCAACTGAGTTGTGTAATGACTTCATTACGTAACTGAAATAGTGTCAAATAAATGACATAATGACATTTGCCTACTAAAATATTTTTGAAAATGACAGATCTGACATTTCTCTTAATGCACTTTTCTCAATTTTAGGCAGTCGTAGATAAAATTTTGTACGCACTCGTTTGTAACTTACACACACGTATATTAATGATGCTGTTATCCCACTTGTATAGTAAATAACTATTAAATATTGAAATTTATATCTTTTTTATTATGCAGTTATATAATAACTTCTTTATAATTATAACGGGTGTTCATAAACAGTCGTCATCCCAGTTGCCTTTAAAAACAAAATGTTATATCTTTGATTAATTCGTGCAACACAATGAAACGTCATTGAGAACTGTCATAAGGTATTTTTTCTCAATTTTAATAGACATACGTTTTTGAAGTCAAAACCTACTGGGATGACGACTGTTTATGAACACCCGTTATAATAAATGCATAGTAATACTAGGTGGCTGACGGTGGTGTAAATCTTTATAAACTAACGCTTCCATATTTAAATAAATGCAAATCTTAGAAATACTAGACTGCGAATGAGATTCCTGTTGTGATGGATGCCGGTATGCTGGTCTAAACTTGGAGCGCCTTTAGAGTTTTATACCAGAAACGTCTTGAGCTTGGTTTACCCTCGGGCCGGATTATTTTTGGCAGTTGCGTGGTGTGGATTCTCAGAAGGTAGCCACTCATTTTCCATTTCATAAACAAGCATTTTGATGCCAAAAACTCCCTATTCCACTTCCATTGTTTCATTGGTAGTATCGAATTCCTCCAATGAAATAGTGAAAGGTGGAATGTTTTCAAACGAAATATTTCCATATGTTTCGCCCAGTCTTCCGAAATAATTTTTTCGCAATGATCACAATAGTTTCAAGTCATAAATGCTTAACCTTATCCTTGGATGAAAGCGGAAAATGTATATGCCTGTTGTAGTAAGTTTTATAGAACCTAACGCCATTTCAATAGAATTGTATTGGCAATGGTACGGAGGTAATATAAGCACCTCATGACCATTCTCTTTCAAAAATTCGACAGTCAACAAACGTTACGGTACGTATCTTTCCTAAAAAGTTGAATCAAACTCCAAAAATGTTTTTTTGTAATTTGGTCCTCAATTTTCACATTGTGTTTAATCAACCAACCCTGCATCTGATCCTTCGGAGAAAGGCGAGAATTTATAGGCAAATGCCGTCGTGGTTCAGCAAGTGCCGTCACGGTTTAGTGGAATTAGGAATTAGAACTTTCCACATAGAAGGAAGGGGAAAGCTTTCGTCCCTATTGAGATCGTTAAGGTGTTTGTAAATCTCAATGGCTTCGCGAATCTTTCTTCTAAAGAAGAATGGTGATTTGCAGATAATGGAAGTGTCATCATCAGCCATCGCTGAACACCAACGCGATACCGGAAATAAGATTTTTTTTATGACACTTCCTTCTTTGTGGAAAGTGCTAATTCCTAAGTTCTGCCCACTGCCACTGAACCGTGACGGCACTTGCTGAACCACGACGGCATTTGCCTATAAATTCTCGCCTTTGTCCTTCCGATCGTTAAAAGAATTTTGCCTCTGGCGGGCTTTACACGTTGAGTTACCGTGCTCTTCTATCCCTTCCCCTGTAAAAGAGTTTTGCCTCTGGCGTGGTTTACTCGTTGAGTTACCGTGCTCTTTTGCATTTCCCTCCTGGCGAAACTCCTTACGAATGTGGGCGAAACGTTGAGTTCTTCGACCTCAATAATAACACGGTCCAATCCCGGAAGTCGTTTGTTACCAAATAATTTTAATTATTTCAAATTTGCATGTCGCCATCTTGCTACATCTTAGCTCGGTATATTACTGTACGTTTTGAGTGAGAGTCACGCCGAGCGCGATTCCTTTAGCGCGCGTCTTCAACGCTGCCATTTCCTCACTATTTGAACCTCCAGTCTGAATTTGAGATAACGCGGGCCCCAAAGGCTTATAAAAGCTTGTGTTCCCGGCTGAATGAACAACTCTTCGAGTTCGCCTGTGTTAACTAATAAGCTCTCTATACCCGAATGACCTACCTGGGTTGTGCACAAGGCGCCGATCAAACTTGGCGCTGGCATTCGCGTAGCATCTCGATTTGGACATTGGCGCTGGTTTATGTGACGTGTCCATCTTCCCCGTAGTTTCTCCTGAACGCGCTGTATGGTATAACTCGAAACCCTCCCGAGAAGTTGCAAATCTGGAACGTTGAACATTACATGAATTATCCGGCCCCGGTATAAGTCCAGTATTTCGCTGTAAGCCAAGAATCTATCTATCGGCCGCCGAAGCAAATAATTCCGAAATCGTCCGTTACAAAGACAAACTCACATTCGAGAACCACGAATGCTGTACTTCATTCACCTAATAACGATCAATTAGCTTCAATACAACACAACCATTAGTGACACCATTAATCTTTGTTTTGTTCACAGAATTAAAAGAAAACCTCCGCAGGAGGCAAAATTTACAGTGCCTTTATATAGACAGTGGCGACAATAGGGTGTCCTATTTTTGATTGGCTCCCTAGATCACGTCGTTTTAGCCGCCATGTTTAGGCTAAATCACCTGTGATTCGTGTTATACTTTTGGCAGTACTGAAGTATATTGTCAGTCTATGTCAAATTCGAGGTTGGTAGGTTAGGTTTTCTTTGTTATTTGACACAGGCTGACGCAAATCTTAACCTGCAAATCTCTGTTTTCAGTACTACCAAACGTAAAACACGTATCACAGTCGACTCTGATTACGGATTTAAATGAACACCCTTTAGAAATTTGCCTAAATATGGCGGCGGCTTAGTTGTATTGTCGCCACTGTCTATATAAAGGCACTGTAGCAAAATCTGACCAGCCACGCCATCTAGACGGCACGAACGGAACTCGACCTGTCGTTGGGGTTAGAGGAGTTGCCACCATTACTAGGCGTTCGGTCATTCGACCAGAAGAAATTAGGAACCTTGTATTTGTTATATTTTATTGAAAACAATATTTTATTTGTAATATATGAGAACTAATAGACGTTTATTTTCGACCATTTTCTTTGGATGTATCAGCAGACCATGACCCACACGTAAGAGCTATCCTAGGCCCAATGCAATTGGAGAAATAAAAGAATAATTTTCCCCGTTGTGATACGTTTTTGTAGCGCCAGAGCAGAGACGTTACAGTAATACAGAAAAAAGGTTTGATCCAAGCAATCGTAAAATGTATTTTTAGGGCATTAAATTAAAGTGTCCAATTTATGGACTGCTAATATAAAAAGAACTTGCTAAACGGAAATTAACAGGGCTTGTTTACATTGTGACAGCTGAACGTTCTAATACCCAATAGTATTAGAATACACTAATGATATAACCTCGTAACTTTTCAATATGCGCCGAATAGAAAGCTGTAAATATACTGATCAACAACACCAAACATGGGCGCCACCAACTTGCTTGTTCAATAACTCATAAATCTAAACTCATCAAAAACTACTACCTCCATATAAATCCAGCGACATAATGTATCTTCCAAATTGCACAAATAATAATCAACGATAAGAATTGCAAAAAATAAAAAGGAGAGCCGCAATCACCAACTCCCCAAAATTATTTGTAAAGGCAAGATGGGAGTTCTTGAAAATTGTTTTTGGGAGTTTTATCTTTAATTGAAATACAAAAGAAAACAGATACCGGTTTCACCACGGCAGTGGAACAAAATAACCTAGAAAATCTGACCGCCAAAGGAAGTTTATAGGAAACGGCACTAGGGCAATGCGACAAATTCACGAAATAAAGTGGACAATACCACAAAATCCAATAGAAAACGCCTGAAAAGCCACGATTGTATGAGATATCACGCGCAGTTTCGACTAAATACATCAAACATCCCGTAATTTTGTAGGCACTATGACTGCTACTTTTCAATTACCGTTCTCCTTGTTCAGGTTGCTATTGTTAGTCACTGGTTGATTGTAAAGTGGGCTGTATCGGTACCGTCAAGACAGTACGGGTTGTATAAACTTACTTGTTCATTATTCTCTAACATTTGTAAAATTGGCAAACAAAGAAAAAACCCACAGCGTTATCAGCTATTCATACTATTTTTAAAATTATTTTTATGACACGGCGATCCCTTTAAAATAAACCCTGCATTTCAGTGCAGCAAAAATTATTCTGGTTAGCATCGTCTAAAAAAGCTGTACAGTTGATGATAATCACTGGTCACTGTGAATTGGAGTCACTAGTAGTTCCAATGATTTTAAAGTAATGGTGAAAACACCTCCGGCAGTGAAGTATCGAGAAGGATTGCCTTTACAATCTGCTGCAGGCTTCCAAATACAATATATTGCAATGGTTTGATCTGTGTTGTAATATTATAGTAAAGATGATAAAATAAATAGCAATTACCACTACCTGCAAATATTCTTTTATTTAGGTCAAATTTCGACTGACTAAAAATACTCACTGGGTTCATCAATTATTTATAAAGTAAACAGTATTGTGCCCTTTATTATACTTCATCTATCTGAAATTTAATCTTACAAAGGCTAGCTCGGCAGGCCAGATGACTCATATCTCAAACCTGGGTTCCCTGATACGTTAATATTAAACTCGTGTGATACGCCACTGGAATATAAATTTGACTCGAGCGCACAGACGCTATTTCTGTCAAACTCCTAGCACAAATCAGTTTATTTTGGTTAGTGTTTCGTTTTTGTGATTTAAACTAATAAAAGGTGTTTTATGAGCGATTTATCAGGTAAATTTTGAATTATCGCGCTCTTAGCGTCACTGATACTCATTTGTTTGCAGACAAAACCTCCACTTTGTTGGTACAACATTAATTGTTTTTTTTTGGAGCGTCGCTATGGGATCAACATAACCTCAAACTTGATTATGGCAATTACTGGATATTTGATTTTTGATGGGTGCTAAACTCTACCTGGGTCTCGTTCATGAAGGTTTGCATGTCAATGAAAGCTGCGGCAGCTCATTCGGACTGCAGCTCCTGGTGATATCTGCCGGATACGGGATCCTGCGGTGCTGCTAGCGTTGTGGGGGCCTCCTATACGCTGTGCTGGTATGCTGCTGCTAAAATCTTGGGCTCAGGAATTCAAAATGTACCCTGGCTGATGTTCGGGAACTGCGTCGGCTTCCCCGATGTCCTCGGGATGTGGTCACGATGAAAAATTATTTTTGGTAAGGAAAAATTTTCCCCACATTCTCACAGGTGCACTGACAAATTCTTAACACACTGGTGTACTTTTTATCGATAAAATTAATGATTTACTAGGTAAAATATGTAAATTTCAGAGAGCACAAAAACTGGTTGTCACTCATTAATTTTATTCAATTGTCTCTGGATACTGATCGTTAATAACAATTGCCTATCTAAGTTATACAAAACGAAAATTGACCAAATACACTACAATAACTTCTTACTCTAATTTAACTTATAATTAAAATTATGTGCAAAAATTCTTATTTCTAAAATATTGTTCTTTTAATTTTGGTTTTAAACTGTGGCATAGCGCCACTCACTTTGTGTTATTTAAATTGTCATTCACCCGCGTAATTACACTGACTTGTTTGTTCAATCACCAATTTTGGTTCACATCCTGCTGTGTCAATTTCTTGTAATTTTCTTAACTGTTCGCTTTTCTCCAAATTTTCGAATATTGCTGTCCCATAATTATAATTGCCCTGTTCTGTTTGGTTTATGCTCGTTGCAACGTATTATCATAATTCTGCTTCAATTACCTTCATTTAAAATGCTCATAAACATATACTATTTAATTATTCTGACATCTACGCTTCAACTAACAAGCACATATTCTAAACCTTTCTGTGACAGTTCTAGTTATTTTGGTTCGGCTTTAATTTTGCACAAACCTCTTATTTTTGGCTAATTTAAAAATTATCGATTCCAATCTATGAAAAACGAGCTCTGCGCTTTGCTTTCATTAATCAAATAAACTCATTACTACCAGCATTTCTTTGCAAATGTAATTACGGATTGAAATTTACGTTCAATCTTGCAGTTGCATGAACTACCCCAACACTGTGCTATCTGACTTGTTTTACTTATTTGTTGTGTTGCAAGCAGGGTTGAGTAGCGGGCTCAATATCATCTCAATATATAATAAATAAATCACAAATCACTAACGGCATTAACCTCTAAAACGTCAAAACAGACACTGCACCTGCAAAAGAGGTGAGTATGTAAATTACCAGAGCTAGTTAATCGAAATATCGCTTCGAGAGAAGCTAACAAAACTAGGAGACAGTATATAACTCAACAAGTGAATCTGAGCGAATCTAAGCCAAACTTTTGACTCAGGGACCGCAGAAGTGGGGGCAGAGGGGGCCACATGCCCCCATTAATATCAAAGGGGGGGGGGCGCCCCCTGTGCTATCCTTTACAGAGCCTTGTTTTTTCTTAAATGAAAAAGCGCTTGTACGTAAGAAAAATTGTCGGAGAAAGCAGAGTATAAGGATATTTTTTATCACGCTTTTATTAGTTCCACCTGTATGTATGTTTATATGTATGTTTGTAACGGATTCTTTAAACGCGATTTTCATTCACTTTAAAACTTCAGATTGAACTGAAACTTTGCACACTTATAAAGGACCAATGACAATACAATAATTTGATAAGTTTGTTCCATTATCCTGAGCAGGATCTTCAGGATCAACGATTTTTACCTTAAAATCATAAAATCCACTATACTGGCCGTATGTAAAACTACAAACTTATGCCAAATTTACCGACTTCCCGTCTCTTTACATTTATAAGACGTAAATACAAAACAATTAACTGTAAAACTGGAAAAAAATCAAATAAAGACATTTTGAAATAAATAATAGTTTAAAAAACTAAAAAACACCGTGATTGATCAAGTAGAAATGTTAGTAGTCTTGCTCCTCACCGTGCCAGCTACGTCTACGTCGTGTGAAAGATCGCCCTCCGACGCATCGGAACATTCCTTCGACTATCAATGAAGCAGAGAAAACTAACCTATCTAGCAATACTACACGTGCATAGGATAGAAACATTTGGTTTAGATTTAAATGACATTCTTAGGGAATTCGTTTCAAAGACGGCTGAGAGGCGCAATGTCTTTAGTATCGTCCAGTGAATTGCACCCCTCATAACGCGAAGCGTTTGAGGTTGTGCATTATCTTTGAAATATAAGAAAATTTTTTTTTGTAGTTTGACTGATAATTTGATTTACCTAGTCATCTCTGTTTCGTCTTATAACTGCAGTAAATTGACCGGAGGAAGCCAGGGCCGGAGACTGAAGGAAGGGGGTAACCAAAGAAGTTTACCAACCCCCCCCCCCCCTCCATGGAGTACTTCCGCGGTCGCTGTTTTGACTGTACCTAAACTTAAAAGTTAATAGTGGCAGACAAGATCATTCATATATTTAAATGTACCTATCAATTAAGTAGCTTTTAGGGAATACTAAGCTAAGCTGGAAAACTAGGGCTAACGTTAGTAAATAAGGCAAGAGATAGGTTTACGTCCAGATGAACTCGACAACATGTTTAATAAATGCAGAAGAACATGCAACCATAATTTATCGGAAATGATTTTTTAAAAGTAATTCTTAAGAACTAACTACAAACCTATTATGGAGATGATCTTGCGTCTTGGAAAACTGCTATAATTTGTCTAGCTAGGTCATAGAATTGTATGAATTGATCACAACATTTTTGGTGTAACATCTAAGGGAGAAACTAGTCAAAATAACTTTACTTTTCTGAATGGTTCAAGCAAACCATTTATACAATGGGTGTGAGCTCTATAGCTAGAAAACCTATGAAGTTATACATACGGTAACTAGAACCAGGTAGACTTTATTTTGCATTTATTGTTCCAGTGTTACTGATTTTGGGTAAGTCATGGCCTACTTCATGCAAATATTCTTTAATAAAAAAAAATAAGTTCCAAATTTTATTTTAAGCATGCTACATAAATAATTTTTAGCACTGACTTAAATATTTAAAAATATAGAGGGCCAAAAATCCAAAAATCCAAGATAGGATACCATGATTTAAATTGAATTATGACAATTTATTGGCATTGAAAACAAAAGAGTTTTTTCAATATCTCTATTATGAACGAAGCTACGAGCTGTCTAGCAATTTACAAACAGCCTGTATAGATAGGCGCATGAAAAACGGCCAGAGCTGCAAGGTCGTTATTTGTCATTCGATTTTCAGAATTCAAACACAAAATTAAACGTTTTAAAATCTGCTGCAACCTTATAGTAAATGTATTTTTAATATAAAATGTCTCTTAGTAACCATAGTCAACATTGTTTCTACAATATTTTTATCTTTTTGGAAACTCCACAGATTTTCATGAATTAAAAAATGTTGCTTACTTCCAGGTTGCGCTTTGGACCATTTAATTTGATTTTTGAATTTTTAAAGTCGAATGACATATAACAATCCTACAGTTCTGGCCGTTTTTCATGCACCTTTCTGTATACTTGAGAAATATTTTATGAACTGACAAAGCACACTTTAGTAGTGAGAAATAATAAACATAAAGAAATAATAATTACTAGAGTAGTGGAACTAATCGAATATTAATATCCGGTTCGAAAATCAAGAAAAACTACGGGCCATTTTCAAAATAAATTTTTTTATGCGGGCCGCACATTCAAATGTAACTTAAATAGTGCTTTTATATCATATACGAGTATAAATATTATTAAAAATAAATATAGAAAAAATTTATTTTTTATTGACATGCTATAATTACAATAATGTTAGAGAACAAAAATTTTACAATTCTTAAAAGGGAAAAAAAGAAAATACAATTCCAATTAAATATGTATAAATATGTAAATATAAAATATAATAAAATATATAAATATAAAAAATATAAAATATTGTAGTGAAACGTCATACGGCTGTCAACATGAACGCACATATGAACATACAGTAGCAAACTGGCGAAATGAAAGAATTAGTGATGGGCCTATCCGGAATGAATAATTGGAAAGTTTCCGATTGTTCAAAAAATCAAAAAATTCGGAACTTTCGGAATTCGATTATTTTACTATTCGGTACACAAAATGAGAAAACAAAATGCCAATTTGAACTGAACGGAATACGGAATGTTGTATTGACTCACTTGACTGCTATATGCTGGTTGGCGAATGTCGACGGGTCGCGCCGTGTGCGCATGTGTATGATACGTGAATGGCACTAATGGCAGTGGTATTTCGTAGATTAATTATTAGATAGTACACCTACAGACTTCAAATTCAAGTATTGTTTTATACTATCTATTATGTACTTTATGTGCTATTAAACTTTAAAATATCACTACCATTTTCCGAAAATCTATTAAGGTAACTACTGTAATAATTTGAAAAAATATTTTATTTCCTCATATCCCACTGTGAGACTCAAACTTATAAATTGTTTTTTAGGATACTGCTGGCTACTACTGGTCTAGGCCGGTAAATTTTATCTACCGGACTCGTTTGTAACAATGTAAACGCTAGTTACCAATGCAGTATCCTAAAAAATCTTATACGATACACGACCGGTAGAATTCTTATGGCCTTGCCAAACATACAGGTCTCGCCCTACGGTTCGACCTGTAAAGTATTGGCGCGGCCATAAAAATGTTGCTACCGGTCTAATAACGTAAATAGCTATTACTGACCGTCCTACAAACCCAAACAATAGATGCCAACGCAGATAAGGGCTTACGGCGAGACGGCGAGTGCTCTCATCGTAAATTTGCACGCACTTCATCTTCCTTCCGCTTGTTGTTATTTCGCTCGTTTTCCTTTGCTTGCATTTACGTAATGTAAAATAATCGGATGATATTCCGATTTTATAAACATTCCGAAATGGAACATTCCGATTATTGAAATCATCCGATTATGCCCATCACTAGAAAGAATGCTACACTTGCTAAGCGAGACGTCGTATTCGCTGGGGAGTGGGGATTAAACTTGCGCAGTAAAATAGGTTTCCCACTATGCTTCTGTTTGTCGCGCATTTTTGTCACCGGCCACATTTCGGCACGCTTACGCTCTAAGTTTGTTGATTTTTCCTAAAGTTATATTGGTGCTTTGGCGGGCCGCGCAAAAAGTTGCAAAGGGCCGCATGCGGCCCGCGGGCCGCAGGTTGCCGACCCCTGCTTTATCTAATAGACTTGTCTGTCCGAGACGCTGTTTTGTCTGTCCGGGACGCTGTTTCAGCAGCCAAACCGTAAGAGATAGAGAAAAAAGTTATGAAAGTTATATATTTGGAATGGTCATGTCAGGTCAGGAACCGAATTTCAGTCACTTGACACTCCTGGTTTTCGAGAAATCACGTGATTTCCGTCCGTCCGGGACGCTGGTCCGTCCGCGACGCTGTTTCAGCAGCCAAACCGTAAGAGATAGAGAAAAAAGTTATTAAAGTTATATGTTTGGAATGGTCATGTCAGGTCAGGAATCGAATTTCAGTCACGTGACACTTCCGGTTTTCGAGAAATCACGTTTTTATTTAATACGCGTTCTATTTGAAAAACGTTTTTTTTTGTTTTATTAAATGAGACATCTGTCTCACTAGTTGCTAGTGTTATTATAATATATTATATTTGGAACTGTTAATTGTTAATCTCTAATACATTTTTATTTAATTTTTCTGCTAATCCGTATACGAAGAAAAATGAACTTATAGTTCTAGAGTGAAAAGAAAAACGGTATAACTTAAATATATTTATAAAAAACATTAACCACAAAAATACAATTTGCCTTTAAAAGCATGAACGAATACACACGTTTACTTTTCTATTCCTATTAATAGCTAAGCAACTGTTATAGTAGTATATTAAACATAGTAGTTATATGTATAACGTCAAGGTAATTAGCGAAAAAATGATAAGAAGTAATCTCTGTTATTTTGTAATTAAGAGGTAAGCTATGTAGATACATTATAATCGCGTTTGTAAAACCAGAAAAAGATAAGCGGTTGACAAAAGTGACTTAACATTTTTTACATTGCAAATTTAACCTAATTTATTGTATACGACGAGAGCCTTATACGGTTTCTAAATAAAAGGGAAAAAAATCTCGTCTTGTCTATTTCAGTAAAAGGAATCACTTTTATTTGTACATTGATATATTTAATAGGTCTAGATGATTAAGGTACAGATAATGATTTATAATGTAAATAAGACCGAAATGGCCATTCGTTCCACATTTCCATTACCTTCTTGAATTTGCTGTATTATTAGAATTAAATATCTAATAAGGTTCCTTATAGATGTATCTAATACATTCAAGACGGAAGTTCCCGTTCGAAATTGTGTGCTAAAATATTCATTTGATACTAAACCTACTTTTAACAAATTGTGCTATTTAAGTGCTGCACTAAGACTTGAATTTACTAAAAGGAAGTTATCGGATTCTCATTTCCATTAATTATAAATATAAAATATTTCTGATATTGAACAATATAGTTTTATTATTAAAAAGTACTCAACTTGACGTTTCAAGAGCTATTAATATTAGTAGTAATAATTATCTTTGTCTAACTGATTCTTAGTTATTCATTCACCTTTCTCTCTAATATGAGGCAATAACGCCTTTTTTCAAAAATATTTTAGCAGCAGAGCGAAAGGTAAGAACTTCTGGCTTATAGCAATTTTCTCTCTCTTTTGTTTTGAAAGTATTTTTTATAATATTAAATTTATGCTAGTACTTTTAGCTTCGTAGAGCTACAAATAAAAGTTATTCTTGATTCTATTTTCAATTTATAAGTGAATCTTCTTGCACTTCTGCTTCTCTGCTCGCTGGTTACAAATAATATTATAAACTTCAAATTAACGAAGTTCATTAAACTAGGGATTACAGTTTCATACTGCGCCCGCAACTGCATTTCTACATTTACAGAGCTGAGACGGAATTATAGAAGTACAAGGAGTAAATGTATTTCCTTCTAAAGTTTCTTAATTAGCCCTTTAGCTACCGTGCAGCTGGCAATTATCTGAAACCGTACTACATCCAGATAACTTTCTGCACTGCGGCCACTTACAGTGAATATTGCTCTACAATTGCGCAAAGGTGAACGAGTGACGCAAAGAAAAACTCCATTCTGCGTCTTAATTAGCGTAGAGACTATATGCTGCCTAAGTAAACCATTAGCATGCAAATTTAATTAAACACTTTTGCATCGAAAACAACTTTCCTGATAGCTTTCTTAATATCTTTACCTTTGAGTATTGTTTCCGTCCGTGCTCCTGAAAATTACGCCGTTGTTCATTAACGCAGTGTATTGATTAATATGAAATAGTTAACTGGTTGAAGTTTTCATGTGGAAAAGTAAACAAGTTTGCCGTGTAAAAAGTGGTCTTAAGGAAATGGTTATGTTGTCATTAGCGTGAGAAAATGGTGATGCAATTTTGATAAATAATTGTATTGAATTTATTACTATAATTGAAATATATATGATAAGAATAAGAAATTGATTTATTAAACTATTAATTGAAAAACAATCACTTTTCTAACCATAAAAATATAAGAACCACAAACGCAAGATTGCATCTGTATGGCAAGTACTAGTGGAACAAATCTAAGAATGAACTTGAATCTTAGACCAAATACTGAAAAAAGAATTCATATTAACAAAACAGGTAGACAAGATTCCTTCTGTCTTCAAGCCCTTTCTTTCGGAACTCGATGTGAAAGTATATGTCAGCAACGAAGTTAACAATCAAATGCCGCAATATGATATTTGTTATACCATTATTTTCACCTTCAGGTAATGAACGACAATTTATTTAATTGCCGTTCAATGTCACAAAATTAAGTGAATTTCAATTGATGTTGGAATATTAATTTGTATTGCTTCTTTCCAGTATGAAATTAAGAACTACGCTAAGAAATTGTATTTTCGAAATTTTTGGTTCACATAGGAAAATTATTCAGTGCAGCGATTATACAAAAATATTTCTGGAAAAATGCATTATGTACACTTGGCAATTTTCTAGCAAATCAACTAGAACCTAAAACCACTTTTGGGTAAAAAGGCTTGGCTATGTTTGCTAATATATAATTTGAAATCACCTTAATCTTACTTTTCATTTTTGTCAGATGTTAGAACTGATATCTACAACTCTGTGGAATGATTCAAGAATTTTCGATGTGGTACCTTACTGTAACTAGTAACATTATTGAGTTACACATCACAAGGTTGGTATTAGTTGTTCTAGGAGACCTGTAGGCACTTAATTGTTTACTGGAGGGAGGCTAGTTAAAACTAGCTTGTAGATCACCGACACTCAGGGCCG
The DNA here is from genome assembly GCA_940337035.1 of Agriotes lineatus. Lineage (NCBI taxonomy): Eukaryota > Metazoa > Arthropoda > Insecta > Coleoptera > Elateridae > Agriotes > Agriotes lineatus. The sequence goes on along the minus strand of OW679195.1, from coordinate 142,487,610 downwards.
GTTGCAGAAAGCAATGTTAAGTCTCGTGTTAGCTAACATCGCGTCAAAGTGAACAAAATCGCATCAAATTTTGTTTACTAATGTATTAGTTACCATAAGCATTTGAGATTTGATTCGTTTTTGTTCACTTTGACGCGATGTTAGCTAACACCAGACTTAACATTGCTTTCTGCAACTGGCCCTCAATGTTGTATTATTTATTTTATGAAAAAAGTCGCTATTTCTTTGTATTATTTTTATATCACAGCATTTGTAATAAGTTGACTTTCAATTTTAGTAAATCTGTAGTTGCATTCATATAAATAGGTGTTGCTACTGCTTTCAATAAATTATTATTTTATTGATAATATACTGCTTCAGTAAGCCCTTACTCAACTATTATTCAATTATCACTAAAGACCGGAGGTTTAAAGAAAATATCTAAAATGCCTGCTTATTTCTGTATCTTTCCTACATAAACGCCATTTTTACTTATACGCGCCAGTTTGGCTCTATTTTACAGCAATATATCTTAAACGTGCCAAAAACCACCAGAAAGTACTTATTTTGAAATGCCTGTCCTGTATTGTAGTAATAGGAGCTGAAGGTTAAAGCACAGTAATAAACCATTCATTACAGGGATTAAACCATTCATTGAGATTCATTATTCACAATAGTTTGACAAACCCAGTTTCAGTTTGTTTTTGAACTTTGCCGTGATCATGGTATCCTTGGTCGTCCATATCGTATCTCGTGTACGCTGAATGCCTATTTCTACTGCATATTTTGTATTTTTATAGAGCCTGAATGCCTGTCTATTTTCAAAAATTTTAGTGTCTGAAGTTTCGGCCTTAATTATTACCGTTTATTTCAGTTAGAATACAATAAACACATATTAATAAAACGCACCTCAAATTGATTCCTTTGTAATAAATATATTATTCAAACATTGTTGAAATGTTGAAAATGTTTAAGCTAAACACTGTAAATCAAATATTTTTACATTTTAACAGTAAACTAAATCCAGAGTTTCTGAAGAACACTTTTTGCAGCAGTGTTGCTAAGCAAAATAGTCGCTTAATTAAAGTGATGACAAGTAAACGTGGTCATAAATAAAACTTAAATTAATAGGAAAGGAACTCGTATTTGGAGCTACCAAATTGTAGAAGCTCGTACAAGGGTGATATGCAAAAACATTGTGCATACGATTGCCTAAAAAGATACCAGTGTTAATAGTTGCTGTGTAAACGAATAAATAATAACAAAACATCCTTTGCTTTAGCAGTTTGGTATTCAAATCGGTTATTACTTATTAAAATGAATTCTAGAAATTCAATAGACATATTGTTTTTATTGTAGATACAATGAATAGCGGATCCAAATCCGAAGTTATTGTTTGAGTAGCACTTATTGTTATATTTATGTATGCGCATTAGTGATTGGTTAATGAAATGCTTCACCATATATAGAGGAGCTATATTACAATAGAACTAATAACTAACAGCTATTTATTCTACATGAGCGGGTCTCAGATTGCATATAGAGCAGACAATTTAAACTCGTAATAAAACATTTTTCTAGGCGTTCTCTATATCATTTTTAAAATCAAGCACAAAAACAAATAATCAATAGCCAATCGCCAGTTTATACAGGGTGTTCCAAGTTTTGTAGAATAAATATAAAGGCGTTGTTATACAGTAAGGAATTGATTTAAAACAAGATATATTTATTCGTAATTTGTTAACCATTACGATTTTAATCCAAGGTAACCCTAATAAAAATTACATTAGCAGGTACCATGGCCGAGGCGAGAAGCATTTGTTAACATGGAGGAACAAAGAAGTATGGTATGACTTATCTGCATAAGACTGTAAAAAAGTATTAAACGATGAAGTGAAATAACGTTAGAATGTTCAACAACTATATATCATCCACTTTTAATCCTTAAAAATAATATCCATTAAATGACACTGCGTCCACCTATTTCTAGAATTTTGGATAACTGTTATTAGTAACTTGTCACCAATACTTTGGACTTCTTGGAAAATATTCCTATTTAGTGCTTGAATTGTAGGTGGTTTTAACATATTTTTTATTTTAAAAAATATTGGCAGTCAATTAATATCTGCATATTTGGAAATCACGAGAAATTCTCTGAACTAGTAGTGTAACTGAATTCATTTTAATAAATTATTTTACCGCAAAAGTCAACGTAGTGGAAATCTATCTATTTTAATTAAAATTGCACGTATTCAGGTAGAATTAACCAAACTCTTAAAAACTTCAAATATCTTTGGTTTTTCATGACAACCAATTTTAAACAGGTCATACCAGTTGGACAAGCCTGTACATACGTGGTAAGGTCTAAAAGTTTCCGGCCCAAGGATATTAAACAGATAACATGATCAAGCAATAATTTAAATTTTTTAATATGGTCCTCATCCGACATAATAATTTTCATTGCTCGCTTGCTTGACGCCACTTTGAGAGCGAACCCGTGGGCCGAATTTGCTGATTTTGGTGTCAATCAACTCAGGGCGACGCAAGTAAGCCAGTAGTAGGGTTTTCAAATTTTATGTGACTTTTTTTATGTGGATTTTCTAACCTCAAAATTAACTCGAAACACAAAATGGATCACTCTTGTACAAATTGCATTAAATGAATTATTTCGCGCCCAATTTGGGTACAGAACGCTAGTTATTTCAATATATTTTTAGAACTTGTTCATACCACTGAAAAATAACGTGAATGTTGGTGTCAAGAAATGAAAGTGCAGAAATGACTTGTTCAGCACTGGTTTTTTTCTCACGCAGATCCGGCTTCAATTTTAGATAGTGTTTCAAGAACTTCATGTTCTTGTCTGGCTTTTTCTGGCTCATGTTTTGTGCTCGCTGCGAAAAAAGCTGACTTTTTTCCAAATTAAAATATGCTTTACGTATTTCCTTGGCTCTGTCGTATACAATAAGCACCATTGAAAGGTGTTTTACTACTTTGCATAGAGTGAAAACCTGATTGCGGTCAAAAATGCTAGAGGACCGTTTCAGTAGTGTACATAGAAAAATCATGTTGGAAAACAGGAAGCAGTATTCGTTGTATAAATAAAAAAAATGGAAATTGTTAAACAGCTTTCCAACCATTTCTTTTGTAAAACTTGATTTGAAGGAAAAAGATTGTCCCCAATAGGTAGATTTTCACGTTGCAGTATGACAACCATTATATGCAAGCACAACCGCTTGCCATTTTAACAAGAATATCATATCAAATCGTAGACAATAAAAGCGAGTAAATTAATGAACAAATTAAACCGTTAACGCATATAATGTAAATAAGAAAATAAACAAAAACGTTAACAAGAAATTAATCCAAATACAACAACAAAAATTGTAAAAACGTTAACACGATTTTCCCTCCCGCGAATTGCATCATAAAAAAGATGTAGTCCGCTAGATTCGAACGTCACGCTCACAGGCGAACGAGTTTAATATATTTCAAGCTCAATTTATAGTCCGCCACTCGGATCCGCCGCTTGCGGCCGCTTGAACAACTGAGCCACGACCCTGCTCGAATTGTACGAATTTCTTCGACAGTATAAAGACACGATACTATTCTATCTCGTTTGTCACGTTGATTCTGTATCTGTTAGGTTTCATTTTCAACAAGTATACAGCCTGAATTATGTTCAAACCAGTACTTTAATCTATTCCTCAGTTAAAGAAAAAATAGCATTTTATTTTTAAGGTGCTCACCCTGTATATATTTTCCCCAATTTTTTCGGTTTTATGCCAGGTAGACACAATCTGCATGCAAATTATCTTTTTTCGTGATTCAAGGTATCTCCGTTGTCTTGTTACGGGATAAACTTGATATGACGACAAAGCGCCAGTTTGTTACGGCATAAACTCGACATTAAGACAACAAACCAGTGCTAAATGACTAGCGCATAAATTAACTCAAATTTGGGAGGGAATTACACAGGATCCCTGCCCCAAGTCCGTAACAAAAGAGGTGCCGGCGTCACTTCAGTGAAGCGAGGGGGGGTTCAACACAAGATTACACAAAGCAACAGTCTAATAAAAGAAAAGCAGATCTTAAATGCCAAGGCGCCACCACGTTTCTACTAGGGAAAATACACAGGTGAGGCCACTGAGGAAAGTGGAAGCAGATGGCTACACCTTCTAACTATAGCCATGGCAGTGTCTTAGTCGGCAAACCACGTACAACACAGTTGAACTTACCATGCGGGAAAACTCTGGTGCAGCTTGCTAAACTCCTTTCGCAAAGGAAAAATACACACAAAAGTCGCATGCAATTATCGTGAACAGCAAAAGAAAACCAGAGTTAAATAAAAATGAAATGTATTAACAATCATATGTCAAAGAACAATAGTTTAGTAAATAACAGGTACGAAATGAGTTAGTAATGGTTAAATAAATTGCGTAACGTCTTAAACTAGTTAAATGCGGTAAACTTTACATCAAATAAGCGAAATGACTCGCAAACGGTAGAAACATTAAATGATCAAAACATCGACTCAGAAAAAAGTAATACATGACGTTAACCAACTAAACTGGCTCAATTTCGACACACATCTCAACTTGCCAATACGTTATATTAAACAGGAACATAAAATCTGATAAGGATTAATTAATTTGACAAATGGGCAACTACAGTAGTTCGAACAGTAAATAGTACAATGACCGCAACGTTATGCACACTGTGTGGCAGTTTGGCAAAGCATTACGTACACTCTAATCTAGGCACTATACAAACTAGTAGATTAAATCGGTACCTTAAGGAGCTTTGCTTAGCTGCGTTCGACGTCCAACGGAGCTGTAGATGGACACTTCCCAACCAAACTGCCCTAAAACGCCTGGAGAAGCTGCACCATAACAACGGGAAGTTACTGACGGAAGAAGCCTGGAATCATCCCCAAACGAGGGTAAATTTGAAGTCCGTGGCAACATGACAAGGTTACGAAACGGTAAACGAAAGCTTCGTTATATATAATAAGCCTGGTACTGAGATTTCCACGGTAATCTGTCAAACGACGTGGCTGAAGCTGCCCACTTGACGATGAAACCAAACCTCAAGGCCTAAAGCGATATCGATAAATGCTAAACAGACCCAAGCCTGACGGCCACCAAAAACATGTGCAGTTCATACAGGAAAAATAATTAAACTAGCAACACCTAAACTTGTGATGTTAAATGGACCAAATTTCAAATATCGGGGCAAAACATACAGCACGCACAGACTAAAGTAACAACCGTTAGCCGTTAATTAAAACACATTCATTACGATACTGCGAAACCAAAAACCATGTGTTGCTCTGCTACAAAAACTTAGCAATTGATAACAGCGTCTCGCCTGCGACAAAGAAGCGGGAGTAAAATTTTCGCTCGTTCTCACTCTTACACACAACGATTGTTTTAATTCTTGATTTCAAAAGTAAACATGGCTACAAAAATGCACGTCTGAAACGGACCCATAACGAACACACGCTCGTATCGCGCGGCAGTCTGTCCCAGACCGCATATATAAAAACAGAATATGTACCGCTTAAAATAGCTGGAGACAGGCATATGGTTTGAAATGCTTATTTACAGGCGGGATTTTAAATTCGGAATCTACCAAATATTGCCAATTAGTCGTAGGTTCCTAAAAATTAAAAATGTCCTCACAGTCTTTTAGACTCTGAGTAGAATCTCGGAACTCCAGATAATAATATACTCAAGCCGTATAGAGTCACGTTTGTCACACAATTCAGCAGGCCGTGTTGTTAGCAAATTATGTAGTATGATGAAAAATTATTTTCATCTAGTATGGCTGTAGAATAGTATAGCATTTCACTGTCAGTTGCTACTAAGATTCATTAATAAATTGTAACAACCCACACTTATTCTACCCGTATTGTTTATAGTTGATACAATAGTTCCTAAGTTATGAATGCAACAATAACTCACTTAAAAAACCAATGTCAACGTTGACATTTAAGTATGAAGGTAGTTGCATTCATAAATTAGAAAGTATTCCATAGCCATTCTAGATGAAAATAATTATTGACCATACTTTTGTTTTGACCTATACTATAGGGCAACTTAAACGATTTCATATTTTTAGAATCCATAGTATTGCGTATCAAAAAACCTAGATTTGTTCAGTTGCAGGCTATAAAAAAGGGGCCTTTCTCTACAAAAAGTCGGGTAGTTTCAATTTTTGGATATGTTGACGAGTTTGGGGTCCTAATAAATATTTCCAGTTTTCCAACTCTTAGAGAATTCTATGGTAAAAATACTTTTAATAATAAGTTTTATTAATATTATACAGGGTGATCATTTGAAAACGATCCATCCTGTATATCTCGTGAACCACACCAAATATCGAAAAAAATGTATAAGTGCTTTTCTATACAGGATGGGGCACACACGAAAGCGTAATCTGCGTCGCGCTAATACTCACTCACCACGCCCCCTCCCCCCCCATCCAACCTTGAAAATCTTAAACGGCACTATGCTCTTTGTGACACCTCAAATTAAAGGCCTTTTAAAATGCTATCTTTTTACGCAAAGAAAATTAAAGTTGATAGATTTGGTTTAGAGACATTTAATATAACAATTAGACAAAATAGCACACGCTGTGCAGAAACAATTAAATTTTAACGTAACTGTTCAAACTATCCTTCATTTTCGGTTAAACACTGATAGAGTCTTTGTTCAAATCCTAATCTAACATTCTGAAATACCTCTCGTGGAATAGACGTACATTCGTGTTTTATTTTTGGACGTAAATCTTGAATATTTTCTGGCTCAGTTTTGTAAACGGTTGACTTTAAATGTCCCCAAAGAAAAAAATCTAGGGGCGTTAAGTCAGGGGATCGTGGTGGCCACTCTATCGGTCCCTTCTACCGATCCATTTATTCGGATAATTGTTGTTTAACCACTGCCTGACCGGTAAAACATAATGCGGAGGAGCGCCATATTGTTGAAAACGAAGCTCCTCTTCTGCTAGATTTAAGTTTCCTTCTTTATCACGTTGATTTTATAGAGCCCCTATTATTAAAGGGTCGATTATATTTCCTAGCATATTCAAATAAATATTGCCATTTAAGTTTTCTGTTATAGATACAGAACCAATTATAGCATTTCCCAATATACCAGCCCTCACATTTATTTTTTGCGGCCATTGAGAATGGCCATCTCTAAAGATGTGCTGATTTTCATCGCCCCAATAGCGACAGTTATGTTTGTTTACAAATCCACTAAGATAAAAGGTACATTCATCACTAACGCAAATGTTTTTTAATACATTTGGATTGATGTTTATCATAGCTGTCGTTGTTTCGCAAAATTCAATTCGTTTATCAAAGTATTCTTCGGCTAATTCATGATAAATCTGCATCTTATACGGATGAAATGTGTTAAGTTTCATAAGTTTCTGAACTCCACCATATGAAATTCCAGTTATGGCAGAAACCCAGCGAAGGGAATTATCTGGATTTATTGCAAAATGTCCTAAAACTTCGATTTGCGCTGCTTCATGTTGAACTGTAGGATGATCTCTTTTTTTATTTGCAACAAATCCACTTTCTCTAAATTTTCCAACCAACTCCAAAACATACTTGTGTGAAACATGCTTGCCCGGATGATTTTCGTTGAAAGTAGCCGCGCTTCTTCGGGCATACTGATTTTCGGCACCGTAAATAAAAATAATTTCTATTCTTTCAGCTAACGTGTAAACCATGTTTTAAATTTCACAAAAAAAATCTCCAACCGCAAAGTAAAACACACACAAACACTGTCATCACTGTAATATTAAATTTGCACAAAAGTCAAAACATCATTTAATTGTTTCTGCACAGCCTGATATTTTGTCTAATTTTTATATTTCTTTAAATTTCTCAAAAACAAATCTGTCGATTTTAATTTAAACGAACATCAACAATTATTGTTGCCAAACACTTTGACAAGTACTGACAATAAAAACATCCAGTAATGCATTATGACAACAGCCTGCTATGCGTTTTAAAAGCTCCCTTTTGTTTCTTAAACTTAAACACTTTTCCCTTAACATCTCAAAAACGAATCAACTGATTTTAAAAAGCGAAACGTCAAAATGTAGGTAATACAAACAGAGCTGGGCAAATTACTTTTAAAAAGTAATTAATTACTAATTACCAATTACCGCCCAATGCAGTAATTGAATTACCAGAGATTCAATTACTGACAGGAAATAGTAATTCAATTACCAATTACTTAGTAATTGTAATTGTACAACATCAATTACTTTTTCAATTACTTTCAATCCAAATTATTGTAATATACGTAGTTTTATTTAGTAGAACCTTTTTGCAAGTTGCAACTATCATTAGTGTTGTGTCGATTCGCAATCGTAATCTAAAAATGCTTAATTTTTATGTTTTGTTAGATAATATAGTAACCTACATACTCTTTCACTTTTGAAGGTTTTTAGATAATTAAATCTTGTAGCTACATGCACCGTTCACCAAAACCAAAAGTTTTTAGTTTGTTTTGAAGTAAAATGTAAGTAAATAAATAAATTCAAGGATAGCAATTATACAGGGTGTCCCAAAAAAATGCGACACCGCTTTAGCATAGATTCCTTAGGTTATAATAAACCGATTAAACCTAATATACCTTAGTACAAATCTCTTCATTAAGAAGGTATAGGGACTTGAAAGTTCAAATGTATATTTTTTTTTATATTAGTTTCCACAGAGGTTATCACTGAAGTTGAGCTTTTTATCACGATTGCGGATTTAGTTGCCGAGGCCCGTAGGGCCAAAGCAAATAAACCACATGACATTTCAAAATGTCATAATGACATTTAAAACTAGAATATGTAAGTAACATCAAGGATTGCCTCATTGTATGGTTGCTAAGACGTTAATTGTAGTTGCATTGTTACCATGAGTTTAAGGGAGAAATAATTTGACAAGTCCCTTGGGAGTTATGAGTAGCTTTTCATATTTTGTTTCTATGACGAAAATGTACAATATCATGTTGCTAATAGATAAAATATTCTTTTACTTCTATATACGAAAGTAACATTTTTTTGTCGCCTGTTAGGGGTTTCCCGAAAATATACGTTTGGTTCCCTGGTCGGTTTCCAATGGCAGTGGGAGGGAATATAATACATTGATTACCGTTGCCATTACAGACGGGAGGCAATGTGATTAATCAACTAACCTTCTGGTTTTCATATTTAAATATTTTTGAATGCAGCTGAATACAAAAGATTGCCACATCAAAAAATGTAAAAGTGTTTAATGTATAACTCTGGACTAAAACGTAATTTCCGCCCTTGCATGATTACAATTGATTAGGTACTGTTCTCGCTAACGCTGAAGAATTAAATTACATCCGCGGGTGAGAATGATACATTTTACTCCCTAGTAATACAAATAGCTATAAAAAATGTATTAGGTAACTTGAAATTTTAAAACAAAATATCAATTTGGTGTTGATCAGGGACTGTTGAAAGTTGACAGGTGACCGATCAACCTAGTTGAAAACCGCTGATGGAAATAAGAATTTGTACAGCAGATACAAAAACCGCTACAAACTATGAAAACTAAGAATGTTTTATCTAACGAGATCGTATCAACAATAAAAGATGTTACCATCCTAACTACTAAAACTTTTTGAAAACAAAAGACAGGTAAATTGACATAATTGAGGATACTTATTCTTTCACAAGTCCAAACACTAACATGTGCCTATATTTTACAGATTGTTATAGTAAATGTCCCTTTGTCCTATATTTTAAACCAATGTTTCTGATGAAGCTAACAATGAATTAGCGAAACGTAAAATATATTTTTAAATAAAGATAATATTAATTATGCGTAATGACAAAAACGACAAAATTTTTTACTTACGTTGTTAAAAAAATTTAAATAAGCTGATTTTATCTCTAAATCTGTTAAATAGATGTTTTTTGTGAGGAAAGTAGAACCCTTTTGGATAGTCTGATCCAGCGAACGTCTATTTTATAATTTCACTTAAAAAAATAACCAAACACGAACAAAATTTTCAAACGAGCCGGTACTTCACACCATAAAAAAGTAAATTAAGCGTCCAAAATCCAAACCTAATCGGCGGTCAACAGGACTTTATTTGTCGACTTTGTTAAGTATTGCAAAGACTGCGGTTTAAATTCGCAGTGATTAATAATGGCCAATACGTGACATAAACATCATTCCTTCTGAAGCGATGATAAGGGAATTTTCAGGCGCAAATCTGACGCATAGTATCCGCGATCAGATTACCAAGTTAAAAACAAACAATAAACCACTATTAAAGTTCGATACCTTCAACAGAATTTTGCTTAATATGTAACTTCTTTTATTTTTTTGCGTTCTGGAGATTTGGCACCCAATCGAGGTCAGTAATTTAGTAATTGAAATACCACAAAGTAATTCAATTACCTCGAGTAATTTCAATTACCACAGGTAATTCAAATACTTGTAAAGTAATTTAAATACTTTAGTGTAATTTAATTACACAAAAGTAATTGAGTAATTGAATGTAGTAATTAATTACTTTCAAAAAGTAATTTTCAAGTACTTTTTAACAAAAATGGCAATTCCCAATTACAATTCCCGCATTTTGAAAAGTAATTCAATTTCAAGGCAAATACACAAAAAGGAATTTAATTAGTAATTTAATTAAAAAGTAATTAATTACTGCCCAGCTCTGTATACAAAGGCCTTTCAAATAAGGTCTCACATAACCCCCCTTGCTATTTAAAATTTTTGAGGAGGAGGCTCTGGAGGGTGGGGGGATAAAACGTGTTATATAACTTTTATGTAAAAATATGTCCCCCTCATTAGTATTCTTGACTTGTCTTGGCGATATTTTTAGAAAGCTTTATGCACCGAGATATTGGGGGTGGATCGTTTTTAAATGATCACCCTGTATATATTATATAAGACATAATTTCCTACAAATTTGGTTAGAAGCATTTTTTTCTAAGTGAAATAAATATCGTGCTGCAGCGATATAAAGTAGAACGGATACACGAAAATTTTAACAGGACTCCGTTTTGAGCTGATTTTTGCATGATTATTGTTTATGAATTACATATTGACTTTTACTATCTCGCGCTTACTTGTTTTCACACCATGAGAAAGTTTCACAACGTGTGAAATCTAATACAGAATCGTGTTCAAACGAATTAACAGCAATATATAATTAATAAACAATAATCATCAAAAAATCAGCTCAAAACGGAGAATTGTTGAAATTTTCAGTAATCCGCTCCACTTTACAGCGCTGCCGTTCAGTATTGTTGTTAGTTACAAAAAATGTTTCAACCAAAAGTTGTAGCAAACCACGTCTTCTATAATATTCATAATAGCTATTTTTATCCTGGACTGCACTGGTAAGGCAAAAATGGGGAAAAACCGGTTTTGAACGCCTTTTTTAAAGATACCGTCGCGAACGGCATCTCTAAAAGTTGGAAAACTTAAAATTTGTATTAGGATTCTGATCTTATAAAAATATCCAAAAATCGAAACTATCAGACCTTCGACAGGGTAAAACTACTCTGCTACTTGACTAGATTTTGTAATAATTTTTTTCTACTCGTGTAACTAAAATGGCATATAACCTACTAAGAAAACCTGAAAAAACTCGTGACTAAAGTGACGTTTTATAAGACTTGTTACATAATATGCAATTCTGAACAAGTTTGAAATCTTTGTGTTCAATTATGTAATTAGTGTATAATTTTACATTTACTGACGTTAAATAGCAAATCGTTGGTTTAGCTGCAATTAATAATAGTATCAATATCTTCTTGTAAATAGTTATTCGCAATCCTGTTTACTTTCAATTTCTTTAAATATTTTGAGATCATCAGCAAATAGTAAAACTTCCGAGGAGTTAATAAAAGGCGGCAATTTATTTATGAACACAAGAAACAATAATGGTCCTAAGTTACTGCTTTGCGGTACTCCTAACGGTGCTAAACATTTTTCAAATGCAGTTCCATTTGAGTGAAGGTATAGTATCTATTTTGTTATTAAGAACTGAAAAACATTACCATTTTTATATAGTAACCGGCGCATACAGATTCTGAAAAAGTAAGTCGTGCTTGACGTTGTCGAAAGCTCTAGGGAAATCAGAATAAATAACATCAGACTGTCCCGCTTTATCTAGTTTCGCTAACAAAATCAACAATGGTCATAAGTCATAAGATTCGTGTCCACCGAGTGACTTCTCATACAACCATGTTATTTCACTGATATTCACGTTTTTTAAAAATGATAAGATAGGTATTTTATGTATTGGTGTTACTCTTGAAATTTTCCACTATTCTGAAAAGGTGGGTGTTTTTAAGGTCAAATTAAAGAGTATACAGAATGCATTTTTAAACCTTTCATAACATGCTTTATATAATACGTAAGTAGGTATTAAATCAGAATCATGGCATTTTTATCTTTTAATTGCTCAAGTACTTTACCGACATCCTCCACGTAAACTTCATGCATCTCAGATATATTTGTAACACTGTAAACTGTAAACAGAGAAAAAATATTTTGCAAAGAATCCAACAGTGTCTGTTGTACCTAATGATTCTAACAATTTTGTTGAACATTTACATCTTTTTTTTATTGTTAACATAATTCCAATGATAATAAATGTTAAGTTATTTAGCCTTCATAATAAAATACTGTATACATTCTTGCTTGCAATTAATAAAGTTAATAATAATCTAAAAATTAAATTAAACTGATGATATAAACAAATAGAATATAGAAAGAAAAACCACACCAAGTGACTCTATAACCAAACTTTTCACTTGCGTGATTTCGTAAGTCCATTCTTGCTTTTGTCAGATATTTTCTTATCAAAAATGTTGACTCCTCCAATACCTTTTTTTGGTGTTGAATACTGTTGCCCTATAGCGATAACTGGTAAACTTAACTATAATAGCTCGAACTTTGTTTGCTTGCACCTTTCCAACATGATGACACCTGTCTATAAAATGTTCAGTAATATGTAGTTCCATCTAATTGTTAAAAACATCAATAATAGATTTCTCCACATTCTCATTTGGCTCTTCTTTGATTTCAAATACTCGCAAACTATTACGTCTGGTGTAATGCTTCAGGTTATCCAACGAATTTTGCAGTTTTTCGTTCTCTTCCTGTAGGCGCACAATTTTTTTCTATGTCGTTCTTTTTATCAATGAGCTTCTCCATTTTGTCTTCTAACTTTTTAATGACCATTTGCGATAGTTTAACTGCAATTGTTTCTAAGAGCCCATTATCGGACACTAAATCTTTGAATAGCTTTTTAGTAAAATACGCAACATCTTTTTGTTGCCCTTGAGTGAACACCAACTTATACGTTAAACATGGGGAGATCGAAAAATAGATCTGTGTTTAAAATATGTGCTCACAATTCTGCACTTCTTACCAGCTGCTAATTCTATCAGTTGTAACCAATTATTACTTTAGAAGAATTGCACCGTGAAAAAATCGCTTCCTAGATCTCTTCAGATCTTCACGTTTCAGCGTCCCTAGATGACAAAAAACATGTTTTCTCAATTCCGTCTGTCAGTCTGTCTGTCTATCCTTCTGTCTATTTGCCTGTCTGTCCGTCTGTCTGTCTATTCCCCCCACATATTGGGGGTGTAACTCAAAAACCATTTGTTAGATAAAGACAATATTCTGCATTCGGATTATATGTCTAACTGGCTCGAAACCGAAAAAAAATCGATCAAATACACAGGATGAGCGGGCACCTTTAAAAAATAAAACTCTGCCTATTTTTTATTTAACTCAACTGCTACTTATATAAGAGTAATATTTTGCACATAGCTCAGGTGTATATATTTAACGAAAATTGCGGAGCTCACAGATAACAGGGTGAACACCTCAACAAATTAAATTATTTTTTTCCTTCGATATTTTAAACATTTGTAGTTCTAACCTTTCATTTACGAGGAAAACTACGTGTAACGTATTTTACAGGTTTTTATTTGGGGTTTAATGCCTGCTAAACTTGCCGATTGTTGGTATATAAAGTTTGTTCTTTCCTACTTTTGCTTAAAATCATTTTATGTTCAGGAAATGTGTCAGAAAGGTTTCGATTATTTTGTAAAAGTAATTATCCACAAAATGGATCCACGAAATGGATCTGTTAACTGGCCACCTCTTTCGTGCGATTTGGCGCCGTTAGATAATTTTCTTTGAGGATATGTAAAGTCGCATGTCTAAGTCGATAAACCGGAAACAATTGAGCACTTGGAAGCCAACATTCGACGCGTTATTGCCGAAATACAGCCTGATTTACTGCGAAGAGTGTGTGAAAATTGGACCTCCAGATTACGTCATGTACACGCCAGCCGCGACGGTCACATGCCCGAAATCATATTCAAACATAAATGCCATAATAGTATATTATGATACGAGTTTTATAAGAAGCATTTTGTAGTACGCACAGATTTAGGGTACGACGAGCGAAACGAGGAGTGCCCTAAAGGAGTAAGTGCTACAAAATGCCTTATAAACGAGGTATCATACAGTATTTTATTTACTTTGCCACTTTTTTAAGCAAAAAATGAAAAATTTTAGTATTTTTATTATAGCATCGCTTTGTGTCTATTACGATACGCAAACGCCTATCGTAATAGCCTCAGTACGAACGCAAAGTAGATAAAATTATCTTTCAAATAAAGCCAATTTCATGGATATTAATAACATTTTTATGTGTTTTTTTTTCAATTTAAAGTTCTCCCACTCTAAAAAAACACCCTTTAGTTTAAACTCTTAGATTCAGAAAAACATAAAATATACAAGGTGTTCTATTTAAAAAATTAAAGTTGGTATCATTTCCGGTAAAAGCGGAAGTCAGCCATATTGACTATATCTATCGGCCAATCAGTAATTGTCTTGTATCTTGGTATAAAATGTTATCCAAATTGATTCATAAATAAAGAAGATATAAGTATGGCCCTAGTCTCATTGTCACTTCGAATACTGCTCAACAAATGAACTGGACTATTTGGATATACACGTGCAATTTTTAAAAATACAGACAGGTCAATAAAAATTTCAATTAGGGCAGGCTGTGATATGTATTATACGTTTGGCAGTACTGAAGGTTATTGTCAGTCTATGTCAAATTCGAGATTTGCAGGTTAAGTTTTATGTCAGTCTGTGTCAAACAACAAACAAAACCTAACCTACTAATCTCGAATTTGACATAGACTGACAATACACTTCAGTACTGCCAAACGTGTAACACATATCACAGCCTGCCCTAATTGATTTTTTTATTGATCTGTCTGTATTTTCCCAAAGGACAGTCATGGTATTTTTGGTAACCTTTCAGGATCGTGTCACTATAAAAACCATTTCTTTTCATAAATTGGTATAAATTAAACTAAGGGCCGGTTGCAGAAAGCAATGTTAAGTCTGGTGTTAGCTAACGCGACGTCAAAGTGAACAAAAATGAATCAAATCTCAAATGCTTATGGTAACTAATACATTAGTAAACAAAATTTGATGCGATTTTGTTCACTTTGACGCGACGTTAGCTAACACCAGACTTAACATTGCTTTCTGCAACCGGCCCTTAGTCCATTAATAAAATATTACCACTTGAAAATTTTGAATTTTGCCAAATTGTTGCCAACAATTTTTAAACGTTCCGAAGAGACTCAAAAAACTATTAATTTGCTTTTTTGTTCTTCCTCATATTTTTGTTAAATATATTTTTTAAATAATTTTATTATTTTTTAATTTCATTAATATGATTTTGTTAATGCGTCAGTTGATATTTGAGGACAGTGCAATTAAATTTGCTTAATATGAATATACTATAAAACGAAAACTTTGAAATATATATTTTGTGACGTAATGCAACAAATACAATAATTGTTATAGGTGGTCCAGTTCATTTGTTGATCAGTATATTTCAAAAGATTATAACCAGTACCAATATTCCAAAAGACTGGATAAAAATCATTACGGGCACCTGTCTATTAAAAAGGCAACAAAGCAGATCCACAGAATTACAGAATTACTCTATTAAGCACAGCATCTAAACTATTTATGAGCATAATCAAAGAAAAGTTAAGTAACTATATAAGGATAAGTGAGGACCAACAAGACCTTTGGAAAAATAGATTGATGATTGACGCTATATTTATAGTGCGACAAATATATGAGAAAGCACTGGAATTTAACAAACCAGTATACATGTGTTTTATTGACATGACGAAGGCGTTACATAAAGTACTACTCAAAGGAATCGTTAAAATATTAAAAACAAAGAAATACCTCACCAAGGCAATAAAAAAACTTAGTTTAAGCAATACGACAAGAATACCGGTAAACAAAGAGCTCACAAAAGAACTAAAGATAAAGGAAGGGATGCGACAGCGAGATGGTCTTAGTCCTTTACTCTTTAGCGTCATGATGGACGAGAAAATATAAAATGTAACAACTGCTGACACAGGATACAGAATGGACATCAAGAACATGATATAATAATATCAGAAGACGAAAACAATGTAAACTTGCGGTAAGTGACCAAATTATAGAACAAGTTATGAAGAACACATATCTGGGAATTGAGATCTCTAGCTACGGTGACCTACATCAAAAGTTCTAAAACAAACCACCAAAGCGGCTGCGATTTCAAGATGTTTGAGGGACGTGATTTGGCGAAATAAATACATCAGTATAGAAGGAAAAACTGAGAATATGCAAGACGAGTGTACGATCTCTAATGGCACATGGGATCGAAACCAAAGCCGATACGAGAAATGAAGCGCTGATTTTAAAATTGATATCTGGAAAGACTATACATCACCGAATTAGATCTTGTCAGTTGGGGCTCAGGTAGGAGAAGGATGTGAAAACAACACGTCGAAAGGATGAACGATCAGCGGATAGCAGAAACCTCATGGACAAAGACTGCCAGGAAGACCACTTAAACGCTAACGAGATTGCTGAACGTCACCATCACAAGAATCAGGCTAACCAAACTAACAGGTTGTAAACCTAATAAAAAGTAGAAGAAGAAGAATTAATAATTTTCTCTTTATATATTAATACCTTTTTTTAGCTCTAGTATTATATTTCTGGCTTTTTACTGTTCATTACGTATTGGACTAGCTCTTCGTCAGAATTCCGTCGAGATTTAACCCGTAATTTTTTTTTGTTCATTGAAATGTTAAACAGTGTTTAACATGATCCACATTTAACATGCATCCACTCATTTAACATGCACGCACTCGCGCCCACGAATGTTAAGATACATTTAACATGCATCTACTCATTTAACATGCTATAGCAACATTACATATATTCATGGTAGTCCGATTTCGATTTAGCAGTTTTTAGTAATTATTATTGATTCAAAATTATTGCCTCAATGAACAATAAACTAATGAACGCATTTCGAGGGGTAACCGTCTTAACATTTCTTACATAAATTACCACTCTTGCTTCGCTGCGCTCGCTCGAGTGGTACATGCTCGAATGTTAAGACTGGGTTACCCCTCTTAACACGTTAATTACTATTACGTTTGTTAAAACTTTAAACAGTGCAATATTGATAAGCAGCGATATCAGCGAACTGAAAAAGATAAAGAGAAAATATTAGATGCTGCAAAAACTTCTCTGTTCGCCAATACTGAAAAACTGTCAATATGTTTCAGTCAGACAAAAGTATATAGAGTACAATTTTGACTCTCAAGCTTAGTGTATTTCCACTTTTTACAACTTCTGGAAAAAAGTCCTCTTCAGTATCGTCCTATTGTGAATTATGCAACATTCTAACTTCTTGCAAGATATTACTGTTTTTGAGATGCAATTTTGAACATCGTTGCATATTTTTACAAATATTTAAAAGTGACATCCTTAGCACTCATAGTAAATAGAATCATTTATCTAATAATACTCGTAGCTGTCTGAATTAAGACTATTAGAAATCGACTAGGTTTAGACATTTTAGGTTTATTTTGTGTAAAAGGTACCATCCACTTCACATTATAATATGTCAAACGCCTTTCCTACAGCAGTGAAACAAATGGAGTGTATAAAATATATCAGTTTTGAACAAGATGGATAATCTTTAATATTTAATACGTTTCGCACTAATAAATTCATGAAATGACTAAAACATACCAGAATCGCGTCGTATATTTTACCGTGCTCGAGAGAATTTCCTGTCGACATATTTTCGAACCCATATCAAATGTCAAGTGGATTTCCATTGTCTAGTTTTTAAACTGACGCCAGGTAAATTTTAAATACACATATTTGCCTAACAGTCTTTCACGATACAACTTCTTTGAAACATTTGAAGACTTAGAACTTGATTTTAATTTTTAAGAATTCACCTCTTTCAGGAGGTTTAGACGCCACAGTTGCCAAAGTCGGTTTGGAGGATGACAGTGGCCGTTAAAGTCAGTGGGAATATAAATTTTCTAGTCCTAATCCAGTGGCTCTACCCTTAAGTTATCTGTACTGCTTTTAGGTAATCCGCTACATTTAAAAATATGAATAAACGTTCGGCAACGCAAATAATTCGATAAAAAAACCAATACAATAACGAGTTTATAAAAACGCAACAACAAGGCGTCAGTTTATGCGGACAGAGGAATTATTGAATTAATTAAGTCTTCGACTTAGTACCAGGCCTTGCAAAAGAGTAAATGAATAAGGCGACTTAACAACGATATTACGATTTACTAATATTTACATAGAGCCTAGACACCTAGACGTCGATTACAGTGTAGTAGCGACTAGTTGACAATGTCTTAAATTAGTAATAATAATACCAATATAACTTTATTGAGCAACACAAGGAGAAAACTACATAAAAAAGTAGTACGGTAGATTTCGAAATCTGGTCAGTCTTAAGTTTTGTTTGTGTAGATGCATGTATAACACCTTTACCTAAAAACGGAAAATATTGCCGCATCAAGTGGAAAAATATTTCACAATATTTACGCAGCCTTTTTTTCTGCCGCATTAAAAAATTTCGATCCAGAAAGTTTCCCGTCGGAACGCCTGTAGAACTTGGTAAACACGTGTGGTTTTAGATTACGCTTTACGACCAGTCACCAGGTCTTTACGCTATGTGAGCGAGGTAGCATCGTGACAATAAAAAGAGACTACTACAAGCGAAGTCACGCACAGATATATAGAAAGAGGCGGAGACGAACGCCGAATTTGTAAGTCTTGATACTCAGAGCATTGACCACCAACACTTGTTTTGTTAAATCTCCCAAGTCGGTCTAACTTTGGACGAGCCGTAGGCTAATTTGTGCAAACTTCCATCACATATCGATTGCAGTGCCGTACTTGTGCCGTTCTATACTCACTTTTTTGCTATGTTTAGAACCAGACGGACGTAAAGTTCGAGAGTGCGGACAAAGCCCCGTATCGTTGAAATTCCATCAAACCACCCCGGAAGCTTCTGTGCGAGTGAAATCTTCGTTCTAGTTGATGTGTGTTGCATTGGCCGATTGTCGTTACTTCGAATCGTATTCCGGATGTAAAATATGCCTGACTTCAGCTTTCTTTAATTATTACAATGCACTTGCGTTTTTCTTTGCTTCAGCGAATTTAAACAACAGCTACTAAGTTTGAATAAGCCCTTTTCGATCAACTTTGTCGGCTTAAGGTACGTGTACTATATTAAGTGCTTCACCCAATTGTGAGTTGTCTCCAGTGACGTGCATGAAATTGCTCGCTTGAACAGTAATACATTTACATTTACGCCATATCCTGTTGTTTTGAATTTTTTGGCACTTTTAGTGATGTCACATGAGTAATTTTTAATTCGCAATACTAGTTTAATGTTGCATGTATATTATGGTTTATATATATAAAGTTTCATTCTGTGTGCAGAGGTAGCTTAAATTCTGCACAGCCTAGGCTTTATCTTTTGATGTTAAGCTCTCTCGCTCTATTTACAGGGACCCGTTCTCTCTCTACTATATAATATTTTTTCTACGTTGTTTAACTGTCACATCTTAGTGTGTGACTCTAAACTAACCAAACTTCAATTTTATCATTTGGTTTCTGTTGCCTGCCGTGACCATTTGTGTTTATGCAGCCTCAGTAATTTAAAAGTGTAATAAATCTCATTTGTTAAAGTATATTTTTCTTTCTTGGAGTGCACGGTTTCTCGCTTAAGTAATAAAGTTTAGTTATTTATTAGACAACTGTTAAGGAAATTTAAAGTAGAGTCTAACAGCTAAAACAATTAGGTCTTTACTTGAAAGGAATCGTCAGTATCCTTTGCGCCAGAGAACGCTGCTTCGACCGTGGACGAAGTAGATTCAACACAGCTACTGGATACGGGAAATTACTAATTTTTTTACTCTCCTAAGACAGAACCGGACTTCACGAGTAACGTGAAACTCACATTCCCAGTGTGTAGTTCGGTGTTGCGGTAATATCCCGATTATACCATAACACAAGTGTAAAATTCTATAGCAGCCACCATAATTCGTCTTTGAAGTCCTTTATCGTCCTTGTGCAGTACTACTGTACCAATATGTAAAGAACAGAGAGAGAAAAAAACTTACGTTCCAAAATGATGTTAATCTGGCTGTGGATATCAACCTATATTTCGTTTTATTATCCGTTCACATGATTGCATAAAAAGATAAAACACCTTGGAAAACAAAACTTGTTTTTATATGTTTTATGTTTATAATATTAAATAAATTTGTACATAATATAAATTTGTCTGCACAGTAAACGACTTATTCACAGTATACTATTCAAAAAACAAATTACCAAAATGCTTTTCTTCAAACGTCAATGAAATGTGACATTATACTGCTGGATTGATAATGCTGAAGTGTCACTTTATTGCCTTGGCATCTAAATACTTTATCTGCCGCTGTTAGCCGCGAGTAAATTAACGAAATAATTTGAAATTCTTAACTTAGCGTCATTTGCTACTTCAAGCGGGTTCACTGATCAGTTTCTAAATCTGACATGTTAAAAGTTGCAATGAATAACTACGATTTACTCAAGAAGCTTGTACATAATTGCACAATATACTTACAAATTCTCATCAAATTAAAGCGGATTGACAGACGAATAATTTCGGATTTTGTTCTTAACGTTGTTTATAGTGAAGTAGTAACATAGTAACGCTCTCCAAAGCAAGACTTAAATAATTTGTTATCAACGTTTGAAGAAAAATACTATATATTATTCCTAACAAAAGTTATAAGTTATGTGGCGTGGCTGGACGGTTTATCTGCCGAGCTTACGATAACATAATATACTGTTATACAATAGCTATTTGTGCAACAAGTACTAAAAGTGAATATTTATGCACGAGTTTGCACACAATATTGTTTCTACGGCCTTAAATCTACCGTTATTTATCCATAAATGTCGATTTAACAAAGGTTTGCATATATGACAGTTATAATTTATGTCATAGTAAAGAGATAGCCTTGACGGCGCAGGTGACTGTTAGTTATCAAAGGTAATTATAATAGTACACATTTTACTTTGTTCATTACATAATGCTTTAATTATTTAGAAAACACCTTATCTCTAACGAAAGAAGTAATTAGAATAACTTTATAACCTCACTTTCAGTTTAAATTTTTAAATTCAACACCAGCTGTTTACTTTTAGCACATGTGCTAACTTTATAACCTCACTTCCAGTTTAAAATACTAAATTCAACACCAGCTGTTTACTTTTAGCACATGTGCTCTAAAAGTGAAACAAGCTAGTGCTAAAACCCCTTCTTTTAGTAGGGGTCGTAGAAAAAAGTGATTAAATATTAACCGATCTTTGGACGATATTAATAAAAAAAAATTATAAAGGCGAACATTTCACGAGCGAATGACATCAATTTGAAAATACAAAAAAATATCGGGGTTGAATGTTTTGGTCTTGTGATTGTGGTTGGAGATTGGCGTCAGTGATTGTAAAAGTTTTGTCTTTTGATAGAAGTTTATGTCAATCTGGTCTATGTTCACGTAATTCACGTATTTGTGCCAACGTTTAGGGACACATTTTTGGAGGTGTTTTTAAATGACGCTTTGGAAGCGAATTCCTCTAAAATCATCTGCAATCGGGTTCAGCGTTTTAGTGCCAGTGTTGTTATTTGTTGCAGTCTGACTGGTTAAACTAGGATCTCACGGTATTTGAAAAACAACTAATCTTAGGCTGTCTTCCATCTTGGGTATGTCACCATTTCGCCCCCCCCCCCCCCCCCCCGCCATACACGTTGCCAATTTGTTCCGTTATCATCAAGTGGACATACAAGTGACCCTTTGAGTTCAGTTCAGTGACGAATAGCAGTTGAGTGGTCTTAATTCATACCGAAGTACTACAGGAGCGATTCTTCACACGTGTCACCTACCAAGTGTGCACGTGGAAAAAGTTTCAGCTATCCTGAGCAAAATCGCGTTTTGCTACTACAGTAGCTTCTTCAGAAGCTCTAATTGTTTTATGGGAAATTTTTTATTACATTTTGATTTGATGTTTGTGTAATTTCCACGTATATAAAATTTTTTGTTACAGTTTGATTAAGTATGTGATCTTTCTTCTTCTCATTCGATAGCCATTATACATTTCAACTTGGGACATAGGCCTCCTCCATTGAAGTCCACTTTTCCCTGTCTTGTTCTTGCTTTGTCTAGTTTGATCCAGAAAGTCGTGTCAGATCGTCTGCCCCACTCATTTTTGGTCGACCTCTACCGGTGTGTCATATTTTTTCATATAGTATATGATTTTTCTGGAAGAGAGGAAGTTATTATTATATTGAAAAATGTTTTATATAATAATTTTATTATTTACTTTTATATAAAAATTTTTTTACTTTTTAAGAAGTGATTGGGAAATACAAAAGTTTTGGATAACGTACTGCCCTTTTCTTTCGCGGCAAAAGTGATATCAGAAGTTTATGACCAAATGAGAATTTTCCACAAATACAATTTGCATATTATACAATTGTCTTATTTGAATGTAGAAATATAATTGAATGCTTTATAATAATTTGTGATAAATTGCATCAAGTTTTTCAATGTCACGTTTATAACTGATTGAATGAAGACTTTTTTATTTCCATCATCTCCTTTATTAGGCGTTTTTGTAGGTTACTCTCTCTCTGTAGTATTTTTCGGGAATTAAAATCAAAGTTGTGAAAATTTTCAACTACGTGTTCTGATAATGTAGTATTAGGTTTAATAGGTGTTTCAATTTTAATTTTAATTAAATATTTATGTTGTAAAATTCTTGTTTTATTTTCTGTTTAGTTTGCCCAATATATTTTGCTTCACAATTATTGGATTTGAGTCATTATTTATATCTATATTGTCTTTCAGGTTGTTAAACAAGATATTTCTAAGGGTGTTTTGAATTTTAAAAGCTACCATAAAATTGTATTTATTAAGTTCTTTTTTTAAGGTTAAAGATAAATTAAGCACGTATGGTAATGTTATAAAATTAGGAATTGTTTTAGTGTTTAAGCAATTATTAAATTCTTCACCTAAATAATTTGGGTGTAAATGCATAGATCGTTTTTATTTGTAATTTTTATTTGTTTAATGTATTTCTAATGGTTTTTTCTATTAATTGTGTTGAATATTAATTTTTAATTAAAAAAAAATTGATTTTGTTTATACAGGGTGTTTCATTAATAATTGGAAATATTTTAACTGTAGAAGCCTGGGCTCAAAATATTAATATTTAACCCAAATCGCTTAGATAAAATGTGGCTCCTTACTGAGATACATGGTGTTTTATTTAAAAAATTTAAAATGATTTTTTCCCATTACTTTAAAACTATTTGACGTATCCGTATCATATTTGGCAGGAAGTGTAGACAGTGTAAACCATGCTAAATTATGTTAAATAAACGTGTCTGGCTGCTACCAGAGGCGTACGACAGGGGCAAGTGGGTGGTTGACTCTTCCCAAATTCTACTCCACTGGCGGAATTGCCATTTTAGTACAATTTTTCGATTCTCCAATACCAATCATGTAAATAACATACTCTTCGTTCGTAACGATAAAGTCATTATTTTTCCAGATATTTAATGTTAAACATAAAGCTGAACAGTTATTTTAATTTTAATATGTATTAATTATGCCGGTGTTTTTTGTCATAAGATTGCATTTATTACGCAAATGAATCTTTAATCCGTATTAACAAAAAAGAATAATGTTATTTAATGAAATTTATTGAAACGAATACATAGATCCATTCAACATCAAAACAAATGAATGCATCTATTCTTAATTTCTTACTCCAACAGAAATGGTGAATAATCTTCTTTAAGATCAAAGTTCGGCAAAGTACAGGATGCGTTTTCAAAACACGTGACAATTTTTGTTTGGCCCATTTGCAATCTTTTGTCAACCACCTTTGATCGCCAGGGTTTGATTTTCCAAAAAATTCAAAATAAAAATGTTTCACATTTAATGCCAACTTCTTGGCCATCACTATATATGACCGACTGGGACCCATTTGAATTTCTTCAGTTCCACTTACAGTTATATTAAGTTGTAATGCTCAGCATTGTTCTCTTCTTCTGGCAGCCTGATTTTCTCGTTCGACCCACCTAGTGAAGATTTTTGGAGATCGTTTTGTTTATTTTGGGGGTGTTTAGCCATAAATCGTCACGCTGGCCATATGCGGGTTTACGTGGGAAATATTAAGAATAATAGCATAGAAGATGTGGACAGTTCATGTTTTAATCCAAATATTGTTGCCTTTTTAAATTCAAATGTGGGTCTCCTGTTGGCAACTTGATTCTACAAACCATCAGATCATGGACGGTTTATATCGTCAAGTTTCCTGGAAACGCAGTTTTTGTTATGTCCAGATAAAAAATCACATCTTGTATAATTACTTGTGACAATAATATTGAGAAAATTATCAAAACTTTTTTTACTTTTAAGTTATGGTTATGGTTTATGACTTATCCTCAGAGGCCTTTCCGCGTGATTTACGGGTTACAAAGTATTAATTTCTCCTATATTCTAAGGATTTCAGCTTTGGTTAAAATACTTCCATACGCGATTAATTAAGTAAATTTTTGTTATATCTTGAATTATTCGTATGATAGGAAGATTGTTCAATAGAAATACGTTTAGAAGCTATATCATAATTGCTATTAACTCAATTTAGAAAAAATCTCTATTAACATTAAGGTATGAGTTCCACCATTGTACTAATCTCCAGATTCCCTGCTGGTGAAATTCTTGCTGCTGATGACGAAAGTATTTTCTAATGGCAGCAGGGCCGTTCCTACCGGTGCGGTGGGGTGTTGCGTGTCCATCACGCAGGCGGCCGATTGCAAGGGGCGGCCGCTCGAAACCGATTTTATACAAATTTAAATTAAAAAAAAAGTAATTTGAGAATAAAACATCTCTGAAAAATGCAAACCACGAACAAAAAATAAACACCACTTTATTGTTAGTCGAAATCCCAATTTTTGTTTTTTTTTGCGTTTATTACAGATATTTTAACACAAAATCAATAATAAATTTGAAAATATTACCAATAATTTGTGTTTTCATTTTTCCCTTTCAAATAATTAGCACCCTCTATCAACCAATGTCCAAAATACGACAAAAAACTAAGATAGGAATCTGTAAAATCATATCAAACCTTTCTTGTGAAGTCCCGAATTGGTTCTTACTAATTCAAGTAAATCCCCGGGTGACGTATTTTACCGAAGGTATAAATATCACCCTACGAAAAAATGCGTTCATTTGTGAATGGTGGAAGCAATATGTAGGTGTAAAATACTGAGACCCATTGTTATTTTTGTGCCCTTATATGGAAATAAAATATTGTGGTACTGATTAAAGATCTATATTACTCAGTTACTTCTATCATACTTCATCATAATAAAACGTGTGTTGTAGAGCCTGGTTATTAAAGGTAAGCTATTGATATACGTTTTTTTAATTTATATGATTTTCACGTAATAGCTGCTTTGATAGTCTATTAAGACTGTACTAATCTAGAAGTAAATTAAAACAAAACTTTTTTAAATTTATTCAGATGTCAAGCTCGGAACGACGACGAACTAAAAGACTCTCTGGAGCCGCTTACAGAAAAAGACAACTGTCTAAAGAAACTGAAAAAGAGAAGTTGCGGGGCTCTATAGAACAATTTTTGAAAACTCCTGGAGCAGAGGAAGAAAGTGGAAGCACGGCTGGAGATCCTTTTGTTTCAACGCCTGACAGTCAGCAAGTCGTCCTCATAGAGCCACAGATTCCATCGACTTCGGCAGAGTCTTGTACTCCAGAAGAACCAGAGGACATTGAAAGTGGGAGTTTAGAAGATCCAGCTTCATGGCCTAAATCACTTGATAATTCAACAATTGAAGTATTAGTAAAAATGGGACCTACACAAGTAAAAAAATTTTTCATTTCCTTTAACAGAACAAGGGCGCTTTTCGGTTCATTATTATACACGAACATTAGCAAATGGTGAAAAAATACCTCGTATGTGGCTAATTTATTCCATTAAGTTAAATTGCGTTTTTTGCTTTTGTTGCAAAATTTTTGGGACCAAAAATATTCAGTTAACAGATGCTGGTTTTTCAGATTGGAAACATCTTTCTAATAATTTATCCAGACACGAACGATCAACTGATCATATTCAAAATTATAAATTATGGACTGAATTAGAAAAAAGATTGAGTACTTACACAACAATCGATCACCAAGAACAACGTATTTTTAATTTGAAACAACAATATTGGTGTAATGTTTTAGAACGTATTGTTGCAATTATATTATTATTGGCAGGACAGTGTTTAGCATTTCGTGGGTCATCCAATAAATTATTCGAATCAAACAATGGAAACTTTTTGAAGACGGTTGAAACATTTGCAAAATTTGATGCAGTTCTTTCGGAACTTCTAAAAAATATTCAAATCAGTAAAATTTCACATAAACGTATGCCTCATTATTTAGGAAATAGATTACAAAATGAATTGATCTCACTTACAGCAAATAAAATCAGAGAACAAATTAGGGAGTTATTGTCAAAAGCAAAATATTATTCAATTATTCTAGATTCAACCCCAGACTCAAGTCATACCGAACAAATTTCATTCGTTGTTCGATTTGTTATAATAGATGATAATAAACAAATTAAAATTTGTGAACATTTTCTCGGATTTTTTCCTATTATTGATGTGACTGGTGAGGGTTTATACGATTTTGTAATAAAACTTTTGAAAGATTTTAATATGGATATCTACAATATGCGTGGACAGGGTTATGATAATGGTGCAAATATGCGCGGAAAACATATAAGATTGCAACGCCGAATTTTAAATATCAATCCTCGAGCAATGTTTGTACCTTGTGCTGCTCATACCCTAAATCTAGTGGTTACTGATTCTGCCAATGTTACCTTGCAAACATCAGAGTTCTTTAATCTTATACAAGAATTATATACATATTTTTCTTCTTCGCCATATAGATGGAATGTACTTAAAACTAATGTACCAAATTTCACATTAAAAGCTGTTAGCTCAACTAGGTGGGAAAGTAGAATTAAAGCTATTACACCTCTGCGATATCAATTAGGGAAAATTTATGATAGTCTAGAAGAACTTGTAAATGACAAATCACGCGACATTAACACCAAACAACAAGCCCAAGCATTGGCCTTAAAAATTAATAGTTTTAAATTCGTTTGTTCTGTAATTATTTGGCATGATGTTCTGTCTAAAATTAATTCCGTCAGTAAGATGCTTCAAGGTGTGAATACAAATCCAAAAGATTGTTCAAATGCGTTAAAAAATTTAGTAGATTATTTGGAACAGAAAAGAAATGACCACAGTTTTGAAGCGTTTATAGAAGAGGCGAAAATACTTGCTACAGAAGAACTTGATATAGCAACGGAATTTCCCCCAACTAATATAATTCGTCCACGTCGAAAAAAAAAGACAATTTGATTATGAAACCCCTGATGAGCCTATACTTGACCCAAAGTTGAATTGTAAGATTAATTTTTATTTTACTATTTTGGATACCGCCAAAGTATCTATACAGGAACGTTTTGAACAATTACAACGTTACAGTGACAATTTCAAAGTGATTTATGAATTTCCTATTATGGACGATAATTCAATGAAAAAACACTCTACAGATTTATCCTTAAAATTATAAGACACTGTCAGAAAAGAGGCTGATGTAAACACCGTAGAATTAAGTGATGAATTAAAAAATTTAAAATTACATTTCCAATCTGTTGAAACACCATCTAAAATTCTCAACTACATTGTTAGAACTAATTTACTTGCGACTTTCCCAAATACAGCAATTGCCTTAAGACTTCTACTGACTTTACCTGTCTCAGTTGCGTCAGCAGAAAGGTCTTTTTCAAAATTAAAAATAATTAAAAACTTTTTACGCTTGGCCATGAAGCAAGAAAGATTGTCAGATCTTTCTATTATATCTATAGAGAGAGACTTGGCAGAAGAACCTTGTGACCACTTTTGCGTCTGTCAAAGCTAGAAAAGCTAAATTCTAAGATATTAAACTTTGTATTTGTTTTTTTTTGTGTTTGTACAATTTTATTTTATAGGAGTATTTCTTTTTATTTTATTTTATAAAATTGTTATTAATAATTTTTTTTAACGTAAATATATTTTTTAATTGCTTGGAGGGGGGGCGGCTATTTTATTTTTCACGCAGGCGGCCAAGAAGCTAGGATCGGCCCTGAATGGCAGTCTGCATTTCTGCGTCCGAAACGAATCTCTGCCTCTTTAGTGATTGTTTCAATGGACCAAAGACATGCAATTTGTGATAAAAGTATGAATACTATCTATACTGATGCCTGATGCTAATCCTTTGTGACAGTTATCTGACTGTAATGCTTCTATTTGCATCTAAAGCAGTTTTAAACGTCTCACACTTTCATGTGAAATTGCAACTTCAACATGCCTTGGACGACCCAAGTCTTTAGTCGATTCTCTTCCTTGTCGACATTAAACTACCGCCGTGTGAGATTAATTATAGTCACCATCGACGGCTTTCATTTCCTTAAGGATTTGTAGTAGTTGACATTCTTAGGAGGCTAAAAATTGAATAACAGTACGTATATTATTTCGACGGATTTTCCATAGTAAACGCAATTTCCGAGCCCTATAAAAATGTAACCAAAAAAGCAATCGCAATGACATTTGACAGACACCTCAATAATACGTCACAAAAAAATTTCATTAACTGCATTGAAGTGCCATGATGACCAATTCACGCCTACACGATCCAAACGTGTTTCTATTGAACAATCCTCTTATTAGAGTGTTGCGTTATTGATAAATTATTTCCTTTACAGACCACGTTCTATATGATTGTATAAATTAAATATTACTGAAATAAAAATTATGGGTGTAAGAAACGTCTGCTCGTTCTTTTCCTTTGTTATTTTTCGCCCTTATGTATTTTGAGGTATACAACTATACCTTAGGTTTTCTATTTTGGACTGCCTCAAACTAGTAGTGCTTCGGGACATAAACCTTTGCTCAAGAGTCAGCTGGAACATCTGCTACACATTTTGGCAATCCCAAACTACAGTGTATATCCTTAACATTAAATTATTGTTATTGTAACGAACTTAGACCGATGCAGACGCGTGAATATTCGAGAAGCAACCTTACAGCCTGCTGCAGCGGGTGACGTCAGCGACCTTGCTGACTAATACGGCGATGCGTCATGCCTTTGTCGGGAGCTTCGAGTAAGGTCTGGACGTTTCTAGAATGGCTCATTTGTGGGATATAAATACTCACGAGCGGGAATAGCGGGCAGTTCTCATTCAACCCGAAAGGCGTAAGGTTGTAACGTTTGCCTGCAGATCAAATTTGTATTTCCGAATATTAATATAATATTTAAATTTGATCCTTGTCCGACCTCACGTTATCGTAATTTCCGTAATATCAATGCACGAGGCGATAAGCAGAGCGCAGTGACCGACGTCACGTAAGTACAAAAGTGCGTCGCGCGCTGTTTCTCCCCACTTTTAGAAGCGCTCGAAGTCGCATAAAACGAACGGCGGAGCCGATTCCGAGGCAGATTTTTCCAGAGAGACACAGAGATCCGAACCTACTTCCCCAGCTCTACTTCTATCCCAGTTCCAGATCCCAGTTCCACCTGCCCGTATCCCTGTTCCGGCCGAAGAGATTTCCCCGGAAACACTTGTTTTCCTGAAAACCCGATCCCGACCAGTCACCGTTAATAATATTCCGAACTTCAGCTGATCTGGTGGCTAAATACTGCGCCCTCATCGCTGAAATCATTAATAATTATTCCGAACTTCAGCTGATCTGGTGGCTAAATATTGCGTCCTCATCGCTGAAATCATTAATAATTATTCCGAACTTCAGCTGATCTGGTGGCTAAGATATTGCGTCCTTATCGCTGAAATTATTAATAATTGTTCCGAACTTCGGCTGATCTGGTGGCTAAAATATTGCGTCCTCATCGCCGAAATTATTACTAATTAACTCCGAACCTTTGTTATTTCCCCGAACCCAGTAGAGTGGAACAACTCCACGAGATGCTCTACTCGACCATTCAGACTAGTTAACCAGCCCTAAGAGGAAGCTCTAATATTCCTCGTCAATAACTGTCACTAGGCCCGAGTTTTATTTCAAAAAAACATTGTAATTCAATTCCCCCGGCTAACAGCCCAAATTCCAGCTAATAATATAGGCGATTACGTGACTTGTTATTAATTACTTTGAATACAGAACCAGTTACCTACCTCAAGGCCTTCTACGGCATTGTAAGTAACAGCACCACCTGGGGAACCGCCTTCAGAGAGCGTAAGTCCGGGAAAGTTAACTCGCACAATCAGAACTTGTAGTTCGCGGGGCCCGACCCGGATCTCCGTGGAAACACACACCGAAGCCCAGGCGATAATCGTAGCTACCCGTGTAGGTGAGAAAATGCATTATTTGTATTAATTTGGCTTCTGTATTCCCAGTACAAACGTAAACAACACGAGGCGTTTGACAGCAACTGTCCGCGAACACGGACTTACTCGAGGCGAATTCCGAAGGCGCGAGGCGGCACCCGAACGAGTTTAAAAATTCAAACACACAACCCTGTGAAGTAGGCCTTCCTGTGTTCCGACCGTGTGAGGCTGGTTGCCGACGTGCCAGGGACGCAACGTCCGTTATTCCAGAAGATTTTCAATTTGTTAATCATATACATTTCATTTATTTGTTGTAAGCATAGATAAGTAGAATAAACATTTTAAAAGTCTGTTGTTGATATTTATGCTACGCTGTGATACATATCTGAAAGAACCAAATAATTCTTCGACTGATTTTAAGCTATCCGAGGTGTAAGATTGTAAATAAGCTCTATGAGAGAGCTACCATTACAAATTGGCGCCCGAGCAGGGACCTAGTCAGATATGTACATAGTTTAGCAAATATCATCAGCTCCCGTGTCTAGATAACCAGATGGCGCCCGAGCCCGGTAAACTCTGAAAAATACCGAACCAGTAAATTTTGTTGTAATTTAAATAATGCACAAAACCTGTTACAGCCTAGCCGTCCAGGGGAATCTACCAGAGCCCAGAAACCGAGATGTCCCAGTCTAGAATTCCCAGATACCCGTCCAGCTCCTGTCCTTTCCAGATAAAATCCTGTCTAGATCCTGTCTAGTCCAGAAAGTCCTTCTGCGACCCTCAAGGACCAGCGGCTTCACTGCTGGTACGGGATTTTGCGTCCCCGGGGTGCCTTAGCTAATTGCCGTCAATACTACGGACCGCCCGCGTAGTACCGTCTTCTGTGTCCCGTCCGAAGAAGTCCGCAGTCCGCCTGAGACAATCCTGATGTCTCGTCCGTGGAAATTTCGCAGGTATCCGTATGCAAGCACCTGGTGCGCCTGTAAATTGATGCATGTTAGTTTAGAATGCGCTCCAGAGAATGTAAGTATACATGATTTCCGAATGTGAGGTTGAATGCTACCCTAGTAAGTGCGAATGAATTCCCCTGTTATTCTTCTTTTGAAGCGTGCTCCCTTGTCCCCGTAAACCCGGATTTTGGCAGGAGATAGTAGACGATTAGTCGAAGCTTGAAGGAGTGAATGTGATTTCCCGTACCAGAATTCTGAGTCCTGTATACCGTTGTCCCGAAGACCATATTCTGATTTCCGCAGCAGCCGCAATTTTCCCGATGAAATAGTTTTGTGTGAATGCCTATCGATACCGCGACGGCGTTTGAAAGGCTATCCGGCAGCCTAGATGTTTTCTTGTATGAATGCTCGTCGATACCGCGACGACGTTTGAAACTCTTCGCTTGAGGTCATTTGCAAGCTGAGACCGCAGTTTTGTAATCGCCTGATGAGTTTGTGTGTGCACTCCTTGAACGCAGCATTTCGCCCCAGCGCCTATAAGAAGCGCGCGTTCACTCCGCAGAGTGCAAATTTGTGTGCGATAGAATGCACCCCAATGCATCCATTATGAATGTGAATGCTACCCTGAAGGACCGGTAGATTGAAACCGCGATCACTACCCTGTCCTGTATATTGCATGTGTATCTCATATGTAATTTTTCTCCGCAGAAATATCCGGACTGAATATAGGTTGAAACCGCAACCTCACTATTCAACTAGCAAGTTTTGAGTTAATATTTTACTCGTCCTGTATAGATTGTACTCATCCTGTATATAATTTTCAAAGAAACACCCGGTAAAATTTTACACGTCCTGTATATAGCTTCCGAAAAGCACCCGTTAAAATTTTACGCATCCTGTATATAGATATCCTGATTGAATATAGGTTGAAACCGCAACCTCATCCCTATTCAACTAGCAAGTTTAGAGTTAAAATGTTACTCGCCCTGTATATAGTTTCTAAAGAAACATCCGTTAAAATTTTACTCGACCTGTATATAATTTCACTTATACTGTGTATAGTTCCCGATGAAATGCCCGTTAAAATTCTAGTACCCGCGCGTTTCCTAGCATGAATGTTTTATGTGTCCCGTCCGAATAATCACTAGATCTCCAGGCGATTCCCTGTATTGTTTTGAGAGCCTCGTTGAAGAAGTTACCCACCGAGCTTCGGTCTCCTTCGAGGACACCGGCATATGTAACGTTTGCCTGCAGATCAAATTTGTATTTCCGAATATTAATATAATATTTAAATTTGATCCTTGTCCGACCTCACGTTATCGTAATTTCCGTAATGTCAATGCACGAGGCGATAAGCAGAGCGCAGTGACCGACGTCACGTAAGTACAAAAGTGCGTCGCGCGCTGTTTCTCCCCACTTTTAGAAGCGCTCGAAGTCGCATAAAACGAACGGCGGAGCCGATTCCGAGGCAGATTTTCCCAGAGAGACACAGAGATCCGAACCTACTTCCCCAGCTCTACTTCTATCCCAGTTCCAGATCCCAGTTCCACCTGCCCGTATCCCTGTTCCGGCCGAAGAGATTTCCCCGGAAACACTTGTTTTCCTGAAAACCCGATCCCGACCAGTCACCGTTAATAATATTCCGAACTTCAGCTGATCTGGTGGCTAAATACTGCGCCCTCATCGCTGAAATCATTAATAATTATTCCGAACTTCAGCTGATCTGGTGGCTAAATATTGCGTCTTCATCGCTGAAATCATTAATAATTATTCCGAACTTCAGCTGATCTGGTGGCTAAGATATTGCGTCCTCATCGCTGAAATTATTAATAATTGTTCCGAACTTCGGCTGATCTGGTGGCTAAAATATTGCGTCCTCATCGCCGAAATTATTACTAATTAACTCCGAACCTTTGTTATTTCCCCGAACCCAGTAGAGTGGAACAACTCCACGAGATGCTCTACTCGACCATTCAGACTAGTTAACCAGCCCTAAGAGGAAGCTCTAATATTCCTCGTCAATAACTGTCACTAGGCCCGAGTTTTATTTCAAAAAAACATTGTAATTCAATTCCCCCGGCTAACAGCCCAAATTCCAGCTAATAATATAGGCGATTACGTGACTTGTTATTAATTACTTTGAATACAGAACCAGTTACCTACCTCAAGGCCTTCTACGGCATTGTAAGTAACAGCACCACCTGGGGAACCGCCTTCAGAGAGCGTAAGTCCGGGAAAGCTAACTCGCACAATCAGAACTTGTAGTTCGCGGGGCCCGACCCGGATCTCCGTGGAAACACACACCGAAGCCCAGGCGATAATCGTAGCTACCCGTGTAGGTGAGAAAATGCATTATTTGTATTAATTTGGCTTCTGTATTCCCAGTACAAACGTAAACAACACGAGGCGTTTGACAGCAACTGTCCGCGAACACGGACTTACTCGAGGCGAATTCCGAAGGCGCGAGGCGGCACCCGAACGAGTTTAAAAATTCAAACACACAACCCTGTGAAGTAGGCCTTCCTGTGTTCCGACCGTGTGAGGCTGGTTGCCGACGTGCCAGGGACGCAACGTCCGTTATTCCAGAAGATTTTCAATTTGTTAATCATATACATTTCATTTATTTGTTGTAAGCATAGATAAGTAGAATAAACATTTTAAAAGTCTGTTGTTGATATTTATGCTACGCTGTGATACATATCTGAAAGAACCAAATAATTCTTCGACTGATTTTAAGCTATCCGAGGTGTAAGATTGTAAATAAGCTCTATGAGAGAGCTACCATTACAAGGTAGCCACATAAATAAACGCGTATATAAATAACCACATAAATAAGTGACGTTTAATCCAGTGTAAATAAATAGAGGGTATAACCATATAAATCATTAATGTTAAGTCGTGCTATATAAATATTAAATAAATGTATTGTTGTTAGAAATAGTTCGTAGTTTAAGTAATTCGCTTGTTTGTAAATAATAATAATTAATAGTTGTAAATAAATGTTTAATACAAGAAGCGTCGTATAATTTTTAAATAGCCCGAGCGTAAAAAACGTAACAGTGGCGTCAGGTGTGCGGTTTGTACCGGGGGCTATAAGAAAATCATTGAACAAACATTAAATAAATAAATTGTTAACAAGTGCCGATAAAACGACGGTCAGATAAATACATTTAAGTGTATAGTGTGGATGCCTTTGACGAGATCTCAAAGCAGCACAATGGAAGCCCAATTAAGCCAACTTTTGCAACTGATGCAAGTTAGCCAGGACAAGGCAGAGAAGGCGCAAGAGAAAGCGGAAAAAGCACAAGAGGATCTTATGAAAGAGATTCAAGTTGGCCAGGATAAGGCAGAAAAAGCGCAAGAAGAACTGAAAGCCGCGCAAGAAAAAGCACAAGAGGATCTTAAGAAAGAGATCCAAGTTGTGCAGGAGAAGGCAGAAAATGCGGAAGCAGAATGGAAAGCCGCGCAAGAAAAGGCACTAGAAGACCTCAAGGAAGTACTTAAGGAAGAGCTGAATGCCGCGCAAGAAAAAGTAGTTTAAAAACTTGAAGAAGAAATGAAAGCGAGCCATAACGAGTTGGCAGAGGAAATCAGGGATGTTCAGGAAGAAATGGAGAGAAAGATGGCCGGACTTCAGGGTGACATGCTGGAGCTGCAGGGACGATTTACCAAGTCACAAAGTGGCCAAGGCCAACCAACTCCCTCTGAATCTGCTGGCTTCTCTTCTCCTCCTGCAGTGAATCAGCCTACCTTATCGCAAGTTGCTGCCCCTCAGGTTGCTCTGTCCCAAGATACTGCCCCAGTGAGGCCCGCAACATCTGGCTTGCACATGAAACTGCCCTCTTACCTGAAGCAATTTGAAGCCGCAGCCGTCGCTAATGGTTGGGGAATGGCAGACAAAGCGACCGCATTGATCCTGACATTGCGAGGGGATGCCCTGAATGTTCTGCAAATGATTCCAGAAAATCAGCAGAGGGACTTCCAGCAATTGGTGAATCGTCTGGAATGGCGTTATAGCAATGGTCATCTTCAGCATGTGCATTGTGCCCAGTTGAAGAACAGAATTCAGAAGTCGGGGAAAACTCTGCAAGAACTGGAGGCCGATGTTGCTCGATTGGTTCGGCTCCCGTAGCCATCGGCGCCGGAGGACTTCCTGGAGCAGCTAGCCGTCCAAACATTCGTAGTTGGAATGAAAGACGCCGATACTCAGCAAGCGGTACGTCTGAGGCGCCATAGGACACTGGGGGAGGCCTTAGCCCATGCGTTGAAATTTGAAGCGGCAAGGACTGCCTCCAGAAGACATGGTCGTGTCCGTGGTGTCGCCACGACGGAGATGCCGCCTGAATCCATGGAGGACATGTTGCGACGACTCATAAAGCAGAAGACGAGGGAGAAGGGCCCCCGTTGTTGGAGCTGCGGAGAGATGGGTTATCTTAGGGCTCGCTCTCCGAAGAAAGGGACCCGAGTGTCTGACGAGCCGTCGGAAAACTAATGCGGGTCGACAAGAAAGGGCGAGAGTCGACTCGTGATTGCCATGCGCCGGAGATTCCCATACATGTGTCGTCCGTGCAACACCAGCCTGATAGTCTCTTCATTGATGGGAAAATAAATGGAAGAGTTCGGTCCCTGCCGTTGGATACTGGAACCACGAAGTCCATCGTCAGGTCTGACGTAATACGAGACGAGGGTCAGCTGCTACCCACCAGGACACGCCTTCCCACTGCCACAGGAGGCGCAGTGACCACACATGGGAAAATGGATTTGACATTGAAGATTGGGAATCAAACCCTCAAGCATCGGGTCCTGATTGCTGACATTGCGGACGAGTTTATCCTGGGAATGAATAAGTGCGGGTTCACTTTAGACCTGGGAGGCGGCGTGTTGCACGTGGGTGGGGAGGAGCTTTCCCTACACCCAAGAGAAGAGATCGCAGTACGAGTGGTATTGGCAGAAGATGTTACTCTGCCGGGATGAACCGAGAGGGTCGTGGATGCATACCTGAATGGCGATCTCCGGGGCAACGTAGTGCGCATGATTGAACCCGATTATGACAAGGAGCTCACTCATGGTATCCTGGTTGGGAAGACGTTGGTAAAGACTGGGCTTACGGTCCCAGTAAGGATGATGAACGTCAACAGGGAACCGGCAACCGTCAGGAGAAACACAATCCTGTGAAGGTGCACACCGGTCTCCGCCGTTGTGAGAACGATTACTAGTGACAGCGGCAGCAAGGCGAAGGGCTGCCCAAAGACATTAATGAACACCGTGATGTCTACTTGCAAGGGCATGAGTCAACAAGAACGGAAGAAGATCGAAGATCTGGTGGCCCGGTACCAAGACGTCTTTGAGTGCGGAGATCATCCCAGCGGCCGTACCGACGTAGTTAAGCATAAAATCAATTCTGGGGATTCTAAACCGATACGCCAACATCCAAGAAGGTTGCCCCCCGCCAAACGGAAAGAAGCTGAGAAGAATGTCCAAGATATGCGAAACCAAGGGATTATCGAACCGTCCAGCAGTCCGTTTGCCTCCCCTGTGGTTCTTGTCAAGAAGAAGGATGGTTCAACGAGGTTCTGTGTTGACTACCGACAGCTGAATCATGTGACCAAGAAAGACAGCTACCCTCTGCCACGAATCGATGATACCCTGGACGCGCTCTCCGGTTCTCAATGGTTCTCAACGCTCGACTTGAAGAGCGGTTATTGGCAAGTCGGAATAGAACCTGCGGACAGGGATAAGACTGCATTTACTATCGGAACTGGGCTCTGGCAGTTCTCCGTCATGCCGTTTGGTTTGTGCAATGCCCTCGCCACGTTTGAGAGGCTGATGGACAACGTCCTGAAGGGTCTATCTTGGCAGACCTGCCTGATATACTTGGACGACATCATAGTGGTGGGTAAATCCTTTAACGAGCATCTGAAAAACCTGGAGGAAGTGTTCAATAGACTGCGAGGTGCCAACATGCGAATTAAGTCCAAGGAAGTGCCACATCTTCCAGAAGGAGGTACAGTACCTGGGGCACATCGTATCCCGCCAGGGAGTAGCAGTAGACCCGAGTAAGGTGAAGGCAGTGCAGGATTGGTCAATCCCGAAGGATACGCATGAGCTGCGAAGCTTCCTGGGCCTCTGTACTTACTACCGTCTAACGGAAGAGGGACGACAGTTCGAATGGAGTGCTGAGCGGACCCCTTCGAGACGTTTAAGACTGCCTTAACCAGTTCACCTGTACTTTGCTATCCACGTCAGGAATGCCAGTTTATCCTCGACACTGACGCTAGCAATGTCGGAATCGGTGGTGTTCTGTTCCAGGTTCAAGATGGGCAAGAGAAAATCCTGGCATATTTCAGCAAGGTCCTGTCCAAACCGGAGCGGAACTATTGCGTAACCTGAAGGGAGCTTCTCTCAGTAGTCAAGTCAAGCATTTTTATAAATACCTGTATGGCAGAAGATTCTTGCTGAGGACCGACCATGCTGCTCTAAGATGGCTGTTGTAGTTCAAGAACCCTGAAGGACAGGTAGCTAGGTGGAGCGAGCGTCTACAAGAGTACGACTTTGAAATAAATCATCAACCTGGCACATCCCACCGCAACGTCAATGCGTTATCCAGGAGGCCCAGCCCTGCGGACTGCAGCCACTGTTCAAGGCTGGAGAGTCGTGCGGTACCCATTAATCGTACCACTGTAGTCGACGACTCGTGGGAGCTAGACGAGTTGCAGAACAGCCAGGAGAATGACTCCGACTTAGGCATGGTTATAGCCTGGAAGCGAGATGTGTTAAGTGATTTTGACGTCATTAAGCTATCCTTGTTATCAATTCCACGATTGGGTATTATTAGTGCATTTAAGCTGAAATTATTCTATTTAAAATTTCCTGGATTCGGCCCTGTACTAGTTTATATTCGAATTCATTTTAGCCAGCGTTCAGATGCTCGTGACCGTGAATTCCTTCTTTGATTTCTTATTGTCGATAATGCGTGCTAACACTTTAAAGTTCTACGTATTGCTTTTTGTTGTTCTTGTAATTTGATATTTAAGCCCTTGAATTTTAATCCGATACGCAGTAGCTTTCATTCATTGTGGGAAACTTTCCTTTAAGCCTTATCTTTTGCCAATTCAGCAATTGCATCACCCGTTAAAGCCTTCTTTGTGGTGTTCTCAGCCCACGCATTTTACGTTTAGGTTTGGGACCATGGGAAGTAAAGTTTGATAAACCCTTAGTTAACCGTGTATGTGGGATTATTAATTTTGGAGTTCAAAACTTTCTTCCGTTACGTTGTTCTTAAGCCCTGTGCATTTGAAATAATTACTTAGTAGCGAACCCTCGAATAACACAGTTGTGTGGTAAAGTTCACACCCTGGTCCTCGGAACCGGGGGGTTACGTTGTTTCGTGCTGAAAGTAGTTCGGCGACAGCCTTCTAGCCGTAGGTGCAAAAAGAACTCCGAGGCGGTCGTGAAGTTAAGGGAAAGGCCCGCGAATCGTTTTATTGGGGAAAACGTCGTTTATCGTATCGTTTTATTGTCCGCTCTCAAGTACAGAGGGACGCAAAGTTTGCCTTTAGTGCACATATAGTTCTAACGTCGTTTTATTATCCCCGCCTGTGTGTACTCGTGTTGTTCGAGGATAATTGCAGTTGCAAATTCTAATTACGTTCGCTGGGCCACCCCGAAAACTAAAGTCATCTTCGCCAGCTCCGTCGCCGACTCCCGCTCTTTCTCCCAAGTTGGATCCCCCTGCAGCAGCTTTGCCAAGCTTCCGCCGAGGACGTCATCGCTACCCCAACATGCTTACAGCTCCAGGTATTTATTGTATGTGCGATATATCTTGTGTGCCGAGATAAGTGGCGTCTGTAATTTTTACTGTGCAACCCCAGTGATCAAAACGTTGCGTACGCTCGCCGAATTTTAGAATTTGATTTGCTTGTTGACATCAGGGGCTTGACCCTGGATATCTTGTCTTGTATTTTGTAATAACATCGTTAGACATTAAGGTAACTTTGCTTGGGAACCCTTTCATGTTCAAGTAGGGTGTGCTTTTCTTTTTTTATTAAATTTAAACTCGCCTCCGGGCGATTATTTCAGTGTAAACTTGTTTGTAAATTTAACTCATTCTATAATAAATCTGTTAAAGTCAGTCGGTTTATTTGTCGGGTTCTGAACCCCTTCTGGGTTCCTAAGTAATTTAGTTTGGGCAAAGGCCAGGTGTAACTGCGGTTGTAAAACTAAAGCATGTCTTATGAGCAAGCAAGCCCGCAGAATTTGGGCCAGTATTAGTGTGCTTTTGTTACTATTTAGCAAGGGTGGGCCTTAAGGTAAGTCATTTGTTTATGG
Source organism: Agriotes lineatus (assembly GCA_940337035.1). Lineage (NCBI taxonomy): Eukaryota > Metazoa > Arthropoda > Insecta > Coleoptera > Elateridae > Agriotes > Agriotes lineatus. The sequence continues at coordinate 142,447,431 of OW679195.1, read as the reverse complement.
CCACTATTGGTGTTCTATCTGAAGACTCGGTGGAGGCTTGGACAGCGCGGCGAGGACAACTTACACGGAGGACTTCTCCATAGGCTACGTGTGTGTTCTTGTTTCTAACACGTTTACCATTCCCTATCTAGAAACAAGTGGCGCTCTAGGCATCTATTTTAGGCAATCTTTAGGATAAGTGCCGCCGGTTTTTCTTTGAGCTTTCGAACCACGCCTTCCCGACTGAGTTAAGTGCGAGTAACCGGAGCAACAAAATCTGCTCCAGCACATTAAGATCTGTGTTCTTTTTAGTAAAGCCGGCGAACCCTGTAGTTTGTACCCGTTTTTGAACAATCAATACGACCTATGTCGATATGATGAATTAATACCGTAACAGATGGCCGTCGACCTACCTGGCAGGAGGTCTCCGCCACCAACCCAACGGAGAAGACCTATTGGGCGCAATGGGACTCCTTGCAGCTGGAAAACAACGTTCTGACCAGAATCTTGGAAGACGAGGACGGTAGGGCAACGAGATCACAATTGATGGTCCCAAGGAGTAGAGTGGCCGAAGTTCTGCGCCACCTGCATGATGGCTTCTCTGGGGGACACTTCGGATTGAAGAAGACGTTGCAGAAGGTCCGAGACCGGTTCTACTGAGCGAGCTGCAAAGATGATGTCCGAGAGTGGTGCCGGAGGTGTGAAGCCTGCGCTACAGGAAACGGACCGGTTCGTAGACGTAGAGCTCCGATGCGGCAGTATAACGTCGGTAGTCCGTTCGAGAGGATAGCCATCGACATCGCTGGACCATTCCCCGAAACCGAATCGGAAAATAAATACATCCTGGTGTGCATGGACTATTTCACCAAGTGGCCCGAAGCGTACGCCCTTCCGAATCAAGAGACCGGTACTGTCGCAGATGTTCTGGTGAAGGAGTGCCTTAGCCGTTTTGGAGTCCCACTGGAGTTAGATTCCGACCAGGGTCGGAATTTTGAGTCTGGACTGTTCCAGAACGTTTACAAGCTGCTGGGGATACACAAGACCCGGACCACTGCCCTCCATCCTCAATCGGACGGCATGGTGGAAGGGATGAACCGAACCATGGGGAAGCATCTGTCCAAGGTGGTTTCCGAACATCAGCGTGACTGGGACCAGTACATTCACCTGTTCCTAATGGCCTACCGATCGGTACCAACCAACCACACCCCAGCCACGGTACTTTTTGGGCGCGAGCTGCGATTGCCATGTGACCTCAAATTTGGAAGAAAGCCTGGCGAAGAAACGGCCGGCGAGGACTACGTGGGGAACCTGAAGAAGAGGATGGAAGAGATCCACGACGCCGTACGCCAAAACATTCAGGGTGCCAGCGACCGAATGAAGGACCGATATGATGCCCGCGCTGAGGCCGGTGGTTTCCAGCCTGGCGATTTGGTATGGCTTCATAACCCCCAGAGGCGTCGTGGCCTTTCCCCCAAGTTCCAAAGAAACTGGGAAGGCCCCTACACTGTAGTTGCTCGACTGCCCCATATGCCGAAACCAATGAGGAAGTGGAGGTTGTCACGGAGCAACCCCTGAGACGACTAGGGACCGGAGGAACCTCCTTCCAGGAGTTTATGGCCGCTTATGGGGGTACGCAGACTGCGCGATTCGGAGTCACTACAGAGGTGCAGCGGGACCTGTTCGACACCCTGCGGCAGTATTCCCTGGCACACTGCGTCGCCCAGAACCTGCGGATGTCTAGGGGGGTCGCCGCTGCCTTCCGGGAGAAGTTTCGCCGGTTAGACCAGCTGCGAGAGCAGGCACCTCAGGTTGGCAGAACTTTGCAGCTGAAGGAAGGCAACAGCTCCATTTATTACCTGGTGACGAAAAGGTTCTCTTACGAAAAACCTAGTTACCAGGAGCTCTGGTCTGCTCCTTTGGACCTTAGGGAGCAGATGGTGAACAACGGCGAAACCCGGCTAGCGGTGCCAAAATTAGGATGCGGTCTGGATTCGTTAGACTGGAGGGTCGTACGCAGCATGCTGGAAGTAGTCTTCGACCGGATCGGCAGCGAGATGGAGGTCTGCTGTTGCAGCCCGTTGCGAAGCATTGAGCCCACGGACTGTTACTTCTTCAACCAGTTCGTGTGCAAGAAAGGCACCGCCTGTAAATACCGTCATCGAATCCCCACAAGAGCGAGTTGCAGGCACCCGACGCAACTCGTTCTGGGACAGAACGACCTAAGGCGGGGACAGTGTAACGAACTTAGACCGATGCAGACGCGTGAATATTCGAGAAGCAACCTTACAGCCAGCTGCAGACGGGTGACGTCAGCGACCTTGCTGACTAATAAGGCGATGCATCATGCCTTTGTCGGGAGCTTCGAGTAAGGTCTGGACGTTTCTAGAATGACTCATTTGTGGGATATAAATACTCGCGAGCGGGAATAGGGGGCAGTTCTCATTCAACCCGAAAGGCGTAAGGTAGCCACATAAATAAACGCGTATATAAATAACCACATAAATAATTGACGTTTCATCCAGTGTAAATAAATAGAGGGTTTAACCATATAAATCATTAATGTTAAGTCGTGCTATATAAATATTAAATAAATGTATCGTTGGCGTTGTTAGAAATAGTTCGTAGTTTAAGTAATTCGCGTGGTTGTAGATATTAATAATTAATAGTTGTAAATAAATGTATAATGCAAGAAGCGTCGTATAATATTTAAATAGCCCGAGCGTCAAAAACGTAACATTATTATTATTTAGAAAATACATTCTAAATTTAAGCTGTAGCATAATCACCATGAGATCATTTAAGCTTATGTCTTGTCTGGGGTGAAGTTAATAAACTGACAAATGGCTGTTAAGTTCGAATCTGAAACAGAAATTCCATGGCACACTCTGTCCCGCTTTTAAATGATTTCACGGTACTTCAATATGAAGCTGAACACAAAATTTCCAAAAATATTTGTTAGGTCACATCTGTAACAAGTCACATTTGTTATATTAAAATAGATTGGAATGCCCTTATTATGAGGAAAATTATTCGTAATTATATATAGTTTTAAATTTTTCCAAAAATATCTAACATTTAAATTTTGCAGTGTATTTTTTCTTTATAACTGAATTTATGTTAAATATTTCAATACAGAAATGTAAAATGTTGTAGTATATATTAAACCTAATTAATTTTTGAAAGCCTGTTTTTACGAAAACTAACAAAACGGTCGTGGATTTTCATATTTCTAAATATCTGCACTAGAATTTTTCTACGAAATTAGGTTTATAGTATATTAAAAATCGCAAGTTAATTTAATTCAAATTTACATCACATCAAGAAAATATCAAATTTTTATTAAAATCACGTAATTATTAATCGAATAAGTGTAGTAAACGTTGTCGCGAATTAGTCTAATGTCGGATTAACTGGTAATTCTTTTATTCAAAATATACTTGTACACGAAGACTAAAACTACTGTTGCGAGATTAATAAGACACTTAAGTACAAATACTTTTATTTTCTGCCGTTTACAGAACAACTTAAGTTTACCACTGTTACTTATTAACTAACTAAATTCTAAGTCGAGTTTGACCAAGAAAATTCGGTAGGCGTTCTCAAATTTTCTAATAAGCCTATCAGAGCAGCTCTAAATTTTGGACTTCTGTCACGTACAGAGATTTGAATATCTCCATATTCCCAGAGAAAAGCAGGTTCCAAATACCGGCTAAATACTCGCCTGTTGTAACTTTAATATGACCATTTTGCCTACGAAATGCTTCCTTAAATATTTAAGATACAAATTGCTTATGGCTAACTAAAGTACAGTCTATTCGTACAACCGCGTATAGTTCATTTTCACTCAAGAACGCAAATCGTAACAACGTGGTAATTGGGAAACTTTTGGAAATTAATATGTTATAAAACAGTAATAATACTATAAGTACTTCGATATTATCGGGTTATATGTCGATAACTTGTTGCACAATAATAAAAGAATGTCAGTTTGACAGCTTAAGTAATCCGACCGCGAAGGATTATTCTGTCAATTATTTGTGAGGGCCCATGATTCTCTGCCATAAGTTAGTATTGGTTGAAAACAGTTACTAGATAACAACAAGACATCATAATTTTAAAAAGAGTTTAATAACGTGTTATTCAACTCTGCTGTTTACTATAGCTTCTATACGCATGGCGGTACTTAAAATTGCGTTGTCTATGAGATTTTGATCCAAGGTATCCCCAGATCTGGCAATATTTGCCTTAAATCCCTTAGTTGTTCTGGAGCTGGTTAGTGGTTACGTAGGGCATTTCCAGCATTCTCCAAACGTTTTCGATATTAATCAGGTCTGGCGTTAACGGTGGAAGCGGTAAATGCACAATATAATATTTCTCAAATTGGAGTAATACAGTATGATGGGGTGGTAAATGATCATTAAAATATCGAAAATTTGGTTGTAAAACGTAACGATAGTTGCTCACAAGCTCAAAAATAATGTTCTGTGCGTAAACAGCAACTGTCATATTTCGCTGTCACACATCTCGTAGGGCCTCTTGAAACACTTTACCCCAAACCACTATGGTGCCGCTCTCAAATTTATATATTCTGTGTACATATCGCTCAACTGCCCTTGGGTTACGTTGTTACGATACTCGAACTGCCCTACTGTCACAATGTAAAGCAAATCTGATTTCATCGCTAAATAGAGCAGTAGCCCAGTCTTCATCCCGATTTGCATATTTACAACACCACGTTATCTCTTTGTCGTTTATGCTATTACGTAGTGGAAGTCAGTATAATGCACTTAAGCCATGCTTATTAAGGCGATTTAATAGTGTTCGGCTATGTATCATAGTTCCAATATAATTCAGTATGTCTCTTCGTAGAAGTGTACAATGTCTATTAGGATCCTTTCAACTAGATAGGATTAGAAATCTATCTTCCCTTGCATTTTAACTGCGTGATCTACCTTCCTTAATCTTTCAACAGCAGTACCTGTTGTCCTAAATTGTTGGTAACGTCGCGATATTACACTCTGATTAGCGTTAAACGTATCTGCATCGTCCACTTGTCTAGAATATTTGCAGAATTTGAAGATGAATAACTTCTTTTCATTGCCAATAATCTACAAATAATCAAATCAGTGGTCTGCAATAAACTATACCTAGTATAAGAACAGTTGCTTTTTTTTATTAAAACTATTATTAAGTGGCAAACAAACAAAAAAAAACGTGTTACACAACTTTATAAATATTAAAACTAGTACTGGGAAACAGTTTTGAAATTGCAAACCGGTTAACCGGTTTTCCGAAAAACCAGTCTTTGAACAGGTTTTTGAACCAGTTTATAAGTCGGAGGTAATGTACCCTTATTCAGATGTGACCAAAAACCAATCAAAATGTAAGTTTGGACACTGATACTACTGTAACAAAGCGGGGAAATGCTCCTTTTCTTTCCCCAGTTTGTCAGGACATTTTTAAATTGTACGAGCGTACGGCTAATTAGCGTATTTTCTAAATTCAGAATCCGCTTGTATATGGGTTTTTCATATTTGACGGTATGAAATGTACTCAATTGGTATTTCCCGGCTTTCAATCTGTTGGTGCGTTTACCCATTGTGGAAATATCGATTTTGTCGGCAGACGCATTCTAGAATGTTCCGCGAGTTGAATTTAACAAACCACGGCATTGGGTGCGAGAGAGAGAGACCGCTGCAGCACGGCAGCCCCGAGACCTCTTTATCTATCACGCGCCGTCTGGTGCAGCATTGTTGGGCAGTTGGTATCCGCCGTCTATAAGAGACAGTCAGTTTTTGGAGTGGGCCTCGCGCGAGCGCGCTCTACGGGGTTATACTAGCGGGGGTCTTTACCGTATTTTAATGTTAAGTTTGTGTGCGAAATACCGCCGTTTTTATTGCCATTAGGACTTCCGTCGTTATAAAGCTTTAGGCCGTGCGTTATGCATTTCTTTTGTAGACATTGCTGTGTGGGGGCGTGACTGTCTGCTTGGGGTGTCGAACCTTTTGGTTTCCCGTTTTTGCCGCGGGGCTGCAACCTCCTTTATATTTCGCCGAGAGACCGATTCCTTTGTTGGGGGACCTATTAGCAGTGTTTTGTGTAGGCGAAGCTTTCGCGTAGTTCTGCCTTCCGTTCCAACTTCGCATCCCATCTTATATAGATAAATTCCCTAGATGGTCAGCTCCCGCAGTGGCCGTGGCCCGTTGAGTTGTTTGCAGTATTATGCCTTCCGTTTCGTGCCCTTTTAGCAGCTTTGGACATCAGCTATCGCACAACCAAGCTCATTATAAGTATAGTTTGTACTAGCTATTAACGTTTAATGTGCCGTTTAACATATATACAGTGTGCTCCATCAAAAGACCGTTTATTTAGCTTATGTTGGATAATTCATATATTGTTCAACGCCTCAAATTCGTAACTTCCCCGGAGGATTTTGCGTTATACCATACAGGGTGTTCGGGAGAAACTACGGGGAAAATAGACACGTTACATAAACCAGCGCCAATGTCTAAATTGGGATGCTAGGAGAATGCTCGTCACTTGAACCAGCGCCGAAGCATGCACCAGGACATGACGGATAGTGAACTAGTCACAGACCAGCGCCAAGTTCGACCGGGGTTTCGAAAAAAAATGTTACGTATGTCACTTGAACCGACGCTTGTGCACAACCCAGGTAGGTTCTTCAGGTTTAGGATAGGTAATTGGTTAAGGCAGACGGACTCGAAGAGTTGTTTGTTCTGCCCGGAGCACGTGCTTTTATACGGTGGAGAAAACGGCTGTGTTAAAAACGCGCGCTCCAAAACCGTGACTCCCACTCAAAAACGTGCAATAAAATACCGACCTAAAATGTATCAAGATGGCCACATGCAAGTTTAAAATAATTAATATTATTTTTTTCAGAAATTAGCCTCGGAGCTATCGTTACACTACTATTTGACCAAAGTTTATAAGAAAATAAGTATTTAACGGTGCTATATTTTCAGTCAGAATTATTATAGCTAATAAAAATATATTCTTCGTTTCTATTAACGTAAATATTTTTAAACTGTCGTGAAATGTGTTAGTAGGTTTTAATAACTTTCCTGTGGGTAAAATTTTTACCCTCCACCCCTCCTCTTAACGTAGCGTGCTGTCCTCCTTAGGACTTTTTGAAAGCTAGCATTCTTATGCTTCGGACCGGCGACAATATACCAGAATCATGCGTTTTACGTACAGAAAACAAGTGGGAGAAGTACACTTTCTCTCCCATCAGAGAAAAGGGATCTGTTTGTCAACAGATCAGAACCACTACTTCACAACGTTCAAGATATGATTTCATAACAACGTAAAAAGTGTTATTTGGCAGTGTAATTGAAATTGAAATATTTACTAACCTGAAATTACCTGACTTAACCAATATGGAATTATATGTTAAGAATGATGAACGCTCTGTAGCTATTAGGTTGTAGTTTGGGTTGCCTATACACCCGAATGTTACTATTTTTGTAGCGTTCCTTCCATTTCTCATAAAATAACCTATTACAATGTACAATATACGATACTTTAAATTATTTTTAGATATAAATAAGCATAGCTTATTAATTCGTGTTTCTTAAAATTAGATTAATGTTTTTCATGAAATTTAGGGTTTAGTTTTATAAAAGTTATTGCAAAAGAAATTAATTTTTAAAAACACAAACTTTATTTTCGCAAATAAAATTTTTTATTATAAGATTATTACGACAGTATAAATGTATATATAGTGGAACTTCTTCCTAACGAACGTTTTGCGACATTCTCTGTTTAACGAATTTTTTACAGGGATTTTGGTGTTCGAATAATTTGTCATATAATTTTTACTTTTTTACGTAATAAAATTCCATTTAGAGAATTCTTAATACAAATAGTTATAGAAAATATGAAATAAATTGCACATATAAATATGCTGATTTTTAAACTAATCAGGTGCATTTATTATGTCAGTTTAAATGAATTCTTGTTTTACGAAATTCTTACTTAACGAATTATTTTCTTGGATTTAGCGAATTCGTTAAACAGAAGTTCCACTGTATTAATAAAGAAGCAAACAGCTAATCAATACATATTTCCAAAATATTTATTTTAGTTTGATGTAATTTTGTGGAGACTTTTATTAAACGCAGATACTGAACACACTCTTCAACGTCGTTAGTTAAGCAGAAGCTGTGAGAATATGCGCACGTGTTGCGTACTAGATCAGTATTTAGAATGTGTAGCAAATTAAAATAAGAACCATGAAAATAGATAGAATTCCTGTATGTCTTCGTCCTTCTGAACAAAGCCAACAATGGCCACAAGTTTTAGCAGTAGTATCTGGTAAGAACAATTAATTATTTGCTTTTTATGCAAAGCTTAAAAAATAATAAAATATAATATTTTTAACAGTGAGATTTGTTGTAAAATTACTCCACAAGAATATAAAATATATTCTGCCAAACTGGTACATATCTAATAATGAATGGTTCTATCATATTGATACAAATTTTTGGCAGGCAATTAAAATCGTGATTAAAACAAAATGCAATAAAAAATGTTGTCTATAAAATATCTCTTATTTTTATTCTTCAAAGTCTAGAGTTTTGTCACTTAAACGGCACCGAAAGGCCAAAGAGGCTAAAATTATGTATGTATATTGGTAAAAATGTTTAAAAAAATGCTGAATAGAATAATTTGGAACATTTCGATGTTCGCTTTAATCAACGAGGTTGCATCGGTCACTGATAACGCCTTATTTTTATTAATAATTAACGTCTAATCCTATCAATTGATTTTCTTTAATATTTATTAATTCGCAAGAAAATTATGTTTTCAAAAATGTGCAAATTGCCTACAAATAATTATGACACATGTGTAGCTAATTAGCACTGATAACGTAATATTTAACAATGTTATCTCACCAACTGTAAACGCTTTGTCTTAAAAGTAAGAACATTCTTTACACTTTGCTTAATCCATATTAATAAGCAATGGAATAATATTTATAATTTATAATTAGATTGAAGGTAAACGGTTTAAAAAGTGTAATAATATTTAAATTTTAATTGCTCTAGCATTTCCAGCATGCAGTACAGATATTTGTTTCCAATTATTGTTATTTTGCATTACATTTTCTAGGCAGCAAGTATGCCACCTTTGTTAAATCATATTATATGATGTAATTCTTCTGATTAATCAAACCCAAAAAAGTACTGTATCTGCAGTTTATTTGGTCATTCGAACTGATTAAGAATGTTATTACTGTTTGAGGAAGCATAATTTATTAGATGCCACCCATCCTTAGTTGTAAATACCATTAATCGCTAAAGATACTTATTTTTATAAATAGTGATGAAATGTGACAGTATTTTATCACTAGCGATAAAAAGTTGCAACTAATTGTAGTATACAAATTTTAAAAAGTGGATAGATAACCTTATTTATTATATACGTTAATCGTACAGTTTTCAAATGTAGCATCACGAAACGGTTGCGGCTTCTCGAAGTTAGATGGTGCCCTAAATCCATTGCTAATACCCTTTTTAACTCAGCGAGCACCAATCTTACACACTTACACCACAAATAACTGTAAATTATATCCATACAGGCAATCAAAACCGTAATTTACTATTTACATTTTACATCTGAATTGAAAAAATGTTGTATGAAACACGTGGTAAAACCTGTCTAGGGATAAAAAATAACTTTTGGAATAAACGACTATAATGAACAACCCAGAGTAACAAAATTTTTATATACCAAATTAAAAGGATTAAAAGAGTAAATAACAGCCAAGCATGTTGCAAAAATACAAAAATAGAGCTGAAAAAGTAACGCCGATAATAATTAGTGACATAACCGAAAAAAATAGAAATTTTGCACTTGCTTTAATTATCTTTATCTTTTCGATTAAAAACATAGTTTTTATTTATCGTATATGTATACTTTGCAACTAAAGTCACTGACAGAATAAAGACATTCTACTAAATTCTAAAAACCATTCAAAGTATACGTTCCAAAGTGGACATATTGGAATGAAGAAGTCTTGACCAGACTGAAAAGGAACATCTGGCACACAGATGAATCAAGAATCGAAAATGCAAAAACATGCAGGTTGTCTCACTTAAAAATCAGGAGTTGGGGTCGCTTCCTGTGAAATCGCAAGTCGGCTAAAATTTGAGAGATACGTCAAAAAGTGTTATTTTGGTAGTATACCAAGAAAGTGATGTCGTGGACACTCAGTATATGCCACCGATCAGGCAATGCGTTAAGCACTCTCAGGACTAGATAGGAGCAATATTTGCACATAGTTTCACATTTTTACTTTTGACAAAAATGAGACGGAACAGATTCAAGTTGAACATCGTAAAATAAATAGAAGTGTGCAGCGACCGTTGGGGACCGCACCTGCAAGAGAAGTTCGGTGTAAAGCCCTTTACACATTTTGATATATGTTTTATTACGTCTGGCTATTAGTGTTGCCTCGAAACGAGACAGGACCAGATTTGCCCATTCTCGATCTTGTACTCGAAAATTCTCCAACGTCGATTCTCGATCTAGAACTCGAGATTCTCGATTCTTGAATTTAAATATGTGCTGTGCATACCGAATTGAGACTGCGGTTATTTTAGGGCAACCCTTGTAAAAGTTTCATTAAAAAGGAAAATAAAGTCAGGAATTTGATTAATCGTGTGTCTCGAATAATCGAGATAAAAAAATGTCAATCTCAAACTCAAATTTCGAGACGAGATCAAACATTATCTCGTCTAGGCGACATTACTACTGGCTATAGAACTTAATTTCAATTTGAATAAGTAAGTGGCCGTATAAAACCTTTTTAACACGAGCACGAAATAAAAATAAATAATATTTGCAAGTGAGAAAAGGAAATTTAAATCAAGTAATCGATAAATAATTATTGAAAAACGTAACTTTATCTTCAAAATTAAATTAAATATTTACTATTCTGATAAGTTTCGAGATTACAGCAGACTTCTTCGCGATCCTAAATGAGGTTGCGACCCCTAGCTTGAATACCACAGCTCTAGTGCAAGGTGCTTAAGGTGCTCCAGAACTTTCCAAAGGAAACCTTCCAAAAAAGCGATACGATAACTGAAATTTTGAAAAACAAAAATTTTACGAAGAGTACTCTCGCTGGCTTATAAAAATAAAAAAACATGTGCATGGCATAGGGGTGGCAATGAACATATACTGTTTACCAAACACAGTTTGGGGAAACTGTACCCAATCGAACCTAAAATTCTAATTAACATCATTATAGAAACCAGATAATGTCTGTGACGCTTCAAAACACTGAACAGCACAATAGGTCTTCTGGGCCGCAGTACAGAGGGTGAAAATCTAACCAAAAGTAAATACTAATATTAATAATAAATAAATATAAAAATTAAATCAATGATTTATTATCAGTATACATAACGATTTACATAGACAAGCAAGCATATAACAACAATTACTTTTTACGTTCTGCCTATTTATGCAAAATATTTCGTGTTCTCACAAAACAAGTATAATATACTCTTATTAATAAAATATATCTTAAAGTAAATATTTTGCTCTAAAGTTACATTCAGTAATAAAAATGCTTAATTACATATTTGCGTAGTAGCTTGTATACGTCGATTCTAAGAAATTTGATGTATCTTTTGATTCTAGTTAAATATAACAGTTTATAATGTTTTCTAATTACAGCACTAATTGGTAAAATGCTCGGCTCTCATAATTTATTCCATTAGCAGCAGTACCAAAACTACATATTAACCACTCCTAAAATCTAAAAAAAATATTAATAACCCATGTAACACGCAAATGGTAGTGGACACAACAGAAGATGTAAAGATGGCAATATCCAATTTCAAAATAGAATAGCGCCTGGACATCATGAAATTAAGAACAAACTATTGAAATATGGTGGAAGTGAGTTGACATCAGAATTTACATACCTTTAGCAAATTATACGGGCTGGAGGGAAAATACCAACTGCATAGTAAACCAGTATAGCAATTCCTTTATTTAAAAAAGGAGATAACAAAAATCCAAAAGATTATAAAGGTATCACACTATTGAACTCGGCCCAAAAACTATTAACTAAGATCGTCCATGATAAAATTTTACAATTATGGAAATGAGTGAGGAGCAGTAAGGTTTTCGTAAAAACTGATCAACAACAGACGCTATTTTCATAGTCCGATAAGTAGTTAATAAAGCGATTGTATTCAGTAAACCGGCTTTCATGTGTTTTGTTGACCTTACAAACGCTTTCGATTGTATATAACTACTACTTAGATAATATATTAGAAATATTTAAAGATAAACTGCGACTATCAAATATATAGAGTAGGCAACCCAACCTGCAGGAAGGCTGTATATAAGGTAACATAAGTTGCAGGGGCATACATAGGCATCAAGACGACAAATTGCCAATAGACGGAACGCCGCCGAAGGGTGAGGGCGAGGGGTCATCGACAGACGAAGTAAAAAGGAAGAGATGGGAAGATACAGATGAAGAAGATAGCGACTCTTCTAGAAAACCCAAAAAGCCAGCTAAGTCACCAAGTAAACGTAAGGAGAGCTCAAGAACATGATGAAGGAGTTAATAAAGGAATTTAAAGCTATCCGGCAGGACCAGGTTAACTACCAAGAGGAAATACGCTGCTTAAAGAAAGAGAATTGTGAAATAAAGATAAAAATAAAATTTCTAGAAGACAGATTGGAGAATTTGGACAAACAACGGAGGGAAAGCAATATAACTGTGAAAGGACATGATTTTAAGGAAAACGAAGAAATATCGGCTGCATCAAAGTGTATCACTGCTAAGATAAAATGGACAGATCAAGTCATGGATGATTTAAGAAACCTGCAAGTAAAGTGCTGGTGGCAGAAAGTTCAGAACAGGGAACAATGGAGAAAGATATCATACCAAGCCACAGGCCTTAATGGCCTATAATGCTCAATATATATCAAATATATTAACACTAATAAAAGATCTAAACACAAACACAAAACCAAAAATAAAAGTGGAACTGGAGTTAACTGAAGACAAGGTGATTCACTGAGTCCAATGTTATTTAACAAAATTATAAATAAAATTGTAAAAGATGTGGCCCAAATTAATTGGAACTTAGCACCTTTTATGTTTGTTATAAAACCAGTTTAGTTTTATTTGACAGGAGATGGAGTTTATTTTGTTGTTAAGAGATAGGGTGAGAAGGCCAGGCCATGCCAACTCTTTACGAACATTTGTAGCCTATATTCGTCCCCATCACTGAATACACATTTGTGGTTAAACGTATATTGAATTCTAAGACATATCACAGAGCTATATATACAGTAAATGTGTGCCGTGTTTACGACCTATTATTAAAAATTACAATCATATATGTTTAAATTAACGTAATACTGAATGCTCGAGTTTGTTATGTTGTCCCACTAGCATTGCAGAATTGCAGCGTTGTGCGTTTGACATACGATAACTAAAAGTGCAACGTCTGTTTGTAAATACGGAACTGCTGCTTGTTGCATGTGTCGCTTACATTTAATTGTTATCACGACACAGAAACTTGACACATATCTTATCTGGCGCAAGTTATGCAGTTTTTGTGGGCTAATTGCGTGAACTTTTGTATTTACTGGATTACAGTTTGTTTCACACTATTCACTAAGAACCCATGATCAAATTAGTTTAAACAAAAATAATACAAAAATGAAGGCACTACCGGGCTACCAACTAGGAAATAAAAACATATACATTCTGTACTATGCTGACGACGCGGTGTTAATCGTAAATACAGAAAATAAACTACAATACCTCATCAACTTGTTACCGTGGCTCAATCTTACAAAATGACAGAACTAAATTCATGAAAATATCAAACAAACCTATACGATGCAAACTAGAATTATAAAGAAATATGATCGGGCGATGGGAGTTCCCATTACAAGATAGAAATGTCAACCAAGAGTGCTTCACCATGCTAAGCAGAGCTCAAGAATCGCTGGCTTTCTACAAGATGTCACATAGAGAAACAAGCATATGTCAGTAAAAGGTAAAGTACAATTGCATAAAGCGATAGTAAGGCCCATAATGACATACGGAGCGGAAACCCGCCCAGAAACTGCTAAACCACAGTAATTATTAAGAACAGCCGAAATTGGCACCTTAAGAACAGTCATAGGAAAAACAAAATTAGATCATATACGTAACGAAGATGTAATGCAACGTAGCTGATATTGTGAAATTTATAAATCACAGAAAAAAGAATGGAACAACCACTACAAAAAAGCTCAAACGATAGACTTATTCGAATAGCACGTGACTTAATACCACCAGGAAAACGTAATTCAGGGCGACCTTACAAAAGATTGAGAGAAAGTTGGATCTCAATGTCAGGGGAAGGACCATAAGAAGCCTGAAGAATCATAGGCTACAAATGCCTAATTAAAGACGAAGAAGAATAAGTATTAATATAAACGCAATTTAAATACCTATTACCAAGATAAAATACTAAAAGTGGCGTGGTTCTATTATATGCATTTTTAAACCACATGAAGAGCGCGTAAGAAAGCTATGGTTCTTTGGAAACTAGTTTTATTGTACTATTTTCGACAGGTGACATAAACTTATACATTGATTCAAGCAAAGGTTTTTTATTAGGCATTCCTACCAGTACTGCAATGTTTGATTGTCGAAGATAGTGTTTTACCCTTTTTCAATAAACTCTTTTTCACAATTAATTCAATTTCAAAATTTTTATATCTGAATTATATCCTATACACTAGTTGATCTTAGTAAAGATCATAATATAACGAAGAGAACTTAACTACTCTTTGTTTAGTTAGTAAAGTTTAGCTTAAATTATAAAGAACAATAATCTAACTTAACGTAATTTTTCCGTTATATACGAGACGTTAAACACATGAATGTGTTTCGAGCAAGTTTTCCCAGACTTTTTTAATACCTATTTAATTTTTTTATGAGCTAAGAAATACAGTTGACATAAAAGCACAGTTAAATAATACAAAACCAAATAGCTTTTCACACATTTTTAATTTGGAGTCGAAACAACACCACCTAGAAGGAAGGCCAAAAGGCTCTGACCTCACGGGATTGCTACGTCGACAATAGTACGTTCTAAATGACCCTTGTGTGAATTTCGCATATACATTGTAACGTGCGTTAAAAAAACATTATCGAGAGGGTTTTGAACTAGATTTGGTCTTACGACTGCATGTCGGTGATTATTACATCGCTCTATCCAGAATTCAGCGCGCTCGGTCACTTGCGTAGTCAGTTGTCAAAGTGAGGTTATGAACCATAAAATAAGTTACGACATGACTTTCAAAAATTACTGTTTGACACAAGGCCACTTGATAACGGTTTTTAACGCACTTTACCTGTACGGTGCTTGCAATTGAGGCGCTGATTTTAAAAGCAGCATAAGTCCAAAAATAAAGTTTTGAGAAAATCGATAAAACCTGTTTTTCTTCAAACGTCAGTAAAATGTGTCATTATACTGCTAGATTGATGATGCTAAACTGTCAATTTTTTAATTTGGAGTCGAAACAACACCACCTAGAAGGAAGGCGGCCATGCGGCAGATAATATTATCTACCGCTGACGAGATATAGTAATTTAAATTCAATCAAAATTTAATTAATCATAATTCCGCAACCGACACAGCCAATCCAAAAATGTTTTGTATACATACGTAGTTTTTTACGTAGGGGAGATCCGGCCGTGATGGACCCCTTTTTGAAATTTGTAATTTATTCATAAAAAATAATAAATAATTTTATTGTTAAAGACTTATACGCCTAGAAAAAATCTTTGCTTAACAGAAAAACAGGTAAAAACAAGTCTATTATTCATTATTTTTATTTTATTTATCATAATCGGCAAAGCAACTAAGTACGCCATCATACTGACATCAGGCAATGTTGGCACCCAAACAAAATTTTCAAAAAACACAATGTTGTTATACATTTCTGGTTACATATAGGCCTTAGAAACTATAAAAAACATTTAAACACAAAAGCAAAATATAAAAACATTAAAAAAACAAATATAAACACCAAATATTACCTACTACCGCAGACAAAATATACGAGTTACTAAACAAATACTAACAATATTGATAAATTATTTTTAAACTAAATGCATAAGTCACAAGTGCACTTCTTTGATCTTCTGTCAACTTCTGCACACTCTGTATGGCACCAGCTGTTGACAACGAATCCACATATCCCCTTTTCTGGAATTCGAATACCATTCGTTGCAGAAAATGCACGCCACGTCGCTACTTTCGTCTTCTTCAGAAGGTTCTTCTTCAATATCTTGTTCTTCATTTTCTTTGCCTTTTTAGCTGAGATCCGTTCTTTTTTCCCTTTTTTCCCTAGCTTTAATGTTTTGTTTTTCTATGTCCGGAGTATTATTCAAAATATCCAATTTATCTTTTTTTGTTCGTTTTCTGTTCCATCCTATTTCAAGCTGTGGTAGGGGAGAGAGTTTTTTTAATAAATAAAAACAGTTTTGTAACCATTCGGGTATGATGGCACCCTGTTCCAACATAACCGGAATATCAGGATGCCATCAAACCCAAATAATAACCATTTAAAAATTTTCCGCTAAAAAATCTAAACCGCCTTTCATAGACCGTTACACCTGTGGCAGTAAATTAGGTTAGGTTCGTACTAAAGCCGGGAAAATAAACAATAGAGTTCTTAGTTTTATTGTCGTCAGGAAATAAATTTAAAATATAGTAAATAAAAGGTTTTAGGCGTACCTTTTTCGACAAATACAAGTATTTTTACCAAAAATGTTCAGAAACACACGAAATTACGACTGCCACTACTAGACTCGTTACCAATTAGAAATGAGTGTTACCAACTCAGGAAATATACAAAGTAGCAGGGGTGCCATCATAGCCGGGGGTCCATCACGGCCGGATCTCCCCTAAATTCGAATTTTATAAACAAAAGTACATCATCCTATTTAAAATTCCAAAGTTACCCTCTACCCCTCGAAACAGAGAAGGGGGTAATTATAAAACATACTTTTAAATATGTCCCTACCCCCCATCTCCCTATTACCTCACCAAAATTTAATGAAAATATTTGAAACCGTTTTCGAGATATTGCCTTGTAACACTTAAAAAACACACCTAGTATAATGGCTAAGCATTTTAAGTAAAATACCAGTCCGTTTGTTTAATGGTTGTCGTTATTAAACATAATACCGAGAAAATTGTGGTCATTATAATATAGAATGTCTAAGAATTTTATATAATGATTGTACAGTTACGGCCAAATAAAACCGGGTAGTACTTTACTCTATTGTGAATTGCTATTAAATCACCTAAGAAACATAATAAATATTATACACCAAGTGAATTAAACATATGTTTATTCACGAAAAGATTTTGGGCTCACAAGCACACAGTGCGAGTGAGATCAAATCTTTGAGTTAATAAATGTTTAATTCACGTGGCGTATATATGTTTTTATTAAATTTTGACAACATTTTCAATACAAAATTTAAAAATATTCAAATTTATAGCGCATGCTGCTCTTAAATCACTTATCAAACAACAAATAAAACAGCACACTTACTGTGTGCCAAACGTCAAAGTGACGTTTGTCACCTGCTTACAGCTATACACAAAATTGAAAATAAATGACATTAAAAATATTCAAATTAAGATAATTATATATTACACACTACAAAGAGAAAGAATAATTGAATGTAAGTATTTGTAGAAATCATAAAAATATGTTGTTCTTCATTGAAACGTTTTTAAAACTTTAGTGAATTTAACTTGTTTAATTCTCTAGTGAATTAAAACGCTTTTATTTCTCTTGTGAATCATAGAGTGTTTATGAAGGTTGTTATGGAGTTAATAATGTCACTTTAAACTGTCAAAATTGAATAAAAATTAAAAATGACATATTAAGAATTCAAATTGTCAAGGTACTGTCAAGTACAAGCCTGATTTACCAACGTTTATGAAAATGACATAGAAGTCAAAATGATGGTCGTTTTTATTTGGCCGTAACCGTGCGTTGCAGGCAATATGTTATGTTGCGTTTTGTTTGAGGTTATGTTAAATAACAATTTTCCAGGTTGTGTGTTGTTCTAGCTTGTTCAGGTTAGTTGCAGCCTTTGATCGTGTGTGTGGTAAACATTCTTACATATTCATTTTGTAATTTTTTGCTATTAGTTTGGTTAGCGAATTATCGATTGATGGCTCTGGTGATGAGTCCACCGGTCGTTGCCTGATGCTAGTAATGAGTTTGCCTATCATAATACCTTCAAATTTTGCTAGAGAGTTGGCGTACACCCGCATTAAATGCATTGGCTAATAAGCGGTAACTTTTACTTAAAAAAATATATCGCATATTGCTCATGACGGAATATATAGTACGTCTAGAAAGTATCCGGAAAAAGCAATTTCTTTTTAGCTGCCCGCAAATAAACATATTCGACATATAGGATTGTCTTTTGTTTTATACATGACCCTGGCAATACGGATGAAACATTTTAGAAGCACAAAACTTCTAAAAGGAAGTTTCATGATATTTCTTAAAACTATAAAATTCCGCATACTTTCTAACGTATTATAATTATATAATACCTAGGCAACATATGAAAATAGTATTAAGAGATGCATTTAATAAATAACCTGACTTTGCTAGATATTATATAGACTTAAAATTAGACTAACCCTTACTAATAATCGAACCATATTCATACAGGATAAGCATTATAGGCCATATTCTTTTTAATATTCACAGATCTAGGGAAATGCTTAAAAATGTTGATATAGCATAATAAAAATAGTACATTTAAAAATTAAACTGTGCCTTGCTATGCTGAAAAATGTTGCTATGCAAAAAAGTGTCACTTGTCTAAACGATTTTGTATTTAGAAATACAGTACATTTCTCTTTAGTAACTAAAAAGTAGCATATTATGCAACACGCGAGAAAAGTGTTTTCCGCGCTCGGCGCGTTGTTTATCTCGGCTTCGCATCGATTAAGAGCTCACGCCTTATACAGAAAAGCTACACTTTTCTCAACTTGTACAATTTACTATTTCCTAATCCCACATACGAATCTGGCAGTTTCTATACAGTCAAGTAGGCACAAACAATTACAATATCATTCTTCTGGTCGGTACCAAAAAGAACGTGTTTGTTATGAAAATAATGCACAATTCACAGTTATACAGTGGACCAAATATGTCATTCT
The DNA here is from genome assembly GCA_940337035.1 of Agriotes lineatus. Taxonomy (NCBI): domain Eukaryota; kingdom Metazoa; phylum Arthropoda; class Insecta; order Coleoptera; family Elateridae; genus Agriotes; species Agriotes lineatus. Next base: position 142,428,193 of record OW679195.1, on the reverse strand, counting down.
AACCTAAAAACTACTGACAATATGCCATTTTAACCTAAAAACTACTGACAATATGTCATTTCAACCTAAAAGCTACTGATAATCTACTGACATTGTTACTTGTCACAATAAAGCTGCCTTTCATTAAGTTGCAATTATGTGTCGAAAGTGTATTGAACGCTCGTGTTTTAAGTCATTGGGCTTCGCTACTCTTCGCCTCGTTTTTCAAATACTCTCAGGGTATAGCCACTTGCTCGACTTGTTATGTAATAGACAGTGAAATCAAAAATAAACTCGATCGCGGGAGCCATTGAAAACAGTAAATCTTGCCTAATTTGTAGCACGCTTTTTATTGACATAATAATATAATTTTTTTAAGTATAAAATTTATTTTTGAATCTTGTTTAACTTATCCACATGTTATTTTAATGTTACGTGCCCATTTATTCTATAAATTCCACTGGTAATTTGGTGAAGAGCATATATTCTGCCAACTTGGTCGGATTAGTCTCTCTGTCCAAGGTTACTGCAAATGACAGCTCTTAGCTGTCAAAATACGTATCACAAAGCAACCACTAATAGAGCGGCAAAATTTAAATACGCCATTACTACGATATTTGGATTAATCAAGGATATGCTGTCAATACCAATAGAAATTTTGCATATACATAATTTGCCTTCATCATTTTAAAGTTTTGAACCGCATAAATCGGAATATGCAAAATCTTTATAGATTCTGAAGTTTACAATAATTATGGAAAATTCAAACAAAATATTTGCGAATAACAAATATATTTTAAGTAATTCAAATAGCAATATTGTTTAATAAGTATTGTTAATTTTAAAATTGCAACAATTTACTTTGGTTCAAAATGCTTTTCACGCATTTTAAATGATTTGTCGGTGTCAGTTTGACGTATGAGTTTACTATTTACGCACTTTTCAAAAAGCGGACAGGTGACACCAGCGCCTTCTGACGGGTAGGCCAATCTCTAACAATTATTTGATTTGACAGATGCATTCAGAAAACGTTTCTATTAGCAGGTTTTTTTATGCCTTTGGGAAATTTTACAGTGACCTTTATATGACACAGTGGCGACAATCGAGTGTGACTTTTTTATTGGTCGCTCGAATCGACCGCCATTAAGAGGCAAAATTTGTTGATGCTTTTGTTTGTTTATACCAAATCGAGGTTAGCAGGTTAGGTTTTGCGTCAGTTTATGTCAAATTCGAGGTTAGCAGGTTAGATTTTGCGTAAGTTTGTGTCAAAACTGACGCAAAACCTAACCTGATAACCTCGAATTTGACATAGAGTTACAGTGCCACCAACATATTATTTATACATTGTGTAGCCATGACCATTCAAAAACGTTCAACTTATTAAAGTTGGTAGGCCATTGGCCGCCATTTTGTGGCAAATTGTGCCTATTGTCGCCACTGTCTCTATCAAGGCACTGTAGGAAATTTGTGTCTCATACACTAAATCGGCACAATTTGAAACAACACTTCTTTACATACCGACCTAAGAACAGAAAATAGACAGGAAGGCGCATTTCTTTTGACTCGGCTGTAACATCTAGGCGACGGAAACGGCCAGTTTGAAAACCCATTTAATATGACTAATGAGGTGTGATACCGGTTTGACAGTTGTGGGTTTTAGTTAGTTTGAGACTAATTTTGGCTGTTCTCAGACTGTTCCATCAGTAAGTATTAATATTACTTTTCACTTCAAATAGAGAGATAATTTCTTTAAACATGTCACTTGTTATACGTACTTGTACACAACAATAGTCATGGGCATAGAAGGGAACGTATAATGGGGTCATTATTTGTAATCACACAATCTGAGGAAGCAATTTAAATTACAGACAGTGACTAAAGTCACACAAACTCACATGTAGTCATAAATCACATAGTGTAAAGTGCCCTTAATAAAACTGTTGAAATTGTTTCCTGCACATGCACCATCTCGATATGATACGCCACTGCCAAAAGGAAACAACCATTCGCCATTTTGAAAACCCATCGCGGTCGCACGGATTTCTTACAAATGCGGCTTCCTGTCTATTTTATGTTCTAAGATACCGACCCATCATTAATTATAGTTTGGTTCCCAACCTTGCCGAGTGGCGACACTAGCGCCCTCCGACGGGTGAGCCCAACAATTATTTGACAGGTGCATTTAAGAAACGCCTCTTTTAGTGGTTGCTTTGTGATACGTATTGAGCCGTTGTTAAATATTTATGTGGTTAGGGGCTTTTAACAAATTGTGCCTATAAATTTGGTTTCATTTACATATTTTTTTATATCTGTGTAGCTTATTAGATTTTGTCAAAGTCACACGAACTAATAATACAATTATTACTTGTAGCTCAAATGTAGTTTTGTATGTGCAGTGTAGACATTGGCCATATTTTTCATAGGCTCTCGCTATCAATTTTATTTTTGATCGCTCTGTACTATACACAATTTGAAATCTTAAACACTTGCATTTGGAAACCATAAATTACTACAAAACAAGTGTACCACTAGTGCCAGATTTAGTATAGCCCATCATAACATTTACTTCGTAAAAAACACGAAATTTAATGAGATATCAAGAATTAACTCTGATTATCAATCTTATATATATTTCTAAAAGTCCTGACTGACTCACTGACTCACTCACTCATCAACGCCCAGCCCAAACCCTTGGACCTAGAAAGCTGAAATTTTGCACAGAGGTTCCCTTTATGATGTATACAAGGAATAAGGAAGGATATTTCGAAATTCAACCCCTAAAGGGGTAAAATGGGGGTTCCAATTTTGTATGGAGAAATAATATTAAATAGACATTTCGACTTGAAACTTCGTAGGAGTACTCCTAAAAACAAATAATCAAACACGTATTTCGTGATTTTCCGAAAATCAACCCCTTAGGGGGTGAAATGGGGTAAGTAAGCCTAAAAATCGATATGGGTGTCGTTATTGAGGTTTTTTGGGACGTTGATTGCGAAAATTACATTTATTTTTAAGTCCAAGACGGTGAACATGACATAAGGGAAGAAACGGGACGGGACGGGACTAGACTGGACGGAACGGGATGGACTGGACGGGACGGGATTGAGCGGGACGGGACTAGACTGGACGGAACGGAACGGACTGGACGGGACGGGACTGAGCGGGACGGGACTGGACGGGAAGGGAAGGGACGGAACGGGACGGGACGGGGCGGGGCGGGTCGGGGCGGGGCGGGACGGACGGGACGGAAAGGGAAGGAAAAGGATGGGATGGAAGGGGAGGGAATGGGATGGAAGGGGAGGGGCGGGACGGGACGGGAAGGGACGGGACAGGACGGGAGGGAAAGGGGCGAGACGGGACGGGACGGGACGGGACGGGACGTGACGGGAAGGGTCGAAACGGGGCGGGGCGGGGCGGAACGGAATGATACGGAAAGGAAAGGGAAGGAATGGGATGGAAGGGGAAGGGACGGGACGGGACGGGAAGGTACGGGACTGGACTGGAAGGGACTGAACAGGAAGGGACTGGACGGAAAAGGAAGGGACGGGACGAAAAGGAACGAGACGGGACGGGACGGAAAGGGAAGGGGAGGGAAGGAACGGGATGGAAGGGGAGAGGCGGGACGGGACGAGACGGGACGGAACTGGACGGGACGGGACGGGACGGGACGGAATGGGACGGTACAGAGACGGGGACGGAGAAAGGGACGGGGACGGGGATAGGATGGGATGGGATGGGATGGGATGACAGAAAATAATTAGTCATTATTTAATACACAAATAACGAACCTTGCGCGAACGAAGTCGCGGGTAAAAGCTAGTACTTGTATAAACTTTAATGCGTTAATATAAACTTTCTATTCGTACATGTATGCATAAGTGAAGCTGCGTGCATCCGTTACGCTGCATTCTCACCGATCGGACGTACTCGTCCCCGATAAGGGTAAATCTTTCAGTACCAGAATGCTGGCTAAGTGGTTTTGGTTTTCATGGTTTAACTGAGTGATTCAATATTATCAAATCGTGCAATTAATTGTAAAACGACTTTCGTTTTAGTGCAAAAACTGATTCAAATAATCAATTGGCAGACTAAAGAATTTGTCTAAGATGAGTGGTGCAGAGAGGAAACTGGAGAAGAATGAGAAAAGTAGGTGACCACCCAGCCTAGGCTTCAAGTGGTAAAAGAAGAAAGGCTAAAGGTGCTAGAACAAGGGAGACTGAAGGTAGCCAAAAACTCTCTTCCCCTCCAGTTTATCACGGGCGTGTTAAGCTAGCAGATGATGAAGTTGTATAAAAACATTTTTGGATTATATATTTATAATAGACGTCTAGTCAAATTATATACATCTGACCCGTGTACGCATTCTTACTCGTCTTTAGACATTTTTAGAATATAAATTTTGCTTTAAGAACATATGTTACAGTATCTATGTATTAATTCTAGCGTTCTAAAGGCTCCGAAGAACACTGTTTGTTTTCATCTAGGAGATGGAAACATTTGCGTTTGTAAATAAAAGATTTTAGAATATAAAACACAAAAATTTCAAGCTGTTGCTCAACGGCAAAGAATAATGATCTAATATTAAATTAAATAAAGTGAAGATCGCTAGTTTATAAACTACAAAGGGACCTTGCTACAATAAGAGGCCATTGTTGCCACTGCCTAAATAATAATTAGAAGTATTAAATTAAATTACTGTGATTCAGCATTTTTTTCAAAAGATCTCCTTAATAATAAATAAGTGATACAAACGTATAATCCAGTAATTTCTGTCATGGATAGGGGTTGGCCATGATTTGGGTGTTAGGTTACCAGACAAATTCATCCAAATTTATAAAAACTTCAAGAGACTAGATTGTTTTAATTTGACGGCGTTGTTAAGTCGGCTCTATTAAATTTGGTTGATGAATTGACAGCTAAGTATGAATACCTATAAAACATAACATTAAAAATAAATTTTTCCTACGACTGCTTCTAAAATCAAGCTTTCGCCTTGTTGACGTACGTCAAAAATTGATTGTTTTGAATCAGTTCCTCGCGGCAGCTGTCATACGTAAGTATATAATCGTGAATCGTAATACATAGCAACATACATAAATTTTATATAAGCTTTCATGATGATTATATACCTAAGTCGGCTAGTGGTCAGCTATTTGAAAACGTCAAAGTTGACAGCTGTCACTGTGAATATGATTTAAACCTTTTTTCGCGATTTAAAGTTACTTGTGCTTTATTTGGTGTATTGTCGGTGTTTAAGTGTCAAGAAAAATAAGAAATGGGCGATAAAATATCCAATTCTGATGTAAAAACTTGCACGTCGCTGGAAATTTTAAAAATGGCAAAAAACACCAGTTTAAACCTATTTTCGAAAATTTTACAGTCGTAGGAAAAATCTTGTATGCAACACGAGCGAAAAATGCATTAGGCGTTCGTTCGAGTTTTTTCGGACCTCGCTTCGCTCGGCCTGAAACTTTCGAACTCACGCCTAATGCATCATTTTTCGCTCTAGGTACATAAATAACTATTATACATTCTAATCCAAAAGAATGTAGCACGATAAACAGCCTAATCGCAAGGAGAAAGGTGTCATCCTTATACATATAGCCAACCCCTATCTGGAAGAGGCAAATAGATAATAAATACATCTTTATATATATTACAAATTGTTGACCAAGATATTTACTTTCAGCATCGCTGTTGGCCATAGGCAGTGGTTTTCAAATTGGTTGGCCATCCCCATCAGCTTTGAAACTATTATCAGGAGATTTGGGGTTCGAAGTGAGCAAAGATGAAGTTTCATATGTGATTATGATAGCACCACTTGGATACATAATTGGAAGTCCACTCAGCGGTTTTCTTTTGGACAAAATAGGACGAAAGAATACCTTGCTCTTATTATCAGTACCTCAAATAGTGCCTTGGATATTAATAGCTACTTCCATTAACGTGCCCATGCTATACATAGCCCGATTCATTACAGGAGTGGCGGATGGAGCACTTTTTACTACTTTACCGATATACATGTGCGAAATTCTTGAACCAAAAGTAAGAGGATCTCTAGGAATGTGCCATTCTTTAGGAATTGTTACTGGCGTTTTCCTTATCAACTGCTATGGGTCATATGTATCGATTCGAACAACTGCTTGCATTTCTCTCACCATACCGGTCCTTTTTCTAATTTCGTTCATATGGATGCCCGAATCTCCATATTATTGTCTTATGAAGAATCGCAGTAACGATGCGCGAAAAGCATTGAAACGATTACGAATGATGCATGACGTTGAGGACGAGTTATCAAAAATAACGGCAGACGTGCAGAGGCAAATTTCCGAACCTGGCAGTCTCAGAGATGTATTTACCATCAAAAGCAATTTAAAAGCCTTTTTGATTATTTTTGGATTACGAACGCTTCAGCAAATGTCTGGTGTATCTGCACTTGCATTCTACGCGCAAGTTATATTCAAACAAGCTGATGGCGGTTTGAACCCAGCTGAGTCTACTATTGTTTGTTGTGCAATTCAAGCGCTTGTTACAATATGTTGCTCTAGAATGATCGATCGATGTGGAAGAAGACCTTTAACGATAGGATCTAGCGTAGGTTGTTTCATCGTATTATGGGCCATGGGTTTCTACTTCCTATTTCAAAGCATGGGCTATGATGTCTCCTTTTTGTGGTGGTTACCTGTTGTAGATATGATGTTGTTTTACGTTATTAATGCTATAGGTCTGCTCATGGTTCCCACTTTAATGGCAGGAGAACTATTGTCGGCTAGCGTAAAATCAAAAGCTTTGGGTATAATCAATATTTACTTAGGGCTGAGCACAAGTGGTTCATCAAAACTATTCCAATGGTTGGATCAAGATTTTGGAATGCACATGCCATTTTTTACTTTCGGGTTATGTTGTATAGTTGGTGCTCTATTTTGCTATTACTGTGTTCCAGAAACTAAAGGAAAGACATTAGAAGAAATACAACAGGTTCTGAAAGGCAATATACCTAAAGGAAAACAAGAATGCAATGTTACCCGATTGTAATAACGTAAACTTATAAATACCGGATGACCATAAATGGTTGTGATTTTTTTATTAGGTTGGCACTGTTTATGTTGGTAGCACTGTACCTAAGTCTATGTCAAATTCGAGGTTAGCAGGTTAGGTTTTGGGTCAGTTTTGACACAGACTAACGCAAAACCTAACCTGCAAACCTCGAATTTGACATAGACTTACAGTGTCACCAACATAAACAGTGCCAACCTAAGAAAAAAAATCACAACCATTTATGGTCACCCGGTATAAGATGTGACAATTGCATATAAAGTGAACACTGCTGAAAATATGTTATGTCTGTTAAAAACCAGTGTATATGTATACTGTAAATTGTTGACAGTAGGCAAAAATTGGCCGAACCGCCTGCTTACTTAATAGGATAATAATAATAAAAATAAAATTTTCATGCAACCATTCACGTACAACTAATATTAAGTATAATCTATGATAAATAATTTTGATAATTGTTATCAATTTAAGTGTTGCAGATTAATAAATATACAGTACTAATATAGTGGACTATTCAATTCACCAGTCATCTGTCAAAAAATGACGTTTATTGACTAATCAGAAAAATATGAGCTGTTATTTCTCTCATATCCATAATAATGCGTAATTACTACAGTTTCTGTCAGTTTAGTAATGACAAAAATTCAAACGTCAAAATTTAATCGCTGTTAAAAGTGTACCAAAATCGAATCGCTTGTCAATAAATTTAACATTATTATTATTATAGGAGCTTCGACAACTGAATTTTATCTATTTATTCAAGAAATAATTACGCCGAACATCCCGCATGCATGTAAACTAGCTTGAATAAATTTTTACTATTTTCTGTCAAATTTTTTTTCTCTGAAGAAATATATCACGTAAATTGTCCACCTCAAAATCCCTCGTGCTACGCACCACAGTGGGCGATTCGGAGGTAACTTTTCCAACAATCAAAGAACTCTTCACAAAATCAAGATATCGTAGTAATTCTTTCGGGAGGCTATAGTTTAGTTGTTGCCGCATAAGGTAAAAATAGTCCGCTACTGATTGTGGTATTATTTGACCTTGAACTTTTTGGGAAAAACATGGCTTTTTTGAAGAAAAAGGAATTTTGACGAGTAAAACATTCCGGAAAGTATGATCCAACTATGTTTTTATCAGCAAACATGTTAAATTTTTCATAGTCCCTGACAAAAACATAGTTGGATCATACTTTCCGGCATGTTTTACTCGTCAAAATTCATTTTTCTTCAAAAAAGCCATGTTTTTCCCAAAAAGTTCAAGGTCAAATAATACCACAATCAGTAGCGGACTATTTTTACCTTCTGCGGCAACAACTAAACTATAGCTTCCCGAAAGAATTACTACGATATCTTGATTTTGCCAAGAGTTCTTTGATTGTTGAAAAAGTTACCTCCGAATCGCCCACTGTGCGCACCCGGGATTCTTGTTGAGAGGCAAATTTACTTGACAAATTTCTAAGCAAAACATTCTGACAGAAAACTTCTAAATTTAATCGGCTATTTTAATGCACTTGGGATATTACTGTTCAATATATGTTCCTAGAAAGTATTCAAGAGAATATAGACCATTCATGAGGTTAGAAACCAATAAAAATGCGCAATTTTCTTTAGTTTCCAGTTATTTCAGTAACTATAGCGATATCGATACTATAAACCTTTGTATAACCGGTGTAATACCAACCTTTGTATAATCGCACTTATTAAAATCACATAGCCTTGCAAAAATTTGACAAATATATAGGGTTTGGCAGAATTATGTTATCATTTTCAAAACGCCTTAACTTTTGAACAAAAGAAACACAATACTTATTCTTATCACAAATTGTTCTACAAACATTTGGATTTCATAATCTATTATTAAACCTTCCAATTGACTACCATTTTCTTCAATACAAGCCCGAAGTCGTTCAGTGAAATTTACCATGACTACAGAGAATTTCGTCGGGGTAGCCCCAATTTCGGCATAAGTGCAGGTTTTTAACTGGTCTATGTTAAAACGTATGGAAACAACTTTCTCTCGGCTAGCCTCATAGAAAAAAATGTGGGGCTGTCAAGTCCGGTCTACTTGATGCCCAGGAAATATTGCCGAAACGCATAAATGCAATTCTTACTCGTTCAATATTTTTACTTCCCTCGTCTAAAAGATGAACGAAGTACTGTAATCGCGAAAAAATCACCTTTCGAGATTTTTTCAGATCTTTACATTTCAAGATTCCTAGATGACGAAAACCAGGTTTTCTCAATTCCGTTTGTCTGTCTGTCTGTCTGTCTGTCTGTTTGTTGGAGATATAAATCAAAAACTATTTCTCTGAGGAAGAAAATATTATGCATACACATTATATATCTACCTGGCATGAAACCGAGAAAATTTCAGACAGGGCGAGCACCTTAAAAAATAAAATTTTGTTTATATTTCATTTAAATTAGCAATATATACAAGTAATAATTTGTACATAGCGTAGGCGCTACATCGTTGGGCCGCGCGAAAGACGATAAGCGATGTCACCGCGGGCAGACGCAGGGGTTTCACCGCGCACCTAAAGAAAGGATTTCCTCCTCCAAACGATCCGGCTTGAACTGGTGATTACACCAGCCCAGGGTATATAAGGAGAAAACGAAGCCAGTACAAGACAGAATTTTTCCCGAACCTCTTACTCAAGAGGGGCTCCAGGCTCTTCGAGAATTTCCCTGGTTCTTCTCCCTCAGCTAGTTTCACCAGGAAAGTGCCGTTGTGTGCTATCCGGTGAGAACACCGCCAAACTACCCGCTTGTTTCGTCTCACCAGGAGCGTGCCGCTGTGTGCTATCCGGTGAGAACACTGCCACACTATCCGCTTGTTCCGTCTCACCAGGAGCCTGCCTCTGCGTGCTATCCGGTGAGAAGTTCGCTAAATAACCCGCTGATTTTGCCAATCAGTGCATACAAAATAATTCACCAGGTCCCGTTCACTCAGCGGACAATTTAAATCCGTGTAGCTAATTCTCACTAGTTAAAACGCCTAATTAGCCGGCTTTAAAACTATTAATTATGACCTGGACGACGTAACGCGAGAGCGGCCTAAGGTTCGCCTGAGAAAATCCAGTCTGTATGTAGCCGCAACGAAAGCAAGACATCCCGACGAGGCTATGTTAATAATTTCCAACGTTTTAATTCCTGGACCATTTCACGACAGCGGCGAGCCGCGGCCTAAATTCACATTTCTCCGGCGATTGCCGCCTGCAGAGCCCGAGCTTAATTCAAGTGCAGCTCCAGTCAGCTGAACGTGTGAAGCCTTCCCCAGCGAGGAATCAGCTAAACACGCCGGCCGCCGGTAAGTCCGCCACGCTCCAGACACCTGCCGTTCGCGATAACACTACTAGATCTAGGTATGCATGTAATTTGTTATAATCCTGTCCGCACGTTCATCTATTCAGAAGTTTAAAATTAAATTGAATGTTTACGTTCCGCTAGTAGGCGAAATCCATTAACCACTGTCATTTTCTTCCTTCAGGCTTGCCGATCCGTCTACGAGCCATTAGAACTACTCTATGCATAGGCTCGTCCATAAGTGACTGACAGGGCCCGAATCCGAGCGAACGAAATCCACTATTAGAAGAGTCCTGATTTAGTTACAAGCATTGCTATATTTTTATTTCCTGTCTTTTGAATACAATTTAATTTGATATGTATCTAGCTAAAACTTATTATACGTTTAGAAAAGCTATTCTGTCTTCTATTTTGGGTAACAAACTTGAGGTTATTAATTGACACCTTGGCTTTTCTGAGCTGCCCGGGCCGATATCGTTTCGGCAATTGTAGCCAGCATTTTAATCATTATAAATTAAAATTAAAATAGCCAGAACAGGCTACAACTTCCACCACCGGTATCGTTTTCTTTATTAGAAAATTTATTTAATTTATTGAAAATATTTTTACTCCAACTTAATTTTATTTTTAAAATTATTTAGTAATAGCATACTGCCGAACCCTGTACTAAAATATGATGGAATGTCAAATAATATCTAAAAATGTGCCATAATGTGTTGATTTGTAACTTCATCTTTGTACAATATTGCTATGGATGTGACAATAATTTTGTTGAAAACTGTATTGAAATCATATTACTTTGTAGTGAAGAAATGTAATCAGAGTAGACATCGGATTGTCATGGCAATAATAAAATCTGCAAACAAATCAATTAGGTATAGCAAGCCAAGCTTGGTGGCTGTTTATCAGTTTTTATTAAAAGTTGTATAATTTATTGGGAGTGTCTAGTGGGAACCGTGGAAGATTGGTTAGTCTTGATAGTACTTCCGCCCAGGTAAAATAGTGATTCGAAGTTGGTCGAGCAGTAGTTGGTGTTTTCGATAAAGTTTTTGGACGAACAGGCAGCGTAAGTCTAAGGCGAGTGTGAACGAGGCAGTGGTTTGCCCTGTTTGGAGCCCTAAGACGGGACAATAGACAGAGTGGTGCAGAGAAGCAGAGACGAAAGTTTCTGGAGGCAACCAAGCAAGGGCGCAGGGGCCTACAGCCAGTCGTGGGATTAGACTGCGGACCCCTATTATCCATCGCAGGAGCAGCAGAACAGGTCAGGAAAGTGATTCTAGAAAGCATTATTCTTAAAATTGTGATGTGGCGTTTCTTTTATATCAACTTCCGGCACGATTTTTCCTTGAGTATTTTGCTTTGTGACGTTTATTTACTTACGCTTTTGTTGTCTCATAAGAAACGTATAACGACATAAAAGTGAACCGTTTCTGGAAGCATTGCGATTTTTTTGCCACAATTTGTTAGGTTGGAACGCTATATTTGAACTTGAGCTCCCATTAGCTATAATTTCCCAGTAGTTAAATGCGTATTATTCAAACCTTTTAGTTTTTAAAATTATTATAAAAGGACCCAAATATTGAGTTTGATAGCAAATGTATTTGAATTGGTTTCTGTAATTTAATAATACATACTTTCTAGGATGTAGAGACCCGACCCATGAGATAAGAGTCATTTTAGTCATTTTTATTATATTTATTTATTAATTGTATATTAAAACCTACGAAAACATTCATATCATTGTAATATATTTGAGACAAATGTGGTTTTTATTAGAAAAATCAATTTTAGTTTTCCGTTACTTTAGAAATTGCGTGGCTTGTTGCTAGATTTACCTAAAACTAATTTGAAAAAATAGTTTGGTTTATTGAATAGTCCCTCGAATACCATTCTTAGTCAAAGTTAAGTAGATTATGCATTACGCTTTGATACGATTAGGACGAGTGTGAGCGCAGTTATGTAAACTTTGACTACTCATGGTATTATAAGTGTAATAAATTAAGATTTTCAAACTATGCTTAATTGACTGAAGAGTTGTGAACAGATTTTCTTCAACTAATGTAAGAAAAATTATTGGACTGTAAAAGCGTTCTTACTGCTTTAGCTCCAAAATGAGCTTACGAATGTAGTGTTAAAAATTATAAATCAAAAGTTTTTGGGAATGTAAGCTCTATTAAAAGCAGTGGAATTATTTACCTAAAGTGTGACACCTTTGATGGTTTTAGTTTTAATAAACAACAAATGTGATTTTCCTAATAATTGCTGAAGTTCTGGTTCAGAAGCTTGGCAGATGCAAGGCGTTTGCCATTTTTTAGGTGATGTTCCAAAACCTCTGTGCTAACAACATAACGGTGAATATTGCAAATTATGAAGGTACACACTTTGGAATAATAATGTCAAATTTTCTCAAAACAAGGTTGAAAGATTAGTTAATTCAGCAACTTGTGTCTGCAATTGTGTTATCTGATCAGATTGATCTACCGAGTGTTTCACTTAAGGTGCGAACATAAGGAAATAGCATGGGAAATTATGTATATGCAGATTCCTGCTTGTCGCTTGAATTGATAGGATTGATATTGGTATCAATCGAAAGAAAAAGAAATGCGCTTAATTTGATACTACTTTTCTCGAATTTGTTGCTTGTTTAAGATAGAAATATCTTAAAAATTGTAATAAATATTTTGCATTTTATTTACAAAAAACAGACCAGCCATGATCAAATTTGTTTATTCCAAAATAAATGTTATTTTCTGTCAGTTATCAATCACGTATTTAACTAATTACTATGAACAATAATGTTGAATATTCTAAGGAAGAAAGGGCATTTATTATCAAAACATTTCACAGTGACGCCAGTTTACGCACAGTTCGTGATTTATTCTCGGTTAAATTTAATAATCGACCTATACCATTTGAATCAACCATTCACAAATTTGTGAAAAAACATTAAAGTCAAGTCGCTCACCTTAGTTCAGCAGACGGCAAATATAAAAAGAAAATGTTATACCTTTCGACCCTCGTTTAATGTTGTTGGAGTGAAATAGGGTTTAGTTAATGTGAAAAAAATCAACGACAAATGGTTGGGGGGGGGGGGGGCAAGTGCCTGAGACTTCCTAGTGCATTGTGGGAGATACATAGAAGCGGCCTGAAGCCTTGAAGTAAATAATTTGCTGTCTATAAGGTTTGAATGCAGCAAGCCAACATTGACACTTTAAATAAGCGCCATTTTCGCCGTGCATGGGGTGAGTACTCAAATTTGCGAAGCAGTCACTTATATTCGTGACATACTTTGTGAAGACATGACGTTAGTCGTCACTGCTGCACTAGAGCAAGAAGACGTAGCTTCGCCACAGCATTGAGTGTGATAACTTTCCACGCATTACATTGTTCAAGGTTTCGGTAACGCTATCCAAGGCGAGCCCAATTCAATGGTATACAGAAATTCTCATGGCCCAACTTCCAGAGAAATTTGATAGCGGAAATGTTTGCAGTTACGCGATAAATGTTTGCGTTCACTGTGTGAGAATCGCGTTTAAAGAATGCGCTTACATGTGTGAATCATGTCGGGTTTTTAGACACGCAATCGTTGACAGGGATTTTTTGCTTTTGTATTTTTTAAGTTTTATATGTGCTTAAATGTAATTGCGAGTAGTCCCAAGTTATGTCTCACGTAGGTTCTTCTAGGATATAACCGTATTTTCTTTGTGATTTGATAAGTGTTTTAAAGTGAATATATTTGTGTAAACAAATAGACTTTTCTTGTGATTGTTTGATGTTAGATCAGCCCAAAACCACCATAAGCGTGGACCAGCTTCCTGTTGTTTTAAAAATAGTGACACGTTGCAACCATGGCTGGGGTATTAAGGGGTATGTTATTCAGCTAGCAAAACAGACAAACATGGTAAATAATTATTAAAATACTATGGCGTATGAGAAGTTTTATTTAAATTTAACCTTCCCACGGAAGAGCTGAACGAAAGTACCTTTACAAAGAGAATGAAATACAGAAACATTTAACCTTATAGGTTTCTTTGCGCTGCCCGAGAGTACTTGCCATAGTGGACTTTGTGGATTTGTTGGAAAGTAACACGTGAGCACAGAGTCCGAGGCATCAGGCAAAGAAACAGCAGAGCTCAGTTGAATAAAAACTTGATATTTTAGCAGTTGCAGAAAGACTGTGGGAGTATATAGTCTTTGAACAATACCGCTTAAAGGAAGGTTTATAGGAAGTCTTCCTAATGTAGTGCAGTAGTAGTTATAGGTCACTACAATTATAGAGCGTTGCTTATGTTAGCAACACGTATACATTAAACAATTCAATAAAATACATCTATTCTGTTTTAGGTGTGGATTGAAACTGTTTTGACACCACAGCACTTGCAATTGAGTAATTCTAACATTTTCTGAAAAGTCGACACAAACAATATGATCCCCACATGGTGTAACCTGTAGAAAATTGTTGCATAGAACACGTAACTGTACTACTGTCAGCTACTTGGACATTTTTTAACAGAACTAAACATGATCTAACCAAAATTTTTGAACATTTTATAAGGTTTATTTGCAATTTCAATTTTTGGCACCAGGGTATGAACATATAGTATGAATCCAGAGAGGAGTGCGATAACACCAAATCATAATAATTTTTTAATTTTTTAGAATATTTTCAATTATTCGTTCCAAAAAAACATTGTTCCTAACTCTTTCGGGAAGAATTTTCCCGAATTCGCACAATATGCAGCACTCTCTTCGGTCGTGCTGCAAACAAAGTGCTCATTCGGGAAAATTACTTTCCCTAACTTGTTAGGTAAATAACTATTTTAGATCGTATCTGAATTGGGGTATACTATCCAGCCATGGTTGGATATCATTTTCATTCGGTAGGTACAGCATTTCACTCGGAAATGATTGATTGCCTTATAATGTTCGCATTTGCTTCAAAAACTGTTAATTTAATTTAATTTATTAACTTTAATTTTACTTTTGCCTCGGGTATAGCTGAAATGTCCATGAGTTCGTACTACTCGAATGTATGAATACAGAAATAAACAGTTTATTGATAAATCGTATAATGGTTCTACGTACAAAATAAATCTTAATTAGTATGGATATGTACATAAATATAAAATAAAACTTCTTTTGGTTTCTTGTGTTCTGTGTTGCTGACCGGACCGCATCCCAAATAGCACCCTAGTTTGGCTCGGTTGCTGCGCCTGGACCCTCTTAAAGAAAGTTCGAATGAAGTAGATGTGACTGCACGTTGGATTGAACGAGGTAACTCCGCCAGACTTAAAGCGGATCTGAAACAGGCTATATTTATGCCATCAATACGATCAAGCTGGATTGTTATGATTTTGCGGGCTGACAAATTCGATTGAGTAACTAGTTTTACGGTACTGGTGACGTGTGTAATTCGGATGTTAAGCTCGGCAGGCCGCGGGACTCCCTTGGGATATAAGTTTGGGACGCCAGGAATAACTTAAACCGGGCCTATTTCCCTGAAGCGACTTGGTTTTGCGGGAGTCGCTGGAATATTACTTGCGCCCTTCAGTGCGCCGGCCGGCAAAGTGTTTGGTGAACTACCAGGATGGTGTCGTTGAACTAACAATGCTGTTACTACAGGTGAGCTAGTATTTTAAAGAGCTTTTAGGTTATTTCTGCTCAATGTAACGTAGTGGACGTCGGGTGTGGGGTCCAGGTTAACAGACTGTCCTACGGACGGGGTCCCCTCACATGGCAAAACTTTGTCAGGTTCACGTTAGGTAAAGGAGTTCTACGTTTCCGTTACTTACAAGGCAGAATTGGGTCAGGTTCGGGTTGAAAGTGATGCCCTACGAGGCAGGTTTCTGTCAAAAGGGTAGAACTAGGCCAGGAAAGTATTAGGAGGAGGAAAATTTAGGAACCCAAGTCACACGACGCAAGTGATTGAAATGGATGCGAAAATTGCTTTTATACTTTTTGGTTCGCGTTATCGGTGCAGTCGCTCCAGGTACAATTAAGTGGGGGTGGAGTGGTGCGAGCTTCTACGAGACTAGGTGCACCGCTGGTAGACATCTTCCTATCTTCTGTTCGAGCGTTAGGGCGATGTAACAGCAGATTGTGATGAAATAAGCGCCGTACAAATTTCTGGCATACCGGGTGACAATAAAACTAAGGCCATGCTTATTTAGTTTTTATTTATGAACTTATTTGGATGAAATTCAGTACGATAATACTACACTTAATTTCTGTTTAACATACAGAAATAGTCAAAATGGTCGGCTTCCACTTTCACTAACTTTGATTTTTTAAATAGTTACCCTATATATATTTTTTTCGAAATCTACGACTGAAATTACATGCGATACATAGTATTTCCAATTTTTTCATTTTTCCAAACTAAAAAAAATGTTTTCTTAGTTTTACTAAATTTCAGATAAGCATGCAGTACTTGGAACTAAGTAGTAATCATAACTATGGCCATGATTGGCCGAAGCAAAGTTATTATTACAACCGCCTGAAAATCAAATATTTTTTCAAAATTGTTAATTTGACATTTGATATCAATCCTAAAAATATAGAAAGAAAACTGATAAATAATAGATAAAGAGGCTAGCCTACAACGTTTATTTGAATTATATAGGGCAAAATTATTGTATTGCACTAGCAGTCAAACGAACTTATATGTATTTTCGCAGTGTAAAACCGAGTTCTAAGTTCAGAGCGCCATCTACTGCATTCTTATTTGAAATTTAATATAGTGACTCATAATAATATCTATTTTATCAACTACATCAATAACAAGTCCTTCATAGAAGAAGAAGTTTGCTAAACTAGTTTTGTAAGAAACATTAATTTTTTAAATGGTACTTACTAAGGGACATTAATAGATAATTTAATTACTAATGATATGAATCATGTACTATTTTATCTTTAACTAAAATAGAACACATTTTATTTGAGGAATTTGTAAAATAATTTTGTGTACGAATTAAGCAATTTTAGCAACATTGTCCTATGTTGTGTCGTGTTCAAACAAATCTGGGACAATGGTTTTTTCATATGTAGGTTGAGTTAAGAATTGAAGAATATCTGCATGGATTTCCTGCATCAGAATGAGTTACAAATCTCATTTACCTGTCGAAGTTTAATGTAACTCTTTCTGATAGCAGGAAATCCATGCAGATATTCTTCAATTCTTAACTCAACCTATATATGAAAAAAACATTGTCCTAGATTTATTTGAACACTACTGTACTTTGAGGGGCAGATTACGAAAAACATAAAATATACAAAGCAATCTATTTAAAAGATCAAAGCTGATGCCACTCCCCGTGACACCGGACGACGACCATTTTGAGTATGTGTATCTATCAATCTGAAATTATGTTTAATATCCTTTACGAAAAATATCATCAAAATACTTTTATAAGTAAAAGAAATAGAGACAGGGCCCTGGTTTCACTGTCATTCGGTATAGACTTTCATTAGAAAATGTTCTGAAACCTCCTATAGCATATGGAATACCGCAATTATGAAGAGCGTCTAAAGGAGTTAGTCTGCTAGGCTTGGCGGCGGAATATGCTCTGCATCTGTAATCAGTTTTCGATAACACTAAACTTTGGTGAAGAGATAACAAAATGCCACTGCTAGTAAGGATTTAACAATATTTATTATTTCTTGCAGCTAGAAAACAGATTGTCGATGTGAGATTTCTAAGTCAGTCTATTGTCTAGTACAGAGAGATAAAAAATAAACTTGATCGCGGAAGCCATTGAAAACAATGAAATTTGTCTAGTCTGTAGCATGAGTCTGGAAAACTATCTTCATTCCAAGCGTTGTTAAGAGTGTCTAGGAAAGCAAGTTTTGCATGTTGTGGGAGATTTTTAGTAATATCTATGCGTATGTTGTCAGAATCTGGAGCAGTACTTCTGGAATTTTTAATTGCATATTCAAGCTCTTATGGACTAAATTAGTCGCTACAAGGAACACTGTTAGATGTCGTAAACGTTACATAATTTCAAGCTGCATCAGCAGTATCTGGGTCATATGATAGTGAGAAGCATTTAGAAATCATCTGGATCCGATATTAAATTGTTATCAACCTTAGGAACTGTCAGGATGTTAGACGAGAATGTTCTTTGAGACCTAACTTCATCAACTCTTTAGCTGTAGTGTCTTAAGTCCACGAAGACGTGTAGTTCCATCATGAATTCTTTTTGGCTTTGATTTATAGTTCTGCGACCAATTGCTCTTTTTCGTTTGAATTTTTCTTAAGCTGGACGCCTGTGTCAGGCCAGAAAGCTATTTAGTTCGAGCTTTAACTACTTTGCGCTTTATTTGAATTGCCCGCACTCTAATTCCGATTTTGACCGCACTGTCGCAGCAGTCCCTCGTCTTTGACAAATTTTCGACATTTGGTCCTGATAACTTTCAACACAACGATGCCTGACTTTATGAGCCCAAATTCGACTTTTGCGGTAAATTATTGTGCATGCGATTTGTGTTTTTATATTTTACAGTTGTAAGAGGAGCTTGGTCACCTGCCCAAGTGGATTTTAAAAAGGTAGGTCCGTTGTTGTTGAACCGGATTGCTGTCCAGATTACTGCCAAGTGTAAAGTTGAAAGGTGGGCTCACTTGCTTGCCGGTTCCTCAGTGGGCTTACCTGTGCATTCTCGTTCATCTTGATGGAATTGGGTGGCGCTCAATCTATTTAGATCTGTTTACCATTTATAGGCCGTTGCTCTTGTGTTAGCTCGTGTAGAACCACCCCTCGCTTTACTGAGTCTAGTCGCCACTTCTTGTTACGGGCTGGGTAGCGGTCCTATGTGAGTTACATTCCCTATTTTGAGAGATATCGTATGCGCTAGTCGTCTATCTTTTTCGTGACTTTTCGTATAAACTGGCGCGTTGTAGTAAATATCGTTTTAGACCGGAACACCTGCGAGATGCAGTATCGCTAGGCAGTAGCCGTCGAAGTTCTGACTCTTGTACTAATGAGCTCTTCATAGCTCTAATCTGGTGTTTTATCCTCGATGTTGGGTTCTTCTTGAGCATTATGTACTGTTGATTGTTCGGTAGTGATTGAATTGTGTCTCGATGGCGTTTCCTTTCTCAGCACGTAGAGCTACAATGCCCGGATTGCTGCGAATTTTCTTCAGAGCTTGTGTTTCGGCTTTGGTGATGTTTCTCATTGGTGGATTGGCACGCTTTAGTATGCGACAGTGTCTCACTTCTTCAGTTTTCTCAACTTGCGAATATTACTCTCAATTTCAGCGAATACGTCTTTAGTAGGTATGTGGGATGAAGTGACTGCAAAATGCCATCCTTTTCCCAAAATCGAGATACAGTCTTCAGAGATGGGTTGGTCGGAAACGTTAATTACAGTCTTCTTGATATCCAATCTTGGTACCGATATTGATATATGTTTCTGGGTGTATTGCCCACGTCGTATTCTGAAGATTTTCCGTGACTAACTTGCCAAGGAATGAACTATTAATATGTCCTAATCTATCTATCCAAATTTGCGTAGTTTTTTAAATGATAATTATGATGTATATCTGCAACACCTTACTGCTTGGGGAAAACATCAGGTTTAGCTCCAATTTAGAAAAGGGTTCTAGTAAAAAAGCATTATTCGCACAATTAAAGAACGTACATTTTTACTGGTGAGCTAGCGAAGCGCTACTTGATTATTCTTATAAAATATCTAATTGGTAACATTTGAATATTTTTTTTTAAATAAAAAAATTAAATGTACTTTTTTGTCAACCGCATCGTTATCGATACGCGAAGTTTGCCATTTCTAACGTGGTAGAAAATAGGATATTTATTTACGTTACCATTGGCGATGTGAAAAAATAGTAGATTGTGCAATGAGGGAGAGAAATGCGTTATTTTGCTGAGGTGCAACTTCTGACTCGAGCGCGAAGCCCGAGAGTTAGAAATTGCACTGTAGCAAAATAGTATTCTCTCGGAGTTGCATATACTATTTTTTTCACGTTGCAGGAAGATTTAAAACGAATAACCCCTTTTTTAAACGTCATTTATTGACATTTTAGTTACAATTATTTTAAAATTAGTAGTCTATGGTAAATTTTAAAGTTGGTGGCACTGTAAGTCATTATGACAAGAGCTCTCAATTATGTCAAATTCCAGGTTAGCAGGTTAGGTTTTGCGTCAGTTTGTGTGAAAACTGACGCAAAACCTAACCTGATAACCTCGGATTTGACATAATTGTTGTGTCAGCCATAATAAAAACTCCGCAAGGAAATTTTTGTCATATTTTGTGTCTAGGGAGTAAATGTTTTACTTCTGTCGCAATTTTGATGCTATAGAAACCGACTTCTACTCCTGGTCGTGAAAAAAACGTATTTTTTCGACGACTGACATCGAAAGTACATTTTTCTCACTGTCATTTGACAACAATAAGTTGACATTTGCCGCTGAGCGTGCGTTTTCATCACTTTCCCGCTCGTCGAGCGTTTTGGGTTTCTGCGTGAATAAAATAGGTAGCCACGTCCGAATGTTTCCTTGACAATGTCCGTCATTTGTCGAAATAATCGCGTCACATGTCTAATAGACTGTGAGAGTAATGTTAACTTGATTGTCAATTAATATTTGCATTAAAATGAAATATGATATTTTCCATTAATAATATGCTCAGTCGTCGAAAAAATAGTATGTATATTTCGAGCTAAAAGTGCGCTTGCCGATTTTGCATGATTGCTGGTTTCGGCTTTGCCTCAACCAGCAATATTCATGCGCAAGCGGCAAGAATGCACTTTCAGCTCTTTAACATACAATATACTATTACGCACCAGAGTGCAAACATTTTAGGCGTACTAAGACGCGACACAATGTTGATATTTTTGTTTGGCGATAGTAAAAAAAAATTTTTTGCACTCATGATTTCAAAATTCATATTTCCCGGTCATTCCCGATGCGCCGAAAATGACTTTTCCCGCACCGGGGTGTTTTTTACTTTCCCACAAAAACTATGGCAATTGCGTGTTCCAGGGGCGCTGTAAACGTCAAGAAAAGCTAACAGGTGCTAGGATACGTATAAAAATTTAGTAATTTGTGCTGCCAACTCAGTAAAGTTGTAAAACACTAAATCATATTTTTTTAACTTTTTTAAATATTTTGAGTTATTCGTTACAAAAAACATTGTACCTACCTCTTTCGGGAAGAATTTTCCCGAATTCGCACTACATGCAGCACTCCCTTCGGTCGTGCTGCAAACAAAGTGCTCATTCGGGAAAATTAACTTCCCGAACTTGTTAGGTAAATAACTATTTGCATTTCATGGGCGAAATGAGTGTTCTTTGGCTCATTCGAATTACTTTGGCAGCATTCTCATGCTCAGCAAAAAACAGTAATTTCGCGCGTTTAATACAAAAAGAACTACTTTGATTAAGAATGCTTCTCAAATAGCGAAAAATTGACAAACTGGTATTACAATTTTTCATAGACTACATTTACACGGTAATTTAACGCTGGTGTTATTTAAACCGTTGTTATTAAAATTCGTGTAAAACGTGCGTTTACACAAGGGGTGTTGCACAGGCGTTAAAGTGTACGTCGGTGTTGGCATGGTGTTATCTAAAACCTCGTCGCAGTGTGACCAACTGCTTCGAGATTTGCCATCTGTAACTCTGTCAGATGCTGTCTGTTATTATAAAATTATAAACATAACCGCTATAACCTACAAGATTAATAACACAGCTGTACAATTCAACGGAGTGACGTTGGTGTGGTTGACAACTGCGACTGAGAACAACCAACCGTCTTTACAATTATGTTGGTAGTCCTGTTTAAAAACGGGTGTAAGTCGAAAGTATCCATTTACACGTACATTTTACACCCGATTACTAACGTCACGCCTCTTGGCGAAGTGGTGTAGCGTTAGTAAACCGGTTCTAGTAAAACCGGCATTAAACCCCATTTACACTACTATTTACACCGGTGTTAACAACAATCGATGTTGTAACACCGGTGTTAGCGGACCGTGTAAATGTAGTCATAGAGTATGGGGTGTCTAGTGCTATTTCAGCTACATGTTGTAAATTGAGAAATCGAAATTGTTCTAATATTCCGATACCTTATTATCGAATGATCAAACATCATGTAAACTAATTATTATATTACATAGCTTCCAGAAGATACAATATTTATCCATACAAAACATAAAAATTATACTTGTCAAACTAAAATGTCACAATTATACAGATATTTTCGTATAGTCTTTTAACCATTGCGATAAATTCTATGAAAAAAAGAAATGAAAACAATAAAAATTGTAGGACTGAAAAAAGTTGTATATGGTACCAATACTTGTCAGGCTCCTCAGGTACTTATTAACAATATATTGAATCGGAAACTAATTAGCACAACTTTCAGCTATATTGATGGCCGTCAGCTGTGGACTGTCTTTTGGTTGGCCCTCTCCAGCTATACCAAAACTTCAGCGCAGAGAGTTAGGATTTAATGTGAGCAAAGCAGAAATATCTTACATGGTTATGGTAAGTCCCCTCGGATATGTTGTGGGTTGTCCAATTAGTGCTATTCTGATGGATACGATCGGAAGAAAGCCCTCGATTTTAATGCTGGTAGTTCCTCAAATTATTTCTTGGCTGCTCATAGCAAACTCTCATGGGATTTTTATAGTATATACCGCCAGATTAATGGCTGGCATAGCTGGAGGAAGTACTCTTACGACCATACCAGTATATATCTGCGAAATTGCTGAACCTAGAATAAGGGGCGCATTAGGAACAGGTTATGCTGCAGGAACTGCATTCGGAACTCTATTAATTAACATATATGGTTCTTACACATCAATCAGGACATCCGCCTACATCTCACTTTTTGGTCCGCTTCTTTTTATAGTTGCGTTTATATGGGCACCCGAATCTCCTTACTTTTATATTATCAAAGGACGCATCGACGATGCTCGCGAAGCCCTAAAGAAGTTACGGAAGATGAACGACGTTACTGACGAGTTAAATCAGCTAACATCAGTTGTGCAAAAACAAATTTCAGAACCTAAAACCATAAGCGATATATTTACAGTGAGAAGTAACCTAAGGGCATTTATCATTGTCACTGGCCTCCGAACACTTCAATATTTTACGGGCGGTGCTTCTATAAACATTTATAACCAAATGATTTTTGAACAAGCTCGTGGTTGTGTCCCTTTTATTGAGTCATCCATCATTTACAGCATATCATTTTTTCTAGCTTGTTTGTTCTGTTCAACTGTAGTCGATAAATTTGGAAGAAGACCATTAATGATGTGCTCGCTTGCTGCTACAGCAGCATGTCTTTTTGCTGAAAGTTTATATTTTTATTTCCAATATAATGGTCACAATGTATCATCCTTTAACTGGTTACCCATTACCATGCTCATACTTTATGTAATATCCCGTGCTTCGGGGCTGATACCAATTCCTATTTTAATAGCAGGAGAACTTTTCTCTGCAAGCATTAAGGCTAAAGCAATGGGAATGATAAATATTTACACTGCTCTCTGCTTCTGCGTTTCAACAAAACTATTTCAGTGTCTAGCAGAGACCTTTGGAATGCATGTGCCATTTTTCGTTTATGTGTGTTGTAGTATTCTAGGACTTTTATTTGTATGGAGTTTTGTACCAGAAACTAAACAACAAACGCTGGAAGAAATACAGCAAAAATTAAAAGATGACAATGACATTTCAGAGAATTTATAATTTGATAGGTGCCTAACTAATTTGTTCTCATTTACATGTATGCATGATGTACTTAATGATAAGATGATGATACAATATTATATACAGTACAGTACCATATAGTAATTATACATTACTATTTTTAATAATGAAACGTTTTTAAATAAATGGCAACAGACTTTATACACAAATTATTTCATTTAGAGTTAACTGATCATAATATGTAAATATAAAAGGACATGTTTAACAAGAAATGTACATTTCAACATGCCAAAGAAGTGCAATGTGAAATAAACTTTAGTATGAACACTATAAGAAAGGCGCGCTGCAACTTTCTAACCGCAATCCCGGGCAAGTTGAGCATTGTACCTCCAGACGCAAGCGTATAAAGCACTAGCCTCTACACCGCAAGGTAAGTTACCGACAATACATCCATACATACATACATATATGAACACTATAAACAACTAGCCTCATTGATAACTCAGTGTTCCATGGTTTATACTTATGAATCAACCCATGGGCGTAGCAAGGGAGATACACGCGGGATCACATTCCGCTTAAATAATAAAAAAAGAATTTTTGCAACTCTGGAGAGAAAAGAATAGGTAGGTGAGTACTTTGATCCAAGTCCTGCATGGTAAAGAAATAGGATTTCATAGAACCGTAGAAACAGACATGCTAAGACCTTCCTTGAATGCTCAGAAACGTCTTCGTTTACAAAGTTTTTAAGAAGAGAAAGTAACAAAGTAATTGACTAACTCGAGGAGAAACCGCCCCCCACCCCCTCTCAGAGAAGGAATAGAATTTCTATAGAAATAATTTTAGTAGTGTTTCCAGATGCCCCTTTTTATATAATACAGTCACTTTATAGAAACAGTGTGGCTATATGAAGTGTCACTTATGACATAAGACACAAAATGGCCGACTCCAGTGGCGGGTTAAAACCAGTGGCGATGTTGCGAATTACTAACGTTTCAACTAAATTTCTAATTTCGAATGCATATTAAGTTAATCATATATGATTAAATAACAAAGCAAGCAATATCGTATCATTAAGAAATTATAAATTTTATTTGCAGTTAATGCTCCCCTGATTCATAACAAATCTGCAAAATTTAAAGTCATATCACGAAACTAATAAAGCAATATACAGCGTGTATGGTAAATAGACCACCAAAATTCACAGGATAATAAAGGATGTTAAACTAAATCGAATACCTCTCTTTCATTTTTCATTTACATGAATGGTTTACTCAAAAAATATACATCTCCACTGTTTGAGAAGCACGATTATCTTGATATGAATTGAGTAAATACGTATACCAATAGAACTTTATTGCTAAGCAAAAAAACGCAATAACAACTGCATACACATTATTAAAATTAATAACAATAACCATAGTTGGTTTCTGCATGGAGTTATCAATGTAATAACTGCTCAAAATAAACGCTGTTCATATTAATATAAGTATTGACACGCCTTATCCAATTTTCTCATAATATTCTTAGCATATTAGCTTTTTGCTTAATGGGGGCGGCGGCACCAAAAATATGTTCCCGAAGTTCTTGCTCCGTTTGAATTTCTGTTTGATACACCAGTGACTTTAGATACCCCCAAAAGAAAAAAATTCGTTGGTGTTAAATCGGGCGATCTTGCCGGCCAACGTATAGGTGCATTACGGCCAATCCACCTTTGAGGAAATTCAGCATTTAAATAATTAGTCGCCACGTAACTCAAATGAGCACCTTCATGTAGCAGCCACATGTTTCTTCGATTTTGTAATGGCACATATTCTAAAAGTTCCGGTAACACATATGATAGGAAATTGTGGTATACAGCTCCAGTTAAACAGTTTGGTAATTCATATGGACCTACAAGATAACCATCCACAATACCTGCCCATATGTTGATCGAAAACCGCATTTGGAAAGTTCCACGACGTATTGCCTGTAGATTATTGTCACTTCTGATGTGGCTGTTATGGAAATTTAAAATATCATTGCGAGTGAAAGTACACTCGTCCATCGACAAAATCTTCTTCAAAAATTCTGCATCGAGAGCTTCTTCTACAAACCCTTCACAGAAATTCAGCCTAGCTGGAAAATCAGCAACCTGAAGATGTTGAACCTTTTGTACGTGGTGGGAATACAGAAGGTGTTCGTGTAGAATTCTTGAAATTGTCCACAACGAAACTCCAAATTCCAGGGCAAGTTGTCGTAAGCTTATTTCAGGATTTAATAAAACTCTATCGAAAATACCTTGCTCTATGTTTAGTTCGCGCTCAGTGCATTGCAGGCCACGGTTTTTCTTCTGTAGAATTAAAGAACTGGTTTCCCTCAATCGTTGATCTACTGCTACAAAAGTACTTCTATACGATATTTGCCAGTTTGGAAAGCGTCTGCGGTACAAGCGAACTGCAGCCTTACAATTTCCTAAAGCTTCACCGTAGACTAAATGCATATCTGTTAATTCGCACATGGAATACTGATAAATATTCATTTCAAATGTTATGATGTGACAGAACATTGACATTGACAGTAGAATATTTATTAAGTTAGTAATAGTAACCTTAAATAAGGCAGAAAAATACGAAATCCAAAAGTTGTCAAGTAGTCGATCTCCATTGTAAAAGAGATTCTCAAACAGTGCATCATCAAGCTTCTTTCTAGATTTTCTTGAAAACCGTATAATGAAGGCAAAAATGACAGAGAAATATTCCACTCGATTTATCACCATTAAATATCCTGTGAAGTTTGGTAATCTTTTTACTATACACCCTACATAATACGTTTAATAATTTATGATTAACCATTGCTAAAGTGTTTTAGGCACGCAACGTGACCGAAGTTCGAGTTTGACATCACGTCAAGTGCCGGAATAGTATATTAAAATACAAGTTGCAGAATGCATCTATTCAAGCACGAATTTGAAAATCCGAAACGAGCCGCGTAGCGGCGAGTTGAGGACCAAATGACTGCTTGAAGCCTTGAAGGACCTTCCGCAAAGAGTGTTTTATACTATTTTTTCTATTTTGCCGCTTTATACCATTTTATAAATTTAAAAATAAAAATGTTTTCTATTTCGCGTTATATGACGTCATTTGAGTGCTAGAGTAACTCCATTCTAGCACCCAAATGACGTAATTTCATATAGTCCAGGGAAATTAGACAAAATAAAAGCAAAACTTCGGAAAAATTTCCGGAAAGCTGGATTTTGGTATGAGCCTTGATATTGTGGTTCTAAACAAAATGTCAAAAGTCCTCATCGATCCGAGTGCCGCTAAAAATTTTAAGGGGGGGCGAAGTTCACCAAAAACGGTATTTCGTGAATATCTCGTTAACGGTCACTTTTACAGAAAAATATTAATTATAAAATTTGTAGCTTATAAAATTTCTAACAATAAAGATATCATGACTTGTATTCGTAAAAGTAACCGTTTTGGAGATAATTCGATTTACAGAGTTGAAATGTGCACTCTTTTCCACACCACCTTCTAGGTAGAATACAAGGTGCGGTTTTTTTTCATGTGGTGTCCCCAGTAGGCATATTCCACGTTCATTTCTGTTTGAAAAATGTTTATTTAAAATAATATATTATGAACTTGTTCATTAATCAATTTTGAATTCAAAACAGGAGTTATTAATATTCATCCGCAGACTCTATTTCAATCGGTATGCTTTCCTCTTCATCTTATTCTTATTCTTCTTCTTGTTCTTCTGCTGTCTTCTCTATTTCCATAGATTCAGTCAGAAAACGTGATGGATCTACATCTTCAGTGGAGTCGCAAGTATCGACGTCATTTATATCGGGTGTTACATTTAAGCAAGACTGGCGAGATAAAGTATTTTTTTTTCGGATTTTGTTCACAACGTTGATTATAGTGTAGTCATAGTGACGCTCTCCAAAGCACCCTACATTTATCAGTCTACCCAATCCTCACCTTAAAATAATTCCAGGTTTCTTAAAATTTCTTAAATAATTTGTTATAAACGTTTCAAGAAAAAATACTATATGTTATTCGGAAGAAGAGTATCTTTATGTGGCTCGGCTGTAATTATCTGCCTCGCAAGCTCGGCAGATAAACAGTCCAGCCACGGCAAATCAAGTATAATTTTTGCTCCTAATAACATAATACACTATTATGCTCCTACACGAATAGCAAGCAGATGTCCCTTGAGGTTTTATGACAACGGAGGAGAACTTTTCGGAGCACATTCCTTCTCTATCTATACCTTTTCAACTTCAAATTGGGACTAATCAATTTCAAAATGGGAATAAACAATTTCAAAATGAAATAAACTATTTCAATTTGAGAATAAACAACTTCAAATTGAGAAAAGCTTTTTGTTAACGCTGTCTTTGGAAAATGATAATTACATGGTTGTGACAGGACGGAACACCAGCAACAACTAACAATAATTAGTTCCGTCCTGTCAAAACCATGTAATTGTCATTTTCCAAAGACTACCGTTAACAAAAAGCTTTTCTCAATTTTAAGTTGATTAGTCCCAATTTGAAGTTGTTTATTCTCAAATTGAAATTGTTTATTCCCATTCTGAAATTGATTAGTCCCAATTTGAAGTTGAAAAGGTATAGAGTACAGTATACTATAAATGTGTTTCTTTCTATTTTTATGGGCTCTGAAACAAGGAAATTCTGGAATATTTCAAGTCGCAACTCCAATGAGATATACATGCCATTGAGGAGTGCATCTATTCGTTACAACTCTGTAAATCGAATTATCTCCAAATCGGTTACTTTTACGAATAAAAGTCATGATATCTTTGTTGTTAAAAATTTTATAAGCTACAAATTTGATAATTAATATTTTTTCTGTAAAAGTGACCGTTAACGAGATATTCACGAAATACCATTTTCGGTGACCTTTGCCCCCCCTTAAAATTTTTAGCGGCACTCGGATCGATGAGGACTTTTGACATTTTGTTTAGAACCACAATATCAAGGCTCATACCAAAATCCAGCTTTCCGGGAATTTTTCCGAAGAGCAATGTCTAATTTCTCTGGACTAATAGGGACTTATTCTAACACTCAAACGACGTCATTCGGGTGCTAGAATGGAGTTATTCTAAACGCAAAATAGAAAATACTTCTTTGCAACGCGTATCATACAAGATTTTATCCACTTTGATGTTTTAATCTGGTTATTAAAGCACTGAACACAGTGCTTTAATGGGATCTATTAAGGCACTGTTTTTGCATTGTTCTTTTCTTACTAAAAACATTGAAACAGCCTCCTTTATTTCAGATGACCGACAAATTGTCAGATTTATGAAATGTCAAAATTCACAGTTTGTGATAATTTTTATGCAAAGTAGATAACGTAGTCAATGTATCTTTATTATATTTACGTTTTACGAGATGTCATGATAACTTACAAAACGAAATGTCATTTATTACCCTAAAATTGCAGTTTTAAGGATCGACATACGTAAAGTTACTAGATTATCACTTGACTCCGAATTGGTATAAATATGACTATTCAATCCACCTGTCATCTGTCAAAAAGTGACCAATGAAAATCCAGAATTTTGACGTTTCTTGACCAATCAAAAGAATATCAGGGGATATATCTTCCTAGAAGGTATTCAAGTGAATAATTTAAACAAATGTGATTTTTATTAGAAAAAGTCAATATTAGTGTTCTATTACTATAGAAATTGCGTAATTTGTTGCTAGATTTACTGAAAACTAATTTGAAAAAGTAGTTTGGTTCATTAAATAGTCCCTCGAATACCATTCTTAGTCAAGGTTAAGTAGATTATTTTTGCGGTGGTATCACTACTCATGTTCATTGCGCTTGGGATTAGGACTCGTGCTATCGCACTCGTCCTAATCGTACCAAAGCGCAATGGACATTCGTGAACCCACCGCAAAAATAGTCGACATAACTTTGACTACTCATGGTATTATAAGTGATTATTTTTTTCTTAGAGATTTCAACCAATCAGAAGGCTGGATTTAGTTAAGTTATCTTGTATAATTTCGATTATACAAAATCGATTATACTATAGTAACTTCACTAGGCGACGCAATACCTACATAACTTTTGTCAAGTTGATGTTGTTTTCATGGAGATGACTTTCAGCTAGGTTAATACAAACAAATCGAGCTGCCACTAAAATATTTATTTGTCCCTAATATTAAATTTACTCAAAAAATAATCAATGCGTACTTCGAATATACGAGTCTGTGTATAGCCGGCTATACGAGCTTGTCTATATTCGAAGCATTCAAACACGATATTAAATCCACATAGCTATGAATTTGACAAGTAAAAAAAACAATTTATTATTCCAGTTATTAATTTTATAAAGTGTAAAATGGATCGTTTCGGGAATAATTCCTTTAAATTAATGGACGAAATGATAGAAATCAATAAACCGGCCAATACAGTCAAAACTGAGCAATACGTTTCGCGGCAATTTCAAAAATTTTCTGAAGTGCGAAATTATCAACTAGATGAAAACACATCGAAGCAAGAACTCGCCCAAATTCTTAAAGATTGGGCGTTCAACATGCGGAAAACTGACGGCACAGAATACAAGGAAAGTGTTATTAAAACTATTTGGAACCTTACCGCAAAAAAGGTGCAGCTAAAGTATATCCAAATGTTTAATCGAACCAGTGATTCATTTAAAGATATTGTTTTTCAAACTGCAGTAAACGCAAAAAACACGAAACGTAAACAGCTTTAAGCTATTCCGACAAAACGGAAGAGTAGCGCTGTGGCATTAAAAACTGAAGATATTCAGAAAATAGTGGACACATTAGTAGAACAGGAACAGAAACCCCCTCCACTTTTTATTTGATTCGCGGATTCGCGGTTTAATTCGCGGTTTTATTCGCGGTTTTCGCGGTTTTATTCGCGGATTTCGCGGTTTTAATTTTAATTCGCGGATTGACCCAATTAATTTCGCGGTTTGATCTAATTAATCACATATGAAGTTTGATATGTAATTTACATATGTGCTACTGATTAAATTACGCGCGGCCATTTTTAATTTGCTACTGATTAAGTTACGCGGCGGCCATCTTGGATTTCAGGCGCGAATATTTGAAATTTGAATTTTTTCCGATTTTTTCTAAGTTCCATTATTTGAATTTTAAACTTCCCGGGTGTCAGCAGCCACCTTGGTTTTCTGCGCGCGCACCTCTCGCTGTAGTCGTTTTTAATTTTGAATTTTCGCGGAAATATTTGAAATTCAAACTGATGGATCTATCTCGCTCTTCGAAGCTACTATCTCTCTCTTGCATTCACTCGCGGGAATATTTGAAATTTGAATTTTTTCCGATTTTTTTCTAAGTTCCATTATTTGAATTTTAAACTTCCCGGGCGTCGGCCATCTTGGTGCGCGCGCACTTCTCACAGGTATCGTTTTTAATTTTGAATTTTTGCGGAAATATTTGAATTTCAAACTGGTGGATCTATCTCGCTCTTCGAAGCTGCTGTCTCTCTCTTGCATTCACTCGCGGAAATATTTATATTTAAAAAAAGCTATTTGCGTCGGGCCCCCAGTGGGATTCGAACCCTCTACGTTTGCATACACATTGGGCTCACATCGATCGATGCCGCTAGACCACGGAGCGCTACGGGATTTAAAGGGTTTGAACGAAACGCCATTTTGCAGCTCTACAGTCACGCCGCTCGAATTTTAACAACTTATTTTTTCGAAAATTTAAATTTTAAGAACTGAAATGTGTAGCTTGATGTGATTAAAGGTATATGCAATTTTTAAAAAATTGACTTCGCCCGCGATTTCGTCATAATTAATTATTTTATTTTTATCGTTAGGCCCGGTATTACAAAACAGCCAGTGAAAGTTTGCACTTCGGATTCTGCGAATATAGTCCTGAAATAGTTTAAAAATATACTCAAAAATGAATTACTTATTTTATATAGCGAGATCATAATTACGCGGCGGTTATTTTCAATTTTCAACATAAAATGTGTAATTATTCGCAATGGTTTTTGCAGCACAGACAATGGAATTTGCTATGATATCACCGACTCTGTAGAACTTTCTATTTCGTCATCCTCAAATGGCTTAACCGGTCGCATATTTGAGTTCGCTAGATGGCACAACGCGGACCTGGAATGCCGGGCTCTGATTGGTCGCCAACTTCGTGTCCTTCTTGAATGACGTTTGAATTTGAACCGATGATTCTTATTAGTTTTAATTTTATTGTAATCTTTTTTTACTTACGTAAGTGCACTTGTTGCATATTAGCACCAATAAATATCTATCTATCTATAGATAAACAGACAAGATTTACCCTGTTTTGGTGTTAAGAAATCATCCGATTCAGAAACTACTTAAGCTGAATTGTATGAAACAATAAATAAGTAGTTATACTTATTTATTATTTTGAATTTCGTTGTCTTTTAATACGTGTTGGAGTCGCTGCTTATATTATTTTCTTGCAAAGCTACTGCAGTTTGTGTTGATGTACTTTAAAAGATCTATGAAAATTTATTTTTGTTATAACCTAAATTTTGTTTTCAATTGTATTATGTTCATATTATTTTTGGAATGTTTTAGCGCTAATATATGAGTGACTTAACAAATATTTGTCCGTTATTTTAATTTTAAAAAAAGCTTCCTGCGATGTCCCATGGCTGGAGTCGAACCAGCGATCACAGCAAAAAATTTCCATTAAACGATGCTAGTTACAGTTTAAAAAGGACAGACCAGATCTAAAAGAACACGAGTTGATGTCGAGACTAGAGAGAGAGATCCGGCAACAATGTACCTATTCAGAAAATATAACCTTAAACTGTAAACAACCTAACCTAGCAGAAAAAGTGTCAGTTTGCATTAGGGGAGTTTAGTTGCCGCAGAGGTATTGACAACAAAATTACTAGATGGTCATACAGCATCTCACATAAATTTTCACAAAAATCGACATCATGTCATATAAATTATACAAAAACTGTCATCATGTCACTTGAAATTATATAAAAAACGACATTTTTACTAAACACACGACGAAAATTGAACAAAATCACACAATTACAAGCCATCTCACATAAATTTTCACAAAAATCGACATCATGTCATATAAATTATACAAAAACTGTCATCATGTCACTTGAAATTATACAAAAAACGACATTTTTACTAAACACACCACGAAAATTGAACAAAAATCACGCAATTACACGCCATCTCACATAAATTTTTACAAAAATCGACATCATGTTACATAAACTATGCATAATTTTGCAAATGTTTTACACTTTTTATAAAATGCATCGCTCAAAATTAAAAGAAATAGCAATTTCATTGAAAAAATCTACTACCACAATCATTTCGATAAACAAAATTCAAAAAATCTTATACTTTTGACGGGAATATATGTTAGTTGACCACAAATTAACATAATTTTTAAATAAAAACGCGCAATTCGTTGAAAAAAATATTCTGACACCACCAAAACACGCAATTTCATTGAAAAATATATATATGTTGTCCACAAATTAACATAAATTGAATAAAAACACGTAATTTTGTTGAAAAAATGTTCTGGCTGTAAATAATTTTGCAAATGTTTTACACTTTTTATAAAATGCACCGCTCAAAATTAAAAGAAATAGCAATTTCATTGAAAAAATCTACTAACACAATCATTTCGATAAACAAAATTCAAAAAATCTTATACTTTTGACGGAAATATATGTATGTTGACCACAAATTAACATAATTTTTAAATAAAAACGCGCAATTCGTTGAAAAAAAATATTCTGACACCACCAAAACACGCAATTTCATTGAAAAATATATATATGTTGTCCACAAATTAACATAAATTTGAATAAAAACACGTAATTTTGTTGAAAAAATGTTCTGGCCCCGTCATTTCACTTAAAATTTTACAAAACTGCCATCATAACACTTGAAATTATACAAAATATATGTATGTTTATCACAAATTAACATAAACCTGAATAAAACACACAATTTCGTTGAAAAATTTGCAAATGTTTTACACTTTTTATAAAATGTGTCGCTCAAAATTAAAAGAAATCACAATTTTTAAATTATATCACGCCATTATGAAATCGTAGATTGATTTTTTTGAAATTTTACACTTTGTAACTGTAAAATAACTTCAAATACTAATATTTTAGCTTTAGATTTTGTAATTATTGCAGATTCGTGAAAAACAAAAGCAGAGTAGAAATAAAAAACACAAACACTTTGTAATAAACAAATATATTGTTCTTATTTCGTATAATACTTAATAATATAAATATAAATGTACAGCAGAATGTCTTATTTCTAAAAATTCGCTAGCAATTTACAAAACTGTAGTTTGAGGTGCACGACATTTCAAATTAAAAAGACTGCAAGTAATAAAATCAGAATTTCATTGTGTAATTTTAAAGTTTAAGATGCACCCAATCTAGAATTCCCTTCGTTTTTGGTGATGATGACATCTGCCTTAGAGGCGTTTTTCTAACGGCCCTTTTTTGGAGGCGTTTCCTTATCGATGTTCTTCTGACTGAACCTTTTTGATGTGGACTTGGATGAGTAGCTGGTGTTTTTAATTTATATTCTAAATCAGACTCGCAGTTATCAGTTTCCATTCCGGTTTTTCCTATAGTACCAGTCAGGGTTGGCTTCTTTTGCTGTTTAGGTTTAGCTAGCAGCACATTAGGAACGTTAAGGTCTTTGATGTAATCAGCAAACTGTAGGCGTCCGGGTGGATTAATAGTTTTTCGAGGCCGCAGAATGTCGTGAATTAAATCGACTATGTTAGACGCCGGTAAAATTTCACCCTTTATAGTAACGGTGCCCTTGTGATCCCAGTTCACATCGCTTGAGGTACTCAAAATGCGTAGGAAAACTTCAGCTTTTTTCTTAAAAGTTTTGGGAAGTGTAGATAAAATAACGGCATTTGATAGGCTGTCACTGGTTGTTTCAATAGGTATTTTGATTGGCTGCCGCGCCTGGTTTGTGAAATGAAGGAATCGTTGTAAAACCTGATTGTACTGGATCCATTTATCGTGATCAGTTAATTTAGACTTTAAAACTTTTTGCATTTCGTCATCAAGCTGTGATAATATATTTTTCTCCGCATCATCGCCAGACTTAAGACGTTGGACAAATTCCGGCGATACAATCAACATCTTCCGCTCTTTGTCCATTTTAGTCGAAAAGGAGCTCAGTCGTTTGTTCTGGTAGAGCCGTCGTGAATAAACTAGCTTAAAATCAAGACTTTCATAATAAATATATAAAAAAATATGACAGGTACGGGAATCGAACCCGTATTCTCTCTCGAGATCAGAACTTGAATCTGACGCCTTAACCATTCGGCCAACCTGCCTCCCTATATAAACGAGCACTCTCTGCATAATTAAGAAAAACATATAGTTTAAAAAGCCTTCTGCATGCAATTTCAAACAATATTTCATATAAATTAAGCCATGTACAAATTTCTAAATCGGTTTTGATATATATTTTATCGAAAGACTTGACCCTCAGCTACCGTTTTATTATTTGTCGTGATTCGTCATCGATGAATTTTACAAGTGCCAGCCTGTCTGCTGTGTGACGTACGTAATGTATCCACCCCTTTTTATTTTAAAATTCTATAAAAACAGAGGTCCAAACTGCTGCCGCATCAGGTAACAGAGTACAATGGTTTAAAACGTGTTAGTGCGGCATCAGTCGGGCCTCTGTTTTTATAGAATTTTAAAATAAAAAGGGGTGGATACATTACGTACGTCACACAGCAGACAGGCTGGCACTTGTAAAATTCATCGATGACGAATCACGACAAATAATAAAACGGTAGCTGAGGGTCAAGTCTTTCGATAAAATATATATCAAAACCGATTTAGAAATTTGTACATGGCTTAATTTATATGAAATATTGTTTGAAATTGCATGCAGAAGGCTTTTTAAACTATATGTTTTTCTTAATTATGCAGAGAGTGCTCGTTTATATAGGGAGGCAGGTTGGCCGAATGGTTAAGGCGTCAGATTCAAGTTCTGATCTCGAGAGAGAATACGGGTTCGATTCCCGTACCTGTCATATTTTTTTATATATTTATTATGAAAGTCTTGATTTTAAGCTAGTTTATTCACGACGGCTCTACCAGAACAAACGACTGAGCTCCTTTTCGACTAAAATGGACAAAGAGCGGAAGATGTTGATTGTATCGCCAGAATTTGTCCAACGTCTTAAGTCTGGCGATGATGCGGAGAAAAATATATTATCACAGCTTGATGACGAAATGCAAAAAGTTTTAAAGTCTAAATTAACTGATCACGATAAATGGATCCAGTACAATCAGGTTTTACAACGATTCCTTCATTTCACAAACCAGGCGCGGCAGCCAATCAAAATACCTATTGAAACAACCAGTGACAGCCTATCAAATGCCGTTATTTTATCTACACTTCCCAAAACTTTTAAGAAAAAAGCTGAAGTTTTCCTACGCATTTTGAGTACCTCAAGCGATGTGAACTGGGATCACAAGGGCACCGTTACTATAAAGGGTGAAATTTTACCGGCGTCTAACATAGTCGATTTAATTCACGACATTCTGCGGCCTCGAAAAACTATTAATCCACCCGGACGCCTACAGTTTGCTGATTACATCAAAGACCTTAACGTTCCTAATGTGCTGCTAGCTAAACCTAAACAGCAAAAGAAGCCAACCCTGACTGGTACTATAGGAAAAACCGGAATGGAAACTGATAACTGCGAGTCTGATTTAGAATATAAATTAAAAACACCAGCTACTCATCCAAGTCCACATCAAAAAGGTTCAGTCAGAAGAACATCGATAAGGAAACGCCTCCAAAAAAGGGCCGTTAGAAAAACGCCTCTAAGGCAGATGTAATCATCGCCAAAAACGAAGGGAATTCTAGATTGGGTGCATCTTAAACTTTAAAATTACACAATGAAATTCTGATTTTATTACTTGCAGTCTTTTTAATTTGAAATGTCGTGCACCTCAAACTACAGTTTTGTAAATTGCTAGCGAATTTTTAGAAATAAGACATTCTGCTGTACATTTATATTTATATTATTAAGTATTATACGAAATAAGAACAATATATTTGTTTATTACAAAGTGTTTGTGTTTTTTATTTCTACTCTGCTTTTGTTTTTCACGAATCTGCAATAATTACAAAATCTAAAGCTAAAATATTAGTATTTGAAGTTATTTTACAGTTACAAAGTGTAAAATTTCAAAAAAATCAATCTACGATTTCATAATGGCGTGATATAATTTAAAAATTGTGATTTCTTTTAATTTTGAGCGACACATTTTATAAAAAGTGTAAAACATTTGTAAATTTTTCAACGAAATTGTGTGTTTTATTCAGGTTTATGTTAATTTGTGATAAACATACATATATTTTGTATAATTTCAAGTGTTATGATGGCAGTTTTGTAAAATTTTAAGTGAAATGACGGGGCCAGAACATTTTTTCAACAAAATTACGTGTTTTTATTCAAATTTATGTTAATTTGTGGACAACATATATATATTTTTCAATGAAATTGCGTGTTTTGGTGGTGTCAGAATATTTTTTTTCAACGAATTGCGCGTTTTTATTTAAAAATTATGTTAATTTGTGGTCAACATACATATATTTCCGTCAAAAGTATAAGATTTTTTGAATTTTGTTTATCGAAATGATTGTGTTAGTAGATTTTTTCAATGAAATTGCTATTTCTTTTAATTTTGAGCGGTGCATTTTATAAAAAGTGTAAAACATTTGCAAAATTATTTACAGCCAGAACATTTTTTCAACAAAATTACGTGTTTTTATTCAATTTATGTTAATTTGTGGACAACATATATATATTTTTCAATGAAATTGCGTGTTTTGGTGGTGTCAGAATATTTTTTTCAACGAATTGCGCGTTTTTATTTAAAAATTATGTTAATTTGTGGTCAACTAACATATATTCCCGTCAAAAGTATAAGATTTTTTGAATTTTGTTTATCGAAATGATTGTGGTAGTAGATTTTTTCAATGAAATTGCTATTTCTTTTAATTTTGAGCGATGCATTTTATAAAAAGTGTAAAACATTTGCAAAATTATGCATAGTTTATGTAACATGATGTCGATTTTTGTAAAAATTTATGTGAGATGGCGTGTAATTGCGTGATTTTTGTTCAATTTTCGTGGTGTGTTTAGTAAAAATGTCGTTTTTTGTATAATTTCAAGTGACATGATGACAGTTTTTGTATAATTTATATGACATGATGTCGATTTTTGTGAAAATTTATGTGAGATGGCTTGTAATTGTGTGATTTTTGTTCAATTTTCGTCGTGTGTTTAGTAAAAATGTCGTTTTTTATATAATTTCAAGTGACATGATGACAGTTTTTGTATAATTTATATGACATGATGTCGATTTTTGTGAAAATTTATGTGAGATGCTGTATGACCATCTAGTAATTTTGTTGTCAGTACCTCTGCGGCAACTAAACTCCCCTAATGCAAACTGACACTTTTTCTGCTAGGTTAGGTTGTTTACAGTTTAAGGTTATATTTTCTGAATAGGTACATTGTTGCCGGATCTCTCTCTCTAGTCTCGACATCAACTCGTGTTCTTTTAGATCTGGTCTGTCCTTTTTAAACTGTAACTAGCATCGTTTAATGGAAATTTTTTGCTGTGATCGCTGGTTCGACTCCAGCCATGGGACATCGCAGGAAGCTTTTTTTAAAATTAAAATAACGGACAAATATTTGTTAAGTCACTCATATATTAGCGCTAAAACATTCCAAAAATAATATGAACATAATACAATTGAAAACAAAATTTAGGTTATAACAAAAATAAATTTTCATAGATCTTTTAAAGTACATCAACACAAACTGCAGTAGCTTTGCAAGAAAATAATATAAGCAGCGACTCCAACACGTATTAAAAGACAACGAAATTCAAAATAATAAATAAGTATAACTACTTATTTATTGTTTCATACAATTCAGCTTAAGTAGTTTCTGAATCGGATGATTTCTTAACACCAAAACAGGGTAAATCTTGTCTGTTTATCTATAGATAGATAGATATTTATTGGTGCTAATATGCAACAAGTGCACTTACGTAAGTAAAAAAAGATTACAATAAAATTAAAACTAATAAGAATCATCGGTTCAAATTCAAACGTCATTCAAGAAGGACACGAAGTTGGCGACCAATCAGAGCCCGGCATTCCAGGTCCGCGTTGTGCCATCTAGCGAACTCAAATATGCGACCGGTTAAGCCATTTGAGGATGACGAAATAGAAAGTTCTACAGAGTCGGTGATATCATAGCAAATTCCATTGTCTGTGCTGCAAAAACCATTGCGAATAATTACACATTTTATGTTGAAAATTGAAAATAACCGCCGCGTAATTATGATCTCGCTATATAAAATAAGTAATTCATTTTTGAGTATATTTTTAAACTATTTCAGGACTATATTCGCAGAATCCGAAGTGCAAACTTTCACTGGCTGTTTTGTAATACCGGGCCTAACGATAAAAATAAAATAATTAATTATGACGAAATCGCGGGCGAAGTCAATTTTTTAAAAATTGCATATACCTTTAATCACATCAAGCTACACATTTCAGTTCTTAAAATTTAAATTTTCGAAAAAATAAGTTGTTAAAATTCGAGCGGCGTGACTGTAGAGCTGCGAAATGGCGTTTCGTTCAAACCCTTTAAATCCCGTAGCGCTCCGTGGTCTAGCGGCATCGATCGATGTGAGCCCAATGTGTATGCAAACGTAGAGGGTTCGAATCCCACTGGGGGCCCGACGCAAATAGCTTTTTTTAAATATAAATATTTCCGCGAGTGAATGCAAGAGAGAGACAGCAGCTTCGAAGAGCGAGATAGATCCACCAGTTTGAAATTCAAATATTTCCGCAAAAATTCAAAATTAAAAACGATACCTGTGAGAAGTGCGCGCGCACCAAGATGGCCGACGCCCGGGAAGTTTAAAATTCAAATAATGGAACTTAGAAAAAAATCGGAAAAAATTCAAATTTCAAATATTCCCGCGAGTGAATGCAAGAGAGAGATAGTAGCTTCGAAGAGCGAGATAGATCCATCAGTTTGAATTTCAAATATTTCCGCGAAAATTCAAAATTAAAAACGACTACAGCGAGAGGTGCGCGCGCAGAAAACCAAGGTGGCTGCTGACACCCGGGAAGTTTAAAATTCAAATAATGGAACTTAGAAAAAATCGGAAAAAATTCAAATTTCAAATATTCGCGCCTGAAATCCAAGATGGCCGCCGCGTAACTTAATCAGTAGCAAATTAAAAATGGCCGCGCGTAATTTAATCAGTAGCACATATGTAAATTACATATCAAACTTCATATGTGATTAATTAGATCAAACCGCGAAATTAATTGGGTCAATCCGCGAATTAAAATTAAAACCGCGAAATCCGCGAATAAAACCGCGAAATCCGCGAATAAAACCGCGAAATCCGCTAATAAAACCGCGAAAACCGCGAATAAAACCGTGAATTAATTTGATATCACGATCACAGTAGCACATGTGAAAATTAATTAGATCAAACCGCGAAATTAATTAGATCAAACCGCGAAATTAATTAGATCAAACCGCGAAATTAATTAGATCAAACCGCGAAATTAATTAGATCAAACCGCGAAATTAATTAGGTCAATCCGCGAATAAAACCGCGAAATCCGCGAATAAATCCGCGAATTAAACCGCGAATCCGCGAATCAATTAAAAGTGGTGGGGGAAAAGTGCCCCCTTTCTACTTATGACTTAGTTACCAGCCTACTTTTGTTTATATAAACAAAGGATTAATATCCTGAAACCTACAAATACTGTTTACTAAACATAAAAATTACCTTTTAAGTTAACTGTTCAATACTGATTGTATTCGCTAGCTTTAATGCAGCATATAATAGTGACTGCTTATTTTTAATAGAAAAATATTAAATTCGACTAAACCTTTAGTTATACGAGTGTTTTTGTATAGAAAATAATTGAAATAATTTCTGAAACTTTTTTGCATCGCTTAAATATTCATGCTGCTTTTGGGTATTTGGCTACACCACAAAATGAAAAATATTAGATCACGGATGATTCAGAAAACAAATCTGCTTCCGTTTTCAACCATTAACTGATTAAATAAAAACTTAATTAAGGAAACTTCATCTTAGCTTATTTTTTTAAGGAAACTTAGCTTATTTTATTCGAAATTCAGGAGATTGGAAATCACTTCTCCAATAAATAACTTGAAACCGTCAGCCG
Organism: Agriotes lineatus; assembly: GCA_940337035.1. Classification (NCBI taxonomy): domain Eukaryota; kingdom Metazoa; phylum Arthropoda; class Insecta; order Coleoptera; family Elateridae; genus Agriotes; species Agriotes lineatus. The sequence continues at coordinate 142,386,874 of OW679195.1, read as the reverse complement.
ACTACTTGATTAAATATTTAAGAATCAATAGGCAACTATTATCTAAAACTACCGAAAATGTGGAGACGAATTCATCTTTGCTAAGGATGATATACGCGATTTGTTTAGTTTTGCGTACATAGTTGATATAAATTCTTTAGATAAGATCTTTGTGGTATGCCAGTGTATTTTGTGATTGTTATTCCAAGCATGTTCTGTAGTTTTAGATTTTTCAATCTAGTACTTTTTAATTAAATGAATGTGTTCTTGAACCCTGATTTCAAAAGCCTTGATGTTTCACTAATATAGTATTTTCTGGATTTACAAGAAATACAATATATAGGTACTAGGTACAATTCTTTATATGTTGAACGATTTCATTTTTGTAAAAATTGACCGCAAAACATTCATAGTTTTGAATACCGTCCTAATATTAAACCTATTTCCAATTCGTTTAATTTTGTCAGACATCTCTGGCATATAAGGCATATTAAGGGTGTTATATTTTGAGTGTATTTCCTCTGTACGTGCGTGTTATTGTTTCG
>OW679195.1:142334161-142386250 GCA_940337035.1 Agriotes lineatus | reverse complement strand
TGAGATATGTGCACATAAAAACAGTTGTAAATAAGTAGGGGACAGGTTAATATCAAAATACACTCTGCATACAACAAATTTTATTATCTGATTGTTGTGAAAACATCAATAAGCCTTTTTGTTACTGCCATTTAGACTACACATGAAATGAACTTTAAATACTAATTAGATAATAGCAGCAATGTTAATACAGCAACGTTAAGTAATGGACAAAGAAACTCTTCCTTAAGGCCACTACAAATAAGGCAAAAGTGAAGAGAATGTTCTTCGAAATTGCACAATTTCAATAGACAAATTATGGAATTTTAGAGAAAACTCAAATCAGTGTACTAATTCATGTGAAAAAATATATAGTACTAATTATTCGCATGCAATCGAAACTTTTGTTAAAAACACCCCTACTATTACAAATACTTGCAGTTCCCAGAAGTTCAACAAGGAAATTTTCATATAAAAATCACACTTGCAAAATATTCAGCTATTTAAATCATACTTATTCATTGCTGCAGCCTCTACTATACAAGGTGGGGACTAAAAAAACCGAACAAAGGGAATTTGTTTTGGAAACCACATTTATACTAAGGTTGTGCAAAACCTATGATTTTTCAAACCCAACCAACACGGTTTATCAAACTAAAATTTGTCTGAGCTAGCAAATTAAAAAAAACACAAAAAAGTTGAATAATCTGTATGCTTTATAACAAAATGAAACCTTATTACCCATTATGTAATTATAAACAAATAGAACAAATAGTTAACAAAAATTAATTTTTGGTTTTAAACATTCGGCGTCCAATTTATTAATCCCTTAAAATAGCACCAACTTTGCATGAATTAAATCTTAATAATTTATCGTAAACTACTCTAAAATAGCTAAATTTGCAAAATGTGTGCATATAAATTGAGATCCGTCGTATTCAGAAATTATAGTGCTTTTTACATTTCAATTTTATTGGCTGTTGCTAAACCTAAATGATAGTTCAAAATAGTTCAATTTTTTTTCCTCAAACCGCACTTGAACCGAAGCTTTAAGTTCAGTTCAGTTAAAAAATTAGAACGGTTTGCACAGCCCTACATATTGCTGCTTGTTATTTAATCACACAGAAATGATAGTAGCATTAACTTTACTTTTATTTTTATAGGATTACCCCAAAAATATAATATTTTAGTAGATTATAACAAAAATATTTATTTATACTGATAAGTAAAGCTGATATTATATGCAAATGCATATTTTGTAAAATTGATATGCCGACGAAACTTTTTGCATATGTATACTAATTATATGAAAACAAATCGTTTAAGCCAAGTTTCATTTTGCATATTTTGCATATTTATACGATTTTGAGCATACTTTCTAGATTTTTGCATATTTGGTTATATTTAGCAATAATTTGTAATGTATGAACTTTTTGAGTTTTTGTAAAATTTACTATTTCATTAAATTATTAATAAAATTTTTATGTGCAACTGAGATATATACTTTTACTTCCTGCAGCTGGAATGCAGTGCGCGTATCGAAATAAGCAGAGGAAAGGGGAAGTCTCTGTTAAAATCTTTGACTATATAAACATAGACTGCCAGCAACCCCACTTTTCCTGTAGAAACAATGTATAAGGAATCAACCAACACAGAATTCATTTCACGAATGTTGTATGAATAATAGTCTGGTGACGTTAGGGGAAATCTCATTTTTATGTTGCTTCCAACGTAAAGTTGGTGTTGGTAGTCCATGTTTGTATAGTCAAACGTTAAAATGAATGATGTCTTTGAATAAAACTTAGAAAAATAAATATTCTTATACAAAATAATTAAAATTTTACATTATTTAGAAAACTCCTCGTTATTTTCAAAAAAATTAGAGCATATTATGTGCATATATTATAACTCTGGGTGCATATACTCAACAAAATGTATGCATATATATGCGCATATTTTCGTACATTTGAGTGCATATAATTATCAGCTTTACTGATAAGACATACGTTACCACAGTCTGGTAAAACAATAAAAATAGTTGCAGTTTAACAAGCCATGGTAGTCCGCATTTTCCAGTAACGATATATTTATTATTTAATAAATACTTACATCTAACTATAACTATTGAGTTACAATATTCTTAGTGTAGTGTTATTTACATTTTCTCTTTCTATTGATGATATTATTAAATAGTGAGCAGCCATACGCATAAACATGGTTTCCAATTCAAATTCCCCATACTCAGTTTTGGAAGTCTTCCCCAGTAAGTATAAACAACAACGCATTAGAAACTACTAAAATTCCTTTCCCCCCCTCAAGTGCATGCTAAAGAAACAGACCAGGGACTAAATCATGACCTAACCCCTATATGAATTAAACTTTACCATGTGCAATTTTGGGTTAATCCATAAATGTTAACATCTTTCATAACTGGCAAAATATTAACAACTTGTTTATAGATTGTTTATAATGGCACCAAAAGGATGCACATATTTAGGTGTGAGCAAAAGAAACAGCCACATGAATGCACGGACATGATATACATCAATTCCTGACAAAATTATTATTGAAACTGCACTTAGTAGTTTGCATATTCAAGATAATGCAAACAGCTCATTTTTCTCCTACAGTAAACTACCGCAATTAAACAAAATTGTATTAAAAAATATTTTTTATACCGTAAGTAGTTAGTACTAAAACACAAAAATTAAGTTACGTTTTCAGTTTTGTTTTAAGTAGCATGTATGTATGTACAATCTGTAACCTCATTTACCTTGCAGTGTAGAGGCTGGTGCTTTATGAGCTGGCATCTGGCGGTACACTGCTCAACTTGCCCCGGATTCGGGATACAGAGTTGGAGCGCGCCTTTGGTGCTTGCGCAGCAACCATTGTGTGAGTTGTTTTTAGTAGCATAATAATCAAAATAACCAGTAAATAAAGATATAAAATGTGTTTTTTTACAACTGTCAAAAAAGGGGACATTCGCGCTTCGCTATCAATGCGCAAAGTATGCTATTTTTTAACGTGTTACAAAATGAAGTATTTTTTCACGTTACCATTGACGACGTGAAAAATGCATTTTGCGCACTGCAATGCCAAAAATGTTCGCAAAGAGCTAATAAATAAAAGGGAGCAATTGAAACTAAGAATGGACGCAAGATCAAAAATAGAAAAATAGTGAAAAGAGCAATCCGACAAGACAGATCATTAAAAAAAAAACAATTATGGAAATAATTGAAACATCGGATTCTACAAGAAAAATCGCAAAAGAACTCTTTAAAGGTACCTCATGGATTATAGAACTGAAAAACACTAATAAAAAACTGAAAAGGAACCGTAAAGAAATAATTGAAATAGCTACAGATTTTTACAAAGATTTATACAAATGAGAAGATCAAGCTATCAGAGTAAACATTTTTGGACGAGGAAATGATCCCTGCTATAAAAATTGAAGACGGAATAATGGCAGAGCACCTCAGTTATATACCGCAAAAATTGAAAGATATCCACCTTATATATAAATTAGAAATATGGAAGAGAAAAATACTTAGGCGAATTTACGGAGGAAAAAAATTAAAATAAAAGAAAAATGGGAGAGAAGACCAAATAGGGAAATAATGGAACTCTACGGTCAACCAAGTATCACAGCAACAGTTCGAGCACAACGAATCCGCTGGTTGGGACATATATACAGGCTTCCAGAATCCCGAGCAACAAAGAAGATGCTGAAAGGTGGAATTGAAGGAAGGAGAAGAAGGGGCAGACCAAAAAGCAAGTGGTTAGATAGTGTACAGAAAGACCTGGCGGAACTAAGCGTCACAAACTGGGAACAAGCAGCGACTCATAGGAAGGAGTGGAGAAAATTTTAGAACAAGCCCTGGGCCTCCATGGCCTGTTGAGCTGATATATATATCCACCTTATACAAAACATTTACGAGAATAATCAAGGAAAGAATAGCTATTATACTGGAAAAAAATCAACCTATTGAACATGAAAGATTCAGATCTGGTTTCTCAACAGCGGATCACTTACACAGTATTAACCTAATCATTGAAAAATGTCGCGAGTTTTATATCCCAATACATATAATGTTTATTAATTTTAATAAAGTATTCGACAGCTTACTCCATAGTTACATGTTATTAGCTTTAAAAGAACAAAACATTGAACACAAATATATACAGCTTACAGAATCTAGATTGACTCTCAAAGTAGGCCATGAAAGGCGCTTTGATCATACTTGATTTCAGTGAATTGGCAATATTTGTGGAAAGAAGTAATTGTCAAACAGAGAGTTTGGTTACATTTTAAACGACAAGTAATCAGTAGCGGTGGGTAAAAGAATTTCGTTTGCGCAGTGACTAACGTCGTATGACAGATTTTTTGTGTTTTAAAGTGTGAAGATTTAGCAGAGTCTGATTGTTTAACTCAACACTACTATTTCTGCAATCCTATTTAATATTCAAAAACTGATAATGCGCCATACCACAATGTTGAGTACGCCTCAGATGTATTGTGTCATTTAGCTTAAATAAGGTTAACAATTTAATGTCAATATGATAGATATCAAAAATGTTACCAACATGAAACTTTGAAATTACTAGATTCTAACATTAGCTCCGATTTTCACCGCGCCTCAATCTAGAATCTGTAAGCTGTAAGACTAATTTAAAATATATATAAAGAAGGGAAGGCAAAAATACGCCTACATCGTACAGAAAAGCCATTTAATATAAACACAGGAGTAAAGCAGGGAGATCCACTATCGCCTAACCTATTTAACTGCGCCCTAGAGGCAATATTCCGGAAACTGCAGTGGAAGAACTACGGAATATTTATCGAAGATAAAAAGCTAACAAACATACGCTTCACAGATGATCTGGTACTGCTGGCAGAATCAAGAAACCAGCTGGCTAACATGGCAAACGAACTAGAAATGGCAAGTAAAGAAGCAGGCCTGGCAATTAACTACGATAAAACATACGCCATAACAAATGAAACAGTGGATAACATAGGGATGGGACCAAACACTATACAGTATGTAGAAGAAGTTGTATACTTAGGGCAACACGTATCATTTAACAACATGGAAAAAGAAATTAATAGACGCATTGATTTAGGGTGGAAATGCTTCTGGAGCTTAAAACGTATTTTTAAAGCAAAAATACCAGTGCGGATTAAACAAAAAGTGTTCAATAGTTGTGTTATTGCGAGTCTGACTTATGGTGCACAAACATGGTCTCTAAATAATAAGTTAAAAAACAAACTAAGGGTGAATCAAACGAAGATTGAAGAACATTCCATGCTTGGCATAAGACTTCTGGACAAAATACCACCTGAAGAAATCAGGAGACGGACGGGCATACGAATGCTGCGAGTACTAGCAGACTACTAAAATGGAACTGGGCAGGGCATGTAATGAGGCTGTAAGAAGATTCTTGTACATAGAAGATTACCTGTTGGAGACCAAGGAGCGAAAAGCAAAAAAGGGAAAGACCAGTATCCAGGTGGGAAGAAGAACTAATAGAAGCGAGAGGCAAACAGTGGATGAACCCAACGACGAATAAGGAGAATTGAAGGAATATGAGGAAGGCCTTTGCCCGAAACCGAGATGTTTAGGCTGAATATTGTTATTATAATATCCCAAGTGCATTAAAATTGCCGTTTTCTGTCACTGTTTTGCTAAGAAATTGGTCAAGTCAATTTGCCGCCCAACAAGGAATCCCGAGTGCGTAGCACAAGGGACTTTGGGATGGACAATTTATGAGATATATTTCTTCAGAGCAAAACATTCCGACAGCAAATCATCAAAATTTATGCAGGCTAGTTTACATGCACGCGGGATGTTCGGTGTGATTATTTCCTGAATGAATAGACAAAATTCACTTGATGAAGCACCTTTAATAATCATGTTAAAATTATTCACAAACGATTCAATTTTGGCACATTTTTAACCGCAGTTATATTTTGACGATTTTTGTTATTATTAAACTGACAGAAACCATAGTTATTACGAATTATTATGGATATAAAGGAAATAACAGCGTACATAAATCAAACTAGTAAAGATACTGAATGTCAGTTCCTTTGATATCAAAATAATGATTTGAATGACCTTGAACGGCTCCTGGGGGTTCTTTTCGATAGTACTAACAGATGGCGCCACTACTTTTCCACATCATGATTGGTAGCAGAGCCAGTATAGGAGAGTAACGCCATTCTTTGATCTGAGAAAATGCTGCCATCGCCGCCATTTTTGTTCCCATCAACAATAACTGATTGAGTTATGTCTAAAATTTTACTTGAAATTGGCAAGACTGTAAGTCTATGTCAAATTCGAGGTTAGCAGGTTATGTTTTGCGTCCATTTGTGTTAAACTGACGCAAAACCTAACCTGCTAACTACGAAATTGACACAGACTTACAGTCTTGCCAATTTTAAGTAAAGTTTTGGATTGCCAACAAACGTCACGTTGACAGTCAGAGGAATAAACATGGCGGTACTCTCCTATATATATATATACTGGCTCTGATCGGTAGAACTTTGTTCTGCCATCTGATTGTCAAGCTTAGAAATACCCCCTAACTAACTGTCTCAGACACTCTATACCTTTTCAACTTCAAATTGGGACTAATCAATTTCAAAATGGGAATAAACAATTTCAATTTGAGAATAAACAACTTCAAATTGGGACTAAACAACTTCAAATTGAGAAAAGCTTTTTGTTAACAGTAGTTGACAGGACGGAACTAATTATTGTTAGTTGTTGCTGATGTTCCGTCCTGTCACAACCATGTGTCATTTTCCAAAGACTACCATTAACAAAAAGCTTTTCTCAATTTGAAGTTGATTAGTCCGAATTTGAAGTTGTTTATTCTCAAATTGAAATTGTTTATTCCCATTTTGAAACTGATTAGTCCCAATTTGAAGTTGAAAAGGTATAGACAGTTTTCAACATTTGGCATGAGTGTCTCTACTTGTTTGATTTGTGTACGCTGAAAATAATCATTGAAAATATTGGCGTATTTCGTATGTACATTAAATTTACTAATTGGGTTATAGAGCAAACATATGAGGCGTATTAAAACTAGAGGTGGTTTGACTCATGCTCGTGGAATGACCGACACTGTGCAACTAACCTTGGTACACAGTATTCACGCTTGTGCTATGACAATTGTAACGGAAAATGTTCATATCAACACCGAACCACATGTTCAAACTGGGAACTCTAGAAAGATACGAGGGAACAATAGTTTGATGAAGCTCTCAGAATGGTTTGATGCAAACGTCAAAAATTTACAGTCTACCTAGTTGCTTGCATTCAGAAGTTGGAGATGGAATTAACTGTGATGAAGCTGAAGAACTGGGTATGAAAATTCACCAAAAGAGTATTCAGTTTCAACAAAAAAAAGATCAAGTTCAAACCCTAATGTGCCTAAAGACAGGTGTAAATATTGAAAGAAGTACTATTCATCTAGATCAGCGGTTCTTAAACTTTTTAACTAACATACCACACTTTACATATCTGCCTGATTCTGGTAACACTTAGACCCCAATTCTTATATGAGCCCTGACACATAAATGCTCAAACACTTTGGTATTTTTCTATGAAAATCACTTTATGCTATCTTGTTTTCCTATTTACTATTTTGCATATTTTGTTTTACTTACTATACATGTTTTAACGCAAAAAAAAAGTCACACTGTTGCAAAAACAAATTAAGAACGAAACTTTAGCTTTGTCATTTGTCAAATAAAAGTACGCTATTTATGTTTGAAGAAATTTTTTTGTTAAAATGGTTCATAAGAGCAAAGTTTTTGTGCCATTGGTAAAAATTTTAATATACCCAAATCTACTGTGGCAAATATCATTAAGAAATACGAAAAGACAGGTTCACCTGCAGCTTCTGGTAAAAGTTCGGGACGTCTACCTAAAGTAACACCCAGAATACAAAATGTGTTAATTAAAACGTGCAAATCTGGACGTGAGACACTACACAATATATTGACGAAGTGGAATAAAGAAACTCAGCGAGTCTTTCCCGAGAAACTTGCAGAAGGTAGATACACAAGTCAGGTCTTTATTTCTATAAAATATTTTAAATTAGCTTGTTTTAATTTGAAAAAATTGTTTAAAAATTATTTTTATTTATAGGCAACAGAGAAGCAGAAAAAAGCGATTAGCTTGGGTTAAAGAGAAGTTTTTATTGTTTTAATTTTTAATCTGTGAGTTTTTTGCTCGTTCTTGCTTCTTCTGCTATCTTTGCCCATTCCTTCCTCTTTTTACACTTCTCTTTCCAGTTCTTTATTCCTAGCTTCTTTAGGTCTTCTTCTACATCATCGAGCCATCTCAGACTAGGTGTACCTCTTCTTCTTTTTTTGGTTGGTGTCCATTCTGTTATTACTCGTATTGCTCTTCTTTTATCTGCCCTCATTAAGTGACCTAACCATTTTATTCTCTGAGATTTTATATATGTAACAATATCTTCCCCTTTCATTTGCTCCCTCAGTTCAAAGTTCATTCTTGATCTAAATTCGTTTTCTTCTGTTCGTACTGGGCCCATTATTCTTCGTAATATTTCCTTTCAAACACTTTTAGATCTTCTTCTTTTTTAGTTAAGGTCCATACCTCTATTCCATATGTCACTACTGGTCTAATAATGGTTTTATATAGTTGTAGTTTTGCTTTTTTACTTAGGTATTTAGAGTTTGCATAATATGCTCTGTGCCCCATCCGTATTTTTTGTTTTGTTTTTTCACTGGTCTTATAGTTTTTATTATAAATTGTTATTCCTAAATATTTAAGGTTCTGGACTGCTTCAAATTTATAGCTATAATTTTAAGATATTCTTCATTGCTGCTGTCACTATATTTTAAATATTTAGTTTTATTTTCTCTGATTCTTACACCCCTTTTTTTTGTTTCCTCTTCTAGTCGCATGAAACTTTTTATTAGCCCCTCTTTTGTTCTGCTGATAATTGTAACATCATCTACGTAAGCGATAATTTGTGTGTTTTTAATATTTATTGTCCCTTCTAACTCTGATCTTCTAATTGCACCTTCTAAGGCTATATTAAACAATGTAGCTGACAGTATATCTCCCTGCCTAACGCCTTGTTGTACATTAAAGCTTTCAGTTGTATCACTTCCTATTTTCACTACTGCAGTTGAGTCTTTTAGGGTCATTTCGACAAGGTTTACTATTTTTTGTGGAGTCCTTATGTACTGCAGTTCTTTGATTATCTTTTCTCTTATTACTTTATCGAAAGCCTGTTTAAAGTCTATGAATAGGATGTGAAGAGTTATGTGATATTCTTTTGCTTTTTCTAGTATTTGTTGTACAATGTGTATGGCGTCTGTGGTCGATCTCCCTTGTCTAAAACCTTGTTGGTAGTCCCCTAGTTCGTTCTCTGCATGTTCTTGAAGTTTGTCTTTAATTATTTTTAAGATCACTTTATAGGCCACATTTAGTAACGTTATTCCTCTATAATTTGAGCAATCCTCCAAGTCTCCTTTTTTGTTCATTGTAAAAATTACACCTTTCTTCCAATCTTCTGGCATGCTTTCTTCCCTCCAGATCAAGCATATTAGTTCATGCAGTTTTTCGTGCAGTTTCTCACTTCCATATTTTAGGTATTCAGTAATTATTCCGTCACTTCCTGGCGTCTTATTGTTTGTTAGGTGTCGTATTGCCTGTTTGGTTCTTCTATTTTTTCATAATTTTGTCTAACGTTCGTTTGTGCTATTGTATTCGTTTCCGTTTACTTTCTGTATAGTTTTTCATAATAGTTCTTCCATATTTGTTGTATTTCTTTCGTTTCATATCTTGTCCTTCCTTCTGTGTCTTTAATCCTGTAGTTTTTATTCTAAAGTTCTTCTTTTCTAGTTTTATTCTCTGGTAAAACATTCTTGTGTTTTTATTGTTATATTCATCTTGCATATTTTTTATTTTCTTTTCGTTCCAATCTCCCTTTTTTTGTTTACTTGTGTTTCTTGCTCTGGAATTTGCGTCTTTATAAATTTGTTTGTCTTCTTCTGCATTTGATTGCAACCATTTTATCCATGCTCGGTTTTTTTCATCTCATCTTCTTGCAGTTTTGGTCGTACCATTGTTTACTTTTTTTGTGTTCCTTGTGACCCTCGCATTTTTCTGATGTTTTCAAAACACTAGTTTTTATGTTATTCCACTGGATTTTGATTCTATTTGTATTTGTACAATCAGTGGGGGTTTGCTTTTGCTGAAGTTCTTGCGTTATTCCTTCTTCTAATGCTTGTTTCACCGTTCGTTCTTTTATTTTGTTTATATCCCAATTGTTATTATTTTTATTCTCTCTTTTCCGCTTCTTAGGTTTTCCTTTCCTTGGTCGTTGCAATTACTAAGTTGTGGTCTCAATTTACGTTGGCGCCTCGAAAAGATCTTACATCCTGTATGTTATTAGTTCTTTCTTTCGATATCAATACATGATCGATTTGACTCGCTGATATTTGGTTTGGGTGATTCCATATTTTGTGCCTCTTTGGGTGAGGAAATTTTGTGTTGACAATAAATAAATTCGTTGCTGCTGCCAAGTTGCATATTCTATTCCCATTGTCGTTTGTTTCTTCATGAATTGTGTTCGTTCCTGCTACAGCTTTTACATACTCCTCCTTACCAATCTGGGCATTTATATCTCGTAATACTAGTAGTGTACCGTATTTTGGTGCATTTTCACATTAAGATTGCAGTTCTTCATAAAACTTGTCTTTCTTATCACCTTCTCCTATCTCTGTTGGGGCATATACACATATGATGGTAGTATTATACATTTTTCCTCGAATTCTTAGGATTGACATTCTGTCATTTATGGGTTCAAATTTCATTATGTTAGGCGTTTGTTTTTTGGAAACGATAAGACCTGTTCCATTCCTTCCTTGTTTTTCCCCTCCACTCCATTTTTCTTGATTTCACCTGCTCCAGCCCATCTAGTTTCTTGTAATGCCATAATATCAATATCATAGTTTTCCATTCTTTGCATAATTTCATTCACCTTTCCAGGTTGTAAAAGTGTTTTTATGTTCCATGCCGCAATTCTTGTTTTGTTTTTTTGTTTTTCTTTTTTTCTTGTTATTTTTCATATTGCTTTCCTCTTCGTTTAATTTATAACTCTCCTGCTTCTTCTCCTTTCTTTCTCTTTGCCTTTCCGCTTTGCATTCTATTGTTGTCAATGTTTTTTCCGTCCGGTTTTCAGCTTCTACTTTTTTGGATGGTGTTGATTCCTTGTTGTTCTCGTTATGTTCTTGAGAGTTGCGTTTAGTGTTTCCTCAACGAACACTGAATTATCTTTTGTACTGCCGGTCTTCTGTTCATCCTTCTCCTTTCTTCCTTTTCCGTAGGGTGCCAAAATCGTCTGTGTCCAGTTCTTCTTTTATGGGATTGCTCCTTTTGAGTTATTTTCCCCTTCCTCATCTCTTGACCTTCCTCTTTTCTTATTATACTCTTTGTTTTCTTCTGGTTTTCTTAACTCTTCTTCTTCCATGCTTTGTTCGTCTAACTCTTCGATCCTCCATTCCTCTCCATTTACTATCAACCTATCTCTTATTATCATTGCTTTCATTCCTCTTCTGCAAAGTATAATAAGCAGTCAAAAAAAACCCTACGTCATACGAGTATGTAACGACCATTACATAACTTTGTATCAATTATTTTATTATTCTTATCTGTATTGTTAGCGTGTATGTATACCTTTACATAATACAATTTTTTTAAACATAAAAATGGATTTTTCCCTTAAGCAGACGCCTCTAATAACCGTAAAGAAATAATTGAAATAGCTACAGATTTTTACAAAGACTTATACAAATGAGAAGATCAAGCTATCAGAGTAAACATTTTTGGACGAGGAAATGATCCCTGCTATAAAAATTGAAGACGGAATAATGGCAGAGCACCTCAGTTATATACCGCAAAAATTGAAAGATATCCACCTTATATATAAATTAGAAATATGGAAGAGAAAAATACTTAGGCGAATTTACGGAGGAAAAAAATTAAAATAAAAGAAAAATGGGAGAGAAGACCAAATAGGGAAATAATGGAACTCTACGGTCAACCAAGTATCACAGCAACAGTTCGAGCACAACGAATCCGCTGGTTGGGACATATATACAGGCTTCCAGAATCCCGAGCAACAAAGAAGATGCTGAAAGGTGGAATTGAAGGAAGGAGAAGAAGGGGCAGACCAAAAAGCAAGTGGTTAGATAGTGTACAGAAAGACCTGGCGGAACTAAGCGTCACAAACTGGGAACAAGCAGCGACTCATAGGAAGGAGTGGAGAAAATTTTAGAACAAGCCCTGGGCCTCCATGGCCTGTTGAGCTGATATATATATCCACCTTATACAAAACATTTACGAGAATAATCAAGGAAAGAATAGCTATTATACTGGAAAAAAATCAACCTATTGAACATGAAAGATTCAGATCTGGTTTCTCAACAGCGGATCACTTACACAGTATTAACCTAATCATTGAAAAATGTCGCGAGTTTTATATCCCAATACATATAATGTTTATTAATTTTAATAAAGTATTCGACAGCTTACTCCATAGTTACATGTTATTAGCTTTAAAAGAACAAAACATTGAACACAAATATATACAGCTTACAGAATCTAGATTGACTCTCAAAGTAGGCCATGAAAGGCGCTTTGATCATACTTGATTTCAGTGAATTGGCAATATTTGTGGAAAGAAGTAATTGTCAAACAGAGAGTTTGGTTACATTTTAAACGACAAGTAATCAGTAGCGGTGGGTAAAAGAATTTCGTTTGCGCAGTGACTAACGTCGTATGACAGATTTTTTGTGTTTTAAAGTGTGAAGATTTAGCAGAGTCTGATTGTTTAACTCAACACTGCTATTTCTGCAATCCTATTTAATATTCAAAAACTGATAATGCGCCATACCACAATGTTGAGTACGCCTCAGATGTATTGTGTCATTTAGCTTAAATAAGGTTAACAATTTAATGTCAATATGATAGATATCAAAAATGTTACCAACATGAAACTTTGAAATTACTAGATTCTAACATTAGCTCCGATTTTCACCGCGCCTCAATCTAGAATCTGTAAGCTGTAAGACTAATTTAAAATATATATAAAGAAGGGAAGGCAAAAATACGCCTACATCGTACAGAAAAGCCATTTAATATAAACACAGGAGTAAAGCAGGGAGATCCACTATCGCCTAACCTATTTAACTGCGCCCTAGAGGCAATATTCCGGAAACTGCAGTGGAAGAACTACGGAATATTTATCGAAGATAAAAAGCTAACAAACATACGCTTCACAGATGATCTGGTACTGCTGGCAGAATCAAGAAACCAGCTGGCTAACATGGCAAACGAACTAGAAATGGCAAGTAAAGAAGCAGGCCTGGCAATTAACTACGATAAAACATACGCCATAACAAATGAAACAGTGGATAACATAGGGATGGGACCAAACACTATACAGTATGTAGAAGAAGTTGTATACTTAGGGCAACACGTATCATTTAACAACATGGAAAAAGAAATTAATAGACGCATTGATTTAGGGTGGAAATGCTTCTGGAGCTTAAAACGTATTTTTAAAGCAAAAATACCAGTGCGGATTAAACAAAAAGTGTTCAATAGTTGTGTTATTGCGAGTCTGACTTATGGTGCACAAACATGGTCTCTAAATAATAAGTTAAAAAACAAACTAAGGGTGAATCAAACGAAGATTGAAGAACATTCCATGCTTGGCATAAGACTTCTGGACAAAATACCACCTGAAGAAATCAGGAGACGGACGGGCATACGAATGCTGCGAGTACTAGCAGACTACTAAAATGGAACTGGGCAGGGCATGTAATGAGGCTGTAAGAAGATTCTTGTACATAGAAGATTACCTGTTGGAGACCAAGGAGCGAAAAGCAAAAAAGGGAAAGACCAGTATCCAGGTGGGAAGAAGAACTAATAGAAGCGAGAGGCAAACAGTGGATGAACCCAACGACGAATAAGGAGAATTGAAGGAATATGAGGAAGGCCTTTGCCCGAAACCGAGATGTTTAGGCTGAATATTGTTATTATAATATCCCAAGTGCATTAAAATTGCCGTTTTCTGTCACTGTTTTGCTAAGAAATTGGTCAAGTCAATTTGCCGCCCAACAAGGAATCCCGAGTGCGTAGCACAAGGGACTTTGGGATGGACAATTTATGAGATATATTTCTTCAGAGCAAAACATTCCGACAGCAAATCATCAAAATTTATGCAGGCTAGTTTACATGCACGCGGGATGTTCGGTGTGATTATTTCCTGAATGAATAGACAAAATTCACTTGATGAAGCACCTTTAATAATCATGTTAAAATTATTCACAAACGATTCAATTTTGGCACATTTTTAACCGCAGTTATATTTTGACGATTTTTGTTATTATTAAACTGACAGAAACCATAGTTATTACGAATTATTATGGATATAAAGGAAATAACAGCGTACATAAATCAAACTAGTAAAGATACTGAATGTCAGTTCCTTTGATATCAAAATAATGATTTGAATGACCTTGAACGGCTCCTGGGGGTTCTTTTCGATAGTACTAACAGATGGCGCCACTACTTTTCCACATCATGATTGGTAGCAGAGCCAGTATAGGAGAGTAACGCCATTCTTTGATCTGAGAAAATGCTGCCATCGCCGCCATTTTTGTTCCCATCAACAATAACTGATTGAGTTATGTCTAAAATTTTACTTGAAATTGGCAAGACTGTAAGTCTATGTCAAATTCGAGGTTAGCAGGTTATGTTTTGCGTCCATTTGTGTTAAACTGACGCAAAACCTAACCTGCTAACTACGAAATTGACACAGACTTACAGTCTTGCCAATTTTAAGTAAAGTTTTGGATTGCCAACAAACGTCACGTTGACAGTCAGAGGAATAAACATGGCGGTACTCTCCTATATATATATATATACTGGCTGTGATTGGTAGCAGAGCCAGTGTATATAGGAGAGCACCGCCACATCCGCCATGTGTGTTCCTCTGTCATATGCGTCACTTTGAGGTTTGTAACACAATTCCGTCAACATAACGTTTGTTGGCAATCCAAAACTTTACTTAAAATTGGCAAGACTGTAAGTCTATGTCAAATTTGAGGTTAGCAGGTTAGGTTTTGCGTCAGTTTTGACACAAACTGACGCAAAATATAACCTGCTAACCTCGAATTTGACATAGACTTACAGTCTTGCCAATTTCAAGTAAAATTTTAGACATGACTCAATCAGTTATTGCTGATGGAAACAAAAATGGCGGCGCTGGCGGTATTTTCACGGATCAAAGAATGGCGGTACTCTCTATATCTACTGGCTCTGATCGGTAGAACTTTGTTCTGCCATCTGATTGTCAAGCTTAGAAATACCCCCTAACTAACTGTCTCAGACACTCTATACCTTTTCAACTTCAAATTGGGACTAATCAATTTCAAAATGGGAATAAACAATTTCAATTTGAGAATAAACAACTTCAAATTGGGACTAAACAACTTCAAATTGAGAAAAGCTTTTTGTTAACAGTAGTTGACAGGACGGAACTAATTATTGTTAGTTGTTGCTGATGTTCCGTCCTGTCACAACCATGTGTCATTTTCCAAAGACTACCATTAACAAAAAGCTTTTCTCAATTTGAAGTTGATTAGTCCGAATTTGAAGTTGTTTATTCTCAAATTGAAATTGTTTATTCCCATTTTGAAACTGATTAGTCCCAATTTGAAGTTGAAAAGGTATAGACAGTTTTCAACATTTGGCATGAGTGTCTCTACTTGTTTGATTTGTGTACGCTGAAAATAATCATTGAAAATATTGGCGTATTTCGTATGTACATTAAATTTACTAATTGGGTTATAGAGCAAACATATGAGGCGTATTAAAACTAGAGGTGGTTTGACTCATGCTCGTGGAATGACCGACACTGTGCAACTAACCTTGGTACACAGTATTCACGCTTGTGCTATGACAATTGTAACGGAAAATGTTCATATCAACACCGAACCACATGTTCAAACTGGGAACTCTAGAAAGATACGAGGGAACAATAGTTTGATGAAGCTCTCAGAATGGTTTGATGCAAACGTCAAAAATTTACAGTCTACCTAGTTGCTTGCATTCAGAAGTTGGAGATGGAATTAACTGTGATGAAGCTGAAGAACTGGGTATGAAAATTCACCAAAAGAGTATTCAGTTTCAACAAAAAAAAGATCAAGTTCAAACCCTAATGTGCCTAAAGACAGGTGTAAATATTGAAAGAAGTACTATTCATCTAGATCAGCGGTTCTTAAACTTTTTAACTAACATACCACACTTTACATATCTGCCTGATTCTGGTAACACTTAGACCCCAATTCTTATATGAGCCCTGACACATAAATGCTCAAACACTTTGGTATTTTTCTATGAAAATCACTTTATGCTATCTTGTTTTCCTATTTACTATTTTGCATATTTTGTTTTACTTACTATACATGTTTTAACGCAAAAAAAAAGTCACACTGTTGCAAAAACAAATTAAGAACGAAACTTTAGCTTTGTCATTTGTCAAATAAAAGTACGCTATTTATGTTTGAAGAAATTTTTTTGTTAAAATGGTTCATAAGAGCAAAGTTTTTGTGCCATTGGTAAAAATTTTAATATACCCAAATCTACTGTGGCAAATATCATTAAGAAATACGAAAAGACAGGTTCACCTGCAGCTTCTGGTAAAAGTTCGGGACGTCTACCTAAAGTAACACCCAGAATACAAAATGTGTTAATTAAAACGTGCAAATCTGGACGTGAGACACTACACAATATATTGACGAAGTGGAATAAAGAAACTCAGCGAGTCTTTCCCGAGAAACTTGCAGAAGGTAGATACACAAGTCAGGTCTTTATTTCTATAAAATATTTTAAATTAGCTTGTTTTAATTTGAAAAAATTGTTTAAAAATTATTTTTATTTATAGGCAACAGAGAAGCAGAAAAAAGCGATTAGCTTGGGTTAAAGAGAAGTTTTTATTGTTTTAATTTTTAATCTGTGAGTTTTTTGCTCGTTCTTGCTTCTTCTGCTATCTTTGCCCATTCCTTCCTCTTTTTACACTTCTCTTTCCAGTTCTTTATTCCTAGCTTCTTTAGGTCTTCTTCTACATCATCGAGCCATCTCAGACTAGGTGTACCTCTTCTTCTTTTTTTGGTTGGTGTCCATTCTGTTATTACTCGTATTGCTCTTCTTTTATCTGCCCTCATTAAGTGACCTAACCATTTTATTCTCTGAGATTTTATATATGTAACAATATCTTCCCCTTTCATTTGCTCCCTCAGTTCAAAGTTCATTCTTGATCTAAATTCGTTTTCTTCTGTTCGTACTGGGCCCATTATTCTTCGTAATATTTCCTTTCAAACACTTTTAGATCTTCTTCTTTTTTAGTTAAGGTCCATACCTCTATTCCATATGTCACTACTGGTCTAATAATGGTTTTATATAGTTGTAGTTTTGCTTTTTTACTTAGGTATTTAGAGTTTGCATAATATGCTCTGTGCCCCATCCGTATTTTTTGTTTTGTTTTTTCACTGGTCTTATATTTTTTATTATAAATTGTTATTCCTAAATATTTAAGGTTCTGGACTGCTTCAAATTTATAGCTATAATTTTAAGATATTCTTCATTGCTGCTGTCACTATATTTTAAATATTTAGTTTTATTTTCTCTGATTCTTACACCCCTTTTTTTTGTTTCCTCTTCTAGTCGCATGAAACTTTTTATTAGCCCCTCTTTTGTTCTGCTGATAATTGTAACATCATCTACGTAAGCGATAATTTGTGTGTTTTTAATATTTATTGTCCCTTCTAACTCTGATCTTCTAATTGCACCTTCTAAGGCTATATTAAACAATGTAGCTGACAGTATATCTCCCTGCCTAACGCCTTGTTGTACATTAAAGCTTTCAGTTGTATCACTTCCTATTTTCACTACTGCAGTTGAGTCTTTTAGGGTCATTTCGACAAGGTTTACTATTTTTTGTGGAGTCCTTATGTACTGCAGTTCTTTGATTATCTTTTCTCTTATTACTTTATCGAAAGCCTGTTTAAAGTCTATGAATAGGATGTGAAGAGTTATGTGATATTCTTTTGCTTTTTCTAGTATTTGTTGTACAATGTGTATGGCGTCTGTGGTCGATCTCCCTTGTCTAAAACCTTGTTGGTAGTCCCCTAGTTCGTTCTCTGCATGTTCTTGAAGTTTGTCTTTAATTATTTTTAAGATCACTTTATAGGCCACATTTAGTAACGTTATTCCTCTATAATTTGAGCAATCCTCCAAGTCTCCTTTTTTGTTCATTGTAAAAATTACACCTTTCTTCCAATCTTCTGGCATGCTTTCTTCCCTCCAGATCAAGCATATTAGTTCATGCAGTTTTTCGTGCAGTTTCTCACTTCCATATTTTAGGTATTCAGTAATTATTCCGTCACTTCCTGGCGTCTTATTGTTTGTTAGGTGTCGTATTGCCTGTTTGGTTCTTCTATTTTTTCATAATTTTGTCTAACGTTCGTTTGTGCTATTGTATTCGTTTCCGTTTCCTTTCTGTATAGTTGTTCATAATAGTTCTTCCATATTTGTTGTATTTCTTTCGTTTCATATCTTGTCCTTCCTTCTGTGTCTTTAATCCTGTAGTTTTTATTCTAAAGTTCTTCTTTTCTAGTTTTATTCTCTGGTAAAACATTCTTGTGTTTTTATTGTTATATTCATCTTGCATATTTTTTATTTTCTTTTCGTTCCAATCTCCCTTTTTTTGTTTACTTGTGTTTCTTGCTCTGGAATTTGCGTCTTTATAAATTTGTTTGTCTTCTTCTGCATTTGATTGCAACCATTTTATCCATGCTCGGTTTTTTTCATCTCATCTTCTTGCAGTTTTGGTCGTACCATTGTTTACTTTTTTTGTGTTCCTTGTGACCCTCGCATTTTTCTGATGTTTTCAAAACACTAGTTTTTATGTTATTCCACTGGATTTTGATTCTATTTGTATTTGTACAATCAGTGGGGGTTTGCTTTTGCTGAAGTTCTTGCGTTATTCCTTCTTCTAATGCTTGTTTCACCGTTCGTTCTTTTATTTTGTTTATATCCCAATTGTTATTATTTTTATTCTCTCTTTTCCGCTTCTTAGGTTTTCCTTTCCTTGGTCGTTGCAATTACTAAGTTGTGGTCTCAATTTACGTTGGCGCCTCGAAAAGATCTTACATCCTGTATGTTATTAGTTCTTTCTTTCGATATCAATACATGATCGATTTGACTCGTTGATATTTGGTTTGGGTGATTCCATATTTTGTGCCTCTTTGGGTGAGGAAATTTTGTGTTGACAATAAATAAATTCGTTGCTGCTGCCAAGTTGCATATTCTATTCCCATTGTCGTTTGTTTCTTCATGAATTGTGTTCGTTCCTGCTACAGCTTTTACATACTCCTCCTTACCAATCTGGGCATTTATATCTCGTAATACTAGTAGTGTACCGTATTTTGGTGCATTTTCACATTAAGATTGCAGTTCTTCATAAAACTTGTCTTTCTTATCACCTTCTCCTATCTCTGTTGGGGCATATACACATATGATGGTAGTATTATACATTTTTCCTCGAATTCTTAGGATTGACATTCTGTCATTTATGGGTTCAAATTTCATTATGTTAGGCGTTTGTTTTTTGGAAACGATAAGACCTGTTCCATTCCTTCCTTGTTTTTCCCCTCCACTCCATTTTTCTTGATTTCACCTGCTCCAGCCCATCTAGTTTCTTGTAATGCCATAATATCAATATCATAGTTTTCCATTCTTTGCATAATTTCATTCACCTTTCCAGGTTGTAAAAGTGTTTTTATGTTCCATGCCGCAATTCTTGTTTTGTTTTTTTGTTTTTCTTTTTTTCTTGTTATTTTTCATATTGCTTTCCTCTTCGTTTAATTTATAACTCTCCTGCTTCTTCTCCTTTCTTTCTCTTTGCCTTTCCGCTTTGCATTCTATTGTTGTCAATGTTTTTTCCGTCCGGTTTTCAGCTTCTACTTTTTTGGATGGTGTTGATTCCTTGTTGTTCTCGTTATGTTCTTGAGAGTTGCGTTTAGTGTTTCCTCAACAAACACTGAATTATCTTTTGTACTGCCGGTCTTCTGTTCATCCTTCTCCTTTCTTCCTTTTCCGTAGGGTGCCAAAATCGTCTGTGTCCAGTTCTTCTTTTATGGGATTGCTCCTTTTGAGTTATTTTCCCCTTCCTCATCTCTTGACCTTCCTCTTTTCTTATTATACTCTTTGTTTTCTTCTGGTTTTCTTAACTCTTCTTCTTCCATGCTTTGTTCGTCTAACTCTTCGATCCTCCATTCCTCTCCATTTACTATCAACCTATCTCTTATTATCATTGCTTTCATTCCTCTTCTGCAAAGTATAATAAGCAGTCAAAAAAAACCCTACGTCATACGAGTATGTAACGACCATTACATAACTTTGTATCAATTATTTTATTATTCTTATCTGTATTGTTAGCGTGTATGTATACCTTTACATAATACAATTTTTTTAAACATAAAAATGGATTTTTCCCTTAAGCAGACGCCTCTAATAACTGGACTAAAACTTTGGCACCGTGCGTGTCTGCTTAAGGGAGATTTCACTGTATTAGGATGCGGGACTGACCTGCAAGCAGTGAATATTATAGAAACTGTTAGGCATAAATCAAGAATTGAAAAACAACCCACAACGTACTGTCAGTGATTTAACAGAGAAATTGCAAATTTATGAAACAATACTGCATATAGTTATATAAGAGTCAGGCAAATACAAATGTCAACGGCCATTACTGATTCAAAAATAAATGATAGCGTTCAAGGCCGGAGTTGTCTTTCTTAAACTGCATTCGGAAAGGTACCTCTGACAGCTCTGTTTCCTCGAAATTGTTCGTTAAGTACGGAGCAAGCCAAGTGAGATCTTTCGGCGGTCGCTAAGTACCGGTGCGAGCATTTTGATGTTCCATGATGTATTTCAACCGAGTAAACAGAGGATTTGCGCATGACAAGTTACAACAGTGGCAAATGAACAGGAGTTCATTCACCTGAGGACGGGAGTAGATCAGAAACACCCGAAACGTTGTGTGATAAACACTCGAAACAGTTGAAAAAGTCCAATAAAACGTATCATAATAGACCACTCTCAAAAAATTACATCATTCAGGGATTTTAGATGTTTTTCTGCAGAGTTAATTTGACACCAAAAACGCTTTTATAGCAATTAGTTCTAGGTTAGGGTAATATTGTACATTATTCTGACGGCTTAATTGGAACGTGCAAATTTACACTAATTTAATCATCTTATTTCTTATGTTTTTCGAAAGGCACTATATATAACAACAACCACCAATAACTAAATCATTTATCATTATTTAATAATTCATTCGTTTAGAAAACCTATAGCCACAGCCATCACGTTCTTTTGACATGAAAAGCCATATATTATGTTAGTATCAGCATTCTTTTACTTTATCGACCGTATACGAGGGTTAATTTGTTTTCAACCTCCGATTCAGTAGGAATAAAAAACAAGAACGAAAGGAAAACATGCATTGTATAGAAAATGTAAGTAGATCTTTCAGCTACATTTCTACATCATCACCACTTTACTGAAGGCACTTATCATACCGTGGCACGAGTTCTTGTATGCCCAGCTCAAAGAAGTTTGCCGCTAGGTTGCTCTGCTAACCGTTCACGTTGTCTTTCAGGCTTTTCTTTAAACTTTCTGCACCATTCTCGCACACAGCCGTCACTCATAAACTCTGTCCAACTGACAATGAATTTTAAGCTGCATTATGCCCTACAACATATACGCCTTCAGCCGGAACAAAGCAAATTAGGGCTTACGCCGCGCAGTTCAAACTTGGCGGGCACAGTAAGCTGTAATTCACCTTCTTGTGGATGACGACTCAGTGCTGCAGGAAAATGCAATCAAAATTCATGGTTAGAGGAGTACAGTTTATAGACGACAACTGTGCGTGAGAATGGTGCAGAGAGTTTCAAGAAAAAGCTGAAAGACAACGTAAACGTTTGACAGAGCAACCTGGCGGCAACCTTCTTTGAGGCGATTATGTAGAAATGTAGCTGAAAGATGTACTTCTATTTTCTATAGAATAAATGTTTCATATTCATTCTTGTTTTTTATTCCTACTGAATCAGAGGTTGAAAGAAAAATAGCCCTTGTAAAAAAACACCCACCCAAACATTTTTGTTATTACGTTTATGTACGGTTAAATTTACAAACATTATAAAAAATATGCTTGTGCCCTTTTACTCACACCTAAATAACCATTCTTGTCCAGATTTGTATTTCCATCTAAAGCGCAATCGTTGAACAAGGGCGAGTGTAGATTTTCAACTACACGTCAAAATTCATTAATGCAAGATTAAATGCTGTATTTCCATTAACCATATTCTCAAACCCCATTTGGGAAATATGATTCAGTTTAAAATATCTTGCGTTATTATAAGGGAATGAATGACCAAAGATAAAATATTAACCTAAGATAGTTTTCTACTGCTTTATTACTGATATCCTATCACCGTTGCTTTAGCTATTTATTGATACACAACTGCAATGACTTAAGGTCTCTAAACAAGTTCATAAACTATTTACAAAGTTAATCCTCACTACAAGAACAAGGATTGTTAAGTCTGCTACATCTAAATTAATAAATGTCCAAAATAAATTATATAACACTGAATAATCACACAGTTTAATGTTTAGAAATACAAAAAACATCCACTTACTGCTACTTCAGCTTTCAGTAAAAGAATATGTTAATGTAGCTTTTCACGACTTTAGCCAAAACTTACCACCAGATCGTATACCTTTAACTTTCGATGTCTTCTTTCCCTTATCACCTGTAGTGGCTGCTTCACGAGTATCGGGAGCCATGACTTCATCTGAACTTCGGCACGCTCTTGTAACTGTGTTTTCAGTGTTTTCTTAATATTCACGATCTACAATTGTGTTGATTGTAACAAAAACAAGCTACGACTAAACTTTTACCAACCTCTTGTTCAATATCAGCCTTCCGCTGGACACTGCGATTTTTCTCCGTGTTAGCACGATGGATTTGTGATTCAACGCACACCAAAACATTTTCGCAAGCAGTGCACCATTTCTGCAGGCAGTCTACTATCACACTGATATCTGCGGCTCTAATATCTCTGCCTATGGCGTAATCAACTTCTAGCTGGCTGTTCTTTTGATCTAATTTTCCATGGATTATATCAGCGTATATGGCCTCAATAATTAAATCTTCAAGATCCCTAACATTCTTAATTTCCAATTCATCTAACAGCGTTGCATACGGTATACACTAAGAAAACAAACATAAATGTAAATATTGCAAATGATTCTTACTATACCTTTGAACGTGTCGCAAGCGTGACAATGGTCAAATGTTGCAGTTTCTTCTTCTGTCCAGGAGTTAACTCCAAAAAATTGCTTTTGTTTGCTAGATATTCCCTGTACGTGCCATAAGCAAACAAGTTTAAGGTATTTGAGCAGGCACTATTGCCACCAGTTGCTAGCTGCATATTAATAGTGTTACCTTCATGGTTATTTAATTATATTGACTTTTAAACCCTTACCTCTTGAACATTTGGCATGTCGAGCAGCTCTCCGAACACATACACACCGGGAGTCTCCAGCACCTGTTTAATCAACTCAACGCAAGCTGCACCTTTAGCTGCCTTAGCTAGCAGCACAAACTGCTCCAAAGGATTATTGGAATGAGAAGGTTTCTCCACAACCATGTTTATTATTTATGAACAAGCACAATCTACGACGCGAAATCTTGAAATACGGCTTTGACAGAAAACCGCAAAAGTGAGGTTAGATTTGTTGAATGCGCTAATGCAGAATGTGGCTATTCTAACGGCTATATTTTGCAGTGAACACCAGTGCGTAAATTATAAAAAAATGCACCTCCTTTCCCCAAAATTAAATTGATATAAACCAATATATTCTGAATAAATCTTTTATGAAAGAAACATTGGTGATATTTTTAAGGGCTTCGTTTTTATTGACGAAAATTTATCATACAGATAATGATAAGAGGAAATGCTTTTAAGGTAATGTAAAATGATAACAAAAAACTTTTTAGACAGATTTAATTTATGAGGGATCTAGATTCAATAAAAAATTGATTAAATTGTAGAACTTGCTATTTCCACACAATGGCACATTTTGGGATGTCGCGCAGAGATCTCCAAGAGGCCCCCTGATTGTCAAAAATAAAAATATTCATTGTTTTTTTCTATCGCAATATTAATGTCCCACTCTTCAAATCATCTGAACAAAAGGTTTATGAGATTTGTAAGTAATGGATGGGTTTTTTGAATATCTTCAAATTGTGTGATCACAGCTGTATCATGTGGAGCTGCTGTTGTTTTAGAATGGTATATCATATATTTTATTTACTTAATCCTGATGCCTATCTACCTTTCAGTGTAAGGCGTATGTCATACATAAATATATTAAATGGCACTGGTCCTTGGATATAGCCTTGTGAAACCTCTGGTCTTGTGTTTGCGAGTTGCTTTAGAATCTTATCTCGTTCTCTCGTTATTGAAGAACATTATCCTATACTAAATTTCAAATAAGCATGCAGTAGTTGGAACCAGGGGCGGATGGGCAACATCTTAGCGGTCCGGGAAATAATATTTGTCGGCCCTTTTTTAATTTCCGGATATGGCTAAAATATACATTTACAGGGTGTTACGCATTTTTCCTTTAAAATTAAATAGAGCATAGGTTTATTACAGATTTTTGAATCAGATTACATTTACTATCCAAAAACATTCTTTTAGTTAAAAATGCCGGACTCCCAGTCAAGTACATATCTAGACACATACAACAAAAAATAAAACAAAATAAAAGTAAATCAAAGTTTAAAGTCTTTTTATTCCAAGTGTAGAAATTAGGTTTGTTATAAACGATTAGAGAACTTACAACTTCATAAAAATTCTTTAAACACAAAATTTAAGAAAAAATTATTATATAAAACTTTACTCTTTTAACAATTTATTTAATAACTTGCTTTGCAGCATAAGCATATCTATAATGTTATCAGAGTCAATATTATATAAAATATCATTTTCGCAAGCCATTAACATAAAAGCATCCAAATTATTATTCGACATTGAATTCCGCAGTCTATTTTTAATGTATTTTAACTTGAAAACTTCTTTCACATTGCACTTGATATTGATAACTAGCTGGCCGGCAAACGTTGTTCTGCCCAAAAATAATTTGTCTCTGAAACCCCGTTTAACCACTATAGAGTTTTAATTTTATATCATGTCCATCGTCTTGGACTTAAAAATAAATGCCGTTTTCGCAATCAACGTCCCAAAAAACCTCAATAACGACACCCATATCGATTTTTAGGCTTATTTACCCCATTTCACCTCTAAGGGTAGCGAACCCGACAGACGTTGTCCTGCCCGAACATTGATTTGCCTGCTATTAGCGGGTTCAGCAAACGTTTTTCCGATATTCGAATTTTCCATTTCTTTCATTTAAAAACATGCTAATAGCTACAACTATTTCATTCTCCGTAGCGCGCTGGTCATCATTGCGGTTCGCAAGTAAAGTAGATACCCGCACAGCTGACTGTCGTCGACGACCTATGTTAACTCGTCGTGCCTTTGGCATTGTAACGGACACTATAAAACGACACGGAATTGTTTTCACAATCACTTGTGCACAAACCAAATTTGAATATCTGACTGACTGACTGCGACGACTTATGTAAAGCATTTCAAATTACATAAACTATTAGTGTCTTATCTTTTCCGCTTTCGGTTACCTGATGCGGATTATGACATTATGGGAAAACCCTTCAAACCATTAAGCACAGGTGTGACTGCAAATAAAAACAACACACTTTCGATATTTTCCAATTTTCAGGCTTTCCCTTTGGATTTTTTTAATTTTTCATTCCGTAGGAAGCTTCTACACAGTATTAGAAAAACGTAAAAGAAAAGATGAATAAAATCGGTAAAGTCGTTCTCAAGTTATGGCGCGACCAAGGGAAATAGGGATTCATTTATATATATATATAGATGTTAATAAATATTTGTAAGCATTTCCTAGTGCAGAATATGCCTCACTGTACATATTGTACTTTTGAATGACAGAATAACAGCAAATTGCATATTTAAGACAAGATTTACATTTTTTATTATTAACATCAAACCACCATCTCTTCAGAATCATCGTTGTTTTCTTCAACAGTTTCATCTGTATCTATAACTGTAACATTAGTCTGAAATTGTTGATTACTCTCCGCATTTGTTGTTGCCGAAACTTTAAATTTATCCCAATTTTTCGCTAAACTAACCAATTCTTCTTGCAGATTTTCTTTTGTAATATTTGGGTAATAGTTTTCTAGCAGTTCACACAATTTTTTAAAGCTATTTGATGGTACTCCTTGTTTAACTTCATCAAAATTTGTTTTAAAATGTACAAAAATCCTACAAAAATTTGTTAAGAAAATGAAAAATTCATTCCGGTTCTTTATTTTCGGTAAGTACATGTTTATGAAGATAGGTTGGTAGATCACTTAGACGTAAAGTACATTTTTTTTCTATAATAATTTTTAAGGTCAACTTCCTAGGGGATAAGTTGAATTCTTGCAGGGTCCCTAGTTTTAATAATGTTGGTAGTTCTTTTCTTCCACTAAAAAATGATTGTCATTTTGACAAATATGTCATAATTTAATATCGCTTGCTTCTTTTTTGCATTTAAAATATTTCTTGGTTTTCTTTTTTTATCCGATTTTATTGATGATGATGATGATTCCATGTTAAAAAAAGAAATTTGTCAAGAGTTCAAATTAAGAAACTTTGACATAACCATAATTTTGAAAAAGTTCTACCAACACCAGGTATAAAAATTTCCTAGCGTTTTAATCACATATCTACCAACATTGTAACACTTTGACAGTTATTATAGAAAAAAAACGTACTTTACTTTCAGCCACCGGCCCTGCGGGACTCTGAACAGCCGGCCCACCGGGAAATTTTCCAGTTCGTCTTATGGCCCATCCGCCCCTGCATACATACATACGAACATACATACAAAGAAAGAGACCACCGATTTTATGGTATAGATAAACATCCAGCCTCACACCTTATGGCAACAATTTTTGTAATTATTGTTGCAATTGGTGGTTAGCGAACCCTCAGAGGCCACTATGTTTTAGTTCGTGTTGTTGTGAACATGGATACCTAGGAAACGTGCCCTTCTTGCTGTTTCTAAACTCTTATAAGCTGACGTTTAGCAAGGCATTGCAGCTTGCATTAAGAGTAGAAGGCGGAAAAATATGCACTATAGGACCGCAAAATATGGATTGCAGTTGCATATTACAAATACACTGTTAAATAATATAGTTCTAAAAACAGGTGTTTAAATATTAATAGTTTATTTCTTAATTAACTAGCAGTAGGTAACATATTTTGCGAAAAAAATCACATCAGGAAAATTTAATTATTGGCTACATTTTAGTAAACATTTAAATTACATGCATTATATACGCATTAACATAATTAAATATGAGCACATATGCACTAGATTCTTGAAATATATATGGAGATATATGCAACGTAAAATTTTCAAAAATCAGTTTCTTAGGATCTAATTCAGTTACATGTTCAAAAATCATTGTTCTGCATGTAATCAATATAATATGCAAATGCATCTATTTTCCGTTTCTGATTATAGGAGTCAAAGTTGTGTAAGAGCTGCGGGAAAGCATGATGGTATTTAAAACGCTCTATGGCAGCTTTGCACAACAGCGTAATTCTAATTGTGGTCAGAGTCTAATGCACTTGGAGTCAGCGGCGAGTCACCAACTGAAGAATGGACAAAAGTCCAAGTTTTACTTCTAGTCGTCTAAACCCATCTTCCCTGTTTATGGCGTTTAAATGGTCCTGTATTTCTATCGCTTCACGTATTATTTGTGGGAGATATAGTGAGGTACTCTAGCAAATAATAATTACTCATACTTAAGTACCTCCATTTTGAATTTTTGAGTTGGTGAAGCAAAGCATAACATAAAAAACACATTCGTTCCAGTTTTAGTTAGTTTGTTGTGATTACAAAAATAAAGTTGGAAGAACTTTCTTATATTTTTTTTATAATCGTAAATTATATCAAACCTGTTTAAGACCTTTAATATCGCCAGGAATGTGAAGCAATAATAAATGATAACTAAATGAGACTAAATGGGAAACAATATTGACTAAACCTTCAAATAAATTTTCTGGAGAAGGAGAACATTTAACCTAAATATGATTTATATTCCTAGCAATAATTTTTCTTAAAATTGGTCTTGTTGATTTTCTTGAGCTCAAATGAAAAATATAAAGAAATATGATGACAGGTGTCATATTGACCTACGTGATGGTAATATATAAAAACGTTGAATTAACACTATGGCGGTAGATAAAAAGTACAGCTGCAGTAATGATCACTAGATAATTAGTATAGCTAAAAGTTGTTTATGTTTAACACGCAGCTGTTTTGTTTTCAGAAAATATGAGCAAGTAGTAGTCTACAAAATACATAAATATAGTTGCTTACTAGCATTACCCTACAATCTGAATTTAAAATATATAGGATGTAATGGATCACCCGTACCAGCAATTTTTCTGGAAAACCGTTAATCGCAAAATCTCGGGAAAAATTATATTACTAAAGTCAGTATATAGAACCTATTTATAATTTAAGCTTCAAGCATAGTGCACCAGGAGTAGATCCAATCAGTGGCCGGATCGTGGAGAACTTACCAAACGAAAAATGCATTTTGCAGCCCCTCACAGACAAATACAAAATCCGACATCCCGAAATTTAAATAATTCGCATGTGAACTGATAAAATTTAGCATCAACTGAATCCCATATAATTACTTCCTTTTACAATAAAGGAAGTTATTGGATTCACCCCAAAAATTCTAAATTGAGTTTTCAAAAGATTTTCACGTTTTAGTGTCCCCTGAACCCAAAAAACATATTCTTTTATTGGTCTGTCTGTGTGTGTGTGTGTCTGTTAGAATATCTCAAAAACGAAAAGAGGTAATGCGTTGAAACTTCATATATAAGTTCTGTGTACTATGTAGATGCGACAGAAAATTGCATAACCGGAAGTAGGTGTTTACTCTTGCGATTTTTCAGTTTTTTTCGATTTTTTCGAAAACAGCTCTAACGATTTTTTTCAAACTTTACATTTTTATTACCTTTTTAATGTGTATTGATGTGATATAGGTGATTTTCTAGTTGAATACTTCTAAAATGGGTTTCTTTGGGTTTTTAATTTTTTTTTTTATTAACTCCTATTTTAAATATTATTACATTTTTGAATTCAGCTTAAAATTATAGAGAAAATGTGTCTCTTCAACTAACGCTCTATTTTGTACCGTTTTTGTAGAATTTGTAATTTTTGAATTTTTTTACAAATAAATTTAAAATCAAATTTTTGGCAGACATATGCGCGCCGTTTCTTCATCAGTCACCTTACATGCAAAACTTGTGTAAACATCGATATCAATAATTCGACACAGAACTATCAGCCGCGGACAGACTGCTCGAGCGCCTAAGCTGAGGTGGTTCCCATTTTTTAAGGCTAAAGAAAATATCTTTGAATCTAATTTCTTGCCAGTTCTCCCCCGCTGCAGTCTATGAACTGTCACAAAGCTGTGCCCCGGCGATCTGGCTCCAATGCTTCCGTGAAAGAAAAGAAACGTTTATCGCAGTTTAATTCGTGAAATAAAGATTACTAGTGTTGTGTTTAACCTTTAAAATAAAAAAAAAATGAAGAAAACGAATTACAAATTTCTTACAAAATTAAAGGTTCTTGAATATCTGGTTTCTTATGGAAGAGCCATGGCTCCTTGGCTTCTTATAGCGAGCTGCCACTGAATACAATCATAAATGGAAGCTGAAGTCAAGGTGATCATAACTGGGTAGAGTTTTTTAATACAAACAACTTGTGCGGATTTTAAAAATATTTCTTACCGTGACAGTGGTATTAGCATTTCTTAATGATGCAACATCATAATCGTTTAATTATTTACCCCCCCCCCCCCCCCCCCCGAAACCGCTTTCGCATTACATCAGGAGGTGCGGACGTCACTTAAACTATCATAAGTATTTTAACTAAGTGAAAACCGGAGCGCCTCGGCTGGGAGTCGAACTCTCTTCCTAGTGCTCTAGTTTTTACTAGGCCCTCGACTGCAAGCGGTGGGACTACTCGCCCATCGAGGCACCTGTCCAATTTTATCTAAGTTACCAGTTAAATTTTGAAGGTTGGGTTAGATTGAATCTAGTTTCGAAGCACTCTGATCCAAACTAATATTTTAAATAGATTCGTCGGTATGAAAGAACTGACAATCTACATTTATCAGGTCTTTCACAATTTAAGATTTTCAGAAAAACGATACGGATGGTGGGTTACACCTTCTCTATTAGAAAGATCAGACAAGTTTGAAATAATGTATGTTTGCATTTAATTTTGCCGTTATTCTGGTTTTTTCTCTCTTTAAATTGCTAAGGTAAAATTGCTTAGATCAATTTAAATGATTTGATTCATAAAAATATAACATTGGTCAATGGCATACACATTTTTGAAGTCAGTGATATAGTTTGTATAGATTTTTCTGTAATATTCCAATAAGAAATATAATTGAGTTATTATCTAAAACAAGTTTCCACAAATGTAGAAACTCTTAAAACTGTCGACGTAACCAATAAGTAAAATATTAAATACTGTTAGAGACGCATCGTTTGGGGTTTTTTACATTTATTTTCTTATGAAGTATAGCAAATGTATGTGTTATAAAAAAATACATCACTTTAACGCAATAAGCAATACAAGTTTGAGTGTTTTCATGCTAAATAACGAGTGATCGAAAAGATTTCTTTGCTTTGGGATTTGAACGTGTGTCCTCACTTACCTCACAATCTAACCTCAAGTTGTATTCTTGGCATAAGTTTGACAATATTATCAGATTTTTTTTAAGCTTTTTGATGTTTAGTATTTTCTGAATGAAGCTACGACGTGACTTTTTTCTTTTACAGAAATCATAGGTTACTTGAGCCTAATTTTTGCGATCACTCTATATAAAAAAAACGCTGCCTGTAATAATACAAAACAACTGCGATGGGAGTTCAGATTTGTCCTGTACTTTTTTATAGTATACAAATTGTCGGATAACCAGCGAAATGCGAGAGACAGTGTTTTGGTTGCCTACGAACCCAAATTTGCACTTGCATTTTTTTGCCACCCATATAGTCTTCATGGGATCCAAAAAGGTCAGGACCATAAGACAGGTTAGGTAACACAGTCTCTTCTAATTTCATATTTCTTCGGTTTAAGCAGGCAACATGTGGACGGGCATTATCATGGAATATAATATCAATAATTCGCAAAAGTTGATTGTAAAACTCTGCATTTATAGTCTTCCCATCAACTACGATCTGCCATTTGAACCCTGAATGTTGCCATGGTCTTAAAACATGCGGAACATTGGATAGATTTGCAACCTATGATAACGATTTGTACATCATATACTAAAATTTGCGACAGGCATTATTCCATTGATTGTGTATATGCAACTGTTCTAAATATTATCCAAGTTTCTTACCTGCAGTACATAAAGATTTGATCATAATTTTTTGTGAACAGAGCTGAGTATATACATCACTTGCAGACATGTTCTCCACAACTGTCATTGCCTATGCAAACAATACAATATATTTGGTATATATTGACTATATAAGTGTTTTCATTATTTCGAAGCATGTAGGTTCAGTGGTAAGAAATCTAGGTCAAATCTATACCTACTTCTCTCGTATTTTCAATAATATTCGACAAACTATTTCCTGATTTTTTTTTAAACGTTAGTATTTTTTTTAAATTAGAAAAAATAAATTAATATTAACCTACATACAAAATTTATCAATAATTTACACTAGTGCCATTCGCATGTGATTGACTGAACCTTTTAAATTCTAGCCCTTTTATTGGTCGAAACATTTTGAGGAAAATAGCCGTACAAATTAGACGTTTTACTTAATTTTTGCTTTTAAATATTTTGAAAGCATCTCAAAAAATCTGCAAAGGGCTTTACTCAGAACTTCCCTTGGAAGTAGAAGTTGTGACACTAAACAATTTTAAAAATTATAGGAAAATAGGGATAGAAATATCTTCACGTTCGTAATAATACTAAAGCAATAAAAGGAAACACTTGGTAATGCAAATTACATCAATTTTCAAATAAAAAATATTACCGGCGATGAGATTCAAACTTTATCACTTTCAGTTGAAGCAAAAGTATACTATTAATTACTTTAAGGTGCTCATCCTGTATATGTTGGGTCAAAATATGCCCTTTTTTATCAACGGTAAAAACCTGAGCTACACACAAAATATTACTTTCATTTAAGTAATAGTTACAGAGTTTAAAGCAAAAATAAGTAGAATTTTATTTTTTAATGTGCTCATCCTAATCCGCGTGCTAAATACCGTCTTCCCCCAACAAATAATTTTTATTGGCAATAGACAGACACACGGAATAAAGAAAGCCTGTTTTTCGTCATCTAGAAACCCTGAAACATGAAGATTTGAAGTAATATCGGAAAGTGATTTTTTGCGATTACAATACTTCCTCTGTCTTTTAGGAGAGGGAAGTAAAAATTGTTGTATGTATGCACTTGGTAAAACAGGTAAAATCTTGAAATTTTCACTTTTAATAAGATACAGTTTTCATAAATTACTCAATTTCTATTCTATATCTTAAACTGAAAGATGATCCCCTTGCTCATATTCGATAATCTCAGATTAAGCTGTTCATCTTAATTCTTTGATAAGAGTTACTGTTCTACTGTAAGTTGACCAATCCAAAAATATCATCCGCCCCTTTGGGCAATGGGTAATTAAATCGAGGATCCCCGGAGCTTTGCTAGCGACATAAACCAGCTTTAACAAGAGCTCCAATAAATAAAGTTCGGCTCTAGAGAACAGTGAATTTAAAAATTGGAGGATTTTTTATTTAGTCTTTCTCAGGCATTTTGCTATTGAACAAAAGTAATTAACTTTAACTCGATCAGTAGTTTCATTATTGCAATATGACTAAAAGACTATCATGTTGTGCATATATTTTAACAACATAGAGTGAAAATGCAAGACGAAAGAAGAATTCATCTCCCTTTTGTAACGCGAAGTTGATATTGCCAGGTTGTTGAAAATGATGCCAGATGAAATAAATAAATATCAATTTTGGGGTGTCAAAATAGTTAAGTCGGTTACTGGCCATTGTTTATTTACATAACAATTAGCGTATATAAGTATCGGGTGATCAAATAATTTCACCTCTATCTAGTGTGCTGCGGCCCCATGATATTTATTTGGAGCCACAGCACACTAGACATCCGATATGTTAGTAGCTATAGGCTATTAATGCAATATCTAAGAAATTCATCAAATTGATTAACTGGAAACCAGTGGCGTTCTTTAGTTTCCTGGATGAAAGTGGGGTACCTATTTAATATATAATTAAAATGAATTAGTAACTTTAATGATAACACTTTCTATAGAGACATTGTTTCTACTCCAAATTCAGATCAGGCTTATGCCTCCCCTCGTTTTCCTCCCTGTTCTAGTTTCTCGAAGTTGGAATACAGTTTCTCAGCTTAGTTGTTAGTAATTTATTCATGGAACAGGTAATATATCGAAAACCGAAGTCATGTCCCTTATTGCTGCAAACTGTAATTACATCTTCAAGTGAGTAGCGGCAGTCTCTTAGACACTGAACGAATGTAGTTTTGAAATACTAAAAGTTGAGTACCTGCACGTTTGATTTAACATTTTCGAACAACTATTGATAGTTACTGTGCATGTTCCCGCGTCTATCAATGTTTGACATAATTTTTCTTATGCAAAATAAATGGGTAAACACCATTTCACTAGTTTACGTCATTTTGATCCTACGAATCGATATGAATATGTAAAAAACAAATCGTTTCTATCGGCGTTGACAATTGTTCCGACACGAGTCGCTTTGTCCTATTTCCATTTGGAATGACGAAGCACAAAGTAGCGTGCGTAAGGTGACACAGTTGATGTATGAAACCCCATTATCAAATCAACAGTTACTTAGCGAGTTAAACTTGTTTATTATTTTATGCCGTGGTATCGTTGCGCTCGGCCTTGTTATCGGCCGAATTATTAACCAAATATTTCTTCCGGCAGCCGCATTACGTCTTCGAAATTAACCACGCTCTGTTTCTCGAATTGCACGAAAATACTGCACGGCACGCGGTTATTTTTATAACGCATAATCCGATTGAGGTTGATAAAAGACGGCAAAACACAAAAAACACAGCAAAGCCCCAGAAAATCCGATCGCATTAGCGCCGCATGAGGTTTTGTAGGACCTTTGTTGGCTTTTATTATTTCGCCACAGTCCGGATTAGAACAAATTTTTGACAAAGGTTACGTCTCTCGCGCTGGGTCCAAGAAAAACAATAATCTATAACGGCTAATATGTTATTTTTTCGCGTTTTGGGGACAGGGCTTATAATTCCCTGCGTTACGGCGACACGTGTAGGGGCGCACGAGGGACATTTTTTATGCCAGCTGTTACTACATTCCTATTATTATTGTAGATGTAGATAGTTTATGTGCGCACGATGAATCAGAACCTCCCTCTCGGACGAAATCTGTTGCATCTTATTTATGGCGTTCGATTTTGATTCGATATATGCGGAACTTTATTGCATTTCTCATATGTACCAAGATTTAAAAGGCTGCGTTTCTTGCAATATCTAATATATTCCCTTTTCACTGACGTAGACATAGCTAACTGAAATTGGAAATGGAAAAGTAAATTCGAAGGAAAGTAAATATGGAGGGTTCAAGGAATTATGACCCTGTCCGCAATACTTATACTTTCAAATTAAATGATTAAAAGCAGAATTTTCCAGAATTCCATTACTATAATGGGAATTCATGTAAGAGACAAACATTTAAAGCCATCTACTATGGTTTCTCCAACTCTAGGTAGGACTCTTTTACATGCTTTAGTAATGAGTAAAATATGGAGCCCAGAGGTCTATTAGAATTGTTCTAATTCAAGCCTACATCGTCTTTGCTTAAGCAGTCGACAATCCAATCAGTTACGTCGACCTATAACATTAAGGTGTACTTGATTATGACTTTGTTGTATCTGAAAAATAGCACCACCTCTTGTTGGGACCTATAGCGTGTAGTGCTGGATATATTCTTAATCTTAAATCGATTTTAATCTGTAGAAGAATAGGTTCAAGCATGAAGTCGTAAGTAACCCTATTTCAGACAATGCTGTATTTGCCAAGCGTATTCTGTCGATGTTGAATATATTTATTCTGGATTGTAAATTTCAGTTCATTGAAGTCAGCGTGTATAATCATGAAAATCGGTGAAAATATTAATTAGTAGTTTGTAAATTAGGTAGATGCTTTACATGTGTATAGCAACATCCAAAACGAAACTACACGATTTCATGAGTCTTCTTCAACATCACACTCTTCACTCATTCTTTCTGTTCTCCTAATTCATAATTCTGTTATTTTTCTAGCAATGGTTTTAGTTTTTCATAATGTGAGATATACGAACAAGAAGATTCTAATGTTTAGAAAGATGAAGTTGACATCAGAGAAAATGAAAAGCGAGCTGTTCTTGGTCGATAACAAAGACCGGCCCGCTAAACTAGTCGTTACAAATTTAAATCTAAAAGTGCAATATAGGCAATAAATACAGAAACTCGGAGGTGTAAATTTGAAAACCGAAAGTGCAAAATACGCCAGATTTATTTCGAACAACGACCGTTTTGCCGGCGAAAGAATCCGCTTCGTGAAAAGTCGCCACAGGCGCTCGCGTTACTGTCATTCAAACAAAGCTGATATTAAAACCAGGTTATAATATAAGGGCAAAGGAGTAGCGTATTACAGATTTGAAGCCCCGCAGAGTCACAACAAGCAGGAAGCACTATAGAGTATATGAGCCGCGGCACATCGTCAGAATGGTTCTAGAAGCATCGAGTTTGGAGTCAAACGACGCTAAATCAAGAGGGCGGTGCGATCCTCCACAGGCGATCCTCCACAGAACACAACTGCACCAGAGCACACAAAAAATATAAAACATTTGCGGTTACATGCTTAAATTTCTTCCTCCCCGGCAACCAATCACAACCAAGGAGCGGTGAGACAAAGCAGAGGCCCTCCTTATAAGCACGAACATTTGAGCAGAAAACATTCAGGAATTTGGGATTGAACCAACCTTTCGGCCGAAGCTTGCAGTCAAACGTTTAGGACTTTGGAATCGAACCAACCAATTCTGCCTAGGCCTGTAATCAAAGATTCATATTTTAGCACTCTAGCCTTCCTGATCGGTCTAAGTTTGTAATCAAACTTCCAGCCAAGCTTTTGGACTCACACCATATAGTGTGACCAGCCCCCAGCCTTTATCGGAAACGCTCGAAGAAGCGCACCAGGTCCGCCACGTCCGCAAGGAACTCTGAATAGCGAGAAGACTTTGGCTGGACGACCGATGGCGATTTCGCTTCTCCGAAAGCACTCCAAGCTTCAGGTTTGAACCTCTTAAGTTGGGGCTAAGTGTGTAATAAACTTCCAGCGATTTCAGCCCGTGGAGCAGACATCCGGAGCTCGTCCTAGCCGGCCACTCGCCTTTATCAGGAATGTACCAAGCAACGCACCGACTGCTAGCACCTTCACCTTAGCGTATCGCCAGGACCCCAAAGCCCCAGCTTGTCGCATCGTCACCCCCCCAGCGATCCCGCCTCTCCACGTATCCGGCCATCCGCAACCCGCCTCCAGGAGTTCACCAGGTGCCACCGTCTGCAAGAAGAGCACCGGCTTCTAGCATCTTTGCCTGGGCGCGTCGCCATTACATAGTCAATTTTCATCTTCGAGTTCCAAATTAAACGAAGAGCCGCACTTTAACGAAAAGTTGGTATGTCTTCTAGCACCGCAAACCCTCTTGAGGTTAAAGGGGCGCGGTATAAATTCAGTATGTCGTCCAGTTTTCTCCTGTGTTATACAGAGCACTTAGATTAATTTATAAACTACCCCGAGCGTGTTTTATTATTTAAAAAAAATCAGCCCTTTCTGGGTGGAGGGGCAAGACTAAATTTTATTTGACGCAGCCCAACTTTTTTGTATAATTTTCTACAACGGTAAGACAACTTTTTTTCAGAACCCCTTCCTTCGACAAATCGAAAAAAATGTTGGTAGTTTTCAGCCCACCCTAATATTTGTGTCGTTTACCTTTAACTTAGATTTGCTTATTAAGCGGCTCGCCAAATTTAAATTTACGGCTGATAAAAAAATATGCTATTAATTGAAAAACGATAAATAGAAGGGCTGTGCAGTTTGTTGAGCTTTATCACTGGCTAAAATTATTGCATAGACTTTTGTGACACTCTGTATAACGGCTTAACCAAACAATTTAGAATGAAATGTTAACATCTGTATGGTGTAACAAATCTTCGAACTGCTGATTAAAAAAAAGCAAATCCGACTCCCAACAGTTCCACTAATGTAGAGTACGCAAATTGTTGAAAAATTCTTGTTCAGACATCATCGATTGGTGGATAAAATCACAGCTGGCGTTCTTTAATATTTAAACCCTGAAAGGGATTTACGATTGCAGGGGTAAAACGCACACGTTTAAAATCCGCCAGCACGTACCAAAAATGTACAAGCCGCTTTTCATCAGTATTGAATGGGAAGTTGCTCTTTGCTGTAAATGCGGCAATGCAAAACAAATTCTTAAACACTACATATAACCGCATTTTGGTTCTGATTGAAATCGGTTCGACCAAGATTTAAAACTTACTTGAAAAGAGGGCTCGCTCAAGTCGCTCTCCCGAATGTACATGTATCCGAGCAAATCGAGAAAACACTTAACAAATGGAGCAGAAGCGATATGAAAGACACTGAAGTAAGTGATGTCTGATATAAAATTCTGTCAAAAAACTGAAGATTTGCGTTGAAGTCTGAGCCGCACATTTGATGGATGTTACCTGGGGCGCATGCATCTAGATAAATATAAACGCAGATATTTTATTTTGTACACATTTTTATTGCAGACTGATATATTGTTAGACGTGTATCATATCATTTATGTGAAGCTCGCTCCACACTCGATTTAGGTATAGTAGTATTTATGTATTTAAGGAATGTCATTGCTATTATTGAGTTTTTAACAGTTAGGGCATTTAGGGTATTTAATTTTGAAAACGTGTCTATTTTAGTTATACCTCATTTATTTGCATAAATCAAATGTTGCTTAATTAATTTATTTATAAGCCGTTGTGTTATTTGTAAGATACGACGATGCTTGGCAGTATTTTATATTATTACATAATATCAGTAGCAGCAAATGTTAGACATGCATTCGTGGAAATAGTAATTTATTATACAAGACGATAAAGTTAAATTTTATCCACGAGTGAATCGTTTAACGTCGAGACGAAGTCGAGACGTTAATGATTCAAGAGTGGATAGAAATAACTTTATCGTCGTGTATAATACAATATTTTTTTCTATAGCAAGAATTTTAACAATTTCAAAAGAAAAATAAGGACAGTCAATCACATTTCAAAATGTCAGTAGCAAGATTGGTTGCTACGATAATGCGCAGCTGTCATATTTATAATTTAAACAAAAGTTAGAAAATTAAATTACTTTATCTGTCCTTGATGTTAAAGTGCTACTTTATCTACCTTGCTGTTAAAGTAAAACTTGATCCTTTTGTTTTGAATTGATAAAAGCACACTTTAGCATGTGCTATAGAATAAAGGTATATTATATCTCTATTTTTTATGTGCCGCCTTAACAACTATAACATGGCAACACGATCATAAAAGCACGCTCTTCAGAAAAGGCGACCACAACCCCGGATTAGCTCAAAATTCTCGCGATTTATG
Organism: Agriotes lineatus; assembly: GCA_940337035.1. NCBI lineage: Eukaryota > Metazoa > Arthropoda > Insecta > Coleoptera > Elateridae > Agriotes > Agriotes lineatus. Next base: position 142,347,196 of record OW679195.1, on the reverse strand, counting down.
GTCATGGGTAATTAAATTTATAAAAACCAAGTGGGCGCCAGTTACCCACAACAACAAAAAAAAACATCCTAAATTGCAGTCAAACACACTCACTTATCGTAGAAGGCGTCAACTTAAAATAACCTAATTCTAAAGACGAGGAAATTGCGATAGCTCATAAAGAAAAAAGTAATAAATAAAAGTCAAGCGCCGAAGCTTTAACTGAAGAACTACTAAGGGCGAATAAAATAAGCGCAAGTATTAGGCGCTTCATATTCGACCTAAGATACAGAGTCACATATTAAAAAATATACAATAAAGCGGGCAATAACAAACACTGAGTGACCTCTTCTAATTTAAAATACGTATAAATATTAAGCCAAGTCTATCAGAACAAAGGAACTTGGAAATGTAAAAGTCCAATTTAAAATTACTTTAACTGGGTTCGCTATATTCAAAACGTGCCAGAAAATTATTTAAATAAAAAACATAAAAATATATACGAGATTTTTAAATTCAGAAAACAGCAAAAGTGAAATTAGAAAAAAAGCAAAAGTGAAATGTATGAATTATGAAAAAATACAATATCATGCCAAACATGAAAGCAAATAGTAGGCAAGCTAAGAACAAATATGTTAATCTATTTATTCCCCGTGGAGACTAGACAAGAAACACAGAAATTCAAACACTAATATGACTGAATTACACCCTAAATAAAAGAGAATGTCCCTTCGGCGCTCCAATAAAAAAAGTTTGTATGATCACACATCCAAGACCTTCAAAGTACAGAACGTGTAGTTCTTACGAAACATTAACTATCAGCAACAACAAAAAAAGAAGTAACTGAGCGCCATGTTCCAGATATTATCAGTAACCCGTCTGTTACCTTGACAATTCAGTAAATCACGTTATGTGAATACATGAAAAACATAACGATCAAAGTTATAACCAACAAAGATTGTATAAAAGTTTTTAAAGAAAAAGCAAAAAAATATGTACAGTACTTTAGATGACTTTAAAATACGCAAAATAGTACTTTACTATACTGTACTGTACTGTAAATTTTAAGAAACAAATTGTAAACACCAACTGTAGGTAAAAGTTACTAAATTTTAAATTCATATCTTAAATTTTGGTCTTTGTTAACTTTTGGAATCTCTGAGAAGACACGGCGAAGGTGTTATTTGCGCCAACCTGCTGCTATTGACAGCGACACCATAGCCTGGGGGAACACTTCGCAGCACCTGCAAACTGTCTCAAGGCTGTCTGAAAACACAGATAGTTGGATGAGTGCTGCTCCTATGCAAAGCCTGCTATCGCATTTCACCACGAGGAAAACAGGAACGTATGGCAGGAAGAAAACGGGCCTGCAAACGTAATAACTTCCTGCTACCCTACAAGAACATTATGTGAAACGATCCCCTACCTGCAGATCTAAAACGGCCCTCAGATGACCCCAAATTGCAAGGGGTTATCGAACAGAAATGGCGTGCTAACGCCTGAATCTGAGATTCTTACCAAAACTCAAATGTAAAAGGGTAACGGTGAAAACGAATTTGGACCGTTACAAGTTCAAGCTTTTTGTGGAAATAACGCTACTGAAGATTATCAAGTTATTCTTGATATATTAATCCTGCTACGATTCAATTGCGCATCTATTTGATTTTGATATCTGTAGTATTTATTCCTTATTGTTACGTTTCAGTTATACATCTATTTGATTTCAAGGTCTATGGTACTTAGTTCATATTTCGCGCGTTTTGGCTGGCAACCCAGAAAGTAACAGGTCGCGATTGTTTCCTCGACGTTCTTGTCCGACTTGCCTTTGTTAGCGGCATAAAGCCAGTTTAAGCGTTTTCAAAGTGTTCAATGAATGTATGGGCAAGCAGTTTGAATTTTGTGTAATGGTTGCTCGCGCCTTTTCGGCGAAGTTGCATTTCCGAATCACGAATTAGGGACGTTTCAATCCCACGATATTGTTGGCGAATTCTGCTCTTGCTGACTTCCTTCGTCGCACGTGGCCTAGAACATCTCGGGCAGTCAGTGAGGAGCCGTAGGGCAGTTTGCAAAAGTTTTAGCTTGCATGGCATCTGGATGCGAATGTCCTTTGGGGCATGACCTGGACCCATCCATACCTTCAAGTCGCGGTCCGCTTCACATCTGTTGCGTCAACTTTTTAAAGCGCAGGAAGGGGGCTAGATTCCTAAACGTACCTTCAGATTAAAGTTCCCCTTTGTTTAAACATTTACTGGCGATCAGTACCCTGTCGTTTTAAGTTCCTGTTCAGGCATTTTGTAGTTTGGATTTCTGACGCGACTTTAAGAATACACCGTTCTCCCCGCGAGCTGTCTGCCTGGAAGCACCCGAAACATTTCGCCTTGCAAACTATTGCCTTATTTTAATGTGTGCGACAATATTGTATCGCTGTATTGTGAACTTGTGAGTATAGAGATTTATGTTTTTTTTAAGAGCCTCGTAACGTATCGGCCTATTTATATTTGTCAATCTACGTCAACCTGTGATTAACCACCTATATTTTATTTATGAATTAATGACAATTATATCTGTGATATTCGCATTCTGGCGTTATCTACTTGTTAGTGTTACATGTACTTGAGTTGAGTTTCTCTTTCAGACTATTTTGTGCTACTTAAGTTTAATATTCTTTTTGAATCTCTGGATACACTTGTCTTTACTTGGTAAAAATCTGTTGGCACCCCTTTTGGCTCTTAATTAATTTGAGTATTTAAAGAACTGCATACGCCATCTCCATTGAGCTAGTTTAGGCCGGCAATTGTATCTAAGTAGTCACAAAAGTGTTTATTTTCTTGAGGGAATAGCCAACGGATCGTTTGGATGGTAACAACCCATAAAAGGAACGCTTTTCATGAACGCTTTAAGGTATCTAATGCTGTTTCTCTTCGAATAATAATTTTTATCAAATTACTGAATCCATATGGCCACAAAAGTCAAAATCTAAAAAACTAATAACAGAGTTAAGGTCGTAGAAAAAATATTGTATGCAAACTCGTGCTAAAAGTGTTATTGCACTCGACATGTTATGAAACTCAGCCTTCGGCTTCGTTTCATAATTTTCATGTCTCGTGCATAAACATCAACTTTTAGCACTTGCTGCATAAAGAGCTATTATGGATTGCGTATGCACTCAACTTCGCTTTGACAACTGACAACTAAAGTGACGCAGCGCGTTGAATTCTGGGTAGAGCGATGTAATAATCACTGACATACCGTCGTAATACATAATCTAATTCAAAGGCCTCTCGATAACGTTTTTTTAACGTACGTTAGCATTTTAGCTTTCCTATTTTTTTTTGTTATATCTTCTACCTTCTATTTTAGATACCACTATCGAGTGGATGTGACATTGAATATTTATACTTAACATGACAATTTTCAATATCCTTCGGATACGTTGTCACTTGTTTCACTGATTTTTGTGAAGAATCATGTTTATGTTGAATATGTGTGGTTTATGAATGATTGTTGATACGTTTCTTCTTATATACAAGGGTGCATCAAGGATGTTTCTTAGTATTTTGTATTCAAGTATTTGAATTGTATTAAGATCTGTTCGTCTGGTACTTCACCATAGCTGAATACCATACGGCCGCATGGGTTTCAGTACTTTTGTATGTTCGTTTGTTCGTTTCATTTAGTTTGATCTCCCATATTTCTGTCAAATCGTTGACATCGTTTACAGCGGTTTGTAGCTTTTTTGTTGTTACTCTTAAGCAGTGTTATCAACAGAAGTAAGTATCGTTTTCAAATGTCGGCAGTTACAGTTTTGGTACTTTTACTATAATTTTTTTTTATTGTTCTTATGCTTCCCTTTGCCTAATTCTGAAGTGTCTATCTTAAATACACGACGTTTTGGGAGCAATGTTTTCAGTTTACAGTTTGAACCTACATACATGCTAGGCCCTATCAAACTCTTGAGCTATATCTTAAAAGATTGTACAGCATTTTTTTTTCAATTAAATTTAATTCCTTGAATTTGGTTAATTTTGAGTACTCATTTCAAAAGCCAAATAAGTGGGATCGAATTAGGTCCTTTTCTTCTATTAATGATCGCAGATAATAAAAGTTTCAGAAATTATCATATAAAAAATCGTTACTTTAAATATCTATCTTCTTGATTAATACAGTACTCGTGTAAACATAACCAATAATTATTATACGTAGTAGCAGCAGAGGATTATTCTAACGCAATATGAAAATGTTAGCCTATCTAGCTTGGGTTTTGGTATAAGCTTGCATTGAAGTTTCCCATATTCTCTGTTGTGTAGTAACAGTTAACACTTCCATGTTCCTGGTGTTTATTATCTTTAATAGTAAAGCAACTTATCTTACCTTAATTGCCTCGGAAATTCTAAGCACATCCTAAATCCTAAACAAAGTAAGGAGGGGTGAAGTCAAAGTGCTCCATAATGGGCCCTTGGAGAAGAGGCCTATTCGGCGAGCTTAGGCCCGGTCTCAAATTAGCTGCAAGTTTGTTGCCTTACTAATAACTCAACCGAATCTCATCGTTAGCAACTAGTAGAACCTAAAACTAAGCAAGCGAACCGCAACGATATCAGGCTGAAATGATATCCCCAATTTGCACTAACCATATTACTCTGGGCGTCTAGACCAGACAATATACCGGTTGAACACGGCCGAACTTAATTCAAGCAAGTTAACTTGCACTACAACTACAAACACACCAGTCCCAATAACTCAGAGAGAACAGGGCCCAATTTAGTCCCAGCTCCAGAACCAATTCCCGTCTAAATGCAGCAGCCTGTATAGGGACATCTTCATGAATAACACACGTTCATGTTAGTTGTCTAATTAAACAGTTGTGCGAGTCTCTTGCGACTGCTTCCCCCGAGAGTCTGCAGCTCCAGCCGTTTATGATGCTTGAAATTGCGTTTTGTCAAGTGGGTGGCCTGCCTTCACCCCATCGTTTTAATTTTGCATCTCGTTTTTGTCGCCGCGACCCTACGAAAGAACCGAATAGAAAAATTAAACTTGTAAATTCCCCTCGCAAATTTTTTACTTAAACCGGGTCACCGCCTAGCTCACGACTCAAACCAGAAAACAAATTTAGTCGGGTAGATTATGTCCGTACGATATCGTATTTTTTACATGTTGTCTCTGTCGATGCCTAAATGTAGAGGTGCCGTTCTTTAGAAACGGCCAGGGGGATACAAGCCTGCAATTCACTATTTTATAATCAGAATTTACGAAAACATCATGTAACCTTCGGTTTTATAAGCATATGGAAGTTCCAATATGTCCAATAACAAGAAAAATAAAAACTGTTGTGCAGAAAATATTACGGTCAATAAGTGACCTATAAAAAAATTAATATAGAAGACTGATGAATGGTATAATAATATAAATCAGTAAATAAGAACAGAAATGATTTAGTGACAATAGGGAAATAACAAAGACAAAATTTACACAATGTAAGAGTAAAGAGAAGAGCTGAAATAGGAAGTGACCACCATTTAGTTCTTGCGCAATTATAGAAGCAAGCAGAAGATATGAAGAAAGCAGAAGTAAAAACTGAATCGGGATACTGAATACAGTATTTTTTTAGTATCTATATTATAATAAAAAACTACAAATCACGAATTGAGGAAGTGAGAGCTGAATATGTGAAGATGACGGAGGTTTAGAAAAAAGCCTTTACAGATGCTTTGGGGAAAATGGAGGAAATAATAATCATATCTGCTAAAGGAACATGCGGTGTTTCAATAGATGGAAAAAGAATTTTAAAAACTGCCCGATGGAACGAAAATGAAAAAAGAGAAGTCACGAAAAAACAATTCTGGGGAAAAGATATGTATAGAAGAAAAATGAACAAAGTAGTGAAAAGTATAATACAAAGATAACGAGTAAAGGAAATAGTTATATCATCGAAAAGGCAAATCTGAAAGTGATTTTCGAAAAAAAATTGAAGAAAATGGTAGAGGGAATACTAAGATCCTATATAAAACATTAAAATTACTAACAAGCAAAAGAAACGAGCATGCAAAAAATATGGTATCAATAATTCATGAATTTGTTACAGGTACGTGAGCGAGATGCAAAAGTCATCCACACATTAAAAAAGGAAATAGGTGAAGATACTATAGAAGAAGTCATAACAGCGATAAAAATATGACGAATGAGAAGAGAGATGGTAAAGGCCAAACAACAGCAGAAATGTTGAAATGTTGAACATGAGTGAGGGAGTCCAGCAAAACTGTTGAGAAGAAGAGTATAGAATGCCATAGAGAATAAGCAGTGTGCCTTCAAGCCTGGTCGTAGTACTCAAGATCTCATTTTCAATCAGACAAATATGCGAGAAGCAGCTGAATTACAGTAAACATCTATATGCCTGTTTTATCGATCTAGAAAAGGCCTATGATAATGTACCTTATATGGAAGACACTGGAAGAAGAACAAATCAGAGGTAATCTTTTGAGTGCGATAAGAAGCATATATACTGAGACCAGGCATTTAGTAAGGATTAGAAACGAACGTTCAAGAGAAAACTACTGTTTATTTTAGTAATGGAGGATGTATCTAAAACATGTTGCAAGAAAACAAAAGCAGTAAGAATTCATATATGCTGATGTTCAACTACTGCTAGCGAAAAGTAAGGAGATCCTATAGGAGCATCTGAAAATAGGAAATCGCGAACTTCCAGGAAGAGATATAAAAATAAATGTAAAGAAGACAGAAGTGATGAAAACTTCTAAAGATGAACAAATAGTAGAACTTCAACTTGAAAAGGACGTTGTTAAATACCTCAATAGTTTTGAGATTTTAGGATCGATAGTAAATAGTAGAGAAGATATCGAACAAAACACAAACAACCAATTGGAATAATAACGGAATTATCTATTGCGCTAGGTGCAATATCCTGTTGAGCAAATAGTCCGGGAGCCCGCGACATCAAATTCGCGACAATTAGTTTAAGGTTAAATCACTCTTTGTTCTCTTATTGTGATACTACTTATCCCCAAAATGGGTTGCTGCCGGCGCACCCGCGGGGCCACCGCTACCAGCAGGGTTGCAAATGTGTTGAAAAAGGAAGGGTGAATGTCAAACAAGTTTAAGGCTGAAACTTTGTATAATGTTTAAGGGTACTGAAAAATAGTGGAAAATGCTTTGCTGCCAGCGAAATCGCGGGGCCATATATTGCAGCCACCCCCGCAAACACGTAAAAAAAGTCGGTCGGCCGGACAATTAGTTTAAGGCTGATTTTTTTTCCAAGTACTTTGATGTATATACTAATAGAAAAAACATTTGCTGCCGATGATCTGGTGGGACAGAGGCCAGGCAGTTGCAATCAAAGGTGACGCGGCACGTGCCATGCGTACATGCCGTGCGAGTAATAAAATATTCTTTATTCGCAACCATATATGTAATGTTAACATTCCTGACCTCATTTGAGTGGGGGAAGTCGTACATTCCCGACCGCTGAGTAGGTAGGGACACTGGGAATCTCGTTGATCCATTCATGCGCGTTACAACCTGTCGTATCATAATATAATAGTTTTTCCAATTATTGTTTAGAATAAAGTGGTTGCGAATAAAATAGTATACAAACCTCGACAGGAAGTTTCCTTAGTCTCGAGATAATAGCTGATTTCGACGCTTCGCGTCTCAATCAGCTAACTGATCTCTCGACAGTAATGAAACATTTCCCATCTCGGGCTGTAATATACTATTATTAATTTATTTACACTTTCGAAAATTAAACCGTTCGCGAATAAAGAGTAGATATTGTAAAGACACAATGTCTTTTAATTTGTGTCACTCGGTCAGGGATAATATAAATGTAAAAATTTTGTATCAATGAGCGGAGTCAGGAAATATTGGGTTTTAGATATAATAAAAACACTATATCTCTTGAAGGAAATGCCGTTAACTTTCAGGGATGTATCGAATAAAATTTTGCAAAGTGCCTTAAATACTCAGGCACGCGTTATTATTGTGTCATTCGATCAATACTTTTCGCCTTCAATCAAAGATAACTAACTACGAGGAACTAATAGAAGTCGGAACTATCACATAAAAGGGCCCGGTCAAATTCGACCTTCAGATTTTACTTCTGAACTAAAAAACGTTAATTTCAAAGAGGCGTTGGTAGCGTTTCTCTTGAAAGATTGGACGAACGATGAAATGGCACCGTTCTTCAGAAATAAAGTTGTATAGGTGAACTACAAGACTTGTTACAAATTCTACCAAGAAGATATGAAAGTTGTAAAGAGCGAAGAAGAACATTTATCTTGTCCATTGCATGAAGAGTCAGACACGAAAATTATATTTCACTGCTGCCAAGTGGAACCCAATTCCAATGTCGTGATACGGTGGCAGCAATATATGGCCCCGCGATTTCGCTGGCAGCAAAGCATTTTCCACTATTTTTCAGTACCCTTAAACACTATACAAAGTTTTAGCCTTAAACTTGTTTGACATTCACCCTTCTTTTTTCAACACATTTGCAACCCTGCAGGTAGCGGTGGCCCCACGGGTGCGCCGGCAGCAACTCATTTTCGAGATTTGTACTATCAGAATAAGAGAACAAAAAGTGAATAAACCTTAAACTAATGTGACACTGAAAAGTGTCACGGGCTCCCGGACTAAAAGGATAAGTGTCCAGACAAACCAAATAGGAATTTATTGGTCTGTATTTATTTCTGTCTTAATATGCAATATGGAGTGTTGAGTTAAAGGCGTGCGAAATGCACATCCAAAGAAAAGTTGAAGGTGTTACCAGGAAAGTGAAGAGATCAGAAGAAGACCAAACACGAACATAAAGCAATGAAGTATACATGATCGTCGAGGGAAGGGGTATTACCTGGCCAACGTCAAAAAGAAAATCTGCGACCACTAAACAACCCCAACCCAACCACTTTAATATAAAAAGACTACAAGCCTCGACACAGAACAGATATAAAAGGACACGTATGATGTATGTCTGTACGGGAAAACGCAATGCGAAGGTACTAAAAGCATCGTGATTGGGACGATGGAATGGCCAAATAATCACAATCCATTGGAGCTCTTTGGAAACCGTACCCAAAGGAACAACCTAGAATAGAAACGCCAAGCAACAAATGACCTAAAATCCATGAACGTCCATAACGTCAAACTCGGTATTACAGAAAAATTCAGAGTTAACTTGGAATTATAAATAGATAATTATAAAAATTTTGTTTTACAGTCTTACAATTTTTATTAGTTCTCTCGTCTAGAAGACGAAGGAAGTATTGTAATCGCGAAAAAAAAATACTTTGTAAAATGTCTTCACATCTTCACGTTTTAAGGTCTCTAGATTCCGAAAAACAGGTTTTAACAATTTCGTCTGTCTGTCTGTCTGTCTGTTGTCAGTATAACTCTAAAGCTCAAGAAGACGATATATTGCATGAGAATTATATCTATCTGTCATGAAACCGAAAAAAAGTGGTGAGCACCTATAAATAATAAAATGTTGTTTATTTTTGCTTTAATTGATGAATAGATAAAAGTAAGCATTTGCACATAGCTCAGGCTTTACCCTTGATAAAAATGTGACTCAACAAATACAGCGTAATAATAGGGTTGTAATAGAAATAAAAATGGACAACAATAAGCTTGTTGAATTTAATGTAGCCTAACGCGGTGCAACGAGGTACTGCTTCGTGGTAGACTGGGAATGACGGGCGCAACGGGCACGGCCGGCTTGCTTTCCGTTGAAATACCTTCCGTAGGCGCTGAAATCGCGCCGAGTTCGAATACGTTTTGCAATAGTGTATTTGTAAACTGATGTAATTTGCATTGCCAACTGTTTGCTTTCAATGTTTCAGTATTATTAGTAACATTATATTTATTTGTGGTACAAGTGTGTTATATTACAAATAATCAACGAAAGAAAGCGTGCCATATTAAATTGTATCCAACAACTCACTTAATATATAATAAACATACATTTTGTGAAAAACAACATGACCAATTAATTGGGAAGTGCCGAAAGATCAAATAAATTTATAATTTGTGTTGCCTGTGATTCGCGTTATACGTTTGGAAGTATTGAAGTGTATTGCTGGTGACACTGTCAATGTATATGAAATTCGAGGTTAGTAGTTTAGGTTTTGTTTGTTATTTGACACAGACTGACGCAAACCGTAACTTGCAAATTTCGAATTAGACATAGCCTGACAGTGCTACCAACAATACAGTAGTTAGTGACTTATGGTTTTAATATCTCTATTTAGTTATGGGTTTTACCTCAATAGTGGGTTATCTGCCACATTAGAGATCTGAAATCGATCTAGTAATAGCCTTATAACTAAGAGGTATTGGTAAAGATATTTTTACCCTTAACTTTTCTCTGGTGTATTATTTGTTATATAACACACTTGTACCATAAATAACTATTTTTCAATTTGTATATTACATACTGGGTCTTCAAAACGTGCTTTTGGTATTTAAAGATATTTACATGCTTTGGTATCGTGCATTCTTTCTAAACAATATATTTCTGTAGTACACGTTTTCGGGATTAAATTAGTCATTGCATGGCGGAATATTTGCCCCTAAATTCGACGTCTATTTACTTAAAGTCTTTCAGTTGTCATTTCGGGCAAAACTGCTGTCTTATAATTTCGCAGCAGTCAATGTAAGAGCACTTTTTGTAGCCAGGAGCAGATCGTGATGTGACACCGTCCGCAATATAATGTTAAAGGGAATGTCACTTTTACTAACTGTCACGGGGACAGGTGGCCTGACAATATAGTTAGTTTCACTGACTGGTTTTAGGGGATCAGGAATTACGAAATGCACGCAGTTATTGAATTTATTGCGCCATGTGCGTCCTTTATTTTTATTGAAATGGTTGCGTTGTTAGACTAAATAACGTTTATGCTTGCAGCAATTTACGACAAAGTTACGACAATTTTTCATTTTACTAAACATGCGACGTTTGTTGAAATGTGCCGTTATTTCTCCCGGGTTTCATAGCTAGTTTTTATGTGACGCATTATGGCAGTCCATTAGTTTCTAAATGCACATACATAAAACTAATGCCCCCGTTTACACCTGTTTCAGTTAAATCGATTAGAAGTAGATGGCGTCGAAAAGACGTTATTAAAACACCATTTTAGTACTCAGCTTCTTACAGACAGACTCGTTTGAAGTGGCTGTATCAAATCGTTTCTTAATAATAACTCGTACATCCTTTGGCATCAAGAATAAATGTTAATCAACATCAAACATCATATAACAACACCAGTCGTAGAAATATTCTAGACTTCTGTGTGATAAGTAGTTTCTATAACAGGTGATTCATTTCAGCTACCAGATAAACTGCTAAATTTAAACGACTTTTACATAAAAGCATCAAAGTTGAAAACTTGGTTTTCGATGTAAAGGATCAACGACAGCGTCTTTTACCCACAAACAGGAACGGCTCTTAGTAGGCTTGAGGTTCAGACTGTGCTGTTCTGGCGGAACTTATAAAGGTCTGCTAATTAAAGAGTTCACTGGAAACTTTCCCATTAATTAGTAAAACAGATATTTCTAACCATAACAGTTGACGTAAATTACCGAACTATAAACTACGCTAAATGTTAAGTTTGAAGTTCAGCAACACGGAAACTCTTGATTTATAAACAACCATTTATTTTTCAAATGGGATACTGGTGTAAAGGAAGTGTTCTTATTGTATAGCAATAGATCCATTACTAGACTCTAGAGAAATAGATCCTATTACCGTTTAATTATTTTTAGTTAGAAATTTACTTATGGAGATGCTATTTTTGTTCGTGTAATTGAAAAAACAATTGTTACATAAGAAAAGTACATTATTTAAATAATTTTCAGATTCTCTCACAGAATGCGATTACTGTTAAGATGTGTACAATTTCTAGCAATTATAAAGCACTGAATTCAGTTAATATTCCTAGCTTCTCGTAAAAAATGTATTATCAAGAAAAATGTCGAAAAACGGTTCCATTACTTTCATCGCACGAGGGCCAACCAACAATTATTGAGAATAAAAAAAACGGCTAACAGTTTTTAGGATTTTATTTTAAATATGCTCAAAGTAATTCCCTTCATTATTATTACACTTGAGCATTCTTTCATTTAATTGATTAAAAGCTGCCAACTATTTTCTTTAGAAATATCTTCCAAATAATCATGAACTGCGGTATCAAAATCTTCCTTAGACGAAAACCTACTCTGCAAATGTCTTTTAAGCCCATAAAATAGCCAAAAGTAGCATATTGCTAAACTAGGGGAGCACGGCGGGTGTTCTATTTCTTTTATATTTTTTACAGTCAGTGTTAAAGCAGCCTTATCGGACGATGCATTTTCATAATGTAGCCTAATTTCCTACTCTGGAACTCAATTGAACATTTCAGGCAAACATTTTTCAGTGTATCATGTAGCTATAACTGTCTTTTTTCCATCTATCTTAATTGCATTAACTAGAGCCGTACTGTTAAAGAATACCGTATACATAACTTTTTTCATAGCTCGTTGCTTCTTGGTCATTGCTGGAGGTTCTTCATCTTCTTGAATTCATACACGACTCTCTTGGCCGGTAGGTATGTCGAAAATGAGAATATAAGTTTCTTCACTCATCAGAATAGTGGGAAAAAATGTTTGTTAACCATTACTTATATAATAATAATGGTGAGGCACTAACACCCCTAACATCCCATGAAGGAGCTTGGCCTGCAAGGCGGAAGGTCAGAGCTTCCGTATCCTCGCTCTCACACCCGGATGTCGCGTGTCAAATTCATGACACGTGGTGATGTGGTGAGCATCACGCATTAGACAACCGCATTATTACCCCTTATTCTTTCGAACGCAGGTCCCCAATTATTTAAAGCGACTGGGTAGGCCGCCCGCCAGGCATCGATCTGGGATTTGAACTCCAGACTTCCGCGCCGCAGTCCAATGCTCTAACCACCGAGCCACGCTGGCGCTTTACCATTACTTAGAAGATATAAAGTTTCATGGCCAATTCTGAACCTCTCAGTTTTTTAGGAATCAGAAAGCCAATGCGGC